>CM038674.1:67944433-68544433 GCA_021605145.1 Aegilops bicornis | reverse complement strand
AGCTTTGGTCCAACAGGAAGCATATTCGTACAGCCGCGACCGAATCCACTCTACCCCCCGCCCAAGCCGGAGCTATAGTAGGCACGTGGATGAACCGGCCGTATCAAGTAATGCACGGCGTGGTGCGCCCCGTGGCAACAACCCGGCAGGTGGCGTCGATAACGCCCAGGAGGTGGTGGACCGGGCTTATCCGCTTACGCCGGTTCGTCCGACCATCTCGGTCGAGCCTGGGGTTACCTCTAGTTCTTTGGAGGTGCCTTGCCTCGTCCCCGCTTTATGCAATGTGCGCTTGCCCAAGGATTTCAAGGGTCCGCGCAAGGTGCCAAATTACACCGCCGATTTGGCTCCAGAAGCATGGATAGAAAGTTATGAGATGGCCATGGAGATGCTGGATGTGGATGAGGCCGCGTGTGCAAAAGTACTTCACCATGATGCTCAAGGCACGACCTGCATTTCTGGTTGAAGAGCTTGCCACCCAATTCTATCAATTCATGGGCCCAGTTGCGGACCCGGTTTATCCAGAATTTCAAAGACACCTGTAAGCAGCCCATGTCCGTGGTGGACTTGGCGGCTTGTGTCCAGGGTGAAGGAGAGTCAACAACCCATTGGGTACGCCGCGTTTCGGAAATCTTGCACTCGTCAGACCGGATCAACGCTGACTCTGTGATCTTAACCCTGGAGGGCAACTGCCGGTTTAAGCCTTTGAAGTTGAAGTTGGGGCGCATGAAGTGGTTTTGCAATGACATGGGCACTCTCATGGGCGCTTTAGTGAAGTATGCTGATTCTGATAGTACCAAGGATCCCGAGTCTGATGATGACGAGACAGGGAAGGGAAGGAAGAACAACAACTCCAAGGGCCAGCAACATCACTCGGCAGGTAATGGTGGGGGCAAGCGTAAAGCGAACGGCAACATGGACTTCGTAGCTAACACCAACGCGCAGGACAAGGGCCAGCGGCGCAAAGGTAAATAGCCAAATCGAAGTGGAGTGCCTAATCCCAATCCGGACCGCTTGAACTATCTGTTGAATCAACCCTGTTCGAAGCATGGGACGAAGGAGACGCCAGCAAACCACCTCTGGAAGGATTGCTACATTATGCAGGAGTTCAAGAGTTCTAATGCTTTCCGGTATGATCAGGGTTCTGGCGGCGGTTCAGGATCCGGGCCGGGTTACGGTGGAGGAAATTCGGTTCAGGATTTAATGGTAATCCGGCGGACATAACAATCGTAACAATCTGAATAACCAAGGTGGTTACAACCAGCAGCAACAGAATCGGGTTATCGAGCAACCCAAAGCAGTTGAATAGTGGGCGGTACCAAGTCTTCACCACCAGCTTAGACAATCGAGACCGTAAGCTTCAGTAGCGGGCAGACAACACTGTAGAACCGATCGTGCCTCATTACCTATGCTGGTCAGAGCAGCCCATTGTATGGAGTAGAGGGGATCATCCTCCCCGGGTTGACAATCCGGGTCAGCTAGCCCTGGTGGTGGCACCTCAGGTGGGAGGTGATAAGTTCACCAAGGTGCTTATGGATGGAGGGAGCAGCATCAACATCCTGTACTATGAGACCTTCCGTCGTATGGGGTTAACAGATAAACATCTCAAACCGTCCAATACAGTGTTCCATGGTGTGGTACCGGCAAGTCAAGCATATCCGGTTGGTAAAATAGCTCGAAGTGGCCTTTGGAGATGAATATGACTCTAGATCGGAAACATTGACGCGTTTGAAGTGGTGAAAATCCAAAGTCCATATCACGCCCTGTTTGGGCGGCCGGCTTATGCCAAGTTCATGGCACGGCCTTGTTATATCTATTTGCAGCTCAAGATGCCGGGTCACAAAGGGACAATAATGGTTCATGGGAGCCGCAAGATCACTTTGGAATGTGAGGAAGGTGATGCGGCTTACGCAGAGTCGGTTTGTGCCACCGAGGAGCTGAAATATTATAAGGATAATGTTGATCCGGCAGACATGACTCCATTGAAGAAGCCAACTACAGAGCATGATCCGGCCCTGAAATTCAAATTGGTAGCTGAGACTAAGCTTGTTGACTTCGTGCCTGGCGATTTGTCCAAGCAGTTCAGCATCAGTGCCAACTTGGATCCGAAATAGGAAAGCGCGCTCATCGAGTTCATCCGTGAGAATCGGGACATTTTTGCATGGAAGCCTTCTGACATGCCAGGTGTACCGAGGCAACTCGCTGATCACACTCTTAATGTTGATCCCAAGTACAAACCGGTGAAGCAGTTTCTCCGCCGGTTTAACGAAGAAAGGCGTAAGGCCATTGGAGAGGAGGTGGCCAGGCTTTTAGCAGCTGGTTTTATCGTGGAAGTTTTCCATCCAGAGTGGCTTGCTAATCCGGTGCTAGTTCTTAAGAAAAACGGCACTTGGCACATGTGTGTGGATTACACAGATCTTAACAAGGCTTGTCCAGCAGATCCTTTTGCCCTCCCCCGCATTGACCAAATTATTGATGCCACTGCGGGTTGTGAGCGTTTGAGCTTTTTGGATGCGTACTCTGGGTATCATCAGATCAAGATGGCAGTTAAGGACCAGGAGAAGACGGCGTTTATCACTCCCTTTGGAGCCTTCTGCTATGTGTCTATGCCTTTTGGGCTCAAGAGCGCCCAAGCAACTTATCAACACTGTGTACAGAATTGCCTGCATAAACAGATCGGCCGTAATGTGCACGCCTATGTTGATGATATTGTGGTCAAATCAAGGGAGAAGGAGACACTGATTGACGATTTGAAGGAAACCTTTGACAACCTGCGGGTTTACAAGATGATGCTCAACCCGGCCAAATGTGTCTTTGGTGTTCCGGCAGGCAAATTATTGGGTTTTCTCGTGTCTAACAGGGGAATTGAAGCTAATCCGGAGAAGATTACGGCTATTACCTCCCTGGCTAAACCGAAGTGTATTAACGATGTCCAGCGTTTGGCAGGCCGGATTGCCGCGCTGAGCCGGTTTATCAGCCGCCTCGGAGAGAAGGCCATCCCTTTGTATCAGATGCTGAAAAAGACAGATCAGTTTGTCTGGAGTGCAGCCGCCGACGAGGCGTTGGAGGACTTAAAGCGGCAATTGGCCAACCCGCCTATGCTCGCCGCTCCCATTGACAAGGAGCTGCTTTTGCTATATGTTGCTGCTAATGCCAGGCCGGTCAGCGGTGCCATTGTGGTGGAGCGGAAGGAAGCAGGGAAGGAGCATCCGGTTCAACGTCCGGTTTACTATATCAGCGAGGTACTTATCGAATCCAAGCAAAGGTATCCGCATTGGCAGAAGTTGGTATATGGAGTTTTTATGGCAAGCCGGAAGCTGAAGCAGTATTTCCAAGGGCACCCCATCACGGTGGTCAGTTCTGCTCCCTTAGGCGATATCATACAGAACCGGGAAGCGACTGGCCGGATTGCTAAGTGGGCTATAGAGCTTGGGCCGCACGGTCTGAAGTACGTGCCTCGGACGGCGGTGAAGTCTCAAGCACTTGTGGATTTCATTAATGATTGGACAGATTTGCAAGTGCCTGAAGAAAAGCTGGATCACACATATTGGACCATCCATTTTGACGGATCCAGGCAATTGGAGGGCTCGGGGGCTGGAGTCGTGTTAACTTCCCCACGACGTGACAAGTTCTGTTACGTTGTCCGCTTAATGTTCCCTTGTACTAACAATGCAGCTGAGTATGAAGCCTTGCTCCATGGTCTCCGGATGGCTAAGGAGATGAATCTAAGCCGGGTTAAGTGCTTCGGTGACTCGGACCTAGTGGCTCAGCAGGTGTCTGGCACTTGGGATTCAAAGGACCCACTCATGGTTGCATATCGTCATGAGGTGGATATTGTCGCAGGTCACTTCAAGGGCTATCAGGTGGACCACGTGGATCGTCGGAAGAATGAAGCGGCGGATGATGAAGGCATGTACCTGGGGTAGGGTCATAGACCTGCCCAAAGGTACCCTCCACAAGGACATTCACAAGAGAAGCAGCCTTCCAGTCGACCTGGTAGGCTTCCACTCGACAGATTCAAAGACACTGACTATGAAGACCCACTCGACCACCAAGAGTCCAAGAGCCACTCGGTGTCCAAACGGTCTGTAGTTAAATAGTCTTTATGACCTTAATGGCACTTTATGTAAGGCGTTACCAGTAACGCCTAGCTTTAACGCACCTTAAACCCTCTACTACGTGGGCTAGCTGGGGTCCTGGCGCACTCTATATAAGCCACCCCCCTCCACAGGTAGAAGGGTTCGCACCCCTGTAACACATACGCATATAATCTAGTCGACCGCCTCCGGGCTCCGAGACGTAGGGCTATTACTTCCTCCGAGAAGGGCCTGAACTCATAAATCCCTTGCGTATACAACTACTCCATAGCTAGGATCTTGCCTCTCCATACCTACCCCCATTCTACTGTCAGACTTAGAACCACGACAGTTGGCGCCCACCGTGGGGCAGGTGTTCTAGCGAATTGTTGGAGAAGTTGGGATTCTCTCGATCTCCGGCATCATGGTTTTAGGTGGAGTTCTGGTCGACGGCCATGAGATCCGCCTCGGTGCGCTCACGTTCGTCGCCGACGACTCCGCTTGGCTTCAGGAGGCTCCACTCGACGTGGACGCGCTCCCCATCCGCGGGCCGACGCACTTTCGCGCGTGTGTCTGCGGCGTCCTCCTGCGGCACCCGTCGACCCAGTATGGGTCGGCTCCTGCGCTGTCTTCACTCCCAGTCTCCCACCGGCGCAAGCATTCCGGTCGGTCGAGGCTTCAGCGGTGGGTGAGGCATGCGGTGGCCCGCCAGTCGGCCATCCCCCAAGTTGCGGCGATCGAGCCCGACGAATCCCTCTACGGCCTGTTCGACCTGTCGACTGGCTCCGTAGAGACCGCGTCCGAATGCGATAGCAGTGACCCGGCGGCAGAGGTTCTGATGGTCGATGGACCATGCAGTCCCCTCGGATTCGCCCGCACCAACGAAAGTGGCGGTGGAGGCGATCCGGTGCAAGCCCACGAAGAGTACTTGCCCGAGCCCCTCACTTCGCTCCAGAGGAAGGAGCTTCGTCGTCGGAACATGGATGCACTTCACACTCCTATAGTTGGAGAAACCCCCGAGGCTCGCGCCTTGGAGGATGCGTTCTTGGCCAACCAGGCTGAGCACACTCGACTGAAGAATCTTCAGCGAGTACTCGACGAGCGTACGCGATCGAGGATTCCAGAATCCAGTCGACGCCAGCTCTTTCAACCGCCAACCCAGGTATATCGAACTCCGATTCAGAATTTAGCAGCTACCGCCCGTATAGCAGAGTCAATTCAGCCTTCCCAGTCGGAGGCAGGTAGAGGTTTGCAGCAAATCAGGGATTTGCTCCGGGCGGCAGGAGATCAAAACTCAGTTGTATCCCGATCGGCGGAACAGGGTTCACAGCCGATCCGTCAGCTGCGAATTCATTCGATCGGCCCATAGTCCAAGATCGCCCCGGCGTGAGGAGCGTCGCGGGCGGCGTGATGATCAATACAAGGGCCGCGAGCAGTATGAGCACCGATTCGATCGCAACGATCGACGTCGAGTGCCCACTCCTCCCCCAAGGGGTGGATCATACGCTCCTCGGCAGCAGGACGACAGACGCCAAAACAGTGTTGGGCGAAGAGTTCCAGTCGACCCCAGGGAACCAGGCTTTGATGCCAGATCCATTATTGTTCAAGGTTTGGTCGATAGGAACAGAGCTCACCGAGACGGCCATGATAGAGATGTTCCTTCCAGCAGCAGAGTTCATGTCTCGGGACCAGAGTGTTTCAGTAGAGCCATCAGAGCCGCAGTGATTCCTCCCAACTTCAGGTTGGCGACTGGAGTCAGTAAGTTCACTGGAGAATCCAAGCCTGACACTTGGCTTGAAGATTACCGAGTGGCGGTTCAGATTGGCGGTGGCAACGATGAGGTAGCCATGAAGCATTTGCCTCTTATGTTGGAGGGTTCAGCCAGGGCGTGGTTGAATCAGTTAGCACCTAGCAGTATTTACACTTGGGAAGATCTTGCCCGAGTGTTTGTCAGGACATTTGAAGGAACTTGCAAACGACCAGCAGGTTTGACAGAGTTGCAGTCATGCGTGCAAAAGTCGAGTGAAACCTTGAGAGATTATATCCAGAGGTGGATCACTTTGCACCAAACAGTCGAGAATGTATCTGATCACCAGGCAGTCTGTGCCTTCAAGGAAGGTGTCAAGAACAGATAATTGAGTTTGAAATTTGGTCGAGCCGGAGATATGACCCTGAGTCGGATGATGGAGATTGCCACCAAATATGCAAACGGTGAAGAAGAGGATCGGCTCCGGAGTGGTAAATATAAATCGGCCGCCAATGAGACCGGCGGAGGAAATTCCGGCCGGAAGCGTGAGTTAAAGTCGAGCCAGCGGTTCCGGAGAGGCCTTGGCAAAGGACCCTGTGAAAGTTCAAGGGGAAACCCAAGGGTCCTTGGAACCCTAAGAAGGTGAAAGACCAGGATGGGAATGACGTGTTGGATTTACCATGTCATATTCATACAAAGAAAGATGAAGAGGGTAAACTCATATACCCGAAACATACCACTCGACTGTGTCGGCTCTTGATTCAGCAGTTCCAAGGGAAACAGCCCAAGAATAAGGATAAGGAGACAGACAAAGTTGAGGATAGAGATGACAGTGATGGTGGATATCCCCAGGTCAATTCCACCCTGATGATTTTTGCCGACGTTGAAAGCAAAAGTCGATTGAAGGTTATCAATCGGGAAGTAAACTTGGTTGATCCGGTGACTCCCAATTATCTGAAATGGTCCCAGACCGCCATCACATTCGACCAGTCTGATCACCCGACGCACATTGCCACCCCTGGGAGGCAAGCATTAGTGGTCGACCCAGTTGTCGAAGGCACTCGACTGACCAAAGTCCTGATGGATGGTGGTAGTGGTTTGAATATATTATACGCGGAGACGTTGAAAGGGATGGGCATTCCGATGTCCAGACTCGATTACCGATAACATGAGCTTCCACGGAGTCATTCCTGGAAAGAAGGCTGAGTCACTCGGCCAAATTGCTCTTGATGTAGTTTTTGGTGATTCAAAGCATTTTCGGAAAGAAAAGTTGAACTTTGAGGTCGTGGATTTCCAGAGCGCTTATCATGCTATTCTGGGGAGACCAGCTTATGCACGTTTCATGGCCTGACCATGTTATGTGTATCTTAAACTGAAGATGCCTGGTCCCAAGGGCGTGATCACCGCCACAGCAATCGGAAGAAGGCGTAAGAGTGCTTCGTAAAGGCTCTAAGATTGCCGATGCTCAGTTGGCAGTGGTAGAGCTACAAGAGTATCAGAAAACTGCGGATCCGAGTGATTTGTTGCGAGCTAAGAAGCCCGCTACAGAGTCAGCATTCCAGTCGACTGGCGAGATGAAACAGGTTCACATTCACCCAACTGATCCCGATGCTGCTCCGACCAACATCTCAACAACACTCGACTCAAAATAGGAAGAAGCGCTCATCCAGTTCCTCCGTGAGAACTGGGACATCTTTGCATGGAAGCCTGCTGACATGCCGGGTGTTCCCAAGGGGGTGGCTGAGCATCGCCTACGAGTCGACCCAAAATTCAAACCAGTTAAAGAGTATCTTGACGGTCCGCCATCCGGAAGAAAGGCCATTGGCAAGGAGGTGGCTCGGCTCTTAGCAGCAGAGTTCATCCGAGAGATCTACCACTCCGAGTGGCTCGCCAACGTTGTCATGGTCCCCAAGAAGGACAAGTCGCTATGCGCATGTGCATCGATTTCAAGCATATCAATCGGGCCTGCCCGAAGATCATTCCTCTTCCTCGCATCGACCAAATAGTCGACTCAAGCTGCGGGATGCGAGAGGTTGTCTTTTTAGACGCCTATTCCGGGTACCACCAGATCCGTCAGTATGGACCCGATGAGATTAAAACAGCGTTCATCACTCCATACGCGTGCTTCTGTTATGTCACCATGCCATTCGGTCTCAAGAATGCCGGAGCCACATTCATGAGGATGATTCAGAAGTGTTTGCTCACTCAAATCAGTCGGAATGTGGAAGCATACATGGATGATATAGTGGTCAAGTCACGAAAGGGTTCCGACCTGTTGACTGACCTTGCTGAAACATTTGCCAATCTCAGGAGGTATGATATCAAGCTTAATCCATCAAAGTGTACATTTGGAGTTCCTGGTGGAAAGTTACTCGGTTTTCTCGTTTCTGAGCGAGGAATCGATGCTAACCCAGAAAAGGTTAGCACCATACTCCGAATGAAGCGCCCTGTGCGTGTGCACGATGTCCAGAAGCTTACTGGATGCTTGAACGCTTTAAGTCGATTCATCTCTCGCCTGGTGAAAAGGCATTGCCTCTTTACCGACTGATGAAGAAGTCCGACAAGTTCGAGTGGACTCTAGAAGCTGATGCAGCATTTGCAGAGCTCAAAGCTCTACTCTCCACCCAGCCGGTGCTTGCTGCTCCGATCAGCAAAGAGCCTTTGCTGCTTTACATTGCAGCCACTGGACAAGTCGTCAGTACCGTACTTACGATTCGGCGGGAAGAAGAAGGAAAAGCCTTCAAAGTTCAACGCCCAGTTTATTATCTTTCAAGCATCGACCCCATCAAAGCAAAGATACCCTCACTATCAGAAGCTTGTTTACGGGATCTATATGACCACGAAGAAGGTTGCTCATTATTTCTCTGATCATTCCATTACAGTCGTCAGCGACGCCCCTTTGTCGGAAATTCTTCATAACAGAGATGCAACTGGTCGAGTGGCAAAATGGGCTATTGAACTCCTTCCCCTTGATATCAAATTCGAGGCAAAGAAAGCCATCAAGTCCCAATCAATAGCAGATTTCCTCGCCGAGTGGACTGAACAGCAACTTCCGACCCAAGTTCACTCGGAGCACTGGACTATGTTTTTGATGGTTCCAAGATGCTGAACGGTTCTGGTGCGGGGGTTGTATTGGTTTCCCCCCGAGGAGATAAGCTCAAGTATGTTCTCTAGATTCACTTTGATTCTTCCAACAACGAAACAGAATATGAAGCACTCTGTATGGGTTAGCATGGCCATTTCACTCGGCGTCCGTCGCCTTATGGTCTACGGCGACTCGGATCTGGTTGTTAATCAAGTGATGAAGGAGTGGGATGTCAAAAGCCCAGCTATGACAGGTTATTGTAATGCAGTGAGAAAGCTGGAGAAGAAATTCGAGGGGTTAGAGCTTCATCATATACCCCGACTGAAAAATCAAGCTGCGGATGATTTGGCGAAGATAGGGTCCAAGAGGGAAGCCATTCCCAGTAATGTATTTTTGGAACACATTCATGCTCCATCAGTGCAGGAGGATCCTTTCACAGAAGAAGCCCCGCAGCAAAAGAGTGCCAATGATCCGACTGAAGTTGAGGTTCCAGCCGTGGTCGACCTGATTATGGAAGTTGTGGTCATCACTCCCGACTGGACAGTGCCGTACATCGCATATATCCTAAGGAAAGAGCTCCCAGAGAATGAAGAAGAGGCTCGATGATCGTCTGGTCGATCCAAGGCCTTTACAGTGATCAAGGGACAATTGTACAGAAAGCGCGATCGAGTCGGCCGAAGTGTATCACGCCGTAAGAAGGTCGATAATTCTTGAGGATATCCACTGGGACCTGTGGCCATCATGCATCCTCTCTCGACCATTGTGGCTAAAGCATACCGAGCGTGATTTTACCGGCCGAAAGCAAATGAAATGGCAAAAGAAATAGTCGACAAGTGTGAAGGATGTCGGTTCTATTCCAACATGTCGCACAAGCCAGCCTCAGCCTTGAAGACCATTCCACCTGCTTTGGCCCTTCGCTGTTTGGGGATTGGACATGATTGGACCGTTGAGAACTGGCAAAAGCGGTTTCACCCATTTGCTAGTAGCAGTCGACAAGTTCACCAAGTGGATCGAAGCCAAGCCCATCAAGAACCTCGATGCATGCACTGCTATCAGTTTCATCAGAGAGTTGATATTCAGATATGGAGTTCCGCATAGCATCATCACCGACAATGGGTCAAACTTCGATAATGACAAGTTCAAAGCCTTCTGCGCCTCAAGGCACGCGGGTCGACTATGCTTCTGGCTCATCCTCGGTCGAATGGACAAGCGTAACGCGTAAACGGCCTCATTCTCAAAGGGCTAAAACCTCGGCTGATGCGTGATCTCAAACACACAGCAGGAGCTTGGGTCGACGAACTTCCATCAGTTCTCACGGGATGGAGGACCACTCCTAATCGGTCGAATCGAGAACTCCATTCTTCCTGGTCTATGGAGCTGAAGCAGTTCTGCCGAGTGACCTGCTTCACAATGCGCCTCGAGTCGAGCTATACTCTGAAGAAGAAGCAGAACTAGCCCGGCAAGATACAGTCGACCTCTTGGAAGAGGAGAGAGAGATGGCCTTGATCCACTCGACTATCTATCAGCAAGACTTGCATCGATTCCATGCCAGAAATGTGAAGAGTCGAACCTTCCAAGAGGGAGATCTGGTCCTCCGAGTGGATCAACAGAAACCACAGAAGCTTGCTCCCACTTGGGAAGGTCCCTTCATCGTCACGAGAGTCCTCCACAACGGGGCATATCATCTCTACGATGTCGATCGCCAGATCGACGAGCCTCGAGCTTGGAACGCGGAGCTGCTCCGCCCCTTTTACACTTAAAAACTCACTCGGTTGAGCTGTAATAAAAGTACTTTTGTAGTTTGTTTATCCGAGACAAGAATGTTATAATTTTCCCAGTGATTGTTATTGCTTTTTGTTGAAATTACCCCCAGTGGGTGGCTTAGTCGCGAATCCGATTCGCCTAAGTTTGTAAAAAAAATCCTTTCCGAGTGCGAGCCAGTCTCTCACTCGGGGGCTTAGCTGTGAATCCGCTTCGCCTAAGTATTCAAAATCCTACCGAATGGCGAGCCAGCCTCCCACTCGGAGGCTTAGCTGTAGTCCAAGTACTCGCCTAAGTATCCAAAATCCTACCGAGTGGCGAGCCAGCCTCCCACTCGGAGGGTTAGCTGCAGTCCAAGTACTCGCCTAAGTATCCAAATTCCTACCGAGTGGCGAGCCAGCCTCCCACTCGGAGGCTTAGCTGCAGTCCAAGTACTCGCCTAAGTATTCAAACCCTGCCGAGTGGTGAGCCGCCTCCCACTCGGGGCTTATAACAGCCCAAGGATTCGCCTTAAACATCCAAAGTGATAAAAATCCCACCGAGTGGAGAGCAAACCTCCCACTGGGGCTTAGCTGCAGCCAGTGCTCGCATAAGTAATAGATATCCTACCGAGTGGAGAGCAAACATCCCAATCGGGGCTTAGCAGCAGCCTAGTGCTCGCCTAAGTAATAAAAATCCTACCGAGTGGAGAGCAAACCTCCCACTCGGGGGCTTAGCTGCAGCACAGTGCTCGCCTAAGTAATAAAAATCCTACCGATTGGAGAGCAAACCTCCCACTCGGGGGCTTAGCTGCAGCCCAGTGCTCGCCTAAGTAATAAAAATCCTACCGAGTGGAGAGCAAACCTCCCACTCGGAGGCTTAGCTGCAGCCCAGTGCTCGCCTAAGTAATAAAAATCCTACCGAGTGGAGAGCAAACCTCCCACTCGGAGGCTTAGCTGCAGCCCAGTGCTCGCCTAAGTAAGGAATTCATCCCAACCCGCAAGGACGACGAGGTGCAGGACGACTGCTACCTCCTCCTTCGGAGCTTCGCCACAAGTACAACGTGCGGTCCATCCCAATCAAGAAGGACGACGAGGTGCAGGTCGATCGCTACCTCCTCCTTCGGAGCTTCGCCACAAGTACAACGCGTGCGGTCCATCCCAATCCGCAAGGACGACGAGGTGCAGGTCGACTGCTACCTCCTCCTTCGGAGCTTCGCCACAAGTACAACGTGCGGTCCATCCCAATCCGCAAGGACGATGAGGTGCAGGTCGACTGCAACCTCCTCCTTCAGAGCTTCGCCACAAGCACAATGTGCGGTTCATCCCGATCCGTAAGGATGACAAGGTCAGTCGCAGTCTGCGTGTCACCTCTACCTGCAGGATAAATGAAGCACAAGTTGATTGGAATTTCAACGGAATATCTTCCGAATGAGGAATAAAGTTCTCTCGAATGCAAGCAAAGCATGTTAAAGGAAAAACCAAGTTCGGATAAATGTCCTATGGATCCAAAGGCGCTCAGGCATTAAGCCTATTAAAGTTTATCGGTTACAGAAACCACTCGGCATTCCGAGGCAAATTTAAAGTGGGACTTAGAAGTTTTTTACTCCTACGGCGGAGGACTGGAAGGTGCAACAAACTGGTCGAGGTCGATTCTGTCAGCAATACGGGTAGCAGCAGCGATGAAAGTCTCCATGAAAGATCTGAAGCCGTGCTTCTTGGTATTGGCAACCTTGAGAGACACCAGCTTGTCCTCTTGCGCTTCTTTGCAGTGGACACAAACCAGAGATAGAGCAACATCAGCACCACACCTAGCAGATGACTTTTTCCATTCTTGCACTCGACTTGGAATCTCATTCAGTCAAGTCATCAGGGATTCAAGATCATTCTGGAGAGTCTGTTCTGGCCAGAGAGTCGAGTCGATCCGCGACACTGCAACCTTCAGTCGAGCAAGATAATCCACTACGCTTAGCAACACGAGACTCGGTCGGAGCACATTCATAGCAGCTTCGTCCTTCACAGAGAGTTGATGGGGTCCAAGCTGGTTTCCACTCGACCGTTTCTTCTTCAAAGTTTTGGCAGAATTCTGAAAACACAACTTAGACTCAAAATGAAGATCATGTGATGAGCCGGTGAGAGCAAGACAATTTGGATAAAAGAGATTACCTTCAAGCATGAGAAATGCCTTCTTGGCGAACCCTCCAAGATAAATCTCCAGTGTCGTTTCGCTTCCCGCTTGGCCAACCTTGTCGATAGAACACTCTTGTCGTTCTTCATCGACCGACTTCCTTGTTAGTCAGCGTCAAGAGCGGCTTTCAGCTTGGCATTTTCATCTTCAAGTTTGTCGACTGAGGCAAGTTTCTCTTCAGCGAGCTTTGTTTTCTCCAAAGCCGCCTTCTGTGCCTCTGCAAGGTCAAGGTCCTTCTTCTTTAGAGTCTCTTCCAGTTTATCTGCAAAGCAACAATGAGAACAGAGTTGAGAATGAGCAAAAAAACAGCGACAGTCGTCAAAAATTCTCACCAGCCATACCTTTTGCTTCATCCTTTGCCTTCTGCAAATTCTCCTGAGCAAGCTTCAAATCGAGGTTGAGCTGAATCTGCTTTTTCTCTAACTCAGTATAGCGAGCCACAAGCTCGCAAGATTTCTACAAAGAGTCAACCAACGAAAGACATCAAATACAGATCACTTCCGAGTGACTAAGGAGAAATAGTAGCATTTCTAAGACTACGGTCGAATAAAAACATTCTGCAGTAGTCTCGGGGACTACACCCAGCGGGTGCACTCAGCGTGCCCCCACTGGTTTACCAATTTGGTTCGATCAGTCGACCAAAAGAGGCAAAAAGGTTATGATTCTAAAAACATGGCTAATTGTCAGCGGTCAGCCGCAGTAAAAAAAACAGTTCTTTAGACTATAGTCAACTACCCGCAGTCTACCATAGTCTCGGGGACTACACTCAGTGGGTGCACTTAGCGTGCCCCCACCGGTTTTACAGTTCCATTCGACTTGGTCCGTCCAGGTCGAGTGAAGAAGATCACAGCATAAAGACCATAGCCGACTGCACGCAGTCGACCATAGTCTCGGGGACTACACCCAGTGGGTGCACTCAGCGTGCCCCCACAAAAGTTCAAACGACACACACACCCAGTGGGTGTACAGATATGGAAATCTCCAGAAGAAAGCAGTTTCAGATAGTATATCCTAACAAAGCAAGCGACGACTGACTTACTTGGACATTGCTCTGGAGAGCTGAACTGGCATCATAGGCCACCTGACTTGCCTCTCGAGCCGCTTTCACCTGCTCCATCATGATCCCTGCACATGTATGGCCTCCTTAGCATCACTTACTTGGTCTTCCGGACGTGGTGTGTAGCAAAGAGAGATGGTGGATCAGCGATCGGCAAGTGGGTCGGGCACTTGTCAGCCGTACAGCAAAAGATACGAAGTCCGAGTGGGGTTGCCTCCCTTGAAATCAGCGTCTCAGAGTCGCCATGACTTGAGCAGCCTTGCCAAAGCGCTTTCTTGTTCCTCCTCTTCCTCAATGGCGCTTCCTCGTCATCATCGGGAGATCAATGACGTGAGGCGGAACTACAAGAGAGATCCAGAAGTAAACATGGAAGCCCAATCGACTAAAAAGATCCAGTCGGCTAAAAGTGAAACCTCAGAGATCTTACCAAGATTAGAAGTGGCCGCATCCTCCATTTCCTGATCATCGTGCTTGGCTGAAGTCTCGGAGGTAGCGGCGCTGTAGATTTCAGGAGTCGGCTGATCACCATCAAGTCGACCAAAAGTTCACTCATGTTGAAAAAGGAAATACAAGGTTCTGTTGGTTACCCGGAGATGGTGGGGATGACCATTCGCATCTTGGGCAGGGCCTTCGCCAGCTTTGACGACGTCGCTCGAGGTTGCTTCGGTGGCTTCTCACTCGGCGTGGGAGAAGTTGTCCTAGGTCGCTTCATCGACTGACCGGTGGGCACAACAGCTTTACCGCGTTCGCCGCCGGGTCGCAAGGCCAACTTGGACCTTCCCTCCGAGCGAGGAGGGTCGACGCCTTCCTCCTCTTCTTCCTCCTCCTCCTCATCATCGTAGCCATCATCCTCCTCATCCTCCTCGCCGTTGGACTCCCATTCCTCCCACTCTCACCTCCACTTCCTTCTTCTTCTTCACTGTTTCTGCGCCCGTTGGGCATCGAGTACATCTCAGGGGTGACCTAGAAGACAACAAAACAAGGTGAAAGTCAGTCGACGAAATTGACATCAAAACAGAATGAATGCAGCAGAATCACAGTCGGAGATAAGCGGTGATACCTTGTCTGGTTGATAACTCTGGTCGAGCGGTGGAATCCTCCTAGCTCCGTGAGGGTTGTCTTTGTTTCCTGTGATGGCAGTCATCCACTTCTCCAGTATGGCGTCATCAACCTCCTCCAGATGGACCTGAGTGGTATCATCCGTACCAGAGTACATCCACATCGGATGACCTCGGTATTGGAGTGGTTGAATACGCCGTCGGAGAAAAACCTCCAGGAGATCCATGCCGGTCACCCCATCGCGAATAAGCTGGACTACACGCTCCATCAGCAGCTTTACTTGGGCCTTCTCCTCCTGGTAACACCTTCAGGGAAGATGGCTTGTTCACTCGACTCATGGAGAAAGGAGGGAGCCCAGTCGACCGCCCGGCGTCGGCTGGTCTTGGCAATAAAACCAGGTCGATTGCCACCCTCTAACCGAAGTCGGGAGAGTCATAGCTGGAAAGGCGCTCTTCCCCCTCATCCGACCCCGAGTCCGCCACACATTTGGATTACTTGGGTCCTCTCGTCATTCGGGCTCGTTTTCTTCACCGTCTGAGAGCGACAGGTGAATATGTGCTTGAAAAGACCCCAATGCGGTCAACAACCCAAGAAATTCTCGCAGAGTGAAACGAAAGCAGCAAGATACACAATGGAGTTTGGAGTGGAATTGTGGAGTTGCGCTCCAAAAAAGTTCAGAAACCCCCGGAAAAAAGGATTTGGCGGCAGAGAAAACCCCCTATCTACGTGGGTGGCCAGGAGGACGCACTCACCCTCTTCAGGCTGCGGTTGCCACTCCATGCCCGGAAGCTTCACGACCCATGGGGGATCAGTCGCTTCGTTGGCGATCGGTGAGATCTTTCTCGGTGATGGTCGACCGGATCCAGTCTCCTTGGACCCAGCCCTGCGGCAGCTTGGACCGCGAAGAGGAACCGCCCCGACTGGGCGCTCTCCCCTTGGCCTTCGCCGCCGTCTTCTTCACCCGTTCCAGGGCGGCAGTCTTGTCCTTCACCATGGTCACCGGCGAGAAAAGTATCGAGCTTCAGCGCTGGACAGACGGAGAGCGTGGCGAGAAAGTTTTGGAGGAGGAGAGAGGAGAAGTCTGAGGACGCACTGTTCAAAATGCCCGGTCCAACGCTTTATATGGGGTCGCTTCCGAGTGGCTGACCGGTAGGCCCAGGCAATCCCGTCACAATCCTCAAGAACAGCGCCGCATCGATACGTGGCGAAAAAGGCGGCGCGAGGATCGAGGCGTCATCGCCTTATCCCATCCGAGTGCCGCGGTTTTCTCGCTTCAAGGCTCCCAAAATTCAGATACCGCGAAATCCGCTAACCGCAGAACAACTCGTCAGATAACAAGATTTCCTCAGATCCGTCGCTCGGAAATCTTCAGGTTCACAAAGTTCACTCGACAAACGTGAAGAATGGATCAAGGCGACTGAAAGAGAAGTTGATGCCATCACTAAAAGGTCGTTGATCCAGAGTGAGATGCACTCACAACATGAAGAACAGGTTGGAAAGACTATCAACTCCTTCCTCACTCAAACCTCGATCCATTCGGGGGCTAATGATGAAGTCATGTACCTGGGGTAGGGTCATAGACCTGCCCAAAGGTACCCTCCACAAGGACATTCACAAGAGAAGCAGCCTTCCATTTGACCTGGTAGGCTTCCACTCGACAGATTCAAAGACACTGACTATGAAGACCCACTCGACCACCAAGAGTCCAAGAGCCACTCGGTGTCCAAACGGTCTGTAGTTAAATAGTCTTTATGACCTTAATGGCACTTTATGTAAGGCGTTACCAGTAACGCCTAGCTTTAACGCACCTTAAACCCTCTACTACGTGGGCTGGTCAGTCTGGCGCACTCTATATAAGCCACCCCCTCCACAGGTAGAAGGGTTCGCACCCCTGTAACACATACGCATATAATCCAGTCGATCGCCTTCGGGCTCCTAGACGTAGGGCTATTACTTCCTCCAAGAAGGGCCTGAACTCGTAAATCCCTTGCGTATACAACTACTCCATAGCTAGGATCTTGCCTCTCCATACCTACCCCCCATTCTACTGTCAGACTTAGAACCACGACAGCGGACGCTTTAAGCCGGTTGGGCTCCCAACGCAAACCGGTCCCGCCCAATGTTTTTCTGGACGTGCTGCACAGCCCATCGGTCAAGCTCCCTGGTGAAGCGGATTTGGCTATTCCTGATCTGGAGGCTCAATTGGTGGCGGTTCTTCACGTCACTCCGGATTGGACGCTTCCTTATCTTGCGTACATGAACCGGGGCGAGTTACCAGAAGATGAGACGTTGGCCCGGCAGATAGTCCGCCGATCTAAGTCTATGACCATTGTTAATGGCGAATTGCATCATTGGAGCGTGTCAGGGGCGTTTCAACGCTGTGTGTCCCCGGAGGAAGGCTGTGAAATATTGCATGAGATCCACGAAGGAGATTGTGGTCACCACGCCGGTTCAAAATCCTTGGTGGCTAAAGCGTTCCGCCACGGTTTCTATTGGTTGACTACCCATGCTGATGCGGAAGATCTGGTCAGACGATGTGATGGTTGCCAAAAGGTTTCCAGACGTGCTCATGTACCGGCCCAAGAATTGAGCATGATTCCAATTACTTGGCCGTTTGCAACTTGGGGGCTGGATATGGTTGGACCATTTAAGAGGTCCAAGGACAAAAAGACCCACCTCCTCGTGGCGGTTGACAAACTTACAAAGTGGGTGGAGGCAGAACCTGTTAGCAAGTGTGACGCAGCTACGGCGGTTCAGTTCATCAAAAAGGTGATTTTCCGGTTTGGCTTTCCACGGTATCATCACGGATAATAGTACCAATTTGTCCAAAGGTGCCATGAAAGAGTTCTGCGAACGTGAGCACATCCGGCTTGACGTTTCTTCAGTAGCCCACCCACAGTCCAATGGTCAAGCGGAAAGGGCTAATCAAGATATCTTGAGAGGCATCAAGCCCCGGCTTATGGTCCCTTTGCAGAGGACACCGGGTTGCTGGGTAGAAGAGCTACCGTCTGTATTATGGAGTATCAACACTACGCCTAACAGATCCACGGGATACACACTGTTCTTTATGGTCTATGGAGCGGAGGCGGTTCTCCCCAGTGACATCCGTCATGACTCACCTCCTGTGGCAGCTTATGTTGAAGTGGACAACGAGACGGCACGGCAGGACGCTTTGGATCGGTTGGATGAAGAGCGTGACATAGCAGCTGCCCGCTCGGCGATTTACCAACAGGATCTTCATCGTTACCATAGTCGCCGGGTCGTAACCGTAACTTTTCAAGAAGGAGATTTAGTGCTTCGCTCATCCAAGACCAGATCGATATGCACAAGTTATCCCCACCTTGGGAGGGACCTTTCGTTGTCGCAAGAATCTGCACAACGGGTCATACTATCCGATCGATATTCGAGAGCATAAAGACTCACGACGCCGAGGAGGAGACCAACAGGCCGTGGAACATAGCTCATCTTCAGCCTTATTATACCTGAGCCATCGGCTCTACTTATGTACATATTATGACAGTGTATATATTATGAATAAAGTAATAAACCGGAGCCTCAGCTAAAGCGGGGTATCTGTTACATCATGTGTGGTTACATGGAGTTGTTCTGTCTTAAAGCGGCCTCCGGTTTACCCCCTGAGTTTGCTTTTCAAAAGCTTTGTGATATCACTTGGGGGCTTGGTCGTGTCCGAACCAATGCAACACCTTTTGATAGGCGAAAGCCACCAGATCACTTGGGGACATGGTCAAGTCTGAACCAGTCAAGCCTTTTGATCGGCCTAAGGCCATAGAGTCACTTGGGGCTTGGTCGAACCCGAACCATTGCCACGCCACTTGATCGGCATAATGCCACGGTTTCAGTTGGGGACCTGGCTGACTTGAACCATGGCTACACCTTATAGGGAGCTTGGTCGTGTCCGACCATGGTAACACCATCTGATCGGCTCAGTAAAGCCTTCCTTTTTGCAAACGGTTTATCATTGCCTTTGCTTCCATGTTTTTCATAACTATTATTTGATTTTTGTTGCTTTTCTTAAACCGACAACATTTTTAAACCGGTTCAAACTGTCAATTGACGGAATTCAGTCCATTTTTAATCCGGAGATAATTTCACTGGTTTGACTTTTTTCTGTTAACATCCCATTATGGAGTAACAGGGGGCTTGCCATGACCCGGCACGGTTTACGTGGTAAACCGGCATTGTAAATACAGGAGATGTTTTCTCCTTTGATGGTAAGGGTTTATACAACCTCCGCTTCAAGATTGGCTAAGCCAACTTTATGCCCAGCGATGGCAGGTATTTTTATCACAAATTTTGATTATATACCTCAATATTTCATTTCATATTTATATGAACGTCACAAGCCGGCCGGCGGCACAAACCGCCGTGGCGGTTTAAGATTTTGTGACTGCAGGCAATATAGATTGAAAGTTTCGATCATTCAAGAAAAGATATCAGTACCTATGCACGAAGGCATATTAAGAGCAAGAGTGTTGGCTATCCTATTACAAGGCAACATGGTGCCCAAATAGGATCATTGTTTCTTGGTGGAATATAATGAAGCAGCTATTCAAACCGGCTTCCGGTTCATGCTTGCTCGCCACCCCGGTCTGAGGGTTGTGGGTCGTCCTGCGCCGCTTCAGCTTCTTCGTCTCTACCCAGCGGCTGGAAGTCAATAGTGGTCCAGTCGATTCCCATTAAAGCTTGAAAGACAGCCTCCTCATGGATCAGGGAAGATGGTTCAAGATCGAGGCGTAAGTATGCTTACGGATCGGAGGGATCAGGTTCTCCGCTTCAGAATAGGTGCAGCTACCGCTTGTTCTCGATCGTCATATTGAGCCCGATAATGCGACAAGTTTGCCTCTTGACCAATTGGCAAGCCAGAGGGCGCACTGCCCGGTTTATCGCTCTCATGTCATCTTCGTTGAACTCTGAACCATCTTCCTTCAAACTGGGATAGCCTTGAGCTGCTTCCACAGGATCGAAATCTAGCACCCATGCTTTGGCCCGGATTAAGGCGTTAATGGCGCCGGTTCGAGCAGCAGATTTCTTCAGCTCTTCAATCCGGGCGGGAAGCATTGACAACCTCCTAAGAGTATCTTGAATTAAGGAGGGTGCTGGGTTGTTATGTGATGCAGTGGAGATGATCCGCTGCGCTCTAGTGTACAGCTGCTCGATTAAAGTGTAGGCAGCCTTCAATTTCTTCCGAACATCTGACCCCAAGTGACTAATGCGTGTGCCTACAGTATTGCAAGAGAAATCACAAACCGGATTTATCATAAGAAGGTCAAGATTATCATAGAAGCCAAAGGAAGCTTACCGAAGATGGCAGCAGTCATGGCATGTACTTGCCGCTTCACGTTGGTCAGCTCATCTACCACCGGTTTAAGGGCAGCTTCAGCATTTTCAACCTTTTTGGTTAAAGCGTCCTTTTCAGTATCCCAGCCGGCTCGCTCAGACTTGAACCACTCCTTGAGCTGCTCCATTATAGTCAAGGCGGTTTTCAGCTCATCCTTGGCCTTGGAGGTTTCTGCTTGTTGGGACTTCAGATTTTCTTGAAGATCATTGATTTGGGAGGCTTGTTGGCGTATCTCATTCTGCAACAAAAAGGGAGCATGTTAATATCTTCATTGCAAGTCCCAGATGCATAACCAGTCATACACATGGCACTTGGGGGCTAATGCATATTTGATCTTCGTCTGTCAATAAAATCACAAAGTCTCAAGCTCAATACAGTCCCGGTTTAACTATGCTAAGTTGAACCGGCCATTGGGGGATACATCAGCGGATTCTGAAGCATTAAAGTTTATGTTAAGTACCAGTTTAACTATACTAAGTTGAACCGGCCCTTGGGGACTAGGAGAGTTAACAAAAATTGCAATATCCAAGCGGGAGAAGAACATGGAGGTTACCTCGAATTTTTCTTTCATCATCTTCACCAGGCCAGCTTCATAATCACGGCTGGTATACAGCCGGTTCAAATAGCCAGAATGAAGGTCTTGGGGGTTCAGAGCGGCGTAAGTTGCCAGATCAACATCCCACTTGCCCTTGCTTGTAGTGGCAAATTCTTCTTTGGCGGAATGTTTGGATAAAGCGACCGGATTACCCGGTTCGCTGTGGCCAAAGCCAGTAATCACCACGTCATCATCCTTGGTATCGCCGGTTTGACCAGGGGCAGTCGGTTTGTCAGCAGGCCGGATTGGACTGGTGGATTTTTCAATCCGGGTTGGGCTTCTGGGCTGGTCAGCAGGAAGGGAGGTGTCAACAGGCCTTTCTTCAGCAACAAAATCGCCCTCTTGCAGTGGCGGATCATTGGGCGTGTCTTCACAGATAGCCGCTTCAAGATTTCGGGCGCTGTCCGGTTCAGGGGCAGTTTCTTCGTCGGCCGCTTTATCCAGACGAGCCTTTTTGCTCGACCTAGGTTTGGCCCTGAAAAGGTACAACAACAGTCAAATACGACATATACTACACAATGATGCAGTAGAAACGATATGAAAGGTATAACTTACCCAAGCACCGTTTTAAGTGGTGGCAGCTGAATGGCTGATGACTCGCCAGATGAGGAGTGGGAAGTGACCTGATAATCAGAGTCAGACGGATTAAGGGGTTGACGAAAATAGCCTGCTCTAGGATAAGCACTAACAAGCAAATTAGAGACCTCTGAACGACGTTTCCGAACCGGACTGTTCGGTAAACCGGTGGAGGTAACTACCTGGCCATTGTCTTAGTTGTGCGGCGAAGCTTCATGTTGTTGAGTCTTCATAAGAAATTTGGGATCCAAGTAAGCAAGGGATGAGAAAATTTAATTTTCCGGTTTGCTTGACGGATTTTAGTGAAGGCAAAGGATTTGAGTCGGAGGAGAGAATAGTTACCTCTACAACATCAAGATTCTTGGTTTCATCATCCCGACAAACATCATCATTAATTAGGCGTGTGAAAAGTAAGCCAAGTGAATCAAGTTCTACCTCAAGGTCCGGATTACCCACATCATCATCCACAGCGGATCAAGATGCAGTGGTTTTCCTCTTATGAGCAGTCTTCTTGACAGCTTTGGTTTTTTGCCGGATTGGTTTTTCCAGTTTGTCTGGCTTCTCTGGTTTCTCTTGTGGACATTTCTTGCTCCAGAATGGATCATCACCCTGATTAAGCAGCAGTTGATGTTAAAAATGATGTCAGAAATAGCAGTAATATATTCAGTAAAAAATAGTCAGAAATCTTACAGATGGTGGTTTGTTGGTAGCACAGAAGGGGAGCAGAACGGTTCGGGCGCAGAGGTGTTCCGGTTCATTCAATATTTTCTTCACAGCCTTGGTGACCTCGTCATCGGTGAGCTGGATATTAACGTGTCGGAGGGGGTCGTCGACACTACCAGTGTACTCACACATTAAACCGGAGCACTGGGAAATGGGCAGTATGCTTCGTGATATCCAATAGCGTGCGAGATCAATTCCGGTTAAACCATTGGCCATGAAGGCTCTGAGCTTGGAGAGCTGAGGAGCATATTTACTTCTCTCATTGGCGGTTAGTCTTTGCAGAAAGGGATGTGTGTTGCTGAGTCGCTCTGGACGAAAACCGGGCAAAGGATTCTCATTGGCAGGTGAAGTGTCTCTGCAATAAAACCATGTTTGATTCCATTCCTTGGGGTGGCTGTGCAGTTTGACATGAGGATAAGTGACCTCCTTTCTTTTTTGAATCGCCACACCACCCAATTCTGTGTTGGGCCCGTCAGTGAATTCTGTGCGGCGGTTTAGATGGAAGCAGTCTCTAAACAGTTCAACTGTAGGTTCTTCTTGAAAGTATGCCTCACAGAGCACTTGGAAGTGACAAATATTGGTAACAGAATTGGGGCCCGTATCTTGTGGACGGAGTTGAAAATTGGCTAACACATCCCAGTAAAATTTTGAACCGGGCGGATTGAAACCCCGGGCTAGGTGATCTACGAAAACTACAACCTCTCCTTCTTGAGGTGTGGGTGGGCATTCTTTGCCAGGAACCCTCCAATGGATAATATTTTTTCTGCCTAAAGCGCCAGCCAGGACCAGATTGTTTAATTGAGTTTCGGTGACACGGGAAGGAGCCCAGTTGCACTCATATACTTGTTTGGCCATCTACAAAAAATATAAATCCGGTTCAAGAAATGTGTTGGGACAAAGAGAGGACCGGTGTACAATGCTAAGTCGGAGAGCGAATACATCTAAACCGGAGTTCTATGAAGCGGCGATTAATGCGGTTAAGGAGTTCTGGCGGTTCAACAAGGGGACTAATGGTGTATACCGGTTTATTTAATTTTTTCTATGTTAAGTTAAACCGTCTGGTCTAAGGTCTAAATATTGAAAACAATTGAGGTTGCGAACGGCTAAGTGTGCAGAAACAGGTTTCGCAAGATTTCTCTACAACGAAGGATCTGAAGCCAGATCAGAAAAAGAAGAAAATATCCAAAAAGGAATACAGCAGAGCAGTATTGATACAATGAGCAGGAGATGATGTGCGAGATCTATGGACGTGAGCACGAGACTACAGGCGGATGCTAAAAACTACTGCTAATCAGAGCAAGGTGTCACAGATCTATCCAGGAGTCTGGCATGAGCATGAACAGTTCATGGAGCACGGCAAGAACAAGAAGCCCTAGAACGGATCTAGGTCGAGGGGAACTGAGGACCTACCTGAGTTGAGGAGATGCGGAAGAGTCTGCGTTTCTCTGGTGCGTTCAGGTTGATGCAGCGGCTCAAGACGGTGCAGAGGTCGATGGCAGCGGCGGAGCTCCGAGGCTAACGACGCGAGGAAGACGAAGAGAAAGGGGACAGAGGGGATAAAAGGAATGACCCTTCGGTCCTATTTATAAGGCAAGATACCTGTGTCAGGCGCGTGAATCAAGGAACCACAAATCTAGGAAGCAGAGCTGTCGCCTCGATTATGGCGGATCAGTTAAACAAAGAAGATATCGTGAATGTTATCTTTATGGGGACGTCATGCCGGTTTACAGCAACCGGAGAAGGTGACATCACGGCGGTTCAACGATTTCAAGAAGGTATTGAAGATGAAGGTTTTTTATCAAGGATTGACATGAACCTGTTCAAATCAATCTGGGGCCTAATGTTGGGGATATTACTCTTTGGCGTAAACCGGCCTATCTGGGCCGGGTTAACTTCATCAGTAGTTCAACGGTGTAAAAGCCCAAGAGGCATGAAAATAAGGGCCCAAGGCCTGTAGTCGGTTTAGAACCTGTAGCCGTAAACCGGCCTGGTATGTAAGCTTGTATTGTAAGTTAGGAATAGAGAGAGACCAACCCGGATACGAATATGAACCGGAGATTGGGACTCTCGGAACAGACGGGCATCACCCGTGTATATAAGGGGACGACCCGGGGCGGTTCAAGGGCAGACAACAACAACTCGAGGCCTAGGCGAAGCTTATTTGCTCCCTAGTCATCGAGACCACATCAATCCCATCACAACTAGACGTAGGCTTTTACCTTCATCGAAGGGGCCGAACTAGTATAACTCTTGTGTCTTTGCGTCCGCTTTAACCCCTTCAAGTTAACCCGTAGCAATGGCTCCACGACTAAGTCCTTTCATGAGGACATCTGCCGTGACAAAACCACGACAAATAGCATGGGATCAAATTTATTTAGGCGCGCTCTAAGGGGTGCCCCCCTCTCGGTCCCAACCGGAAACACCCATGCCCCCTGACCGGATGAAAGGCTTTAATCCAGGGCCATGGAACCTTCATCCCGGCCTCTCGATTTAGTGTGTACCAGGAAGTGGTTTGCAACTTACAAAGCCGTATCCCTTGCGGGAAACAGGTGGTAGTACGGAAGGGGAGACGGACCGGAATCTGATCGATTTGTGTTGGCCGCTGGGTCAACGATGCAGCATAAGCCTGGCATGCTACAACACTGCCATCTTACCCATACTCATGCCAACTCATGGCCATGCAACATGTTTCCAACAACTCATGGATTTTTCCGAGCTCACTTGCCTCAACTCTTACGGGATAAACTATCATCGAAATGTCATGATACAAAAATAATGCAAACATTCCCAAACACTCATCATATCAAAAGTTCAAACATTGCTTGCCTGGTTCGGAGTAGTCGGGGTCTAGCTCGGCGAAGTTCGCGGTTCCGTCACCTCCTTCGGTATCTGCGGTACATAAAACACACGCGCTAACGTAAATACCGTGGGGTACAGAAAGTTAATCCAAATATTTTTCAAACAAATATGATAAAACACTAGACAAAAATTTTAAGAGGACAGAAAAAGAATCACTCAAAAATTCCTTTATGTTAAAAAGTTATAAGAGTTTTGGTCCAAGGACCCATCTGTAATGAAACAGAAAACTCTCAGGGGCTTAAACAGAAAAGCACAGAAAAATGGTTCAGAGTGGAAAGCGTATTTGCCAAAGTACACTTTAAGAAAACGATTCAAAAAAGACAATAGAGAGGCTGACGGGCGGGTCCCACCCGTCAGGTTTGAATTTTCAAACGAGAGAGACGGGGCTCGTCGGCGCCCGAGAGCCGCGGTGGTCGCCGGCGGCGATCCACGGCGAGGCAGGGAGATCGGAGGGTACCTCCGTATTCAGGGCGTCATTCCGCATCGGTTGGTGGTGGTGGTGGTCGCCGGCGAGCACCACGTCGACGGCGGCTCCTGCTCCGGCGGACGGCGGTTCGGGTGGTCGTGGGTCTCGTCGGAGAGTGCTGCGGAGGAGGAATTGAGGAGCGGATTAGACTTGTGGTAGCATGAGAGGGTAGCTGACGGGATTTGGGCGCCGGGGACGACCTCACCGGAGTGAATCGAGGTGGAGGCCGAGGCGGAACGGGGCGGCCGGAGTCGAGGAAGAAGAGCCCCTCGAGGCCCTTCCAGGGGCTTGGTGGTGGAGGTGTGCGGGAGCGAGAGCGCGCTCGAGGGTGCTATATATAGCCGGCCCGAGGCGGTTGCCGAGAACGGGGTTCTCCGGCGAAGCTTACGGCGGCGCAGGGCATTGATCGGGGAGGTTCAGGGGTTTAGCGCCATCGTGGGGGTTCACTGGTTCCGTTTAGGTGCTAAACGAGTTGGGGTTTGGTTGCTTAGGGCGTGCTCGGCGGAACGGGCGGCGCGGCCTGCCGGGCGGCAGGGAGCACGCTCTGTGCTTGCTGGCTACGGCGACGGTGCCACGGGCGTCTGCTGGCAAGGCAGGGACACGCTGGAGAGCTGAGGCGATGGGCGGCGCCGGGTGGCGTGGCGAGCGGGCTCGGGCCCTCTCTGGCCGCCACGGGTGGCGCGGCCACCGCAGAAGCTTCCAACACCGGTGATGCTCCTCGCCACCGACGCCAGGAATCGTCCAAGCGTGCGTGTGGGGTGTTGGCCAGGGGGAAGAGGCCGTGTGCATCGTGCCAGAGCGCACTGTGGCCGCGTGACCGAAATCTGACGAAGAGAAGCGACACTGAACTCTGAACTTCTCTGAATCTCTGAAAGTGCAAATAAACAGTGTAGGTCAGGTGTTCGACAGAATGTTTTTGGTATGTGGGAGGCTCTGCTTGAGCTGATTTTTGGTGGAGGGGCCTCTCATTGCATCTAGAGGCTGCCTGAATTTTTGTGGAATTTTTGGAGCAGGGAAGATATGAATTTCACCAAATTTGACAAATCTGGTCCAAACTTGCAGAGACTGAAATTTGAAATATTTGAAAAGAAGAGGAGTGGATCTTGATTGTTCTAGGTTGTGGGTACCAAGGACTATCCAGGGGAGTTGGTTTCAGGTCAAAACTCAAATGCATTTAGGTACTTGCTTTGCAAATCTCCTAGGCTCCAAATAATGGACAGAAAAGATTTGGGAGGAGAAATAAACGAAATAAAATTCAGAAAAGGGTTGAACTTGTTGAGACAGAATGTTTGGATTGCCCAAAGTGGAAGGAGAGATTTTTGGGAAGATTTTTACCATGTGGTGCATGGTAAAATCATGAGTGGATTTCAATATTGGAGAAGATGCAAAACTCCTAGAGTTTCTTTTTGAAAGAAAATAAACTCCAAAGATTTTTCTTGAAATTTTGAGAAGAGGGCAATCAGAAGAAAAATTTAAAAACCAAACACCAGAGTTGAAGGAGATGCAAAAATAAAATATTTGCTAAAGGGAAAAAGCTTTTGAGAGAGATTTTTGGAAGGGTTTAGAAGACCTTCTTCAAATCCAACAAAAATTTTGAAGAAAACCAAAAGAATATTTTTGGAGTGTCACATAGAGTAATATATAATATAAAAATATAAAGTTAAAAGACAGAATACGAACTCATGTCATCGCATTACAAGCATCCGGCGCTAACCAGCCCAGCAATTTTTGTTGTAGACCATGCTGGAGATATATCTCCATGTCTACTCTTATATATACTCCATTCGTTCCTAAATATTTGTCTTTTTCAGATTTCAAATGGACTACCACATACGGATGTGTATTTAGACATATTTTAGAGTGTAGATTCACTCATTTTGCTCCGTATGTCTTTTCAGCAAGGGGTCAGATTTGTCCTTGATTTATTTATGAGGTATCCAGATGGCACTGCACCGCCAAGAAAAGAGGGTAACATCAAAATTATGGACTACTTTTTTGAGTATGTTGGTAAGGTCCGGTCATAGTCACTTGTTGAAATCTCTAAAAAGACAAATACTCCCTCCGTAAGAAATACTTGTCATCAAAATGGATAAAAGGAAATGTATCTAGACGTATTTTCGTTTTAGATACATCTCTTTTTATCCATTTTGATGACTAGTATTTTCAGACGGAGGGAGTAGAAAAAGAGTTGGTGATGATGGTGTGCGTGTCATCCTGCAATATAGGTCGTCGGATTTATATCTAACGGATAGGAAAGAAACTATGGCAATTTTGCAAAAATATACCCACACGTCTCTCCACGTTCACAAATAAGGCCTTCCCTCGTTCAACCTTTTCTCTCACAAGATAAACTACTCATACAAATGCATCTTGATGTTCCGTGCAACGCACGAGCAGCTAGCTAATTTCTTTTAAAATAGTTGCTGCGATAATTGGGTTGAAGTGATATATTTTATGTCTGCCCCGAATGATTTCAGATTCACCAGTAGTAACAAAGAAAAGGTTGCCTTTTTAATTAACAGAAAACAAGGTGAAAACTATCACATGAGGCCGGTAAAAACAAGGCGCACTGGGTTCAGCGTCATCGTCACTACAGCTGCGCGCGCGCGAGAAGTCTACATATCGAGGGGGCTACCGATCGAGGCACCGAGACACAATGTTTGAGAGAGAAACCAATTGACAGATTATGATCAGATCGAGTTGTCACCCTTCTGCTGTCATTGTTGGGGGAGGAGAGAAAGACGTATTGAGAGTGTGTGCGGTAGGCACAGAGGCACAACTAGCGAGTGTGTGTGTGTGTGTGTGTGTGTGTGTGTGTGTTTGAAAGAGGAGTAGATAGATTATTATCAAGATCGATAAAGCACCCTACTCCTTCGTGTCGGGTAGTGTGTGTGTGTATGTTTGAGAGAGAAGCCGGTCGATAGATTAGTACCAAGATCGAGGTGTCACCCTACTCCTTCGGTGTTGGGAAGTGTGGGTGTGTGGGGGGGGGGGGGCAGTGACACTCACATATCTCTACTCTTATAAAAACAGAGTTGGTGATGATGGTGTTCCTGCCATCCTGCAATATAGGCCATCCGATTTATATCCAACGGACAGGAAGGAAACTATGGCATATTTGCAAAAAGATACCCGCACCCCTCTCCGCATTTGCAAATAAGGCATTCCCTCGTTCATCCTTTTCTCCCACAAGATAAACTTCTCATACAAATGCATCTTCATGTTCCGTGCAACGCATGGGCATCTTGCTAGTAGGGAGAAGGAGTTTGTGTAACACATATCTAGCTATATTAAGGGATAGGTAGATAGCATATGTGTGAGAGACATTAGTGGCTGTGGGTGGGCAGAATTAAAGGGGTGGGCGTGTTAGACATAGAGAGTGTGTGTGTTTCTGTGTGAGAGACTTGTAGGACGGGGTAGAAAGACGAATTTAACCCTGACGGAGGGAGAGAAATACATGAAGTGCGCGTGCGTGATTCCGATGCCCACAGGGAAATGAGATATGTATGCGTGTGAGAGAGATTGCACAATTCATTCACGTATCACTATCTAGCGATCGTGGACGTGCATCGCTTGAACATAAGTC
Source organism: Aegilops bicornis (assembly GCA_021605145.1). NCBI lineage: Eukaryota > Viridiplantae > Streptophyta > Magnoliopsida > Poales > Poaceae > Aegilops > Aegilops bicornis. Next base: position 68,515,321 of record CM038674.1, on the reverse strand, counting down.
AATATCTACTTCGTATCATGGCCAAAGGTACAATATCGATTCAACGCTATAAAGATTGGACACTCACATATCACATTTTTTCTATTTAAATAAGCCTTTTTAGTTGTGCATGCCAAAGTTACAGTGATGTTTCTTCAAACAACCAATGTAGCTATCATGAACATGCACCATTGTTACTCTTGCATTCAAATTCATTAGTCTTGGATGATTTAAGTTTCTATTTTGAAGTAATATATGTAATATTCATATATGAATTCAACGGTATGCATAATTTATGAAATGGAGGCTATGTAATCATATGAGGTAACACTTTTAAGTAGCTGACTACAATATCCATTTCTTTTTGTGTGCCTCTACACTAACACGTCAATGCATTATGTTTAAAGTAAATAACCAATGGCACTAAATTATCTATTTACACGAGAAATACATAGGCTGAGCGTTTGATCCCTTTTTTGTGAACGCGCCACTACACCCGTACGATTGGTCGCGCCCGTGTGAACGTCCAAGTTATCGGCGCATCATCCCGAGTTATTGTCTTTTTTCTGGGGTGGACTTCACACCAGTTATTAATCGACGCTGCGTGCCCGTGTACATAGTCTAGCATGACCTTCCCGCTTCTTACGGTCCAAAAGTAGTTGAAACTGGATACGAACGATCCATGCGGCAAAATCTCTCGCCTCCTTCTAAAATTTCCGCCACCTTAGTCTTTAGCATGCGAAATCCCCCTTTTGTCCTTGGTGCACGGAGACCAACAATTACAATACCGCCCTCATCTACATGATAGGTCGTCCTGCTTTGGTAACTTCCGGTTCCCCCACTACACGGCACCCCCATTTCCTCTCCCCCTTCCGCAAAAACGACTAACTCCACAGCACCAGAGCATCTTACATCACGCCGTCCGTACTGCATCGCCCTTTCTCCCCTCCCCTCTCGAAACCCTAGACTGCTCATCCACCGGCGTACCATAGCCCATTCACTGCCAGCGGCGTCCACCTCGCCGGATCTGCTTCTGCGGCCGCATCTACCCCTCCCACCTCCCCTAGAAACAAGTAGACTGCTCATCCACCACTGTACCACAGCCCATTCAGTGTCGGCCTTGTCCACGGCCGGATCTGCTTCGCCGATACTCTAAATCAACCGTCACAAGATCTGCAGCGGCTCATTCGTACTCCCCACCGGAGACGCTTCGTCCACACCCCCCGGAGCCGCCCCACCGACGCCCCCGTTAACAGCCTCTGATCCTCTTCGCCGACACCTTCCTCAACCCTACCGGAGCCGCTTCACCGACACCTTCCTCAACCCTACCGGAGTAGCTTCGCCTATACCATTCTCAACCCTACCGGGGCCGCTTTGCCAACTCACAAGTCCACGGCCTCAGATCCGCTTCCTCGCACCCTCATCCAACCTACCAGAGCAGCTTCTGACGCCCCATCCATGGCCGCAGATCCGCATCGTCACACCACCCTTAACCCAACCACCGGAGCAGCTTCACCTACGCCCTCGTCCACGGCCATAGATCCGCTTCGCCCACACCGTAGTCCACCCTACCGGAGCCGCTCCACAAACACCCTACTCGGCGGTTCTAGATCTCCTTGCTGCACCCCCAGCCCGGTAAGACGTCATCACCCTTGATGTTTCTAACCTGATTCCCACACTCTGGAGAGATGCCAAGCACCCGCCACGGCCTAGGTACTTGTCACTGAGGGAGTCCTGGATTAGGGGGTGTCCGGACGGCCGGACTATAACCTTTGGCCGGACTATTGGACTATGAAGATACAAGATTGAAGACTTCGTCCCGTGTCCGGATGGGACTCTCCTTGGCGTGGAAGGCAAGCTTGGCAATACGGATATGTAGATCTCCTTCCTTGTAACCGACTTTGTGTAACCCTAGCCCCCTCCGGTGTCTATATAAACCGGAGGGTTTAGTCCGTAGGACAACAACAACAACAACAATCATACCATAGGCTAGCTTCTAGGGTTTAGCCTCTCTGATCTCGTGGTAGATCTACTCTTCTACTACCCATATCATCAATATTAATCAAGTAGGAGTAGGGTTTTACCTCCATCGAGAGGGCCCGAACCTGGGTAAAAACATCGTGTCCCTTGTCTCCTGTTACCATCCGCCTAGACGCACAGTTCGGGACCCCCTACCCGAGATCCGCCGGTTTTGACACCGACATTGGTGCTTTCATTGAGAGTTCCTCTGTGTCGTCATCAACAGGCTTGATGGCTCCTTCGATCATCGTTAGCGATGCGGTCCAGGGTGAGACTTTTCTCCCCGGATAGATCTTCGTATTCAGTGGCTTTGCACTGCGGGCCAATTCGCTTGGCCATCTAGAGCAGATTGAAAGCTACGCCCCTGGCCATCAGGTCAGGTTTGGAAGTTTAAACTACACGGCCGGCATCCGCGGAGACTTGATCTTAGACGGATTCGAGCCCTTGCCAAGTGCGTCGCACTGTCACGAGGGGCATGATTTAGCTCTACCGCCGGACAATGTTCAGGAGATCGCACCTGCAACCGCTCCGACCTTCAATTCAGAGCCAACTGCGCCATCCATGGATGGGTGGTTGGACCCCGCCATGAAGGCCGCAGCCTCAACGGCGATCGAGCCGAACACAAGCCTTACCCTTCGCGAGGCCCGTGACTCCGCACTGCCAAACTCCCCTCCGGACTCCGAGCCGCCCGCGCCCCTGCCAATCGGATCCGATTGGGCGCCGATCATGGAGTTCACCGCCGCGGATATCTTCCAGCACTCGCCCTTCGCGATATACTGAATTCACTGAGGTCTCTCTCTTTGGGATGCGGACGACGAAGAAATTCAACGCCCACCCACCACCCACTTCATATCCACTGTCGATGACTTGACTGACATGCTTGACTTTGACTCCGAAGACATCGACGGTATGGACGACGATGCAGGAGACGAACAGGAACCAGCGCCTATAGGGCACTAGAAATCCACCTTGTCGTATGACATATATATGGTGGACACACCGAAAGAAGGCAATGGCGACGGAACAGCGGAGGATGACCCCTCCAAGAAGCAACCTAAGCGCCGGCGTCAGCGGCGCCGCTCTAAGTCTCGCCAAAGCAAAAACGGTGATTCCGGCACAGGAGATAATAACACCTAACAGGTCGAAGACAACCCCTCCAAAGAAGATTCAAAGACAGAGGATGGAGAAGCCAGCCCTCATGAAAGAGCGGCAAATAGAGAGGAAGAGGATGATAATTACATGCCTCCCTCCGAAGACGAGGCAAGCCTCGGCGATGATGAATTTGTCGTGCCTGAGGATCCCGTCGAGCAAGAGCGCTTTAAGCGCAGGCTTATGGCCACGGCGAGTAGCCTTAAGAAAAAGCAGCAGCTTAGAGCTGATCAAGACCTGCTAGCTGATAGATGGACTGAAGTCCTTGTGGCCGAGGAATATGAACTCGAACGCCCCTCCAAAAGCTACCCAAAACGCAGGTTGCTACCCCTATTAGAGGAGGAAGCATTAAAACCCACATCCCCAGCGTATGACGCAGCTGATCGGCCACCTCGTGGCCGCGACAGAGAGGCCTCTCGGCCCACAGTTCAAGCCCCACCCCGGCGTCACTCAAAGTACCAAGGAACGGGGACACGCGCTAGACCTGCGAGATATATTGGAGGACAAAGCAAAGCAAACAAGGTCGATCTGCGGATCGCGTGGGAGCCCCACGACACGAGACGATAACCGTCACGCCGGATACAGTAAAAGTAAATCCGGCCGGGCCAACACAATAGACAAAACTCAATCAAGTTGCGTCATGATATAGCCCAGTACAGAGGCGCCGCACACCCGCTATGCTTCACAGATGAAGTAATGGATCATCAAATCCCAGAGGGTTTCAAACACCTGAATATTGAATCATACGATGGTACGACAGATCCTGCAGTTTGGATTGAGGACTATCTCCTTCATATCCACATGGCCCGTGGCGACGATCTACACGCCATCAAATACCTCCCACTCAAGCTTAATGGACCAGCTCGGCATTGGCTCAACAGCTTGCCAGCAGAATCCATTGGGTGTTGGGAAGACTTGGAAGCCACATTCCTCGACAACTTCCAGGGCACCTATGTGCGACCACCAGACGTCGATGACCTGAGCCACATAATTCAGCAGCCAGAGGAATCGGCCAGACAATTCTGGACACGGTTCCTAACTAAGAAAAATCAAATCGTCGACTGTCCGGATGCAGAGGCCCTAGCAGCTTTCAAACATAACATCCTCGACGAGTGGCTTGCCCGGCACCTTGGACAGGAAAAGCCAAAATCCATGGCAGCCCTCACGACACTCATGACCCGCTTTTGCGCGGGAGAAGACAGTTGGCTGGCTTGCAGCAATAACATGTCAAAGAGCCCTGGAAATTCGGATACCAAGGACAGCAATGGCAGGTCACGTCGCAACAAGCACAAGCGCCGCATTAACAGCGGCAATACCGAGGATACGGCAGTTAATCTAGATTTAGAGGCTCTAAGCCCGGTCAACGGAAAAGGCCATTCAAAAGAAGCACTCCGGGCCCGTCCAGTTTGGATCGTATACTCGATCGCTCGTGTCAGATACATGGCACCCCCGACAAGCCAGCCAACCACACCAACAGGGATTGTTGGGTGTTCAAGCAGGCCGGCAAGTTAAATGCCGAAAACAAAGACAAGGGGCTACATAGCGACGACGAGGAGGAGCCCCGGCCGCCAAACAATAGAGGACAGAAGGGTTTCCCCCCACAGATGCGTACGGTGAACATGATATACGCAACCCACATCCCCAAGAGAGAGCGGAAGCGTGCGTTAAGGGACGTATACGCGTTGGAGCCAGTCGCCCCAAAGTTCAACCCATGGTCCTCCTGCCCGATCACTTCCGATCGCAGGGACCACCCCACTAGTATCCGCCATGGCGGATTTGCCGCATTGGTTCTAGACCCAATCATTGACGGATTTCACCTCACTCGAGTCCTTATGGACGGCGGTAGCAGCCTGAACCTGCTTTATAAGGACACAGTGCGTAAAATGGGCATAGATCCCTCAAGGATTAAACCCACAAAAACAACCTTTAAGGGCGTCATACCAGGTGTAGATGCCCATTGCACAGGCTCAGTCACACTTGAAGTGGTCTTCGGATCCCCGGATAATTTCCGAAGCGAAGAGTTAATCTTCGATGTAGTCCCGTTCCGCAGTGGCTACCATGCACTGCTCGAGCGAACCCAGTTCGCAAAGTTCAATGTGGTGCCACACTATGCATACCTCAAGCTCAAAATACCATGGGCACAGGGGGAGGGGCACGACCACGGCATGCCCCAAAACGTGGCTCAACCGCACTAGGGGCTGCCGATTTTATTATTTTTTCTCTCTTTCAGGACTTTGCTCTCCGGAAGACCTGCTCGGCAGTACCATTGCCAAACACACGATACAACAACGAGGGAGGCAGAAAGCTACGTCACACGATGGAATTCCCAGGTGGTTTCTATAACGAGCAAAATACCTGTCTTAAATACCATTCCGCAGCTCGCCCCTGGAGGGGACATGTCAAATAGTCCCACCTCTTGCTTATCGCACTATTTGTATCGTTCTGCTTTTAACGCACCTTTTTCAGATAAACAATGCTTAGCTTCAGTCTATTATTGCATTCTCTATTCATTCCTTTCTATGTATACATGTTCATTCATGACATTTAGCACCCGTACACTTTGGTACGGCTAATACCCCAGGGGCTCAAGCACCCCATAATACGGCGTGAGAAGTCCGAACACTTTCACAAGTGCGGCACCCTGAACTTATAGCATTATATGCATCAGCTCCGAATCATGTCTTTGGTCAATAGTTGGGTTTGCCCGGCTCCCATGTTTTGGTACCTTACGTTCCGCTATATCGGCTAAGGTAGCACTGGGAGAACTACTGCGATTATGCCCCGGTTCAGCTGGGCTAAGCACCTCAGTAGAGAATACTAAAACTAACTATCATGATAGGGCGAGAGCTGGTCGCTGTTTGAGAGGTTTCGAGTCCCTAAAGACTTATGCCGCTTAGGGCGAGGAGTCGGCTTTGTCCGGCCTAGGCGTGTATAGCGCCCCGAACTCGGTCTTCCAAACACTAGGGGCTTCGCCAAAATTTAAAATTATAGAATTCTCTGGCTAAGTGAGAGTGATAACGCATTATAGTCCGATTGCCTTGTTCGTTGTGCTGAGCACCTCCCTCGAAGGACCCAAGAATGGGAAAAAGAGTGCTCAGGTTTATCCCGAACACCCCAGCACTCGTGGCATGGGGGCAGAAGCCGACGGCTCGCCATCTCTCAGATTCAATAAACGGCCATATAGAAGGTAATATTTTAAATTCAAGCAAGCATTGCATAGCGCATATGAACAAGTTTTCAGCGTACAGGGTAACATGAGCGAGTTTACTCAAATATTACATCCTTGGAACATTCATCCGCCACAAGGCAGGCACCCTTCAGGACGCCCTCATAGTACATCTCGGGGTGGCGATGCTCCTTGCCCTGCGGTGGCCCGTCCTTCACCAGCTTCTCAGCATCCATCTTGCCCCAGTGTACTTTAACACGGGCAAGCGCCCTGCGGGCGCCCTCGATGCATACGGAGCGCTTGATGACTTCAAGCCACGGACAGGCATCCGCCAGCCGCCTCACCAGCCCAAAGTAGCTCCCAGGCATGGCCTCTCCAGGCCACAGCCGGACTATAAGACCCTTCATGGCCTGTTCGGCCACCTTATGGAGCTCGACCAATTGCTTCAGCTGGTCGCTCAAGGGCACCGGGTATCCGGCCTCAGCATGCTGAGACCAGAACACCTTCTCCGTCGAGCTCCCTTCCTCGGCCCGGTAGTAGGTGGCGGCATCTAACACGCTGCGGGGCAAATCTGCGAATGCTCCTGGAGAGCTCCGGACTCGGGTAAGTAACAAGTAATTCACTTTCATGTGCTTGCTTTGCATAATGAATGCCTTACCCGCCGCTATCTTCTTCATCGCTTCAATTTCCTGGAGGGCTTTTTGGGCTTCGGCCTTGGCAGACTTGGCGCTTTCGAGGGCCGCAGCAAGCCCAGACTCTCGAGTCTCCGAGTCAAGCTCCAAAGTCTCATGCTTCTTCATGAGAGCATGGAGCTCTTGCTGCACCTCACCAACCCGTGCCTCATGTTACTCCCGCTCAGTGCGCTCCGTGGCCGCCTTGTTTCCGGCCTCGGTAGGCGCTTGCTTCAGGGTCACCACCTCGGTCGTGGCCCCTAGCACTCCAGTAACGATCCTATCATTTTTGCAACTACATCTTTTTTATAGATACACAAAGACAAGGCATTACGTACCTTGGTTCTCCTCGAGCTGCTTCTTGGCAAAGCCGAGCTCTTTCTCGGACCGCTCGAGGTTCTGCTTCAGCGCCTCAACCTCCGAAGTCAGTGCGGCAGAGGTCAGCAGCGCAGCCTACATACCCATATTGACATACTTATGTTAGACTCCTGCGGATATTCTTAGATCCTCAATTCGGCTTTTCTTTGTGAACACCGTACTGAGCATCAGGGGCTACTGTCTATGCGGTAATATTTTTATATATTTTAAGTACATACCTCAAAGCCTGTTAGAAGGTCACGAGCTTCGATCAGTCCGCTCTTGGCGGATCGAACCTTCTGGATCACCGTACTCATTACAGTATGGTGCTCCTCATTGATGGAGGCGCCGTTAAGCACCTCCAGCAAGTTATCCGGTGCCTCCGGTTGGACGAAGGTCACCGGCACGGTAGGCTTGCCCTTCTTAGTGAGGGGCCGCCTGTCAGAGTCCGGAACCACTGAAGGTTCCGGTGCGGTGTTCGGCCCAGGGCCGGACTTGGAGCCCTTGGGAACCTTGCTCCCTTTGCGCCTGCAGTCCGGAAGGTCACCCCATGGCGCCTCCAGGACTACCTCCCCGCGGGTTGGTGCCCTTTGAGACAACACCTCGGCGTTGTCCGTAGGGCGGGGGGAGGAGGCAGCCGGAAGTGATCCTCCGCTGCTCATGGCTGACAGGTCCAAAGAGCCGCTCGACGAGGATACGTCAATACGGGCCCGGGACGGACTGCATAACCGTATTCGGCGTTAGAAGAAGTTGTGCAATTATAAGGAGCCACGAGTTACTCTGGTGTCCGAATACTTACGATCTCGCCAGGGGCTTGGCCCTGGGTGGCCACTCGTCGTCGCTGTCGGCGGCGGTGGCGGAGTAGTCCGGAGGGAGAGTCTTCCCCTTCTTGGACCCTCCGGCCTCCCCAGTTGGGGCGGCCTTCCTTTTCTTTTCTCCCCCTGCTGGAGGGGAAGAAGTCTCTTTTTCCTCCTCCTCATCTTCGTGGGAGGAGTGCGCCTCGGAATCATCAGACGACGAGTCTGATACCGCCGGGCGCCGGGAACTCTTTCGGGTTCCCGTGGCCTTCTTCTTGGCCTTCTTCTCCGGCACCATGTAAGGTGCCGGGACCAGCAGCTCCGCTAAGCGAGCGTCCGCTGGGCCTTCGGGCAGAGGAGCCGGACAGTCAATCTGTTCGGCCGCCTCCACCCATTCCGGCCAAAGGTACGGGAGCTTAGATCCCACATAGAGTCAAACTATGAAAAATGAGTATCATGTAAGAGGTAAAACAGCTTACTGTGCTGGCTTGGCGCTTCGCGTAGAATCCGCGATCCTCAGTAGTGGGAAGGGGAACCTCGGCGCCCTTGAATAGCACCTTCCAGGCATCCTCGTGTGTTGTGTCGAAGAGCCTGTTCAGAGTTTGGTGCTGGGCCGGGTCGAACTCCCACAAGTTGAATGTCCGTTGTTGACACGGGAGGATCCGGCGGACGAGCATGACCTGGACTACGTTGACGAGTTTGAGCTTCTTGCTCACCATGTTTTGGATACATGTTTGGAGTCCGGTCAGCTCTCCCGAACTACCCCAGGACAGGACCTTCTCTTGCCAGGAGGTGAGCCGCATGGGGATGCCAGATCGGAACTCGGGGGCCGCTGCCCATTCGGGGTCACGCGGCTCGGTGATGTAGAACCACCCCGACTGCCACCCCTTTATGGTCTCCACGTAGGAGCCCTCGAGCCATGTGACGTTGGGCATCTTGCCCACCATGGCGCCTCCGCACTCCGCCTGGCGGCCGCTCACTACCTTCGGCTTGACATTGAAGGTCTTCAGCCATAAGCCGAAGTGGGGCTTGATGCGGAGGAAGGCCTCGCACACGACGATAAACGCCGAGATGTTGAGGATGAAGTTCGGGGCCAGATCGTGGAAATCCAGGCCGTAGTAGAACATGAGCCCCCGGACGAATGAATGGAGAGGGAATCCCAGTCCGCGGAGGAAATGGGTAAGGAACACTACCCTCTCATGGGGCCTGGGGGTGGGGATGAGTTGTCCCTCATCTGGGAGCCGGTGCGCGATGTCGTCGGGCAGGTATCCGGCTCTCCTCAGCTTCTTGATGTGTCCCTCCGTGACCGAGGAGACCATCCACCTGCCTCCCACTCCGGACATGGTTGGAGAAGGTTGAGGTGGGAAATGCGGACTTGGGCGCCGGAGCTCGAGTGTGCGAAAACGGATGAGCAAAGGAGGAAGAAGGCGTGGATGAAAAGGTAAATCCTTATCCCCTTATATGGGCGGACGAAACTATGCATCCCCACCAGCCTGGTAAAACTCGCTTATCCCACAAGCGCCGTAATCAATGGCGCGGTTGGGTTACCCATGTCCGTATTGATGAGAATCCCGTGATAAGGGGACACGATCTCTGCTTCGACAAGACGTGCCAAGGAAACCGCCTCGCAAAACGTGCTGAGGTGGGACAGTAAAAAACGATTCGAGTAAAGGCTTGGCTGTGGTGTGATGTCACGCTACAGAATACGTCAGCAAATTAGATTTGTGAAAATATTGCTCTCTCTACGATGGTATGTGGAACTTGTTTTGCAGAGCCGGACACGGTCCTCGTGTTCAAAATCTTCTATGAAGTATTCGGAGGAGGAACCCGCCTTGCAATGCCGAAGACAATCTGCGTGCCGGACTTATCGTCATTGAAGCCTGGTTCAGGGGCTACTGAGGGAGTCCTGGATTAGGGGGTGTCCGGACGGCCAGACTATAACCTTTGGCCGGACTGTTGGACTATGAAGATACAAGATTGAAGACTTCGTCCCGTGTCCGGATGGGACTCTCCTTGGCGTGGAAGGCAAGCTTGGCAATACGGATATGTAGATCTCCTTCCTTGTAACCGACTCAGTGTAACCCTAGCCCCCTCCGGTGTCTATATAAACTGGAAGGTTTAGTCCGTAGGACAACAACAACAACAGCAATCATACCATAGGCTAGCTTCTAGGGTTTAGCCTCTCTGATCTCGTGGTAGATCTACTCTTGTACTACCCATATCATCAATATTAATCAAGCAGGAGTAGGGTTTTACCTCCATCGAGAGGGCCCGAACCTGGGTAAAAACATTGTGTCCCTTGTCTCCTGTTACCATCCGCCTAGACGCATAGTTCGGGACCCCCTACCCGAGATCCGCCGGTTTTGACACCGACAGTCACCTTTAAACCCGTCCATCATCACCTGCCCGATGTACTTCAAATATACTAACCGGTCGCTGTTACCTGTTATGCAGCTGGCAAAAACTACAAGGACGATGTTTCTTCTGGATCTAATAGCTTGGCCAACCAAGATCCTAGACTGAGGCATTGCTATGATCTTGTAAGCGCGTCTCTCTCTCTCTTGTATTGTTCTGCAGGCTCGCCAAATGCTTTGCTAGGATTTTGACCAAGAATCCCTTTGTGCGCATAATGATTTCTACTCTTGGCTGCTAAATTAGATATGTAGATGTCATACATGATACTACCTCGTACCTCCGTTCCTAAATATAAGACTTTCTAGAGATTCCACTATAGGCTACATACGGAGCAAAATGAGTGAATCTACACTCAAAAATGCATCTATATACATCTATATGTGGTCCATACTGGAATCTCTACAAAGACATATATTTAGGAACAGAAGCGATACATTACACAAAATCATAGGTGGCATGTAGGAATTCCAGTGCACTACATTAGGCTCCCTTAGAGTGCCTGTTAGTCCAGCATACAGAGTCATGGCTAGTTTATGGTACCCACACAATCGTTAATTGGTGGTTTAAATATGCGCAAGGGATATGCAATGTAGTATCATGTAGAGATGTCTGGAATTAGCCATGTCAACTTGCATATAGGGTTACACAATGGAAAAGTACAAGATGTATGTGGCAATTTCATGGAACATCGCAAAAAAAGGAGAGGCAGCGGTGAGCCTATACAGTGTGCTATGGTACGTCACTCCTCCATTGCAATCATCGTGACATGTTATTTGTATGCCAGTTCTATTAGCCAAGTTTCTTAGGGACAGTTATTACGAGTTATCCTAAGAAAATAAGCACCTGTGAATATAAGCTCCATGTAATAAGCCAACCAGTTCTTTTCATTGCGTTTTCAGCTTATCTTTGGTATGATCAGTGGAAAGTCTAGATTGCCTTATATCTTTTTAATTTTTCTGCCCATATGGAAATTAATTTTACTTGCAAACATCACAAATTGAACCCAAGGTCAAGAATTAATATGATAGGAAAAGCAGACCATCACTATTTGCTCAAAATGCAAATACAAAGATACCATCTACTTGGCACAATATACTTTGGTCAATGCTTTCCATAGAGATCCCATTGCCTAATTTAAACGAAGAACGCATGACCCACATTTAAATGAAGAACAATTATTTATTGAAATTCGATGGTCCAAGTGGCTGGTTATTATCGTATAGCAGCACCACACGAAAGCATCATATAGCAGCAGCAATTTCATAGCAACTCATCATACAAAGCAGCGATGCGCAATTCATCATATACCAGCAGTAGCTCATAGCAATTCATCATATAGCAGCAGCAGGAGAACCTCATAGCAATTCATCATATAGCAGCAGCAGGAGCAGCTTGTAGCAACTCATCATATAGCAGCAGCAGGAGCAGCTTGTAGCAACTCATCATATAGAGCAGCAGCAGCTCATAGCAATTCATCATATAGCAGCAGTAGAAGCTCATAGCAACTCATCATACAGCAGCAGCAGCTCATAGCAATTCATCATATAGCAGCAGCAGGAGCAGCTCATAGCAATGCATCATATAGCAGCAGCGAAGCAGCTCATAGCAATTCATCGTATAGTGGATCGTAATGAATATTTGGCAAAAATCAGAGGAGATCCTCACCTTGTTGGATGAGCTCATCCTTTAACGATACCTCAAGGCCATGGCACGGGAGGAGGAGGGGAATAAGGTGCCTTCTGCAGCATGTGGCATCGGCCGTAGTTGTGCAGCGCCACGGAGTAGTGTTGGACAAACCACAGAGGAGCAAATTGGAGACCATGAGAATGAGGCGGTGCGAGAGGGAGGAGAAGCCAGGAGATTTGCCCCTACTGCCACCCATGTAGCCTAGCTGGACATAGCATCGTCGAGACAAGGCCGGATGGGACCAAAGGGCGACGGCTCGCTGGAGGAACCCTAGTGCTGCAGGCAGGGGATCGAGGTAGAGGGAAAGGGGAGAGGAGATGCAAGAGGGCATGGCAATGAATGCTTGCGTGTTTGTTATTACTTGAGGGTCAGGTGTGACACGGGCGTCGGCAGTTGCATTTTGAGTGTAATATAGGCAGACAACAGAGTCATTTCACTATTCCCCTTCCCTTCAATTTTTAGTGAGGTTCTACCCGAAACACCCCCCCCCCCCTCCAAAGAGAATTAGTTAAGCCCAAGCCCATAACTCAAAAATGACTTCTTTACATCTTTTATGGCTTATTTTGACAATATGCCCTGAAAAGGCGGAATCGAACTGGCCCTTAACCTGCAATTCAATTGTGCGTGCAATGATGAATCACTCCTGCCTCCTATCTGTACATTTAGGCATCATCATACATGGCATAACCTAATACATGTGCATTCCATTGTAGAATCTGGAATATGCAATGTTTATGCTAGTTCATACGTTGCACATGATGTTTAAATGCCCCTTAAATCTGGTCAGTCAAGTGATGGTCTTTAAGCCTCCTTCTTTGCTTCTTTTCTTCATATGTAAGATTTGCTCACACTTCTGTTCAATTGTTTGTTTGCATCAGCCAGCCATACTAGGACTGTTTGCTTTGATTACTTGTTGTTCTTGACCTAACACTCTAATAGAGCTTTTCAACGATTTAAACACTAAGAGCTGTTGTAGTGGGGCCTTTTCTAACTCATAGGTGATATAAAGGTTTGGCTGTACACTACAGTAGGCTCTCCAAGAGTACCTGGAGATCCAGTTCGAAGGTATGCCTAGTTTTAACATAGTGCAGACATAGTAAATGCTCATTTCATTGTGTGCAAGTGCAAGAGATGCGGCATGTTTCATTATGTGGTGTTGTTTTGTTATAATCTCATCCTTTTGTGTTCACAGACCGGAAAGTATGCATATTTATCTTCCAAGGAGACGAGTAACTAGTTTGTGTCACCTTGCGGAGGGGTGCAATGAAGATAAGATTGAGGATTTCCAAGTACAAGATGTTAGGAAGGAGCCTTGCAAGAGAAGTAGGAGCTGCGCCGAGCCTCTTCAACTTTGCTAAGGTAAGTCACTGTATGCAACTCAACAGTTCAATTCCTTGTTTGTTTCAGGCATAGTTAATTTTCTCATTTCAATTGCTTTATTTGTCCTCAGTTCATGAGATGCCCAAATAATCATGCCTGATGTTCGATACTTGTATCACTATTAGTTGACATAATTAAAGGCCTTACCATTTAATTACTCTGTCGAAGTGTGCCTGAAGCTTTGAAGTCTATTAACCAACTATTATTGCATGAGGCTCACAATCTAGTTTATACTATGCTAATGATTGCATAGTTTTGCCTGCTGTAGTATGTTTGTATGAAACCCTCTGCTGTTCATTATGCTCCCTAAGACTTTAATTGAGGCACAGAATGGCCAACTGCTTGCTTACTTATACGCAACGTGCTGTCTAAATTTGTAACTTGTCTGTGTTTTCTATTGGGCCCCAACATCATGCTCCTCTGGTGAGCTAAGAGGGATTTCTGTATGCATTCTGCACAGACTATCTTTTTTATAATTTTTAAAATATCAGGCTGCACAGACTATCTTTTTTATAATTTTTAAAATATCACCTGCTTATGCTTCATGACGTGTAACATTTTTTTAAAGTTACGTGTAACATTATTGTTAGTCCTGTTTTGCCATGTAGTACAAAATAGTGTCTTGTTAAACTTCCTTTGTTGTAACTATATTTTTGCCCTAGTCATGTGTACTTACAGAAACATTTTAGGATGAAGTGACATCAACACAAAGATCTGCGAGCAGTGCGGCATGGCCATTACCGAATGATTATGGATTGGAATTGGAATGTGCTGATGTTCTCGAGCATCAACTAGAGGTGGCAAGACAACGTGTACATGATTGTCAATGTATAATCAACAAGTTGAGACTGGACATGCAGGTATTAGATGCAGGAGTCAAAAAAATGAAACAAGACACTGAGGTAACCATGAAGGAATTGGAGATTTTGCAAACTAAAATTTGTGCTATCTGAACCCGGCCAATCCTATTTTCTGAAGAGATTATAGTTCAAATGGAGTTAAGTTGATGCGCGTCCATGATGTATGAGTTGTATTTGCCCAGTGTATGTAATTTGTTGTTTGTGTATGCTTTATTATCACCTGTGCCGAACCATAATGCCCAGTGGGTATAATCGGCTGTAATTTCTTTATTGTATAGTGTAGGATTATTCTACCTTTCTAGGCCTTGATCTCTTTGTTGTAATAGCGTAGGCTTTTTAGAGGTGATAGTATTGAGTAGGATAATTCTTTGAATATGCTATATCGTTCAAACGGGGGCCAATTCGCCCGACCATGGCCCTTCACGGGCCGTCGGATCCATGGGCCTTCTACGTCTCGTAGGATCCATGGGCCTTCTACGTCTCGTAGGATCCATGGGCCTTCTACGTCTCGTAGGATCCATGGGCCGCCGGCTCATTTATGGGTCTTGTACGGGCCTTTAATGGGCCGTAGACGGGCCTTTAATGGAAATAGTACGTTTTATGGGCTGACCATAACGGGCCGTTAAAAGGCCGTATTTGTTGATGCTTTGAAAATGGCCCAACAGACTAACGGTCCACAAACGGGCCGACTGTAACGACGGGCTGAATTTGGCCCACAAGCAGAAAATGACAGTAACGGGCCGTAAGTAACCGAATGTTGCAAATGAGCCCAAGAATAAATGGGCCCTCGTAAGGCGAAAGTTAACTTAATGGAAACGCCCAACGGAATAACGGGCCGTTAATGGGTATAAAGTGATACACCGTTCATTACGGGCCGATTTCACCACGGGCCGTTAATGGGTGTAAAGTAATACACCGTTCATTACGGGCGATTTCAGACGGGCCGCTAATGGGCCAAGAGTTACAAAGGGCCTCATATGGGCGAAAGACGTCATGGGCTATACATGGGCCGAAGTGAAAACAGGTGGAATCATATTGGATGGCCCGGATGACGCCATCGGGCCTAATTCGGATAGGGCGTAACGGGCCTTGGGTTAGCGGGTGTAAATGGGCTATATGCGAGCGAGGCCATTAACAAAGCTTTCCATGGGCCGACCACGCTTTTGACCAAGTCAAACGGGCGGCCTTTTCACGAGAATGGGCCCTTTGTTGGGTCGTGCCACGTGTCGACGTATCATAGGCGCCTTCTGTCCAGTGAGTGGATGACATCTATCCCGACGATGAGCCGACACGTGTTTCCTCTAGCCAATGATGATTTTACACGTGGAAAATCCCCATTGGTCGGGGCTGTTAACGGGTTATCGGATCCAAAACCCGACCCGATAGCTTAACGGCGTTCCGTTATGGTGGATGCCACGTGTCGGTCACCCTTGACGAAAGCACTTCTGTGGCCCGTGATTTATTGTCATGGAAGTGGACACTTCCATGATGATAATTTTGGTAATGTCATGGAACACTTCTCTGACAAAGACAGTATGACTATCTTGATTACATCATAAATTTGTCATGGATGTACATGCATGACAAAAAAAGCGACCTACTGTGACAAACACGTATCATCACGGAAGTGTATTTTTTTTGTAGTGAAAGAGACTTGCTGGTAACGAGATTGAACTAGCTGTAAGGACCGACGATCAAATCTCGGGCAAGTAACATACCGATGACAAAGGGAATGACGTATGTTGTCATTGCGGTTTGACCGATAAAGATCTTCGTAGAATATGTAGGAACCAATATGAGCATCCAGGTTCTGCTATTGGTTATTGATTGGAGATGTGTCTCGGTCATGTCTACATAGTTCTCGAACCCGTAGGGTCCGCACGCTTAATGTTCGATGACGATTTGTATTATGAGGTATGTGTTTTGGTGACCGAAGTTTGTTCGGATCCCCGGATGAGATCACGGACATGACGAGGAGTCTCGAAATGGTCGAGAGGTAAATATTGATATATTGGAAGGTAGTATTCGGACACCGGAAGGGTTCCGGAGTGTATCGGGTACATACCGGAGTACCGGAGGGGTTACCGGAATCCCCCGGGGAAAAATATGGGCCATATGGGCCATAGGAGGGAGGCTAACCAGCCCACAAGGGGCTGGTGTTCCCCCACAAGGGAGGAGGCCAAATTGGATTAGGGAAGGGGGTGCCACCCCCCTTCCTTTTCCTACTCCCTCTCCTTTCCCCTTTCCCCTCCATGAGAAGGAAAAGAAGGGGGGCGAATCCTACTAGGACTGGGAGTCCTAGTAGGACTCCCCCCTTATGGAGCGCCCTAGGGCCGGCCTCCTCCCTCTCCCTCCTTTATATACGTGGGCAGGGCACCCCTTGGAGACACAAAAATTGTTCCAAGCCGTGTGCGGCGTCTCTCTCCACAATTTGCTCCTTCGGTCATAGCGTCATAGTGCTTAGGCGAAGCCCTACGCGGATCACATCACCATCACCGTCACCACGCCGTCGTGCTGACGAAACTCTCCCTTGACCCTCTGCTGGATCAAGAGTTCGAGGGACGTCATCGAGCTGAACGTGTGCAGAACTCGGAGGTGCCATATGTTCGGTACTAAGATCGGTTGGATCGTGAAGACGTTCGACTACATCAACCGCGTTAACCTAACGCTTCCGCTTTCGGTCTACGAGGGTACATGGACACACTCTCCCCCTCTCGTTGCTATGCATCTCCTAGATAGATCTTGCGTGATCATAGAATATTTTTTGAAATTGCATGCTCCGTTCCCCAACACTGAGCAATCCTCATAAAGGTCCAGAATCTTCTTCAGTTCGCTCGCTTCATTGCTATTCGCCCTGATCATAAGTACTGAATCATCAGCGAAGAAGAGATGGGTGGGTGCTCCTTGGCACACTCTTACACCCCCCCCCCAACCTCCCCTCCCTCTTCGCGGTATGCAGCAGCGCAGACAACCCCTCTGCGCAAATGACAAATAGATACGGCAAAAGCGGGTCCCCTTGGCGTAATCCCCGGGTGGGCTCAAATTGCTATGTAAGGATGCCATTAACCTTTCTTTGGTACCTCACCATGGTAACACACTTCATTATCATACTGGCCCAAGCATCACAGAAACCCAGTTTCTCCATCATCACCTTGAGAAATCTCCATTCAACTCGGTCATACGCTTTGCTCATGTCCGCCTTTATTGCTCATATGCAATGAGGACATTATCCGTGATCAAGCGGCCGGGCACAAAGGCACTTTGGTTCTCTGAGGTCACCTCGGGCGGGATGAGTTTGAGTCTGTCGGCTAAAACCTTTGAGACAAGTTTATACAAAACATTACACAAACTAATAGGTCTCAAGTACTTTATCCTGTTGGGATTCTTCACCTTCGGTATCAAAACGACGTATGTACCATTCCACCCCGTCGGCATTGGGCCCTTGTTTAGCACCTTCAGCACCTCCTCAGCAATCCTTTCTCCCATCATGCTCCAGTGCTTCTTATAGACTAGAGACGGCATACCATCTGGTCTCGGCGCTTTCAAGTCCCCGATATGATCAAGGGCTGCTTTAATCTCCTCCTGTGTGAATTCCTTCAAGAGGCACTTGTTCATTTGCGGTGTTACTCGTGCCTGAACCGTTTGCGTTAGTTCCGTCACTCTGCTGCTGCATTTGGTAGTGAATAATTCCTGAAAAAAGGAACACACATAATTAGTCATCTCGGGTCCCTCCGCCACCACTGAGTCGTCTTCTCTCCTCGGCTCCTTTAGCTTGTTATTATTCTTCCTGGCCGTTGCACACTTATGCAGAAATTTTATGTTCCTCCCCCACTCCTTCAACCACCAAACATGTGCTCTTTGCCTCCACTTGATATGAAGTAGCTCTTCCAGCCTTGATACCTCCCCTCTCCACCAAGCTTCCTCTTTCACCTTCTCCTCCGAGATCCCTCTCCATCTCCGTCTCTCAAGTTCACAATTTGCCTTCTTTAACCTCGCCCCAAGCTCTCCCACCACCTCTGTATTCCATTTTGCCAATCTTCTCGCCACTCCCTCCAACGCCCGAGACATCTCTCCTGCTCCTTCCGCCCAGCTCTCCTCCCACGCCTTCTTTATCACTGTAGGACCTTGAAGTATGTCTAGAGGGGGGGTGATTAGACTACTTGACCGATTAAAAACTTAACCTTTTCCCAATTTTAGACTTTGGCAGATTTTAGCTATCTTTGCACAAGTCAAGCAATCTTCACACAATTCAAGCAAGCATGCAAAGAGTATATAGGCAACGGAAATTAAAGCATGCAACTTGCAAGAATGTAAAGGGAAGGGTTTGGAGGATTCAAACGCAATTGGAGACACGGATGTTTTTGTCGTGGTTCCGATAGGTGGTGCTATCGTACATCCACGTTGATGGAGACTTCAACCCACGAAGGGTAGCAGTTGCGAGTCCACGGACGGCTCCACCCACGAAGGGTCCACGAAGAAGCAACCTTGTCTATCCCACCATGGCCGTCGCCCACGAAGGACTTGCCTCACTAGCGGTAGATCTTCACAAAGTAGGCGATCTCCTTGCCCTTACAAACTCCTTGGTTCAACTCCACAATCTTGTCGGAGGCTCCCAAGTGACACCTAGCCAATCTAGGAGACACCACTCTCCAAGAAGTAACAAATGGCGTGTTGATGATGAACTCCTTGCTCTTGTGCTTCAAATGATAGTCTCCCCAACACTCAACTCTCTCTCACAGGATTTGGATTTGGTGGAAAGAAGATTTGAGTGGAAAGCAACTTGGGAAAGGCTAGAGATCAAGATTCATGTGGTTGGAATGGAATATCTTGGCCTCAACACATGAGTAGGTGGTTCTCTCTCAGAACTGGTAAGTTGGAAGTGTAGGTTTGTTCTGATGGCTCTCTCCACGAATGAAGAGGAGGTGGAGGGGTATATATAGCCTCCACAAAATGCGTTACACACAATTTACCAAACTCGGTGGGACCGAATCAACAGACTCGGTCAGACCGATTCAAGAAACCTAGTGACCGTTAGGGTTTTCGGTGGATCGACATGCAACTTCGGTAGGACCGATATGGTTAGGGTTAGGGCATAACATAATCTCGGTGAGACCAATTACACAAACTTCGGTGAGACCGATTTTGGTAATTAGCTAACCAGAGAGTTGGTCAGGTAAACTCGGTGGGACCGATTCGCTCTTTCGGTGAGACCGAAATGTTACGAAAGGAAAACATAGAGTTTACATTGCAATCTCGGTGGGACCGATCGCTCAGTTCGGTTAGACCGAAATGTTACGAAGGGAAATAGAGAGATTACAATCCCATCTCGGTGAGACCGAGATCCCTATCGGTGAAACCGATTTTCCTAGGGTTTGTGGCGATGGCTATGACATTTGAACTTCGGTGGCGCGGATAGAAAGAATCGGTAGGACCGATTTTGACTTTAGGTTTAGGTCATATGTGGATGTGAGAAAGTAGTTGAGGGTTTTGAAGCATATCACTAAGCACATGAAGCAAGAGGCTCATTAAGCAACACCTCATCCCTCCTTGATAGTATTGGCTTTTCCTATAGACTCAATGTGATCTTGGATCACTAAAATGTAAAATGTAGAGTCTTGAGCTTTTGAGCTTGAGCCAATCCTTTGTCCTTAATATTTTGAGGGATCCACTTTCATCATCCATGCCATGCCATTCATTGAGCTTTCCTGAAATATTTGTCTTCGAATAGCATTAGCTCAATGAGCTATATGTTGTTATGAATTACCAAAACCACCTAGGGATAGTTGCACTTTCAATCACTTCGTCATAGCCTTCCTCCTGCATCCACCGGGCCTCAAAACGGAACGTTGTATCATGCCCCCCCCTACTATGGCTTCTTGCTCCGTTGTTACTACTACGGGTCTATGGTCAGAATGCCTTGGGTCACCGTTAATCACACAGAAGTCTGGGAATTTCGTACACCATTCCTCGTTTGTTGTCGCTTTGTCCAACCTCTCACAAATGTATGTTGCACTGTCCTCGCTGTGGTTACACCATGTGAACATGTCCCCTTCAAAACCGTTGAGGGATTGACAACCCTTCTACACGTTGGGTTGCGAGTATTTGTTGTTTGTGTGCAGGTGTTGTTTACATAGTGTTGCTTAGTTCTTCTACTAGATTGATAATCTTTGTTTCATAACTGAGGGAAATACTTATCTCTACTGTACCGCATCATCCCCTCCTCTTCGAGGAAATCCCAACGCAGCTCACAAGTAGCAGGGGCCTCCACCCCAGTTCGTGTTGCCATGCCTCGCCCACTACGGCAAGCCAACAACGCAATGCTCCCAATGCAGTTCATGGCGCCAGCGCAGCACACGCGGTTCCACTCTACACGCCCGGGCGTCCGACGCTGTTCGTCTACGTACGCGCCTACACCTACGCGCCGCCCCCGCTGGTATTCTTCGACCCACAGTGGCAGTTCCAGCCTGCAGGGGTACGACTACGTTGTGACGCCTCTTCTACTCTCCTTCCGCAGGGGGCGGCCTTGAAGGGCTTGTACACCCATCCTCCTATGCCGCATGTTGGCCATGTCGGCATCCCGTGCTGGGATTGCCATGCCTAGCCGACGGCGCTGTCGTTTCCCTGCGGCCACGTCTTCTTGTGCCAGCCATAGGGGTGCAGGACGGTGTCCCGCAAAATCCCGCAAAAACAGCCAGCTAGCACACAGCTAGTACAAATTGATGTGACATATTTTAATTTTTCTATAACTGACTTTTTTAGTTTTGAATAGGAAGCGGGCCGGATCGGGCGACGCCCTGCACCCCTAGCCGCCCATATGCTACAAGCACTGCATCAAGTGTCCGTGTTGCGACAGCTTGGTTCCCCAACCTGGAGCCTAATGATGGCACTGTTCTGCGGAAAGGCTAAGGTAATTGCAAATTTGCAATATTTCGTGATTCAAGCCAACTAAATTCCTGTTGTACTTGTATAGATTTTGGTATGCAAATACTTCCTTCCTTCGTTCGTGCCATACAACACCCAGTGAGACTCTGAGGTGCTATACTAGTGGGCGGCAAGAAGTGAAAACTGGTGGCCTTTGATTACATTTGCCATGCACAATGTTCAGATTTTGGCATAGATGCTATTTTCTGCATGACAATGAACTTTTAGGGTTTATTTTGATGCTACTCTGCTTGTGATTGGAACAATCTACTGAAACTGTTACAGTCCCACAAATTGTTTACTGTGTAGTCCGGAAAAATAGTTAACTAAAACTGTTGTGGTCTAAAACTGATAGGTATTGAGAATTGTCTGCAACTGTTTTAATCATGTAGATAAGTAAAACAAGATCTATTATTGCGGGAATGAATCATTATGGAACAAAAACCCCAAATCAAATGATTCATCTCCTTTTGGCCTTAACATATAAGATGGTGATGTCCGTTTGATTTAGCCCATTTCACTGCATCGAATAACTCTGTGAACAAAATTCAGGTTCCAACAACTATAATTAAATGAATCTTATTTCTGCACATGAGTTGTATTTAGATTTTGTAAATGAGCTGTAATCTTGGTCTTGTTATCTTATTTTATTTCACAAAATTCTAAGATTTAGATTGCTCATCTACCTCCTACTGATCTTCTTTCGTGAGAATGTATCCTGGTCTTGAATCTGTTATGCACAATGGACATATGTTAGTGTAGATAATATTTTACTGCATAAAAATATTTAGCATCTTACTTTAGTTGAGTGTTAATGTGATCGTGCTTGGAAAAAGGATATGATACTTTAGTTGAGTGCAAATCAGTTTAGATCCAGTAGGCATTAGTCTATTGGCAGATTCGTATGGTTACCTTTGTTTTTGTTGGTGTGTTTGTAGGTATGGCTCTTTTGATATATGCTTCTTTTTGTTGGTGACGGTTGTTGTTCTGGTTCATCGTTTGTCTACTAGAACAAGGTCCCACGGTACGCATTGTACTCACTGGGATTTTCATAGCGCTATTGTATTATTACTAGCAAAAGTGTCCATGCGTTGTAACGGGAGAAAAATAAATCATAATCTCCAATAGCTATGACCACATTTTGTACACATCTTATCGCATGACTTTGAAAAATTGTTCACAAATGCAAGAAATGTACCCTTTTTAAAATTTATTTACAAATTGAAGCAATGTGCACATTTTGGAAAAAATATTGTGGTTGTCAAAAAACTTGGTAATTCAAAGAATTATTCTGCATTTCGAGGAACGTTTGTAGAAAACATACCATAACATTCTGATCTACCCAGACAGTTAATTCTTCAAAATTCACGCGGGTATATACTCTCAAAAACTCAGAAACGTTACTGTTTAAGTACATACCTTCGATCATTCGTGAACATTTTTAAAAATTTGGGCACATTTTTATTTTGAATCGGTGAACAATTCAAGAAGAGACAAATATTTTTTTAAATTGGTGGATTTTTTTAATTCATGAACATTTTTTGAATCAGCAAACATTTCGGATCAAGAAAATCTTTTGTAATTCATGAACTTTTCTAAAATTTTAGGACATTTTTTAAATTTCATGCACATTTTTGCATTAGCAAGCATTTTATTCAATTTTATTAACAATTTTTAATACACGTATGTTTTTTAAAAATCACGGACTTTTTAATTTTATGATTTTTTTTTCAAAATTGCGATTTTCTTTAATATGGGAACATTTTTACAAAAACGCCGAGCATTTTTTGAATTGACAAACATCTCTTGTTTTCTTGAACATTGTATTTCAAAATTATTATTTTTTATGTGAGAAGTTTATTGAAGTTCAAAATTATTTAAAGTAGAAAAAACAAAACGGAAAAGAAAAATAAAGATGACAAAACAAAATATGAAAAACAGGCCACCCGCACATGGGCCGGCCCATACAGGCGTGCTGCGTATTCTCCCGCGCACAGAGCACAATATAGGTGATCACTACTGCGTTTCTAGAAGGTTTCTGAACAAGGTTTTTTTCTTGTTTTTTTTCATGTTTCTTTTTCCTTTTTCTGTTTATTTTTCTTTAAATTTTCCTTATTATGTTTCTTTTCAATTTTCTTTATTTTTTATTTCTCTCATTTCCTTTTTATTTTTCCAATTTATTTTTTCCTCTTTTTCTTTATGTCTCCTTTTCTCTCTTTTTCTTTCCTTTTTTGTGTTTTCAAAAGGAAATAAAAGTACTCCTGGCCTGGAACTTCGAAAAATGTTTTATTTTTCAAAAATTGTTCTCTTTTTCAAAATTTGATTACGTTTCTCAAAAAGTGTTCATATTTGAAAAAAACCATATTTTCAAAACTTTGTTTTAAAATTTCAAAAAATGTTCGTGTTCCAAAAAATGCACTCACTTTCAAAATTTTGTTCACGGTTTAAAAAAAATCATGAATCCAAAGAAGGTTCCTACTCTTCAAAATTTGTTCACAATTCGAAAATTTTCATGGTTTCAAAATTTGTTCGCAGTTCAAAAAATGTTCACATTTTCAAAATTTGGTCACAAATTTGAAATATGTTTGCGGTTCCAATTTTTTGTTCGGATTTGATGAAAAGCTCCATATTTCAATTTTTTCATAAATTCTAAAAAATGTCCATAGTTATTATTTTTTATTCAGAATTTCGTTTTGTTCCATTTTGTGTTCCATTTTTTCAATATTTGTTCAAAAATTTGAAAAAAATGCGGTTACAAAATTTGTTCATGTAGTCAAAAAATATTCCTGTTGTTGAAAATGTGTTCAGAACTTCACAAAATGCTTGCACATTTTCAAAATAAACACTTTCAGAAAAAGTACAGTTTTTTCAAATCACCTTGACAAATTTTGTTCATGTTTTCGAAATGTTCACAAATTTTTTCAAAATCTGTTTGAAATTTCAAATTTTGTTCACATTTCCTGAAAAAATCTTTTCGTGTTTTCCAACATGTGTTCAATTTCAAAAATCTATATGCTACAATACACATACAGAAAATAACGTTCAAGGAGGGATATCCCGCAATAGTAAGTTCTTAAATATTGTAGCGATGTGTTATATTCCACATGTAGCGACTAGCTCTGGTGGCTAGCAGCGCTTGTTGTGGACAACGACGTAAAGGGTGCGACTCCTTGCTGCTTCACTTCCGTTTTTTGCTATTTTTATCAACGTAGACACACCTCGCCTTGCCTCTCAGGGGGCCAACCCAGCCGCACGCTTCTGTGAGAGGCGTTGGTTATTCGCTGCAAAATGCGGCACATAGGAGGTCCCTGAGAGAGCATCGTAGTTCGAATCAGAACAGGACAACGGTGGCTTGTATCTCCATTCCCTTTTCGATACTATATTCTTCCTTGAGTTGTAGTCCACCTCTTGTAGTAGATTCGTCAGTAATCCAGAGATAGTTAGAGGGTAGCTCACAGATGGACCTGCCTACCTTTGTGCAGAAGTACAATCAGATTGGCGCTGCCCACCACAAGTGTGCGTTGCTCCACCTATCCGGCAAGGCCTCAGTTCGCATGTCGTGTCATATATCTCGGTCGTCACGTGTCCATCGTTGGATGCAAGATCTTGTGGGCGCGGGCTGACTAGCTGTGCCAAAGAGCACATGGCCGCCTAGGTTGAGAGTGATGAAGTAGCACACGGAAACTCATCGAAACCAGAGAAAAAAGTAGCGAGCGGGGAAGACAAGCCGAAAGGAGGCCCAAAAGCGGCGCAATAACAAGAACGATCAGCCTAAACGAGTGCTCGCAGAAGCATAATCTAGTTAGTCGGATATATAGTCCGACTTTTAGTCTAATGTAATATCTGACACAAGCCAGATTTTTTCCTTTTCGGTAAGGGGTTGAAGCCAACTTCTATACGACCAGTGGGGGAGCCTCATGGGGGCCAAAGGGGACCATTGCCCCCTACTCTAGGAAAAGCCTTAAGTGTACCTTAAATATTATTAGGCTTGAATATCAAAGATTTTTCAGAGTTCATGCATAACTTAACTTATGGCAGGTGATCTTCGTGATGGCGGCAATCTCGTCGTCGGCGAGGGGCTCATCTGCCTGGAGCAGCCCCATGTGTATTCTCCTCATTCGCCCCGAGCTCCCCAAGTTTGTAGACGAGGCGCGATACCATCGCCCGTCTGGTTGCCGGCGGTCAGCTGCTGCCCGGAAGGCGAGGAGGCGATCTCGTCGACTCGAGGAGGAGTGACGAGGATGACCGAAGGAGGAGGAGGAGTGACGAGGATGACCGGAGGAGGAGGAGGAGCGACGAGGACGACCGGAGGAGGAGGAGGAGCGACGAGGACGACCGGAGGAGGAGGAGGAGCGACGAGGACGACCGGAGGAGGAGGAGGAGCCTGCGACAAGAACAAATGACGAGGACGAGAACATGCAAACAACTGAGATCAATACCAACGCTGATGGCAGCCTTCTTCCACTTCGACCATCCGCCTTCCTCTCTGCCGGTCGCAAGCAAAACATCCATTGCGGCCACCAGCACGGCGACCGCCAGAAGTAGGTTCGAGAGTTTCATCTCTCAATCGCCGGCAGATGGGTAGGTGTCTGGCAAAGATGCGACTGAATCACTCATCGTGCAAGGAGTACATATACATTATTGGAATTTCACTGTACACCGAGTGCCAGGCTCTTCGCCGAGAGCCAAATCACGGGCACTCGGCGAAGCGAAGTAAGCTGAGAGGTATACTCAGAAATAACTGCCGCTCGGCAAACACAAATATTTGTCGTTACAATTCTACAAAACACGCTCAGGAAAAGGTTAATACTCGGCAAATTATCTGTTTGTCGATAGCCAAGCGTTATAGCATGGCAAAGTGGAGCCATGTGGCAAGTCCGGTAGCGGTTAATGTATGACTCAGTACTGGTCGCGCTGCTTTGCCGTGAGCCTGTGACCTGGCTCTCGGCAAAACGTTGTTTTCTTGCGTTATTAATTTGGACTTTTTCATCTATGTGGGAGCTGATTTTAGTCCCACCTTACTTAACAACGAGCGTTATGAGGGGTTTAAATAGTCGGATAGTCCAGAAATAGTAAGCTTCAGTCTTAATTACACTATTGTTAAGAAGATGGACAATTACTATGAATCTTCGCCGGATTCGGGTAGAGAAGATTCACAGTGACAGTCCATCTTCCTAATGATGGATGCTGGCACTTTTTAATAATTCAATTAATTGTTTTTTGACTTTTTCGTCTGGGTGAGAGCAATGATCCCTGGACATTTTAAACCAACTGGTTGTGAAGAAAGTGTGGTGTTGTTTGTTTCGTTGGCCTCGAAACTTCTTATGCTTCCAAAGGAGGCCAACACATGACACGTGCCAGGCCCCCACAATTTTTGGACCCCCATGCAATATTTGAGACATTTATTGCACTGTTATAGTTTCAGCGTTGGAAATTACAGATCTACAAGGCGGCACATGAAATCATGCCCAGAAGCTGAATGGAAAATCCTATTTGATGTTTTTGCGACATGCGTAGGACTTATGCAGACGAGGAAGGTCAGACCCACCAAGGGGAGTGAAATTACTTCGTCGGCATGCTTGATCCAATCGTTTAAATCATCAGAAAATTGTACGATGCCGGAAACTCTTGGGATTCGGCACCGCGTCATTACATAGCCCTTGTAGGTGTGGTAAAATTTTGTGTGCATTTCGGATAGGCCTTCACCTGAGTCCGTTTGTAAAGTACAACATCTCTGAGCTAGTCAGTGGGTATCGAGAGAGAATGTGTCTAGTTTATGAAGGAAGTGCTAGATCTTTTGCTCTGTTGGCCTCGAAACTTCTTGTGCTCTCAAAGAAGGTTATCCCATGACACGCGCTAGGCCCCGCATTTTCCGGACCCGCATGCAATATTTGAGACATTTATTGCGCTCTTAGGGTTTCAGTGCCGGAAATTGCAGATCTGCAAGGCGGCACATGAAATCATTCCCAAGCTGAATGGAAATCCTATTTGATGTATTTGCGACATGCATAAGTCTTGCCCAGACGAGGGAGGGGCAGGCCCCACCACGGGGGGCAAAATTACCTCATTGGCGTGCCTGATCCAACCGTTTTTAAATCCTCGGAAAATCATACGATGCCGGAAATCCTCAGGAACTGGCACGACGTCATCACATAGCCCCTATAGGGTGTGGTAAAATTTTGGGCACGTTTCATATAGGCCTCACCTGAGGCCGCTTGTAAACTACAACATCCCCGAGCTAGTCTCTAGGTATCGAGAGGGAACGTGTCCAGTTTATAAAAAAAGTGCGGGTTGTTTTGCTCCGTTGGCCTTGAAACTTCTCATGCTCTAAAAGAGACCATCGCATGGCACGTGCTAGACCCGCATTTTCCGGACCCGCATGCAACATTTGAGTAGGGGTACGACTACGCTGCGACGGCTCTGCTTCTCCTTCCACCCGCAGGGGCGGCCTTGCAGGGCTACTACACCCATCCTCCTGTGCCGCCTATTGGCCACGTCGGCAGCCTGTGTTGGGATTGCCAGACCCGGCCGCCGACACTGCCGTTTCCCTGGGGCCACGTCTTCCTGTGCCACCCAGGCTACAAGCGCGGCATCAGGTGTCCTTGTCGCGACAGCTTGGTTTCCCAACCTGGAGCCCGATGGTGGTAGTGTTCTGCAGAAAGGCTAGGTAATTGCAATAGTTCGGGATTCAAGCCAACTAAATTCATGCTGTACTTGTAGTAGATTTTGGGATGCAAATACTTCCTTCGTTCGTTGGTGCTGTACAGCACCCAAATAGACTCTAAGGTGCTATACTGGTGGGTGGCAACAAGTGAAAACTGGTGATCTTTGATTACATTTGTCATGCACAATGTTCAGATTTTGGCGTAGATGCTATTTTCTGCATGACAATGATCTTTTAGGGTTTATTTTGTTGCTAATCTGCTTGTGATTGGAACAGTTTACTGAAACTGTTACAGTCCCACAAACAGTTTGCTGTGTAGTCTGGAAAAACAGTTAACTGAAACTGTTGTGGTCTGAAACTGATAGGTATTGGCAATTGTCTGCAACTGTTTTAATCATGTAGATAAGTAAATAAAATCTATTATTGCGGGAATGAATCATTATGGAACAAAAAACCTCAAATCAGTTGATTCATCTCCTTTTGGCCTTAACATAGAAGATGATGATGTCCGTTTGATTTAGCCCATTTCACTTGCGTCGAATAACTCTGTGAACAAAATTCAGGTTCCAACAATTATAATTAAATGAATCTTATTTCTGCATATGAGTTGTATTTAGATTTTGTAAATGAGCTGTAATCTTGGTCTTGTTATCTTATTTTGTTTCACAAAATTCTGAGATTTAGATTGCTCATCTACCTCCTACTGATCTTCTTCCGTGAGAATGTATCCTGGTCTTGAATCTGTTATGCATAATGTACATATGTTAGTGTAGATAATAGTTTACTGCATAAAAATATTTAGAATCTTACTTTAGTTGAGTGCTAATCTGGTCGTGCTTGGAAAAAGGATATGATACTTTAGTTGAGTGCTAATCCGTTTAGATCCAGTCGGTATTTGTCTATTGGCAGATTCGTATGGATTCGGCCCACCTTTGTTTTTGTTGGTGTGTTTGTAGGTATGGCTCTTTTGATCTATGCTTCTCTTTGTCGGTGACGGTTGTTGTTCTGGTTCATGGTTTGTCTACTAGAACAAGGTTTCCAGGGTACGCATTGTACTCACTGGGATTTTCATAGCTCTATTGTATTATTACTAGCAAAACTGTCCGTGCGTTGTAAGGGGAGAAAAATAAATCATAATCTCCAATAGCTATGACCATATTTTGTACACATCTTATCGCATGATTTTGAAAAATTGTTCAGAAATGCAAGAAAATGTACCCCTTTTTAAATTTATTCACAAATTGAAGCAATGTGCACATTTTGGGAAAAATATTGTGGTTGTCAAAAAACTTGGTAACTCAAAGAATTATTCTGAATTTCGAGGAACCTTTTTTTTAACATACTATAACAATATGATCTACCAAGAAATTTAATTCTTCAAACTTCACGTGGGTATATAGTCACAAAGACTCAGAAACATTACTGTTTAACTACATACCTTCGATCATTCGTGAACATTTTTACAAATTTGGGTACATTTTCTTTTGAATCGACGAACAATTATAGAACAGACTAATTTTTTAAAAAAATGGTGGATTTTTCAAAATTCATGAACATTTTTTGAAACAGCAAATATTTTACGAATCAAGAAACTCTTTTGTAATGAATGAACTTTTTAAAAAATTAGGACATTTATTAAAAATCATGTATATTTTTGAATTAGCAAGCATTTTTTTCAATTTTATTAACAAATTTTAATACACGGACTTTTTTTCAAAATCATGGAACTTTTTTATTTTACTAACTTTTTAAAAAAATGTGCGATTTTCTTTAATATGGGAACATTTTTAGAAACATTCCGAGCATTTTTTGAATTTACAAACATTATTGCTTTCTTGAACATTTTATTTCAAAATTGTAAGTTTCTTTTAATGTGAGGATTTGATTGAAGTCCCAATTATTTAAAGTATAAAAACGAAACGGAAAAGAAAAACACAAATAACAAAACAAATTAAAAAAACAGGCCACCCGCACATGGGCCGGCCCAAACAGGCGTGCTGCGTATTCTCCCGCGCTCAAAGCACAATATAGATGATCCGTACTGCATGGCCGGCCCAGGTGGGGATTCTCTGCAAAACGTTTTTTGTCACTTTATAGATGACATTAGTGGGTAATATTTTTAAACTTCAGATGCAATTTTAATGAAGTATCACCAGAAGCACTATTTGCTTTATTAATAGGTAGAGAATAGATGCAACTTTAGTTAACGGCATTTTTTTTCTGATCATGATCAACAACCAGTTCTCCAGTTCTCTGAATTAGGCTATATCATTTTTCCCTTGTCATACCCCAGAATCTGACAACCAGTCGGTTGGAGACGTCATTGCGGCCGCTCGTCTTAATGACTATCATACGCAATTTTGCTATAATAATCTATATCTATATCTATACCTCTACTAATAAAGCAGGGTGCGTTTCGTCAATTTTTCAAATAATGTTATGAATTTTTAACACATGTTCCTTTTCTAAAAAAATGTTCTCAAATTCAAATAATATTCATGTTTTATAAAAAAGTTGGTGTTTTCAAAAAATTGTTGTGAATTTTAAAAGATGTTCCTGTTTCAAATTTTGTTCACGTTTTGCTGAAAGTGTATACAATTTTCAAAAAACTGTTTAATATTTAAAAATGGTTCATGTTTCCTGCAATATTCAGAAACTTCATATCTTAAAATCTCCTCAATTGAAAACAAAAATAGATTGAATAATGCATGGGCCTTCTCTGGCGTATGATGACATAACAAAACTATTAAATGCCCTCGATCAATGAATGGAAAAAATAGCGGATTGATTATTTCACACCCGACAAAACCAAGAAGCTAAATGTTCCTTTTTCATGTGGGCACAGGATTTTGCTTGCACATATAATTCTCACTAAGTTTAAATGCATACTAATTTTTCTCCCGTTGCAACGCACGGGCATATGTGCTAGTGATTGCTAAAGATTGATAACTAATTAGGTACTCATGTGCTTCTTACGGCTTGTTGAACCCAGACTGATGGTCCTATGTTGTTTTTAATAATATTTTAACTCATGTGTTGTTGTAGAGACTTTTTTATCAACATCGACTATGATGTTGACACACACATACTCACACCACAACGTAGACACAACCACATAAGATCTTCTAAAAACCGGATCGATGTTTCGGAGCTTGAAGATTGACGATGTCATCATGAGCGTGTTCAATGTCGCATCCTACTAAAAAAATCAGCATTAGTGAGATATCGAAGCGTCAAAATTGAGGTTTGATATCTGATGAGACAGGGTACCACTAACCTCCTAACCGTCCAATCGTCGGTTGGTTCTTGTTATTCTTGCATTTACATCTCCAGTTTATGGTATTGAAAGCACAAGTGCTCCCTGGGTGATTTTGGTAATTAATGTCAATATATCTCTTGTTGGACTAATATTTTCATCTAGTATATTTCAGATAAGTTCAACATTGGAGTGGCAGAACAAGAGGATGTGGAACCCCTTCAAGAAGCTAAGGAAAAACATTGGCAAAAGCTCAAGACTCTACATTTTCATTTTAGTGGTCCAAGATCACATTGAGTCCATAGGAAAAGACAATACTATTAAAAGGGGATGAGGTGTTGCTTAATGCTTCATTGCTCAAAGTGCTTAGTGATATGCTCCAAAGCCCTCAACCATTTTCTCATTTCCACATATGTCCTAAACCTAAAGTCAAACTTGGCCCCACCGATTTGATCTATCCGGCGCCACCGAGTTCACTTGACATAGCCACTGCCAGAAACCCTAATCAGTTCGGTCTCACCGATGGGATCTCGGTCTCACCGAGATGGGCTTGCAAAATTTCTGTTGCCTGTTGCAATCATTTCGGTCCCACCGAGATGTGCAGTCGGTCCCACCGAGTTTGCTTGACCAACTCTCTGTTTGCTCATTGCCAAAATCGGTCTCACCGAGTTTGTGTAATCGGTCAAACCGAGTTGAGGTTTTACCCTAACCCTAGCACATCGGTCCCATCGACTTGATCATGTTGGTCCCACCAAAAACTCTAACGTTCACATTTTGAACCATATCGGTCGTACCGAAGTTTCAGTATACGGTCCCACCGAGTTTGGTAAATTGTGTGTAACGGCTAGATTTTGTGTAGAGGCTATATATACCCCTCCACCCATCCTCCATTCATGGAGAGAGCCATCAAAAACGTGCCTACACTTCCAGCATTCATTTTCCAAGAGATAACCACCTACTCATGTGTTGAGACCAAGACATTCCAATCCAAACACAAGAATCTTGATCTCTAGCCTTCCCCAAGTTGCTTTCCACCCAAATCATCTTTCCACCATATTAAAATCTGTGAGAGATAGTTGAGTGTTGGGGAGACTATCATTTGAAGCACAAGAGCAAGGAGTTCATCATCAACACACCATCTATTACCTTTTGGAGAGTGGTGTTTCCTAGATTGGTTAGGTGTCACTTGGGAACCTTCGTCAAGATTGTGGAGTTGAACCAAGGAGTTTGTAAGGGCAAGGAGATTGCCTACTTCGTGAAGATCTACCCAAGTGAGGCAAGTCCTTCATGGGTGATGGCCATGGTGTGATAGACAAGGTTGCTTCTTCGTGGACCCTTCGTGGGTGGAGCCCTCCGTGGACTCGCGCAACCGTTACCCTTCGTGGGTTGAAGTCTCCACCAACGTGGATGTACGATAGCACCACCTATCGGAACCACGCCAAAAATTCACCGTGTCTCCAATTGCGTTTGCACACTCTAATCCCATCCCTTTACTTTCTTACAAGTTGCATGCTTTACTTTCCACTGCTCATATACTCTTGTGATGCTTGCTTGAAATGTATTGTGAATGTTTAAACTTGTGCGAAAACTCCACCTTAACTTAAAGAACTTAAAAACTGCTACTTTTCTTTGTTAAGGGTCTAATCACCCCCTCTCTAGACACCTCTTCTTGATCCGTTCAATTGGTATCAGAGCATTAGTCTCCATTGCTTTGATTTAATCACCATTGGAGGAAGATGGATGAGTCTACGTTGGGGAGTCTGACGTAGAGTGCATATACTTGATGGAGAGTTCTTTAATGCTTGGAAAAATGAGATGCTTGAGATTTTCAATGAATATCACTTGAACAAGTACATTACTACCCCTTGTGCGCCCCTTGTTGACCCCTTGCATCCTACCCCTGATGAGAATATTGACATGATCGACAACCTTAGAACTTTCAATCTTATTACTAGAGGTTTGCCTAGAAATTTGATTGTTTGCTTGCCTACTCTTGATTGTGCTTACACCTTATGGAGATTTCTTGAGGAACAATTTCCAAACTATTCCTTGCAAAATCTAGATGTGATTCTTCAAAAGTTAATTGCCTTAAGTAAGATGAATTCCAATGATCCTAAGTTTGGCGATTGTTTGTTTGAGCTTTGTGACCTTATGCATGCCAAAGGAGATGTTGGAATCATTAGCAACATCATTTCCGAAGTCATTAGAATTCATAAAGATGAACATTGCCATGATCATATATCTAATGAATCACTCTCTCTAGGCGATGATCTATCACAAAACGATATTGAACATGGATACTATGATGAGGATGCGGATAGTGACCTTGATCTCGATGAGTCTATGAGACACTTTGGTCTTATGGCTAATCTTCGCGGCTACATGGCTGGAGGAAAGGAATGGGTTCTTGATAGTGGATGTACCGATCACATGACCGGAGACAAGGATATGTTTGGTGAGCTTTCTACAAACGACGGCCCTCGAAAGTATGTCACCTTTGGTGATAATTAAAAGAGTAAGGTGGTTTGGTAAGGTGGCCATCTCACATGATAGCTCCATACAAAATGTTATGCTCGTTGAATCTCTTGGCTATAATTTACTTTCTGTATCTAGACTACTTGACTTTGGATTCAATGTCCTATGTAATGAAGTAGATTGCCAAGTGTTTCGAAGAGATAATCATAAAATGGTCTTTACCGGTATACGTAGAGGTGATCTATACATTGTTGATTTCACTAAAAAGGCTCAACCTAGAACTTGCTTAATTGCTAAATCTTCTAAAGGTTGGTTGTGGCATAGAAGGTTAGGTCATGTGGGCATGCAAAATCTTGATAAGCTTATTAAAGTTGATCATATCCTTGGAGTAAAAGACTTTACATTTGACAAGGATAGATTGTGCAGTGCTTGCCAAGCAGGAAAACAGGTTGGAGGAAGCCACCCCGTGAAGAACCTCATGACCACGAGAAGACCGCTCGAGCTACTTCATATGGATCTCTTTGGTCCAAACGCCTATAAAAGTCTTGGTGGAAATTCATTTGGTTTAGTCATAGTCGATGATTTTTTAAGATTTACGTGGGTGTTCTTTCTTGATGATAAATCGCAGGTCCAAAAGATCTTCAAGAACTTCGCTAGGAAAGCCCAAAATCAATTTGAAGTGAAGATCAAGAAGGTTCGCAGCGACAACAGAACGGAGTTCAAGAACGCAAATGTGGGCACCTTTCTTGACGAAGAAGGGATTTCACATGAGTTCTCCGCTACGTACATGCCTCAACAAAATGGAGTTGTTGAGAGGAAGAACCGGACTCTTATTGCGATGGCGAGAACGATGCTTGATGAGTACAAGACGCCAAAACACTTTTGGGCGGAAGCGGTTGAGACAGCTTGTGTCATGCAACAAATCGTCTATCTTCACAAGCTACTCGGCAAGACGGCATACGAGCTTCTCACCGGTAACAAACCCCAAGTTGGATATTTTCGAGTATTCGGCTCAAAGTGCTATATTCATGATAAGCATCGTCGTTCTAAATTTGCTCCTAAATATCATGATGGTTTCCTACTCGGTTATGGCTCAAACTCTCACACTTACCCTGTCTACAACAATTTCACCCGAAAGTTTGAAGAGACGGTAGATGTGAAGTTTGATGAATCTAACGGCTCGCAAGTAGAGCAATTGCCAATTGATGTAGGAGACAAAGACCCTTCAGAAGCTATCCAAGACTTGCCTATTGGCAAGATTCGTCCAACGGAGGTGAAGGAGAGTACCTCGTCCGTCCAAGTGGAAGCTTCTACCTCATGACAAGGTGAACCAAGAATTGACTCAGAGGCATCCACAAGTGGGACACGCCAAGATGAAGAAAACGAGGAAGTACACCAAGATGAACCTCATCAACCTCCTTCACCACGTCCACAAGAGAACAATAACACCAACAACGCAGAATGCCAAGAGGAAGAACAAGATGATGAAGAATATGTTCCACCCAGACCCAAACAAAAGCTCTCATGAGCAAGAGTTTCAAGAGACCATCCCGTCGAACAAATCTTTGATGATATCCAAACCAGGAGAATTACTCGCTCTAAAACTCGTTTGGCTAATTTTTGTGAACATTACTCATTCATCTCTAGCATTGAACCTATGAAGGTTGAAGAAGCACTAGAAGATCCAGATTGGATAAATGCCATGCACGAAGAGCTACACAATTTTGAGAGGAACCAAGTGTGGACATTGGTTGAGAAGCCCAACAACAACCACAACATCATTGGTACCAAATGGGTGTTTTGTAATAAGCAAGATGTAGATGGACAAGTTGTATGCAACAAGGCTCGTCTCGTCGCTCAAGGCTACACTCAAGTCGAAGTTATGGAGTATGGTGAGACATATGCCCCCGTTGCTAGACTTGAGTCCATATGCATCTTACTTGCTTATGCCAATCATCATGATATCACATTGTATCAAATGGACATTAAAATGCTTTTCTAAATGGTGAAATTGAAGAGGAAGTTTATGTTAAACAACCTCCCGGCTTCGTCAATCCTAAGAAACCCGACCATGTTTACAAACTTCAAAAAACTCTTTATGGTCTTAAACAAGTTCCTAGAGCCTGGTATAAATGCTTGACCAAGTTCCTTATTGAGAAAGGCTTTGATTGGAAAAATTGGTTCTACTCTTTTTACTAAAAGGGTTAATGGAGAATTATTTGTGTGCCAAAATTATGTTGATGATATCATATTTGGTTCGACTAACCCTCATTTTAGTGAAAAGTTTGGAAAGCTAATGTCGAAGAAGTTTGAGATGTCTATGATGTGTGAACTCAAGTTCTTTCTTGGTTTGCAAATTAAGATAACTAAGGAAGGTACCTTTGTGTCTCAAACAAAGTATACCAAGGACTTATTCAAGAAGTTCAACATGCAAGAAAGCAAAGGTATGAAAACACCCATGCCTACTACTGGACATCTTGACTTGACTAAGGATGGCAAACCGGTTGACCAAAAGGTTTACCGCTCTATGATTGGTTCATTGTTATATCTATGTGCCTCCCGTCCCGATATTATGCTAAGTGTGTGCATGTGTGCACGATATCAAGTGGCGCCCAAAGAATGTCATCTTAAGGCTGTGAAAGGATAGTGAGATACTTAATTCATACACCAAATTTTGGCATTTGGTATCCTAAGAGGTCTTCTTTTGATCTTGTTGGCTACTCCGATTCGGACTATGTCGGTGACAAGGTTGATAGAAAGTCCACTTCGGATACATGTCAATTTCTTGGTAGATCTCTTGTGTCTTGGTCCTCCAAGAAACAAAACTACGTATCCTTATCCACCGCTGAAGCGGAATACATTGCCGCCGGTTCATGTTGTGCTCAATTACTTTGGATGACCCAAACTCTTAAAGATTATGGCATATATGTGAAACATGTTCCATTGCTTTGTGATAATGAAAGTGCTATTAAGATTGCTCACAATCCCGTGCAACATTCTTGAACTAAGCATATTGAAGTTCATCATCATTTCATTCGAGATCATGTTGCTAAAGGAGACATTGATCTTAAGCATGTTCGTACCGATAAGCAATTGGCGGATATATTCACCAAACCGCTTGATGAGAAAGTATTTTGCCGTTTGAGAGGTGAATTGAACATCATTGATGCCTCAAACTTGGAGTAGACACTCCATTTGGATACATGCAAGGCATGAGCCTTTGACTGATCCTTGATATTTCTCTTATGATGATGATCATATGTCTTGGATCAATACTTGTACCGTTGCATGCTATCTAACTCTTGTAGGTACTTGGATGAATCTAAATCTATGAGATTGCAACTCACTCACATCTTGAGCAATCTCTACATCACCAAGTCTCTACAATACGGTGGTTGAAGACAAGGAAG
This sequence comes from Aegilops bicornis, assembly GCA_021605145.1. Lineage (NCBI taxonomy): Eukaryota > Viridiplantae > Streptophyta > Magnoliopsida > Poales > Poaceae > Aegilops > Aegilops bicornis. The sequence goes on along the minus strand of CM038674.1, from coordinate 68,478,116 downwards.
CATGAAACCTTTCAACATATCCTTTGACAATCTCTATATATCAAATTTCATTTGGTACCAAAATTCATGCTTGTCATTTTGGATACACAAGTGCTCTTCCTCGCAATACTAACCCATGTAGGTAGATGAACTCAAACTACAAGTGGTGCTCTCAACTCATTGTTGAGCTACATCAACCTTGAGCATCCTACACAAGTTCAACTACATGACCAAGATCAACACCACCACCCAAGGTATGTCATTCCATCTTAGAGAAGCTTTTACCCCCAAGTCATGGGTCGAAGCAGCTCAACAAGATGTGAATACATCAAAATGCTTAAACGAAAAATGGCAACCCCATTTTGACCTTAAACGATGAGTATGACCTACGATCAAGTGCTCCCACTTGACTCCTCAGTCAATATACTCTAACATAGGTGACTTTGTCGCCGACCAATTCTAGAAGAAGTTCTCTAGTGTTTTTCTGTGTTCTTGCATTTGTCTCTTGCATGTGTGTTCCCGTTTTAAAAAAAAACTTCATCTAGATCTCTTTTCTTTTCTCTGTTATGTTCTGCATTCCCTGCATCCAATTCATTGCAAATCTTTCAGTTAATTCCTTGTAAATCTTTGTGAGATCTTATTTGCCTAGTGAGCTGAGATGACAATTGTCTTCTCTCTGTGTTGAATTCGGCCTCACTGATTTGTTTCTTTCAGCTAAACCGAAACAACTCGGTGCCATCGAAGAAAAAGTCTCGGTGTTACCAATTTCAATGCTGAGGAAACACTTTGCCATGTGCATCCTACATATTTGTTCCAGCTCCATTCAATAATTCTTGTCTTCTACCAGCATCTTATATTACATGTTGGTTTGTAATGTGACTCAAGGACCAAACCTACTTGACTCATGCTCCAGAAGATCCCTTCTTGGAAATTGATGTCAAAGGGGGAGAGAGAGCACATCAAAGCTTATCACATAAGAGAGAATGCACACCTTAAGCTTCTCCAGATGCTTTTTATCCATAGAGGAGAGAAGCTACATGTCTTCAAGAGGGGAAAGACATGTTAGTATGTGTTATGATTGTTTTTATGATTGTTTTGCTCTGATTTTCTTTTACCCTATCTTCTCCCATTATCCAATATAAGATTCAGGGGGAGAAAGACATTAGGGAAGGAAATCTTTGAATTCATTGCATATCTTTACTCTTCGGGGACCTGTCTATATCCAATAGAGTACTAAGTACTCACTCACTGCATGTCATCCCAATCTTGGTACTCTTGTGGTTTTCTCATCCTGCTTTGATCAGTAGGTGTTCGTGTGTTATCTAACCTTGTTTACTCAGGTTCATCTCTTCCAAAGCTAGCTCAAGATCACAAGGTAAGTATATGCATCACATTCATGTGCATGATGATTTCTTGCTACTGTACATATTGTTTGCAAGAAGGAATCATGAACATGGAGGTACATTTCCTATAGTTACATCATTTTCTCTGATGCATATAACCAAGATACATGTAACTCATTGCCTGCTCTGTCATGCTTATGCATTCACATGCTCTTATTTTCCATATTTACATGATTGCAAACATGTAGGGGGAGCATATGTGTGTTACATGTCCTTCCAAAGCTTTACTTGTTATTCTTCATATCTTTATCTAAAGCTTTGACGTATGTTGTCATCAATTACCAAAAAGTGGAAACTGAAAGCACAAGTGCTCCCTGGGTGATTTTGGTAATTAATGTCAACATATCTCTTGTTGGACAAATATTTTCATCTAGTATATTTTAGATAAGTTCAACATTGGAGTAGCAGGACAAGAGGATGTGGAACCCCTTCAAGAAGCTAAGGACAAACATTGGCAAAAGCTCAAGACTCTACATTTTAATTTTAGTGGTCCAAGATCACATTGAGTCCATAGGAAAAGCCAATACTATTAAAAGGGGATGAGGTGGTGCTTAATGGCTTGCTTGCTCAAAGTGCTTAGTGATATGCTCCAAAGCCCTCAACCACTTTCTCATTTCCACATATGTCCTAAACCTAAAGTCAAACTCAGCCCCACCGATTTGATCTATCCGGCGCCACCGAGTTCACTTGATGTAGCCACTGCCGGAAACCCTAATCAGTTCGGTCTCACCGATGGGATCTCGGTCTCACCGAGATGGGCTTGCAAACTCTTTGTTGCCTATTGCAATCATTTTGGTCTCACCGAGATGTGCAGTCGGTCCTGCCGAGTTTGCTTGACCAACTCTCTGTTTGCTCATTGCCAAAATTGGTCTCACCGATTTTGTGTAATCGGTCAAACCGAGTTGAGGTTCTACCATAACCCTAGCACATCAGTCCCACCGAGTTGATCATGTTGGTCCCACCAAAAACTCTAACGTTCACATTTTGAACCATATCGGTCTGATTGAGTTTCACTATTCGGTCCCATCGAGTTTGGTAAATTGCGTGTAACGGCTAGATTTTGTGTGGAGGCTATATATATACCCCTCCACCCATCCTCCATTCGTGGAGAGAGCCATCAGAACATGCCTACACTTCCAGCATTCATTTTCTGAGAGAGAACCACCTACTCATGTGTTGAAACCAAGACATTTCAATCCAACCACAAGAATCTTGATCTCTAGCCTTCCCCAAGTTGCTTTCCACTCAAATCATCTTTCCACCATATCCAAATCTGTGAGAGATAGTTGAGTGTTGGTGTCGTGGAATTGTCACGGCAGATGTCCTCTTGCAAGGACTTAGTCGTGGAGCCATCGCAACTAGGAAGCTTAAAGGGGTTAATCGGGACAAAGGACACGAGAGGTTTATTCTAGTTCGGCCCCTTACGGTGAAGGTAAGGCCTATGTCTAGTTGGGTTGGTATTGCTTGATGTTTTGATGACCAGGGAGCGAGATACGCTATGCCCGGTTCTCGATGAGTTGTTTCTTGCCCTAAGCCGCCAGCGGGTCGTCCCCTTATATACATGGGTTGACGCCCTGCGGCTTGCAGTCTCGATCGGCTCATAAACAGGTCCTGCTCGGTGACTAGTCAAATCTACCTTATGATACAAGTCATGCCATCATGGCGGTTTATCACTATGGGCCTTAAGCCGCCTGTGGGCCTTAGACCCTTTATTGAACCGCCATCTTCGTGCTTGGTCTTTGGGCTTCTTTCTGATGAGTCTTCTTTGCGTAACCCGGCCCCTCCTGGGCGGCTTACTCAAATAGTTATATCCCCAACATTAGGCCCCAGATTGATTTGAACCGATTCATGTCAATCTCAAAATACCTTAAGAAATAAACCTTCAGCCTTCTGCCTGTGCAAAGGTTTTTAACCTGCCATGACGTCATCTACTGGATCTGTGTTAACCCGCCGTGACGTCATCTTTACTTAAATTCATATTTTACTCCGCCATATCCTCCAATGGATCTTTGCTTTTACTGACCATTCCAAAAATCGAGGCGTCGGGGCCGCTGGATAATGATGTTTAATCTCCTCGTTTCTCGCGCCATCTCAGTCAGCCCTTCCTTATAAATAGGCACGACCTAGGTCTTTTTTCCATTCTCCCCCTTCGTTCGTCTTCTTCCTCTCGCTGTCTCTCTGCTGCTCGAGCTTCGCTGCCGCCGCCGCCACAGATTCCCTCGTCTTCACTAACTCAGGCCGCTGCATCAACCTGACTTTGACCAGAAAAACGCGACGGACCTTGTCGGTGCGGGGACGACACCTATGGGATCACAAGAATCCCTACTATGGTTGCGGGGCGCGGGGTCGTGAGAAGAGCAGATCAAACAGATAGCACACGGGTTCTTTATCCAGGTTCGGGCCGCGAGATGCGTAAAACCCTACTCCTGCTTTGGTGGATAGTTCATATGTGTTCTTTAGCTAGCTATGGGGCGTGAGGAGCTCCAAAAAGCCGAATCCCCCTCCTGGTCGCCTTGGGACTCCTTTTATAAAGGGGTTGCCACGATGGCGTCTGAGGAGGTGACACCTGTCTGATCGTCTGAGTTTATCCCTCGCATTACATGACAAGGCGCCATAAATGCGTCTTGCTTAGGTGTCCTTGCTTTATCGGGGACGGGGGAGAGCCTAGTCTCGTCCGTCGCCGCTCCCTTTCGTGTTGACACGCGCCCCTGGCCAGCGGTGCCTGTGGTGCCATGTAGGCAGGCAGGCAGCTGAGGTGGCACAGCGGTGGGTCTCCACGAAGATCCGCTTGCCGCCACGCAGGTGCCTGCCCAACTGGTTGGGCCGGCAGCTGCATGCGAACGACGGTGAGGGTTTGACTGGCATGGGCCTGATGGTGGCCCCACGGGTGTCCTTGGCAAGGGCCTCGCCGTAGCCCCGGCAAGGGTCTTGCCGGGGCCCCAACAAGGGTCTTGCCTTGGCGCTTCTTTGTCATCCCGGCAAGGCTCTTGCCGGGGGCCTTGTGGTCCTCCTTGGCTGGGATCCCGCCAAGGGTCGTCTTCTTCTATAGTGTGTATCTGATCTTGAATGTCTTCACAAAGATCTGCATGCCACCACGGGGATGTCTCCCGAATCCTTTGCTCCATGGGGGCAGTGGACTCAAAGGTGATCCGCTGCGTGGGCGTGGGGCGAGCCGCCCCGGCAAGGGCCTTGCCGGGTTTGCTAAAACCGCCCCCGGCAAGGATCTTGCCGGGGGAGTCCGCTTCGTCCCCTTTGCTCCTTGTGGTCTTGGTCTTGGCGTTGTTCTGCTCCTTTCGGGCTTCGGCCTTACCTTGGCTTACCTTCCTTGCCTTGCTTTAGCGTGGCGGCGCCTGTGGCTCAGACTGCCGTGCACAGTTAAAAGGTGTACCCCTCTTTTTGTACACTGACAGGAGCCCCCGGGCCTGGGCCACACGTAAGCGCAATCGCGTCGTTGGTCTAGGCCCAAAGACGGTGCGCGGGCAGGCAGGGTGGTTTTTACCGCAGTAAGTCTTTTCACGCACTGTGCTTCTCATGCCTCCCGCGCGTGGCTCGGCGTGGGGAGGCGTGCGTGATGTGGGCGGCATGCGTGGGGCTGAGCTCTGCACGCATGCGTCACGTCTTGCTAAAAGGGGGTGGTTCGCGCCTTCCCCATAAACGGAGGGAGGCGCGCAGGTGCGACCCATTTACTGAATGGGGCCGGGGCGTGGTCTTCAAGGCGTCCACTCCCACGATCACGGGTGGGGAGAGGTCGCCTCACCCATCGCCTCGGTCCCGCATGCCCGCCACGTGGCTCTCATGCGCTCGGGGTGGCGAATGGTGAAGGCGGGAAACCGGGCCGTCGCGGGCCGGGGCAGCGGATCGGTCCCAGTTCCCTGCGCCTTCTGTGTCTTGATTGGTTGAGCGGGGCGATCGTGCCCCCACCACGTTCTTTTATAAAGAGCAGGGGGGGGGGGAATGGCGTTCCACACTATTCCACCTTCTCTTTCCTTCAGCTTCCGCTCCCCCTCCCCCCATCTGCCATGGAGAGAGGGAATCCTGGCTCTTCAATGGTGGCAGCGAGGGTCGCTGCTCGGCAACGCGTCCTTTCTTCTCCTTCACCTGTGGTGGCAGAGCCAGCCGCGAGGGGAAGGGGGATGGGGCGAGGCCGTGGGCGAGGCCGTGGACGAGGTCGAGGTGCTCAGGGAAGAGGAGAACGAGGCGGCGCGCTGGTCCCGCCTCCGCCAGCGGTTCCTCCCCTCACGGAGGGCCATGTTGGGGATGACCCTTGCGAGTTTTTCGTCAGGCTGCGTCGGCCGCCTCGCCGTCGCCGTCTCTGACTCCCTTGGCGGCGAGATGGAGCGGGATCCGCCGAGTCACTACGGCTGCACATGAGGGGCTGTTGGATCAGCTGCAGCGAGTTCGCGTCAACTTTCCAGCCCCTCAAGTGATGTATCTTGGTCGAGGGTGGAAGGCGTTCGCCACATCCACCACTTGACGGGCGGGGCTCACTCTCCATTTCAAGCTGATGGAGGCGGCCTCCTCTCCGTCAAGGTCTTGAGTGCCGGGACTCGGGCAAGGTGCTGCGTGGAGAGCTCTTCGATAGCGAAAGGCTCCTCCTCGAGCGGGAGTGGCGAGGAGGACATCGGCAGCGGCAGCGAGGGTAGCAGCGGCAGGATGACGGATCCGACTAGGTGTCGAGGCGTTGCTCCGTCGGCACCGGCGATCCCATCATCCGTGTCGCCGGCTTCCTGAACTTCTCGGTCGTCTCCTTGGGCGGCCGGGCGTTGGGAGGCTGCGGAAGAGGAAGAGGGCGGGCGGCAAGGCCGTCAAATCGGAGTACGCGGGCACTGACACCTTCGACGCATGCTGACGTCCTGCCGCCTCGTCTTCGAGCTCTGCTTCCAGCGCTGCCATCACCATCCAGCCTTTGGACGGCCACCGAGATGTTCTCTTGGTGCCTCCTGCCACCCGTAGCACGCCTAGGCGTCCCTTTTGCCCTTTTCGCCTCCTTGAACTACCTCTTGAGAAGAGGGACAGGAGAGGGGTTACGGGCACCTTATCTCTTTTTAGTTTGTAAGCCTTCGGGCCTAGGCTGAACTTGAAAACTTGTAATCCCATCATTCATGTTTTTCATTCTCTATGGACTGCACAGAGTGGAATGTTTTAATGAAAAGGGATGCTTGCCGGTCGTTTGTTTGCGGGTAGAACCCACGACAAGGAATAAATCCTTGATATCTATAAGATAAACATTTCCTTGCCTGGCAACAGGCCCTGCCATCTTCCCACTTCACTCGACCTTCCTCACGCTTTTGGCGGAGGCAGGGATGAGGCGGGTTCAGGCTCCTCGTTTCATCCTTTTGCTGCCACGACTACGACCAAACCTGGCCCCAGGAACGAGCCCTAGAGCCTAGAGTTTTTAGGGGAGCACGGTAGCTTGGGAAACAATGAGGTTTCACATACCTCAGTCCATAAGGGAATGCATGATAAGGAATGAAGAACTTATCTGAAGCTGCAGCCCCCGGCAACTCTGGATTGCCGTGGGTGAATCTTCATACTTGCAGCCCCCGGCAATGCTGGCTTGCCAGGGTCTAGATGCCGATCCGTCCCTCTTTTTCTTCTTTCACCCTCAAGTGATCCGGCAAGGATATCTGTGAGTCCTGCGAACCAAAGGAGACAAAAGAACGGCAAAGAGAAGCACACTCGACCTCTAAGCTAGGGGTTAGTCGCCGCCAAGCACTATCAACCCTAACCAAGGACGAGACTTGACCTAGCATGCATGCTATAACTTAGGGCGCCAGCGCTTCATTTATTTATGCTCAGGGTCTGCGCCTGGCTTTGTACAAAGGGTTACATGCATCATCGGCAATGCTTGTACAAAAGGTGGCTTGCCGGGGGGCCCGGCAAGCCGCGCCTCACGGGTAAAACTTGCGAAGATGCTCAATGTTCCAGGAGTTACTCACCGGAACGGCATCTTCGGTCTCCAGGCGGACTGCACCGGGCCTGGTGACTCGTGTTACCCGGTAAGGGCCTTCCCACTTTGGCGTCAACTTGTTGGAATTCTTGGCCGATTGAACGCGCCGAAGGACAAGGTCGCCTTCCTCAAGGCTTCGGGCATGAAACTTGTGGCTATGGTAGCGGTGCAAGGCTTGCTGGTAGCGTGCTGCTCTCACAGCCGCCCGAAGACGATCTTCCTCAAGGAGCACCGCGTCATCTTGCCGCAGTTGCTCTTGCTCGAGCTCGTCATAAGCGAGCACTCGAGGTGACCCGTATATGAGTTCAGTGGGGAGAACTGCTTCTGCCCCGTATACCAGGCAAAAGGTGTCTGGCCGGTGGCTCGATTTGGCGTCGTCCTGATCGACCAAAGAACCGCCGGCAACTCATCAATCCAGCGCCTTCCACTCTTGTGCAGCCTGTCAAAGGTCTTGGTCCTTAAGCCTCGCAGCACTTCAGCATTTGTCCTCTCAGCTTGACCATTGCTCCGCGGGTGAGCAACGGAAGCAAAACAGACTTTGCTGCCGAGGTCTTGGGTATATTGCATGAAGGTGTGGCTTGTGAACTGTGTGCCGTTGTCGGTGATAACCCTGTTGGGCACGCCAAAACGGCACACCAGTCCCTTGAAGAACTTGACGGCTGACTGAGCTGTGACCTTCCTCACTGCCTCCACTTCCGCCACTTTGTGAACTTGTCGATTGCAACGCATAAGTACTCAAAGCCCCAACAACAGCGGGGAAAGGGCCCAAGATGTCGAGCCCTGCATCGAGAAGGGCCAGGAGAGAGGAATGGTTTGAAGGGCTTGAGCTGGCTGATGAAGCTTCTTTGAATGGAATCGACACGCTTCACACCTGGTGACTAGTGTCGTCGCATCCTGGAGGGCGGTGGGCCAGAAGAAACCTTGCCGGAATGCCTTGCCGGCAAGGGCCCTTGACCCAATGTGGGATCCACATATGCCTCCGTGTATCTCTGCCAACAGCTCCAGTCCTTCCTCTCGAGGGATACACTTCAATTTCACACCGTTCGGCCTCTTTTACATGCAGGGCGTCATCGGCGAACTGGTATAGGGTAGAGCGACGGGCTACTTTTTTCCGCTTCTTCCTGCTCCTCGTGAAGTTCCCTGTTGGAGGAATCGGACGGTATGTTGTGCCCACGCCGGAGCACAGGGCTCGACGGCGATGACTAAAGGCATTTCCTCCGCTACAGGAGCGGCTGTCTCGACGGCAAGAGCTTGATGCTCCGCCGGAGCCAGTCGTCCCGTGGCGGGCTCAGTATTCCCGGCAACATCCTTGCCGGCGGCCCCAGGGAGCTCGGCGGGAAAGTACTTGCCGGGCCCTGATTTCCTCCTCTTATTCTGCTCTGTTGATGGATCAACGGATGGCTGAGTTAGCTGAAGCACAAAGGTACCTGGTTCCACAGGTAGCTTGAGGGCAGCGCATTTTGACAGGTAATCAGCAACATCGTTCTCCACTCGGGGAACGTGTTCAGCCTATATACCGTCGAAACGCTCTTCCAGCTTTCTCACTTCATTGACGTAGGCCTTCATCAACGGGCTCTGGTAATCCTTGTTGACTTGCTTGACGACAAGCTGCGAGTCTCCCCTAACGATGAGTTTCTTGATTTCGAGGTCCGCCGCGATCCTGAGACCGGCGAGCAGCCCCTCGTACTCTGTCATATTGTTTGTTGACACCTCCCTGGGGAAGTGCATCTGGATCACGTACTTGAGGTGCTCCCCGGTGGGCGCGACAAGCAGTACGCCAGCCCCGGCGCCCTGTAAAGAGAAAGGTCCATCAAAGTACATGATCCAATCACAACTTGCCTCTTTGCCGGGGAGAGCAGTCTCTTGGATTTCTTCGTCAGGTGTTGTGGTCCATTCTGCAATGAACTCTGCTAAGACTCGGCTCTGAATCGTCGAGGTACTTTCAAACTTGAGGCCAAAGCTGGACAGCTCCAGTGCCCATTCCACAATTCTCCCCGTTGCATCCGGATTGTGCAATATCCGTTCTGCGAGAGGGAAGCGAGTGACGACAGTGATCTCGTGTGCCTGGAAGTAGTGGCGCAGCTTCCTCGAGGCCATAAGGAGGCCGAAGAGCAGTTTCTGCACACCGGAGTACCTTGATCTAGCCCCCTGCAGGAGGGAACTAACAAAGTAGACCGGGTGCTGCATCATTTTCTTCTTTGGCGGCACTTCAACTGGCTGTGTCGTCTCTGCATTGGTGGTGTCGGGCTCTACCGCTGCCATTTCCTCGTCGTCGACCTCTCTCTGCACCACCAGTGCGGCGCTGACCACTTGGTCCGTTGCCGCCAGGTATAGCAGCAACGGTTCTTGTGGCCTGGGCGCAACTAGTATCGGCGTGGAAGAGAGGTATTTCTTTAAATCTTGCAATGCTGCTTCGGCCTCTGGCGTCCACTCCATTGGGCCCGCCTTCTTCAGGATCTTGAAAAAGGGGAGGGCACGCTCGGCAGACTTGGAAATGAACCTGCCCATGGCGGCAACGCAACCAGCAAGCCGACGCACATCCTTGATCCGCTTGGGTGCTTCAATCTGCTCTATAGCCTTGATTTTGTCCGGATTGGCCTCTATCCCACGCTGTGACACCAAGAACCCGAGGAGCTTGCCGGACGGGACGCCAAAGACGCACTTCTCGGGGTTCAGCTTGAGATTGATCTTGCGCAGGTTCGCAAATGTTTCTTGCAAATCCGGTATGAGGGTTGCCCTGTCCTTGGTTTTGACCACTATGTCATCCATATAAGCCTCCATATTTCTATGGAGCTGGGGTTCAAAACCAATCTGGACCGCCCTTGCAAACGTCGAACCAGCACTCTTCAACCCGAAAGGCATCCGTATGAAGCAGTACGTACCACATGGGGTGATGAATGCTGTCTTCTCTTCGTCTTCTCTTGTCATGAAGATCTGGTGGTAGCCGGAGTAGGCATCGAGGAATGACAACAGATCACACCCAGCCGTGGAGTCAACAATCTGATCGATGCGCGACAGCGGGAAGGGATCTTTAGGGCAGGCCTTATTGATATCTATGTAATCAATACGCAGCCTCCACTTCCCATTTGCCTTGCGCACCACGACCAGATTGGCCAACCACGTTGGATGGAGCACTCCTCTTACCAAACCCGCTGCTTCCAGTTTGCGAATCTCTTCTGTGATGAACTCTTGTCATTCCAAAGCTTGCTTCCTGACCTTCTGCTTTACGGGCCGTGCATGAGGGCAGACAGCAAGGTGGTGCTCAATCACCTTCCTGGGAACACCGGGGATGTCGGAAGCTTGCCACGCAAACACATCGACATTCGCCCACAGGAAGGTGATCAGCGCGTCTTCCTATTTGTCGTCAAGGGCGGAGCTTATGGTAAAAGCTCCTCCCGTGCCGTCCTCATTGACAGAAACCTCCTTGGTGCCCGGTGGTACGACCCTGGGCTTCTTGCTTCCGCCGGTGGAGCTCTCTGGCACGTCCTCGACGGCAGCGCTACGCTTCGAAGAGGTGCGCTTGCCGGAGTGGGTGTCCGAGGTCACACCGGTCTTCTTCTTCTTCTTCCCTCCCGGGGTCCCAGTGGCAGGAGCAAGTGCCCTAGCGGCGGCAGCCATCGCAATCGCTTGTTGGTATAGTTGGTCAGCGCAAATCAGCGCATCTTTCTTGTCGGAGGGAATGGTGATGATCGTCACAGGTCCTGGCATCTTCAGGGTGTTGTAGGCGTAGTGTGACGCCGCCATGAACTTGGCCAGCGTTGGGCGGCCAACGATCCCGTTGTAGGGCAAGGGGATCTTGGCAACATCGAACATGATCCTCTCCGTCCTGAAGTTCAAGTCGCTTCCAAAGGTCACGGGCAGCGTGACCTTTCCCTTGGGTTGGTTTCTTCTCGGGTTGACCCCCTGAAACGTGCCCGTCTCTTCGAGGTCTCCATCAGGAATCTGCAGTTTCTCGATCACGGCAGGCGAGATCAAGTTCAGACCGGCCCCACCATCGACTAACATCTTCGTCACCTTGAGGTTGCATATTGGTTTAAACCAACAACGGCAAGCACCCGACCGCAGTGGTGCGATCAGGGTGATCCTCGGTGTCAAAGATGATAGGTGTGCTGGACCACTTCAGCAGCCTTTGGGCATCAAACGACGGCTCTGCCGCTGTAACCTCTCGCGCCCACTGTTTAAGCCGGCGGTGAGAAGTATGCAGCGAGGCACCGCCGTCGATGCACATGGCCTCTGTAGCTTTCTGAAACTCTTGGTTGCCGGATTCGTCGTCCTCTTCGTGATCGTCGTCTTCTGGCTTTCTGTCACGGCCCCGGGCGGGCCTCTCCTGTTGCTTATCCTTGCCGTGACAGCCCGTATGGCCGTCACACTTCTTGTCGGATCCCTCAGCACCGTCCGGGCCCTTCTCCTTGTCCTGCCTCTCATATTCAGCCCTCTGCTTCTCAGCGAGGAGCTCAACCTGTCGGCAGTCCTGGAGAGCATGGCCTTTGGTGCGATGGATCTTGCAGTATCGCTTGTCGGAGTTTCCTGGCTTCTCGGCAGCCGCCAAGGCCCGGCAGGCGACGCACCCGGCAACCTCCTTGCCGGGGTCGTCTGCCTTGGTTTTCTTGGTGGAGCCGGTGTCATCAGATCCCTCAACGGCAAGCACGGTTTTTCCCTTACGCTTCCTGTTGCGGCGCCGGCTTTTCTTCGCCGGGGTGGCAATATCCTCATCTGAAGAGTCGGTTTCCACGCCGGCATCTTCGCCGGGGTACTTCCTTACCTCTTCAGCTCGGGCACATTTGTCAGCAAGAACATAGAGTTCTGCTACATCTCTCACCTTGTTCATTGCCAGCTCTTCACGCATCTTGCGGTTACACACGCTCGATGAAACGCTACCGATGATGGCGGCAGGGTGAACATCGTGGATATTGTACTATACCCGCTGAACCTCGAATATACTTGCGGAGACTCTCGCCTCCCTTCCGGGAATGACGTGCAGGTCGCTTGCTTGGCCATGGGCTTGGTGACCTCCAGTAAAGGCGCCTACGAACTCATGGCACAAATCCGACCAGGAGGAAATAGAGTCTACCGGCAAGTGCATCAACCACGACATGGCATTGGGTTTGAGAGCCAACGGAAAGTAGTTCGCAAGCACTTATTGTCGCGGGCTCCGGAAGCTTGCATCGCGATGGTGTAGATGCTAAGGAACTCGGATGGGTAGGTCTTGCCACTGTACTTTTCGCCCACGTCGGGTTTGAAGGTGCGGTGAGTGGGCCACTGGAATTGCCGCAGCTCACGGGTAAAAGCCGTACAACCTACCTCGTAAGGTAGGCCTCCAGGGCTCCCCAGTGCCGGGTGGCTCACAGCAGGCCCTTCTCGCCTGTCTGATTGGTGGCGCGCTCCGCGCCGGTGCTCGATAGTGGTTCGAGCGTCTTAATGTTCTCGTTCCCGAAGAACTTGGCGCTGGTCACAGTGGGCCCGCGGGTCGGACGATGCTACGGAGATCTCGTCGCCCGTAACGTCGCGACGGGCTGGCGTCCGCGGGACCGGGCGAGGAGGAGGTGAGTGCACCGTGGTTGCGGCGTCGTCGGCTCTCCTGCCACTGGTGCATGGGACTCCGTCGGAACGTCGACCCGGGGGCTCCACCGGACTCGGTTCGTATTTGTTGGCCACCGCAACAAGGCTTCGGATGGTGGCTCTCCATTCGTCGAGTTTCCCCGTAGTGGGAGGAAAATCGAGGAGCAACTGCGCGCGCGCCAGGGCTTCTGCTGGCGTTGGTGGCAGCGAAACCTGCATGGATCGCGACGCGCTTCGACTTCTGACCATGTCAGAAGAAGCTCTATCACGACCCTGCGGTCGCATGCCATCTTCACCAGCGCCTCGGCGAGCGGGCATGTCTTCTAAATCCCGGAGGTGGTGCTCGGGGCTCTTTCCGCGGCGACGCCCGGGGTCCTCGGCATGATTACGCCGTTCATCGCGCGTCGCTTGAGAAGAGCGCGCCATCGGCGCCGGCGTGGGAGTCTTGGAAGCCCTCGCGTCGCCTGCGAGCAGGTTGGCAGCGATCTTGGAAGGCCCCGCGCCACCCGCGGAGGGCCTGACTCCTTCTTTGGATTTGGCGGCGTGCGGCCCGCTACCAGGCGCGCGAACATCGCCGCCTCCCAAACTTCAGCTGCTGGGACGGTGTTGGTGTTCGCGAACAGCGCCCTGGGTCCTTTCTCCGACCGGTCCGCTGCTCGCCCGCGTCGGGACGGGGTGTCCGGCTTCCGACGGGCCAACCGCCACCGTCGTCTTCTTCTTGGGCGCCATGACGATGAAGAAGCGTCGAACTAACTGCTAGAGCTAATTCTCACAACTGAGCCCCCTACCTTGCGCGCCAAAGATGTCAGTGCAGGGACGACACCTATGGGATCACAAGAATCCCTACTACGGTTGCGGGGCGCGGGGTCGTGAGAAGAGCAGATCAAACAGATAGCACACGGGTTCTTTATCCAGGTTCGGGCCGCGAGATGCGCAAAACCCTACTCCTGCTTTGGTGGATAGTTTATCTGTGTTCTTGAGCTAGCTATGGGGCGTGAGGAGATCCAAAAAGCCGAATCCCCCTCCTGGTCGCCTTGGGCCTCCTTTTATAGGGAAAGGGGTTGCCACAGTGGCGTCTGAGGAGGTGGACAGGCTCTGATCGTCTGAGTTTATCCCTCGCATTACATGACAAGGCGCCATAAATGCGTCTTGCTTAGGTGTCCTTGCTTTATCGGGGACGGGGGAGAGCCCAGTCTCGTCCGTCGCCGCTCCCTTTCGTGTTGACACGCGCCCTGGCCAGCGGTGCCTGTGGTGCCATGTAGGCAGGCAGGCAGCTGAAGTGGCGCAGCGGTGGGTCTCCACGAAGATCTGCTTGCCGCCACGCAGGTGCCTGCCCAACTGGTTGGGCCGGCAGCTGCATGCGAACGGTGGTGAGGGTTTGACTGGCGTGTACCTGATGGTGGCCCCACGGGTGTCCTTGGCAAGGGCCTCGCCGTAGCCCCGGCAAGGGTCTTGTCGCGGCGCCTGCTGTCATCCCCGGCAAGGCTCTTGCCGGGGCCTTAGGTCCTCCTTGGCTGGGATCCCGCCAAGGGTCGTCGTCTTCTATAGTGTGTATCTGATCTTGAATGTCTTCACAAAGATCTGCATGCACCACGGGGATGTCTCCCGAATCCTTTGCCCCATGGGGGCAGTGGACTCAAAGGTGATCCGCTCCGTGGGCGTGGGGCGAGCCGCCCCGGCAAGGGCCTTGCTGGGTTTGCTAAAACCGCTCCCGGCAAGGATCTTGCGGGGGGAGTCCGCTTCGTCCCCTTTGCTCCTTGTGGTCTTGGTCTTGGCGTTGTTCTGCTCCTTTTGGGCTTCGGCCTTACCTTGGCTTACCTTCCTTGCCTTGCTTTAGCGTGGCGGCGCCTGTGGCTCAGACTGCCCGTGCACAGTTAAAAGGTGTACCCCTCATTTTGTACACCGACAGACCTCCGCAGCAACTTTGCATCTGTAAGCTTCTTCCTCCCTGTTCCTCAGATCTGCATTAGGATTTTTGAGTTCGTCGGTGTTCGTCACCGTCCGTCACGAACCCTTCACAGATTCCACCTCCAACGCCTCTTTCTAATCTTAAGATAGTATAAAACTGCTGTGGTAGCTGCTTCGCACTCATTTCGAATGCAAATAGATCCCTTTTCGCTTGTTCAGAGGCTTCCTTCAAGCGTATGAACTTCTCTGCACTAGTTTTAGGTCTAGAAATTTTTCTTTTCCAAACGACCATTTGATCCAAAATAATAGCTGCAACTTGTGAAACCTGTTTGTTCCATACTTAGCTGAAAAACCGTATCTGTTAAATCTGCTTCACGCGGTAGCTCATGTGGCCGGTTTAAGAAGACAACACTGATTGTCAGCTTTGCTCGCTTCTCGCAATTTAAGAAAATTTAACTGCCTTTGATACCTGTAGCGGCTTAAATATCACTGCATAGTTACCCATATGTCATTAGGCCCCTTCTTAAGCCTCCATCTTGAGTAGACTTAAAATGTTTTCCTCCGGGTTAAATTTGAACTGGAAACTCTTATTTTGTCATAAGCTTCAATTTATACAATGGCACCCAAGGCTCACAAAGCTCCCGTGACCTGCAACTGGGTCAAATCCACTGTTACGGAGAGCACTTTGTCTGAATTCATAAAGTCCGGCCATCTGCCTAAGAGGGAGGTAATGTCTTATCGTGCTCCTAACCTGTCAGAGGAGAAGCCTCAACCCAAGGAGGGGGAGGTGATCGTGTTTACTGATCACATGAACCGGGGCTTCGCTCCACCCGGTTCAAAATTCTTCAGGGATGTTTTACATTTCTTCGATCTCAGACCTCAAGACATCGGGCCCAATTCTGTGTCAAATATTTGCAATTTCCAAGTCTTCTGCGAGGTGTACCTTGGGGAAGAACCTAGCTTACTTTTATTCAGAGAATTGTTCTACTTAAACCGGCAGAACGAACACACCAACGAGCCCAGTCTGGAACTTGGTGGCATCTCGATTCAGCGGCAGAGAGACTGCCTTTTTCCTTATGCTGAACTGCCGAGTCATCCAAAGGATTGGAATCAGACGTGGTTCTACTGCCAGGATACTTCTTAGGCTGACGAAAATCCTCTGCCCGGCTTCCACGCCTTGCGCCTTGAATCCAACCACCGCCACGGATAAATCGACCGGCTGTTGAACATCCGCCACTCGCTCCCACCATTAGTAAAATCAAAGCTCTTTTGGGAAATGGCTTAGATGGCATTGACCTGGTCCGAGTCTGGGTCACTTGGCGAGTGATTCCATTAAGCCGCCGCCCCGGCTTAATGTGCACTTACTCAGGCGAGAAGGATGACCCACTGCGTCATAGTCCCGACGACTTACCAGATGATGTGGTGGATGCTACGACCTAGACGTTGCTGAAAGAGGGCACGGTGACCAGTAATGCCTTTGGCTTACTTCCTTTCTTCAAGAAGAACCCGGCCCTTGCAGTAAGTCATCAACCTCAATAATTACTCCTTACTGTGTTATACCTTGCTTTTACTCATAACCCCTTATCATTTTTCATAGGCCGATGATAACTTCTGGAAGGTCAAGTATAACCATGAGGCGGCCAAACAAGTCAGAGCGGCAAAAAGAGCCGAAAGGAAAGCCGCCAAGACTGGAACTTCGAAGAAGAGGAAGCCAAGCGCTTCAGATATGTTTAAACTTGATGACACTGATGATGATGAAGAAGAGGTAACTTTTTAACTCCCTTGACTCTTTATCATCACCTTGCTGACATTAAATCTTTTCAGGAAGATATGGGGAACAACCAAGCCGTCGAGGAAGAGGTAACTATAATCTCCTCCGACTCCGAGCCCCTGCCGCGTGAGAAAATTCGAAGAGTAACCCGCAAAGTAAGATTTTCACATCCTTTGGATTACCAAGATCCTCAATTTCTTTTGAAGCAACAGCAATTTGAAAGCCAGAGGCAGACCCGGACCAGCAAGGATGTAGAGCTCTCCTCCGGCTTACCTGACGTGACCAGGAAGCATCAGACTGAGGTTATCTCTGATTTACGTTCCGCTTTTCCTTTGGCGGGTTTAATTCGTCAACCTCTCAATTCATCTGACTCAAATTATCAGGAGACCTCACCTTCCTCTGGCGAGTCTATGCAATCCAACATGCCGGCTTTCAAAACAGCCCCCGGGTAATATAAACTTATTTACCTTATACTTTACCTTACTCATATTTTTGTACTCACCCTTCTGCTTTATCCACAGCGTGCAGTTGAAGACCAGTAAGAGGGCAAAAAAGAATAAGCCATCCCAAGATCTGGTCATAACTGAACAGGAGCTTGGTACGGCTGCTCCTGACAGTTCTACCCATCAGCCGCCACCTGAACCAGCCTATGACATTCCAGCACCAACCTCTGATCCACCCGCCGAAGATACTCTCAACAGCTCTGATAACCCAGAAGCTCCTAGCCCGGCCAAGACAATTGATCTAGAAGTTGAGATTCTGAAGACTCAGTTTGTTGAGCCGGGGCGTCCCATTGTCCTTGCCAAGTGCTCTGCCAAGGAGGAGCTTCTGGAACGCCGAAAGGCCAAGCTAGACATTGCTGACTATACTCATTTGAGCATTGGAGAAATAGTCTCTGGCTATCTCAATCAAGTACATAGCAGCCGTGACCTGGAAATTGACATGGTGAAGAAAATACAGCAAAAATCTGAGGTATGACCTATGTTACTTTTATTAATCATACTTACTGTACCAGCCCCCAAGTCTACTGCTTATAAGTAAATATGCGGTAGACTTAGAAAACTGCTTAGCACTGCTTTGTCCGGTTTAGAAAGAAGATACTTAACCCGATTGTAACATAATACCTTGAACTTACGATACACATTAGCCCCCAAGTGTCAAGTATCTTTGCTTGCAAAATGCTTGGGACTTAATTTCCATGAACCGGCATTGTAAATTAAAATTCTTCAGCATACATTAGCCCCCAAGTGTCGAGTATCTTTGCTTGCAAAGTGCTTGGGACTTAATGTTATCTTACCATGATTCTGATTATAACCCGGCATCAATACAGGCTGCCATAAGTCAATTTGAATCAGAGGTTACTGACCTGAAGAACCGCCTGGCAGCTCAAGAACTTGAAATTCAAAAGGCCAACTCCAAATTTGAATTTAGCGTCTCTGAACAAGAGAAGTTGAAGAAAAACTTTTAGACGGATAAGAAAAACTGGGCTGATGAAAAGGCTTCACTGGTGACCCGGGCCGAAACGGCAGAGGCATCGCTTGACGAAGCCACAGCTGAGCTGTCCGGCTTAAAGCGCCAGATATCTCAAATGGTCTCAGCAATCTTTGGTAAGTTACTCATACAAACTTGAAATATTGCAAACCTTCTTTCAATGATTACTTCAATTGTTACCTCCGGTTTACCTTATGTTAATAATGCAGGCCCCAGGAGCACAAACCTCAAGCAGAATATGTTGATCAAACTGAAGGCGGTTTATACTCTGGTGGAACAGCTCTACACCGGATCACAACGTGCTTTGGCCGTTGTAGCTTTATCAAACGACGTTCCTCACCTCCTGCAAGATGTGCTGAAGCGGTTTGCTGTGTTACCTCAGCGGATCCAAGAGCTAAGGCGGGCGTCCGCAAGAGCCGGGGCCATAGCCGCGTTGAGCCGGGCTAAAGCATGGATTCCAGAACTAGACCTGGCCGACCTTGCTCTTGGATACCCGAGTCTGAAAGAGGATGGGACCATATTTGATGACCAGGATTTCACCACCTGTGTCAAAGTTATACGCCCTGTGGCTACTCTTATTGGGAACGATACTGATCGTACCAAATATATGCCGGGTTATGACAACAAGAATCGGAGAATCCCAACGCCTTTTTATGACGACGTCAGCCTGATCCCTCCAATCCGTAAGCATACCTTTGCCCCTGAAGTCGACCCAGCTGGTTTAATAGATGACGAAGCTGAGTTAGAAGCTTTGAGTGGCATTGACTGGGCATCGTCCACCTTCCAGGACAAAGCAGCCGACGGAGAGGCGGAGAAGGATAACCCGGATTCATCAAGCCAACCAAAGGAGTGAACCGCCAGGCGTCAAATGTTTATGTCTTTGTGAAAACAATGCTTCATTATTCAGACTCGGGGAGTCTTGTAATAGGTTAGAAAAAACCTCTCGACTTTTGCCATGCCTTCGCGCATGTTTATGGCGCTCAATACTTTCTTAAGCTGCCATCGCTATATCCTTCCAGCTTATATTGATCTTCTATTTCCTTGAAACAAAAAATTGCTTGCCTTGTCCTGTGATCCTTTTGGTAATATCGCCGGCTTATATGACCCCACTCATGCGGGTAATTTTAACTCCTGAAAGTTGGAATCCACCTGGCACTTAACAATCTGGGGTGATCAATATTAAGCCGGAAGAACAAAAACCATCTCACAGTGCTTTCAAGAAGATCTCAAGATAGTCAAGTAATCATGCTTATGAAGTATAATAGACAATAAACAGTATTCAAAGGCTTCTGATTCGAATACGATCAGTAAACCGTTCCAAAGGGGTTAAGCTAAGATTCGGATACGATCATATAGCCCCCAGTGGCTTTGGCGATGCCGATCAAGTGGGTATCGACAGCTATGTTCTCTTTGGTTCGAATACGACCTATGTTTGAATAGGAATCCCCCAAGTGACCATAAGAGTTGTTTAATGATGCTGATTGAATACGATCCACGCCGGACCAAAGGGGTTAAGCTATGATTCAAATATGATCAAGAAGCCCCCAAGTGGGTTTGGCAAGATGCCGATCAAGTGGGTATCGACAGCTATGTTCTCTTTGGTTCGAATACGACCTATGTTTGAATAGGAAGCCCCCAAGTGATCATGGCTAGATTCAGATATGATCATAAGCCGGACCAAAGGGAAAGCCGGATTCAGATATGATCCGCTCCCTGTTGGTTGTTTCCACCACCTGATTAAAAAGACATATAAACCTTTGAGGGTGAAAAGGACAGAGGTCCTGCTTTATTGCTTTATATAATATATACATCTTCAAAATATATACATATTGAGAGCCGGCGGCTCAGGTATAATAAGGCCGAAGATGAGCGATATTCCACGGCCGGCGGGTCTCCTCCTCCGACTTACGTGAGTCTTTGTGCTCTCGAACATCGATGAGGTAGTATGACCCGTTGTTCAGATTCTTGCTGACCACAAAGGGTACTTCCCAAGGAGGGGACAGCTTGTGCATATCAGATTGATCCTGGATGAGCCGGAGCACTAAATCGCCTTCCTGAAAGGTTCTGCTTCTAACCCGGTGGATGTGATAGCGGCGCAGGTCTTGCTGGTAAATCGCCGAGCGGGCTATCGCCAAGTCTCACTCCTCATCCAACAAGTCAAGCGCATCCTGACGATCTTTTTCGTTATCAGCCTCAACGTAAGCCGTCACACGGGGTGAATCGTGCCGGATGTCACTTGGCAGGACTGCCTCCGCTCCGTACACCATGAAGAAAGGTGTGTAACCTGTAGACCTGTTAGGCGTAGTGTTGATGCTCCACAGTACAGAGGGTAGCTCCTCCACCCAACAACCCGGGGTCCGCTGTAAGGGGACCAAGAGCCGGGGTTTGATACCCTTCAGGATCTCCTGATTAGCTCTTTCTGCTTGACAAAGGATGAGCCACAGCCGAAACATCAAGCCGGATATGTTCTCGTTGACAGAACTCTTCCATGGCACCCTTGGAGAGATTAGTGCCATTATCAGTTATGATGCTGTGTGGAAAACCAAAACGAAAGATCACCTTTTTCATGAACTGAACCGCCGTGGCTGCATCACACTTACTGACCGGCTCTGCCTCAACCCACTTTGTAAACTTATCCACTGCCACCAGGAGGTGTGTCTTTTTATCCTTAGACCTCTTGAAAGGTCCAACCATGTCAAGCCCAGACTGCGGATGACCAAGCAATTGGAATCATCCTGAACTCTTGAGCCGGCACATGAGCTCGTCGTGAGAATTTTTGACATCCGTCACATTCGCTGACCAGATCCTCCGCATCAGCATGAGCCGTCAGCCAATACAAACCATGACGGAAAGCCTTGGCCACAAGGGATTTTGAGCCGGCATGATGACCACAATCTCCTTCATGGATCTCACGAAGTATCTCCTGACCCTCCGCAGGCGACACACAACGTTGAAACGCCCCAGTGACACTGCGTGATGTAACTCGCCATGAACAATCGTCATAGATTTGGACCGCCTGATGATTTGTCTCGCCAAAGTCTCATCCTCAGGCAATTCTCCCCGGGTCATATAGGCCAAATATGGCACTGTCCAATCCGGGATGACGTGAAGAGCTGCCACCAGCTATGTCTCCGGTCCGCATCGCTAGTTCTTCCTCCAGAGGTACCTTGACGGAAGGATTATGCAAAACATCGAGAAAGGTGTTAGGCGGCACCGGCTTACGCTGGGATCCCAGCCGGCTTAAAGCATCAGCCGCCTCATTCTTCCTTCGATCAATGTGCTCCACTTGATAACCTTTGAAGTGTCCAGCCACAGCATCAACTTCACGATGGTAAGTCGCCATAAGGGGATCCTTGGAGTCCCACTTGCCTGACACCTGTTGAGCCACGAGATCTGAGTCCCCCAAACACCTTACCCATCTCAAATTCATCTCTTTGGCCATCCTGAGACCATGGAGTAAGGCCTCATACTCAGCTGCATTGTTAGTACAAGGAAACATAAGCTGGAGCACATAAAAAAATTTGTCACCTCAGGGGAAAGTTAAAACAACTCCAGCCCCTGAGCCTTCCAACTGCCTGGACCCATCAAAATGAATAGTCCAATATGTGTTATCTGGCTTCTCCTCAGGTGCCTGTAACTCTGTCCAATCATTGATAAAGTCCACCAAGGCTTGAGACTTAATAGCGGTACGTGGCATGTACTTCAAACCATGAGGCCCCAGCTCAATGGCCCACTTGGCGACTCATCCTGTGGCTTCCCTATTCTGGATGATGTCTCCCAAGGGGGCAGAACTTATCACAGTTATAGGATGGCCTTAGAAGTACTGCTTCAGCTTCCGACTTGCCATGAACACTCCGTAAACAAGTTTCTGCCAATGTGGATACCTTTGCTTAGACTCAATGAGCACCTCACTGATGTAGTAAACCGGCCGTTGAACCGGATGCTCCTTGCCAGCCTCCTTACGCTCCACTACGATGGAAACACTGACAGCTCGTGAGTTAGCAGCCACATATAACAGCAACGACTATTTATCAATGGGAGCTGCAAGGACCGGCGGCTCAGACAGCTGTCCCTTTAAATCTTCAAAGGCAGTATTAGCAGCATCACTCCAGACAGAAGTGTCCGTTTTCTTCATCATCTGATACAGCGGTAGGGCCTTCTCACCTAACCGGCTTATGAACCGGCTTAAAGCAGCAACACGACCCGCCGATGAACATCATTGATGCACGCCGGTTTAGCCAAAGAGGTAATTGCCTTGATCTTCTCCGGATTAGCTTCAATGCCTTCGCTTGAGAGCAGAAACCCAAGAGCTTGCCTGCAGTACACCAAATACACACTTTGCCGGGTTAAGCATCATCTTATAAACCCGAAGATTATCAAAGGTCTCTTTCAAATCAGATATCAAGGTTTCCTTCTCTCTGGACTTCACCATGATGTCATCCACATAAGCGTGAACATTGCGCCCAATTTGATCGTGGAGACAGTTTTGTAAACATCGCTGATAATTCGTCTGAGCACTCTTGAGCCCAAATGGCATAGATACATAGCAGTAGGCTCCAAACGGAGTGATGAACACCGTCTACTCCTGGTCCTTAACTGCCATTTTGATCTGATGATAACCAGAGTAAGCATCCAACAAGCTCAAACGCTCGCAACCCGCCGTAGCATCAATGATTTGATCAATACGGGGGAGAGAAAAGGGATCGGCCGGACAAGCCTTATTTAAGTCCGTGTAATCCACACACATCCGCTAGGTGCCGTTCTTCTTGAGCACGAGCACCGGGTTAGCCAGCCACTCTGGGTGAAAAACTTCAACAATAAACCCAGCCGCTAAGAGCCGGGCGACTTCCTCTCCAATGGCTTTCCGTCTCTCTTCGTTGAACCGTCGAAGAAACTGCCTGACCGGCTTATACTTCGGATCAATATTGAGAGTGTGCTCAGCGAGTTCTCTCGGTACACCTGGCATGTCAGAAGGTTTCCATGCAAAGATGTCCCGGTTCTCACGGATGAACTCGATGAGCGCGCTTTCCTATTTAGGATCCAAATTGGAACTGATCTTGAATCGCTTAGACGAATCGCCTGGAGTAAAATCAACAAGCTTGGTTTCAGCAGCCGACTTAAATTTCATAGCCGGGTCATGCTCGGTGGTTGGCTTCTTTAGAGAGGTCATATCCGCCGGGTCAACATTGTCTTGATAAAACTTCAGCTCCTCTGCTGCACAAACAGACTCAGCATAAGCCGCGTCGCCCTCCTCACATTCCAGGGCTACCTTTCGACTTCCATGCACGGTGATGGTGCCCTTGTGACCCGGCATCTTAAGTTGCAGATAAACATAACATGGGCGTGCCATGAACTTGGCATAAGCCGGCCGACCAAACAAAACATGATATGGACTCTTGATTTTGACCACCTCAAAAGTTAATTTCTCAGCTCTAGAATCATACTCATCTCCAAAGGCCACTTCCAGCTCAATCTTGCCAACTGGGTAAGCCGACTTACCAGGCACTACCCCATGAAAAACAGTGTTGGACGTCCTCAAATCCTTATCAGTCAATCCCATGCGTCGAAAGGTCTCATAATAAAGGATATTGATGTTGCTACCTCCGTCCATGAGTACCTTAGTGAATTTATATCCACCAACCTGAGGCGCTACCACCAGAGCTAACTAACCCGGATTATCAACCCGGAGGGGTTGATCTTCCCTGGTCCATATAATGTGCTGTTCTGACCACCTCAAATAACGGGGAACCGCCGGCTCAACAGAATTCACGGCCCTCTTATGAACCTTCTGGTCACGTCTACACAAATTAGTGGTGAACACATGATACTGCCCACTATTCAGCTGATTTGGGTGGCTTTGATAACCTGACTGCTGCTACTGTTGTCCCCATTGACCAGACTGCTGTTGATTATAACCGCCTTGATGTCCCTGAAAGCCGGAACTTGAACCGCCGCCCGGGCCATGAAAGCCGCCGGCTCCTGAGCCGCCGCCCGGCCCGTGATTGCCATCAAACGCGTTGGAATTCTTAAAAGCCTTCATGATCACGCAATCCCTCCATAAGTGGGTGGCGGGTCGTTCCCGGGTGCCGTGTCTTGGGCAAGGCTCATTGAGTAACTGTTCAAGAGATGGGCCTGATCCGCCAGACCGAGGGGGCGGTTTGCCCTTACGTCTCTAATTGTTACCATGTGCATTGGCGTTGGATACAAACTCCGGGTTACCCTCAGCCTTACGCTTATTGCCTCCTTGATCCATCGGGTTATGCTGCTGACCCTTTCCATTGAGGTTCTTCTTTCCCTTCCCTGTCTTTTCCTCAACAGACGCGAGATCCTTGGTACTATCAGAGTCGGCGTATTTGACTAAAGCTGCCATCAGCGTACCCATATCATTGCAATCACGCTTAAGGCGCCCCAGTTTCTGTCTCAGCGGCTCAAAGCGGCAGTTCTTCTCCAACATGAGGATTGCAGAGCCGGCATCCATCTTGTCAGACGAATGTATTATCTCCTTGACCCGGCGTTCCCAATGAGTCGTGGATTCACCCTCCTCCTGCTTACAATTTGTCAAGTCCACAATTGACATAGATTGCTTGCAAGTATCTTTGAAGTTCTGGATGAATCGGGCCTTTAGCTCTGCCCATGAACTAATGGAGTTGGGTGGTAAGCCCTTTAACCAAGACCGGGCCGTTCCATCTAATATCATGGTGAAGTACTTAGCCATCGCCGCATCGCTGACCTCCAACAGCTCCATGGCCATCTCATAACTTTCTATCCATGCTCCGGGCTGTAAGTCAGCCGTGTAATTCGGTACCTTCTGAGGTCCCTTGAAGTCCTTGGGTAAACGTACATTACATAGAGCCAACACTAAACAAGGAACACCGCCGGTTCTGGTAGCCACTCCCGCCTCAACGGAAGTCGTCGGATAATCTGGAAGGTCCTGATGAGCCGTTTGTTGAGCCGCTAGCTGAGCCGCCCGCTCGTCCTCCTGACGTATTCGGTCCTGCACCGGGTTATAACCACCGGGCGGGTTACGGCGCTGGGCGTTGCTTGACAAAGCTTCTGACTCCATGTGCCTGCTGTAACTCGGACTCCGGTTTGGACGAGCCAGAGCTAACCAAGGCGGAGGAGTTGAATGAATCATGTCCCGGCTGTAGGAATAAGTCTCTTGCTGAGCCAAGGCTGTCTGGACGAGGTCTCTGATCCTTCAAGTCTCTACTGCTGTTGGATCGTCTCCGTCCACCAGGAGAGCCGCTAAACGTGCTGATGCTACGATCAAGTTCTCCATGGGGTTGGAAAAGTGACCCGGCGGTATCGGTACGTAACGGGGCGGTGCCATGTTCCCATGAGGAGGTGCCATCTCCCGAGGCTGAGCCGGTCCTCCTGTTCCAGCTGTCATAAACTGATTTGCATCTGGCGGGTTACTTGGGCCGGCTCCGGGTGTAGCGAAAAGATTCCGAGAATCATAAACCCGAGGTAAACAGGATTGGGTTTTCTGATGCCTCCTCCTCATCACTTCGTTAGATGCGTTCAGGCTCATCGTAAGTTGGAAGGCTTCTGACTGTAGCTGTTGTGCCCGTGCATCCAAGGCCGCCCGTTCTGTGGCTAACCTGGTGTCCTCAGCTGCCAAGGCCTCCTTGGACCTAGCTATCTCCTCACGCACTTGTGCCACCTCCGCGTTATGCTCATCTTGATTCGCAGGGATGACTGTGGTGGTTAACAGGGTCGTCAACTTATCCATGAGATCATCAGCACCTGAGCCGGCTGGCGCACAGGGCCTCCTGCCCCGGCCGCTCCTGACCCGGACGTTATTGATGTTGCAGCTGTTGAGTTTTGACCGGGTTGAATACCAGCCATGAAGACTCCTGCCCAGCTTGGCGGCTTATAGGGGTCCGGAATACTGGAGCCATCGGAACAGCCCCCAAGCATGCCCTCTTATACTTGATATAGCGAATCTGTTGAACCGGCGGATGAATCACCGTCAGAGAGGACGGCCGTCTCACCACCATCTTCAGATCCTTTAGAAAGTTCCTCTCCGTGGATGCAGCCCACGAAGGCACGCTTCATGACGGGTTGAACTCGGGCGGGTCTCGCGCGCTGAGCCGTCTCGACGAGGTCGATGCAGTTGTCCGGCTGAGGGCCCGGCTCACCAATCTGGCCGATGAAGACGTGGATTACGCCGAAGGGGACCCGGTACCCATACTCAATTGAGTCGGCATCGGGAGCCCAGCCTTCGTCATCGATGTAGATCTTGCCGCGACGACTCTTGGTCATCCGGCCCACTGCGTATCCCTTGAGCCCTTCTAATTTGCCTTTCAAGAACTCAAATCCACCGTGCGCTGGCCCCACGGTGGGCGCCAACTGTCGTGGAATTATCATGGCAGATGTCCTCTTGCAAGGACTTAGTCGTGGAGCCATCGCAACTAGGAATCTTAAAGGGGTTAATCGGGACAAAGGACACGAGAGGTTTATACTAGTTCGGCCCCTTACGGTGAAGGTAAGGCCTACGTCTAGTTGGGTTGGTATTGCTTGATTTTTCGATGACGAGGGAGCGAGATACGCTATGCCCGGTTCTCGATGAGTTGTTTCTTGCCCTAAGCCGCCAACTGGTCGTCCCCTTATATACATGGGTTGACGCCTGCGGCTTGCAGAGTCCCGGCCGGCTCATAAACAGTGTCCGGCTCGGTGACTAGTTAAATCTACCTTATGATACAAGTCATGCCATCATGGCGGTTTATCACTATGGGCCTTAAGCCGCCTGTGGGCCTTAGACCCTTTATTGAACCACCATCTTCGTGCTTGGTCTTTGGGCTTCTTTCTGATGAGTGTTCTTTGCGTAACCCGGCCCCTCCTGGGCGGCTTACCCAAATAGTTATATCCCCAACAGTTGGGAAGACTATCATTTGAAGCACAAGAGCAAGGAGTTCATCATCAACACACCATCTATTACCTTTTGGAGAGTGCTGTCTCCTAGATTGGTTAGGTGCCACTTGGGAGCCTTCGTCAAGATTGTGGAGTTGAACCAAGGAGTTTGTAAGGGCAAGGAGATCGCCTACTTCGTGAAGATCTACCCAAGTGAGGCAAGTCCTTCATGGGCGATGGCCATGGTGGGATAGACAAGGTTGCTTCTTCATGGACCCTTCGTGGGTGGAGCCCTCCATGGACTCGCGCAACGGTTACCCTTCGTGGGTTGAAGTCTCCACCAACGTGGATGTACGATAGCACCACCTATCGGAACCACGCCAAAAATCACCGTGTCTCCAATTGCGTTTGCACACCCCAATCCCATCCCTTTATTTTCTTGCAAGTTGCATGCTTTACTTTCCGGTGCTCATATACTCTTGACATGCTTGCTTGAAATGTATTGTGAATGTTTAAACTTTTGCTAAAATTCCACCTTAACTTAAAGAACTTAAAAACTACTACTTTTTTTTGTTGAGGGTCTAATCACCCTCCCCCCTCTAGACACCTCTTCTTGATCCTTTCTGGTATGCCAAATTTTCTATTCAAGCAACCACTCATCAATCCTCTGCTACCGACATTGATACTAGCGCTGCGAAGATACGTTGATCTACAATTAGAAGTACATTTATTCATTCGTGTGCCCGGTTGCAATGCACGGGCCCTTTTGCTAGTAGAAACTAAACAAAATTCTTCGTTACTCTGGCTGTGTTTGTGATCTTATGCGGTGCACTATAATCAGAAGTTCAGAACCACAGAACAAGCTGCTGCCGAGGACAGGTTGGCTGAGTTGGAAAGGCAAAAGGACGAGATTATGAACTCCTATTCTGTTGTTGCGTTGCTCGACGAGGTGCAAAGCAAGTACTCTGAACAGCTGCAGCTCCAATTCGTGCCTTCCAATGCAAACCTGTGCTTGATGTTAGCAATGTAATGTTGTTCTTCATGTGAACTCATGGCTCACATGCGTGCACACCTTATCATGTCGGTTCTTTGCTCAGGTACAATGGCAAAGCTGGACGAGGAGTCAGAGGAGCTACACCACAAGTTCTTGGAGAAGGACGTGGTGATGTTAGCGACCTGACAAGAGGCGCCCAAAAGTCAGCCAAAGAAGCAGGGGGAACGTCAAGCCCAACAGGCCATGTCGCGAGAGGAAGCCCAATTACAAGTTCACGGGCCTGCAATGGATCTCGTACATGTTTGAGCCCGAGAAGGACCAAAGCAGTGGTATTTAGTTGAGAATGCGGTAGGTGTGAGACAGGAAAACCCTATTCGCCGCAATATGCGGCAAGTTGTCCACGTTTCGCACAGGATCATCGGGCGAGGGATTGACTTGGGTCGGCCCATTTAATCCCTTCAGCGATCCTGGTTTTGCGAACCTTCCAGAGGTTTCCGGCGGGACCTCCTATGTGCTGCATTTTGCGGCGAATAACCAGCGCCACGTACAGAAGGCGTGCGGCTTGCTAACCACAACAAGTGCTGCTAGCCACCAAAACTAGTCGCTACATGTGGAATATAACGCATCGTTATGATATTTAAGAACTTACTATTGTCGGATATCCCCCCTGGGATGTTATTTTCTGTACGTGTAGTGTCGCATATAGATTTTCCAAATTGAACACCTTTTGGAAAATACGAAAAGAATTTTGAGGAAATGTGAATAAAATTTCAAATTTCAAACAGACTTTGAAAAAATTGTGAACATTTCAAAAATCACGAACAAAATTTGTGGTGATTTGAAAAAAATATACTTTTTTGAAAGTGTCTACTTTGAAAATGTGCAAGCATTTTCTGAATTTCTGAACACATTTTTTACTACGGGAATATTTGAATACGTGAACAAATTTTGAACCCGCAAACATTTTTCGCATTTTTGAACAAATATTTGAAAAAATGGAACATTTCATGAAATTCCGAACAAAAGTTTATAACTATGGACATTTTTAGAATTTATGAAAAAAATGGAAAATTTCATCAAATTCCGAACAAAAAACTTGGAACAGCAAACATATTTAAAGTTTGTGACCAAATTTTGAAAATGTGAACATTTCCGAATTGCAATCAAATTTTGAAACCATGAACATTTTTTGAATTGTGAACAAATTTTAAAAGAACAAGAACATTTTTTGAATTCATGAACAAAATTTTAAAATTGTGATCAAAATTTTGAGAATGAGAGAATTTTTTGGAACACAAACATTTTTTGAAATTTTAAAAGAAAATTATGAAAATGAGAACATTTTTTCAAATATGAACACTTTTCCGAAAATGTGAAGAAGTTTTGAAAAAGAGAACTTTTTGAAATCCCAGACCAAGAGCACTTTTCTTTCCTTTTAAAAGGAAAGAAAAGGAGAGAAAAGCCAAAAGGGAAATAGATAGAGACATAAAGAAAAAAGGAAAAAATAAGGAAAAGGAAATGAGAGAAACTAAAAAGGAAACGAAAAAGAAAAAAGAAACATAATAAGAAAAAATGTAAAGAAAAAAAACAGAAAAAGGAAAAATAAAGAGGGAAAAAAACAAAAAAAAAACAAACATAACAATAAAAAACCGGATCAAAAACCTTCTAGAAAATGAAATATAAAAATAAACATGAACATTAAAAAAACAAATTAAAAATGAAATATAAAAAAGAAATGAAAATAGAAAAAATAGAAACGAAAAAGAAAAGGAAAAGAAAAAAGAAAGAAGAAAAATAAAAAGAAAAATAAAAAGAAAAACAAAAAAAAAACAAAAAGAAACCAAAAAACTGGTTTAGGGAACCTGTAACCAGAAAAAACCGGCTGGGAAATTTTAGAAGTTTCCCAAAACCGGAAACGATGGAACACGTTAACAGGCCGGACCAGGTTACCGCTCGCTCGCGAGCTCTGTGAGAAACCTCTATACTGTTCGACGCAAAACGCGGCGAATAGGATATTCCGTTTCCGGCCAGGTTTTTCCTGCTTTTAGGAAACTTCTAGAATTGCTCTTAACAAACGGACAACCCAAACGGACAAAAAGCAGACAAATACGCCGTCCGTTTGGGTCGGTCCGTTGGAGTTGCTCTTAACAACAGCAACAAATTGAATGCAGCCAAATGTTTGTCAGGTTTGTGGTTTGAAAGGTTAAATTGTCTGCAAGAATATTTTGTGGTTGCCATGTTTGTCTGCAGGACTTCTGAAGCATCTTGCTTGTCACCTTCCAACTACTTGTCCAATCTTCGCGCCACCGTCATTTCTTAGTTTCAGAACGTACAAGATGGAAATATGCGAACTAACAGGGTCATGAGCATCCCCCGCAGGGATGATTATAATTGCCTGTAAATTATTTAGTACTCCTACTAGCAGAAGTTCAGAAGGAACAGCAGGTGGCAAGCATTCACAAGATCAATTGCACACAGCCAAAGATATATAGAACAAGAGAGTTAGTACCAAGATTCAAAGGAGTGCATCTTTGTAGTATTTCTCACAGAAATCAGAGATACAATGCCCGAAAGGGCAACTACCTACAGACTACCAGGCATTACAAACTGACTACTCATCTTGTCCATGAGAAATGGAACATAGCAGCAAGACCGGCTACTCCTTGGTGGCTGCGGCCTTCTTCTTGGGGGACTTGGTGGCGGCCTTCTTCTTGGGCGACTTGGTGGACTCCTTATCTGCGGCGGCGGGGGACTTCTTGGGGAGCAGCACGGAGTTGATGTTGGGGATGACGCCGCCGTGGGCGATGGTGACGCCGGCGAGCAGCCTGCCGAGCTCCTGGTCGTTGCGGACGGCGAGCAGCAGGTGGCGCGGGATGATGCGGGTCTTCTTGTTGTCCTTGGCCGCGTTGCCGGCCAGCTCCAGGACCTGCGATTCATTCAACCAAGAACGGAATCGGTCATCTGTCCAACACAAGAAGAACAGAGCAGAGCGGGCGCTCGAGGGCAGCGAAGATCTGCGGTTACCTCGGCGGCGAGGTACTCGAGGACGGCGGCGAGGTAGACGGGGGCGCCGGAGCCGACGCGCTGCGCGTAGCGGCCCTTCTTGAGGTAGCGCCCGATGCGGCCGACGGGGAACTGGAGCCCGGCCTTCACGGAGCGGGTCACCGCCTTCTTCCTCTCGCCGCCCTTCCTTCCGGCCATCTTCTTGTTGCTGCTTATCCGGCGGACGGGAAACCACTCGAGGTGTAGGGAGCGGAGGTGTTGGATCGGAATACTGCGCGCTGCTCTGCTCTGTTCTGCTCTGAGATTGCGGGTTGGGACGGCGCCGGGGGCGCGGGATTTATTGGGCGGAGGGAGATTCGCGGGGAGGGGGGATCGATCCGTGGGATCACTGGATGGACCAATCACAGGGCAGGGAGCTGAATCGTGCATGCCACACTTCATCAACTTCGTTTGGACATCGATGTGCTTTTTGTGAAATTGAATTAGGTTCTAGAGTAAACCGGCCCCTGTATTCAAATGAGCTTGAATCTATTATATACTTAAGACAGCTTTTTTTTGAATTTTCACCGAGAAGGAGTATTCATGTTGCCTATAAGGCTTTGCAGCCTTTTTTACAAGATAGGTTCAAGTGAACCAGAGATGAGGGGGTATAGGGGGCACAAGGGGAAGAGATAAAGAAAAAAGACTCACACTAACAACACACTTAGCAGGTGAGAACAAAGAGGGTCAACAAAACACAACAAAGAGCACCACCGGCATAATTGAACGGCATCGGCCAGCCGAGACCAACCCACGACACTGCACCGTCGACGCAATCGAAAGGCTCCACGCAACCGAGACTGCACAACGCCACGACACCACCTGTGTCATGGGGCGCATTCGAAGGGTCACGCGAGGCCGAGATGACGCCACGACACCTGTGTGCCACCGCGCTACTGGTGCTAGCGCTACTAGGAAAATGCTTACCAAGAGGTCTTTGGTTTTTGAGCTACCAAGAGTACGGGCACCGGCCATTCTGCTATGGCGCCATCGCTATTTTGTAGCAGTAGCGTGTTTTTAGGCCAACGCTATTGGTAAGTTCAAGTACTAGTAGCGGCGTTTTCAGGCCCGCCATCGCTAACATTTATGTTTTTTAGCATTTTACGCTGTACATGTTTAAACAGATATATCTTTTATACAATAACAACTCATCATGAACTAGTCTGTTTAAATAGCATATTCATTACCACTTGTCATCACCATCAAACAATGTTCATCAATGAGACATCATATAACAAGTTGGTCACTAGTCATAATCACGACTCCTCCTCATCATCATCAACTCTAACACATTGTAGCACATAATAACACATTCTAGCTACGACCTACTCCTCTCATAGGACCTACTCTACCCTCTCTTAGGTAAAATATCATAAAACAAGATAGGCATTGACGCTGCATTAAGGAAAATTGACAGAAGTGATGTGGATACTGCGGCTGACCTGGCCGTGGTGGTCGTAAGCTCATAACATTAACGCGACCTCTCGTCAACATCAGATGAGGCACACAATCCATCGGGATTTTCTGTTCAAAAACATAGTAATAACTTTGTAGTTAGCAATATAGTTTAGTTTTAGAAGAATTTATGCAAAAGATGCACGGATGTCGTAATAGTAGAAAATCTTACCATGATATCTTCATTGATGTTACCGTAGTTCAACACGTTCACTAGTGGCACGTATTGACCATAATGTGGAGGAGTTTGATAATAGCTATTGTAATTCTCAAGAAAAGAAAAAAAATGCGATAAGACCATCTTGCTCCTTATAAGTTAATTGTGCTTCATCATTGTAGTAGTAGGTTCTGTCTACCATTTTTCGTACATTTTTTGAAGAATGAAAATAAGCTGTCAAATATTTTGAAATAAACAATATAAATTACTTAGTAAATATGTTTAAGAAACTCACACAGCGGTAGAACTGGAAGCGTGTCAAGAAGGACCCAAATGATCATATCATTTTCGTCGATGTCAGGATCACCAAGATCGAAGGTGAGAAGCATACCCTCATGAAAATCATACGCCTTGCAAAGGGCTTCCCAATTCAGGCAACCAAAATTGGATGAGTTCACAGAATTGTATAGATTTACAGCAAAATCATAACCATGATGGGTCCTTAGTTGAATTATCTTTGTCTCCATTCTTTCATGATCTTCAAAACCCATCTAAATGCTTAATTATGAAAACCAGGAGTCCTCCTCCGAGTCGACGACGAGGATGCGGGATAGGCATCGTCGACGTCGAGAACTAAATGCTTAATTATGAAAACATAATTAATAAACACTTAGCAAAATTTGGCATGACCTTTGCTAAAATTAGGACATATCGAGCGCCTGAAATTTGCCAGAACGTAAACGAATCGACATTTCTGGCAAAACATAGGCCACTCGAAAAAATATGACATGTCCAAAATGTGACATGTTCAAAATATGACATGTCCACTGCAAATTTGCATATAACAGGAAAAATTGCTTTAACTAAAAAAATAACAACAATTGCTTTAAATAAAAAATACCTACAATTCTGTTAACTACACCTAAAACAACTAAAACACCTAAAATTCTGTTAACTACACCTAAAACAACTAAAACACCTAAATTCTATTAACTACACCTAATTAAAAACCTAGCTAAATTTCTGTCCTAACTTTAAAACCTAGCTAAATTTTAAAACCTAGGGTTCATACCTAATCTGTCCTAGCTAGGGTTCGATCATAACCTACATTTTTTCAACTACATAGGATTCAAAATAACTACTCTAATAACTATAACTAGGGGAGGGAGGAGGAGGAAGGAGAGGGAGGAGTACCTCTCAGTACGGTGGAGGAGGGCCGGCGCGGGAGGAGAGCCGGCGCGGGGGCCGGGGCGGCCGACGTGGGAGGAGGCCGACGCGGGGGAGAGGGCGGCCGGCGAGGAGGAGGGTCGGCGCGGGCGAGGGCGGCCGAAGCAGCAGGGAGGAGGGCCAGCCCGGGGGACGGCAGCGTGCGGGTCGATGGCGGGGGGAGTGTGGAGTATGTGTGAGCTTGAGTGAGAGATGAGGCCGGGCCTGGGGCGCGCGGGGGGAGAGGGAATGTTCTTAACAACAACGCGGGAAATGGGCCAGCGCTACTGCTAAGCCCACTAGCTGTAGCGCTGGCGCAAAACACACGCTACAGCTAAGTGGCCTGCCCTTTGGCCCCGACGGCCCGCTAAACAGCAGCGCGGCCCGCGCCAACCAGCCAGCTACTACTCAGTAGACGTAGCGCCCGTTCTGGCCGGCGCTACTGGTAAATACCAGTAGTGTGTGTTCCCAAACAGGCGCTACTGCTAAAATTCTATGTATAAGCATTTTCCTAGTAGTGGAGGGGCGTCGCCTAGCAGACCAAACCACGACATTGCACCGTCGACGCAATCAAAAGGCACCACGCATCGAGACTGCACAACGCCGCGACACCACCTGTGTCGGGGGTACATTCGAAAGGGCACGCGGGGCCGAGACGACGCCACAGCACCTGTGTGCCACCGGCGTAGTCGCAGGGCACCGCCTAGCAGAGACACACCAAGAAGCACTCGAGCACGAACACCGCCAAAGAAGAGCACAAAACCACCGTCGACCCCGAGCCGGCCGCACCACCACCAACACAGCCACACTCCACCGCCACCCCCGCGATTCATCGGTTACCACTTGGGGGGGGGGGGTGCAGTAAGTAAATTCACTGCTGATGCACTTAAGATAGAAGTAAAACAAACCATCACGTTATTCCACATAGATTAAATTATATTGACCGTAAATTTTAGAGATGAACGGCTGGGATTTAAAATATGTAGCGTTACATATAAATATTATCATGAACAAATAGTTTGACATGTCACATACAACACATCTGTTTTTTTAGAACCAACACGTCTTTGGTTAACTCACATGCGTCTATATGAAAAAAACCTTTGGTTGGTGTAGCAAAGTACGGCAACCAAAAACAGATAAAACAGACACTTAGGAAAGTTCCTAGACCACCATCGCAACATAGGAGGCACGACAGCGCATCATAGCAGATCACGAGAAAAAAAGGCAGGCTTAGATAGAGTCCGGCTCAGAGGCACCACATATTCTCTTCTCTTTTTTTTTTTTGCGGGCAAGAGGCACCACATATTCACGTTTCCTTAACATCCATCATTACATGTATATACGTGCTAATGAAGGGTAGTCCCATCTGTAATTGTTTATATTTTTTCCTCAAACCAATCGGACTGGCTCTCCATAGTAAATACGTGCATCCGAAACACACCCTTGGCCTTAGAAAAAAAACATATCCATGTGAAGATAGCACAGTATGAATTCGATTTTCATGACGTAAAATTGAGTTTTTATTTGGGATCTATAATAGCTTGACTAAGTGTAGCACGGCACCTCATATGCATTGCAGCCTGTTCTCATATGGCAAGCGCGTGTGTGGCCACTCGCCAAATCGACCAGTGGACATTGCGTTGCACTGTAAAGATCCCGAGAGAAAATTCGCTCGGTATAAAAAAAATCTTTGCAAATTTCTCTGATTCAGTTGAATCCATATAGAAATAATTATGGAATTTTTTACACTCAAGAGCAACAAAATTGTAACGTCACATTTTCATAAATTAAAGAAACAAAAAACAAACACATAATTGCAGTGTGCCATATCGACTCAAATTCTCATGATTAAATTTATATCTAATTTTATTTGATTGCACCACCACAAAACAAAATATTCTTCCTAGGATATTTGAGTGCCATCAAAAGTGAATTGTTACATGGAAAGTCATAAAAAGAAGCACTACAAATCGAGGAGACTCTACAAAACATCAGCATACTATCTGCGCCACACAATTAAACCTACAAAAAATAAAAATAGAAAACAAAAGCCCATGTCATGCAAGCAAGCCCAAATATAGTAGTTAGTTAAAAAAAAAATACAAACTTCTATATAGAGAATACATTTCCTATACATGAACTTCTCACCCTGATCAATCATATCCACATGAATTACTTTTAAAAGAAAATGAATAATGAGCTGAATATATCAGTGCAAATTCCATGGCTCTTTGAGCTATAAGGTATAGATGATTATTCGGTTATGTAATATAGCGATGTGGGTTGGCTAAATGTAGAAGACTACAACACCAAAATGCAACTCTTTCTACCCCATGAGAAAAAAAATGTAAACTTTTCTCAACATCACAATAGCTCAAAGTATTCTAGAAGTGTCACCTGAGAAAAGAAAATCAAACTTGGTGTATTAAGAAAACATGCTATACCCCATCATATGCACCTGAATTATTTTTGAAGGCTATATGAATCTAACAGAATATTGCAGTGTTCAATACTACAGGTATTTCATATATAAGTTCTATATACGTTTTTTGGGTTAATTCATACTATAACAACGCTGGCTGTTTAATCTAGAAAGTACATGACTAAAATATAAATTTTGTCGACATGTGTTATTAAAATCATTGGAATCAACTTAAAAATGACTGGCCAGGGAGACACTTCTAGAATACCCATATAATGAGCTAAGTTACTAACCACAACACCGTCCTTTACATTAGCTTCTCAGGATCCTTTACCTGCAAACAAAAGAGCTTCTCGGGATCCTTATAAACAAACTAATATAACTAATGAAGAGAGAATTCCTTATTTGACACTCTCTTAAAATTGTGTTCCTTATTTGGCACTGGAGAATATTTTCTTCCATATATGATCTCTAGTCTTCATTTTCCCCCCTATATGACACTCTAATGCATTTTGTACACGTGAAAAGACCATTTTACCCATATGTATAATGTGACCACAAATATGTACAAGATAATAGTTGTTCCAAAAAAAAAAATCAGTCGAGTTATCCAATATGTGACATCAGATATGCTAGTATTGTCATGCCAGTCGATTTGCTACTGTTCTGGTTAGATTGTATACCTGCAGTAGCATATCTATGGAAATGATCCATGCTACATTTTTTGTTAAATATGGGAGCACGCCAGCATGCATCACCATGCAACTGTGCAACACGAGGAGCACCGTACGTCCGTAGGTGCGTACGTGCAAGGTCACGTAAACATTTGACCTCAAGAAAGCATGTGGTTTGGTTTGACCCCCCGCACTTTCGAAGAGTGTTGAATTAGTCCGGCCGGTAAAAAATCAGGTCAAGTCAACATGTTCAGCTGTGCTCACTCTCATAAACGAATTTTCCCTAATTAGGCTCAATGCTGCATATTTCTGTTCACATTATGTACAGGGTTAAAAAGGTCTTTTCACATGTACAAAATGAACTAGAGTGTCATATAGGGAAAGAAATTAAGACTATAGGTCATATAGGGAAGAAAATTTTTCCAGTGTCAAATAAGGAACATGATTTTAAGGGAGTGTCAAATAAGGAATTCTCTCACTAATGAAAGGATTTTGTTAGACAATTTGTCACAACATATACATGTTGTCTCCTTTTTTGCAGGTAATCTGGAAGTTGTATTGCATGTTAACAGTGTTAGATTAGGCCAATACAAGATCCGAGATGAAACCCGGTCCATGCTACAACCAATAAACGAGATGTCCACTATAGAAGACAATGCTGCCATTGAATAAGATTGCTGGAATTTTATCTATTTATGGGTCAGCCCAATAGCAATTTCAGAAATTCCTAATAAATCCTAGAGGCCCACTTGGCCCATTCATGCAAGGCAAGGGACGCTACTAAAGTTTAGTCCCACATTGCTAGTTTAGAGGGAGTTGGACCTCTTTATAAGGGAGGT
This sequence comes from Aegilops bicornis, assembly GCA_021605145.1. NCBI lineage: Eukaryota > Viridiplantae > Streptophyta > Magnoliopsida > Poales > Poaceae > Aegilops > Aegilops bicornis. Next base: position 68,440,410 of record CM038674.1, on the reverse strand, counting down.
TCTTTCCCCACATGTATGAGCATGAAAACAAGAGGGACATCCACACGCGCTTCTCCTCCGCCGCCCGCCGCGCCGCGCCGCGGGTTGCGGGAATGAGCCGAGCCGATGTCTAAGTTATTGCCACGCACGACGGGTATACGAAAGGTCATGCGGGAGCTGAAACGTTAAGGTTTTTGGGGAGCGCTCCGCGCGACTACTGACTTCTTCATCATGGACTCCTGACTTCTTCCCCGCGTCGACAACCTCACCAACGACATGGCTGGAGAGGATGTCGACCCCAAGTCCAGTGCTTCTGTTGTTGCTTTGCCATACGTGTTCTTGTTCTTTCTGTTAGGAGTCCTGTTACAGTTCTTGGCTCTAGTTTCTGCCCTACATATGTTATGTTCTATGTCATATAAGCAACTTCATCTAGTGTCTGTTCAAGATGTCTTTAGCTCAAGTTCATATATGCAGGAGCTGTTTATCTTCTCTCTGTCAGATTGCATGACTTGCTTTATATTTGCTATATTAGTCATGCTTTATCTAGTATTTCCGTTAGCAAAATTATTTGGTAAATTGCTCATATTTCCAACAATCCAAAAACCTTATTATAGGCAATTTACCCCGAGTGGTTTTGCTGCTTCCATGAGACCTCCTATGTTTGAGGGTATCCACTATAAGAGGTGGCGCATGAGAGCAGTCTTATAGTTTCAAACCATGAGTTGTTATGACGCCACTCTTGGCAAACCTGAAGGAGAGCTTGATGCTCAACAGGCACAAGCTTTTCAGAAAATGGATACTCTGTTTAAGGCTGCTCTCTTGAGTGTTCTTGGTGAGAACATAGTTGATGCTTATGCGTCAATTGATAATGGAAAAGATATGTGGGATGCACTCGAGGCCAAGTTTGGGGTCTCGGATGCTGGCACTGAGTTGTACATCATGGAGCAATTCTATGATTACAGGATGACTGAAGAGCGCTCCGTAGTTGAGCAAGCTCATGAGATACAGTCATTTTCTAGAGAACTTGAGCACTTTAGTTGTATGCTACCGGACAAGTTTGTTGCCGGAGGTATCATCACTAAGCTTCCTCCTTCGTGGAGGAACTTTGCTACCTTATTGAAACACAAGAGACAGGAGTTTTCCGTCCCGGATCTCTGGCACTCTTGATGTGGAAGAAAAGGCGAGAGCAAAGGACACACGTGCTCGAGGTATTGAGGGAGGATCTAGTGCCAATCTGCATGTAAGAAGAACTTCCAGCCCCACAAGTTCAAGAACAAGGGCAAGTTTGATGGTAAAGCAAAGTTTGATGGGAAGAACAAGGCTGTGCAACACATGAACTTCAATAAGAAGAACGACAAGAATAAAGGTGCTTGTCATGTGTGTGGGGATCCTGATCATTGGGCTCCTAGTTGCCCTAATCGCTATGACAAGCGTCATCCTGGGAAAGGCGGCAAGACCACTAATGTTGTCATTGGAGACACTGACATGAAGGATGTTGGGTATGGTATATTTCCCACTATTCTTTCAGTATGTCATTCTCCAGATTGGTTGATTGACACGGTTGCTAATGTGCATGTATGCGGTGATATTTCCATGTTTTCGTCTTCTCAGGCCGCAGGGACTTCAACCGTGCTGATGGGCAACGGTTCAAGTGCTTCTGTTCGTGGTGTTGGCACGGTCGATCTGAAGTTTACTTCAGGGAAGATCATGCGGCTGAAGAACTTGCATTATGTCCCCTCCGTCAATAAAAATCTTGTTGCAGGATCTCTTCTGTGTAGAGATGGCTACAAGCTTGTCTTTGAGTCGAATAAATTTGTAATATCCAAGTATGGAACCTTCGTTGGCAAAGGCTATGAGTTAGGAGGCCTGTTTCATTTATACCTATTAGACGTTTGCAATAAAGTTGTTAATCATGTTTGCAACAATAGTGAATCAAATGTGTGGCATTCACGTCTTTGTCATGTTAACTTTGGTTGCATGTCGCGACTAGCGAAGTTGAACTTAATCCCTAGTTTCACCACTGTCAAGGGATCTAAGTGTCAAGTTTGTGTGCAAGCTAAGCAACCTCGTAAGTCTCACACGACTGCAGAAACGAGAAATCTTGCACCACTAGAGCTCATATATTCATATCTATGTGAAATGAATGGAATTTTGACAAAAGGTGGAAAGAAATATTTCATGATGTTAATTGATGACTCCACTAGATACTATCGTGTGTATCTTCTAAAATCTAAGGATGAGGCTTTGAACTTTTTCAAGATCTATAAAGCTGAAGTGGAAAACCAACTTGATCGGAAAATCAAGAGGCTTAGGTCTGACCATGGTGGAGAGTATTTTTCCAATGAATTTGATGCTTTTTGTGCGGAACATGGTATAATCCATGAGAGGACGCCTCCTTATTCACCTCAGTCAAATGGGGTGGCCAAAAGAAAGAACCGTACTCTAATTGATTTGGTTAACGCCATGTTAGACACATCGGGTCTTTCCAAGGCATGGTGGGGGGAGGCGATATTGACGGCATGTCATGTCCTAAACCGAGTTCCCACAAAGAACAAAGAGATAACTCCATTCGAGGAATGGGAGAAGAAAAGGTTAAAACTCTCTTATCTACGAACATGGGGTTGTTTGGCGAAAGTCAATGTTCCAATTCCAAAGAAGCGTAAGCTTGGACCAAAGATCGTGGATTGTGTTTTCCTGGGATATGCTTTTCATAGCATTGGCTATAGATTCTTGGTTGTAAAATCTGAGGTACCTGACATGCATGTCGGTACGATCATGGAGTCGAATGATGCGACTTTCTTTGAAGATATCTTTCCCATGAAGGATATGGCTACCTCATCTAATCAGGAGATGCCTAGTTCATCGAATCAGGAACCAGTTACAATTACCAAACCTGCCATTTCGATGGAACACTTTGAAAGTCCTGTGGAGGAGAACAATGAAGTTCCTACTAGGAGCAAGAGATAGATGACTGCAAAGTCCTTTGGTGATGATTTTCTTGTGTATCTCATAGATGACACTCCCAGTTCTATTTTAGAGGCCTATGCATCTGAAGATGCTGACTATTGGAAGGAAGCAGTTCGTAGCGAGATGGATTCCATCTTGGTGAATGAAACTTGGGAGATAACTGATCGTCCTTATGGGTGCAAACCTATAGGATGCAAATGGGTATTCAAGAAGAAGCTTAGGCCTAATGGTACTATTGAAAAGTACAAGGCTCGGCTCGTGGCTAAGGGTTATACCCAAAAGGAAGGTGAAGATTTCTTTGATACTTACTCACCGTGGCTCGACCGACCACTATTCGAAGTTCTACTTTCACTAGCTGCCTCGCATGGTCTTCTCGTTCATCAAATGGATGTTAAGACTGCTTTCCTAAATGGAGAGTTGGACGAGGAAATTTATATGGAACAACCAGATGGGTTTGTACTGGATGGTCAGGAAGGAAAAGTGTGCAAGTTGTTGAAATCTTTGCATGGACTCAAGCAAGCACCCAAACAGTGGCATGAGAAGTTTGAAAGAACTTTAACAGGTGCAGGTTTTGTTGTGAATGAAGCTAACAAATGTGTGTACTATCGCCATGGTGGGGACGAGGGAGTTATCCTTTGCTTGTATATTGATGACATACTGATTTTCGGAACAAATCTGAATGTTGTTAAGGAGGTCAAGAATTTCCTATCTCGCTGTTTTGAGATGAAGGATTTAGGAGTGGCTGATGTCATTCTGAACATCAAGTTGTTGAGAGACGATGATGGTGGAATTACATTGCTTCAATCTCACTATGTGGAAAAGATCTTGAGTCGCTTTGGCTATAGTGACTGCAAGCCCTCTCGAGCGTGTTACTTCGAAAGAATCGAAGAATTGCTAGAGATCAATTGAAATATTCTCAGATTATTGGCTCGCTTATGTACTTAGCCAGTGCTACAAGACCTGACATCTCTTTTGCTGTTAGAAAACTGAGTCGGTATGTCTCAAAACCAGGAGATGTGCATTGGAAAGCTCTAGAAAGAGTTTTGCGTTATTTGAAAGGCACTACGAATTATGGAATTCACTACACTGGGCACCCAAAGGTGCTTGAAGGGTATAGTGACTCAAACTGGATCTCGAATGTCGATGAGATAAAGGCCACGAGCGGTTATGTATTCACTCATGGATGTGGCGCTGTTTCTTGGAAGTATTGCAAGCGCACCATCTTAACGAGGTCAACAATGGAAGCAGAACTCACAACACTAGATACAGCCTACGGTCGAAGCAGATTGGCTTACCGGCTCTTGAATGACTTCTTTGGTTGTTGAGAAACTTGTACCGGGTATCCTTATGAACTGCGACAATCAAACTGTGATCACGAAAGTGAGCAGCTCAAAGGATAACATGAAGTCATCGAGACATGTTCAGAGAAGGTTAAAGTCTGTCAGGAAAATGAGAAACTCCGGAGTTATTGCATTGGATTATATCCAAACGTCTAAAAATCAGGCAGATCCTTTTACTAAAGGTCTATCATGTAATGTGATAGATAATGCATCGAGGGAGATGGGTATGAGACCCACAATATGAGTTGTTCACAGTGGTAACCTATTCTTTGTGATCGGAGATCCCGTGAATTAGATGTGGAAGACAAGCTATTGATCAACTGAGAGGAGAGTATCCTTACTATTATCAATACCACTCCATGAAGATGCAATACTCTCCTAAAACTGCATGGCAGGTTGATGTATATCTTAATGTGTTCTAAGTGGCTCATTTAAGCAGAGATGTTGTCCTGCAGAACATCTTTTGAAGAACACACCTATATGAGTCTGATTGTTAAATGTCGCAATCTATGAGAGTAGGGTTCTCTCTAGTAAACTCATGAAAGGTCTCGGAGTATGACGCATAAGCTCCACCCGCAGGGAAGACCCACAGTAGCCACGTATTGGTCAAGGCTTTATGTGAAGCTAGATTCGCAGAAAACTTGCAGTTCAAGGCCCAGTCCACTGTTCAAGTTGCTTACTAGTGTAGCATAGAGTTCTTGGTGGAAGTTCAACTTAACAGTCTCCACTGCGGTACCGGTATATAAAACAGTGTTTTGGAACTAAAGGCAAATTCTATGTGCCTCTAGGATCTGGTGGGGGATTGCTGGAATTTTATCTATTTATGGGTCAGCCCAATAGCAATTTCAGAAATTCCTAATAAATCCTAGAGGCCCACTTAGCCCATTCGTGCAAGGCAAGGGACACTACTAAAGTTTAGTCCCACATTGCTAGTTTAGAGGGAGTTGGACCTCTTTATAAGGGAGGTTCTTTCCCCACATGTATGTGCATGAGAACAAGAGGGACATCCACACGCGCTCCTCCTCCGCCACCCGCCTCGCCACGACGCAGGTTGCGGGTTGCGGGAATGAGCCGAGCCGATGTCTAAGTTTTTGCCACGCACGACGGGTATACGAAAGGTCACGCAGGAGCTGAAACGTTTTCTGTAGTGGACACTGAATTCGAACGGCGCGCCTCTTCGGCCGCTGTCGGTTTGTTTCATCTCCCTCTATTGCTTCACCTCCCGCCGCAGCCTGTTCGCGTCCTTCTCCTATGCCTATATAAGAGAGGTCGCTCCTCTCCAGAGAGACACATCAGAAGCTCCTCTTCCCCTCGCCACAAAGTTCCGAGCACTGCGCTGCTGCTATGTTCTACCCCCATCCCGGCTTGCGGCGTGCACCGCGAGTCGGGACAGTAGGCCTCTGAAACCACACAACTTTGAGTCCTGTACGGTAGGGGTGGGCATAAAAACCGACGAACCGAGAACCGAACCGATGCCGAAACCGAATAAACCGAATTTTCGGTTTTTTTCTCATGTCACCACAAAATTCGGTTTTCAAGTGCACTAACCGAACAGAAATCGGTTGGTTCGGTTTTCTTCTCTGTTAACCGAACAAAAACCGAAGAAACCTGAATGAGCGTAAGAAACGACGCACATGCAGGCGCAGCGCCGCAGCAACAACGCCTCCCGCGAGTCACGCTACAAGACGCACCCACGATCGGCCAAAGGTACATACATGGGCCTACGACCAAAGTGCATGCAAAGTTGCAAGGCCCATCTCACCATGTGCTTTTACGGTGGCCCTTGTGTGCATGCATGCGTCAAGACCGACCGAGCATCAGCTCCTTTAGTCCCACCTCGCCCGACGGACGGGATGACTCAGATCTACTGCCTATATAAGAGGGTGCCACTTCTAAAATCCTAGCTCAAATACTTGGCGTGGTACATCGGTACAAAACCGAAAACTGCATCAATATTCGGTTAGTCAATTTTTGGTTAGCTACTTTTAGCTAACATTTTCGGTTTCCAGTTTTACAAACCGAAATTTAATAAACACCGAACGGTAGAAACCGAATTTTCGGTTTATACTGAACGCCCAGCCCTACTGTACGGGAGAAGGGTGATAAGGGCTTTGGGGAGCGCTCCGCGCGACTACTGACTTCTTCATCACAGACTCCGACGACTTCTTCCCCGACGTCGACAACCTCACCGACGACATGGCCGGAGGGGATGTCGACCCCAAGTCCAGTGCTTCTGCTGTTGTTGTCCCATACGTGTTCTTGTTCTTTCTGTTAGGAGTCCTGTTACAGTTCTTGGCTCTAGTTTCTGCCCTACATATGTTAGGTTCTATGTCGTATAAGCAACTTCATCTAGTGTCTGTTCAAGATGTGTTTAGCTCAAGTTCATATATGCAAACGCTGTTTATCTTCTCTCTGTCAGATTGCACGACTTGCTTTATATTTGCTATATTAGTCATGCTTTATCTAGTATTTTTGTTAGCAAAATTATTTGGTAAATTGCTCATATTTCCAACAAAGATTGCATCAGAATCGGAAGAATTGACCATTTAAGATCAAGGTTCATCCCTAACATGACTGCTTGAATTTCAGCTTCCTGGGCATTCTTGCAATTTTTCACAACATATACATGCTTTCTCAATCATTCTAATGTACTGAATAATGATCATTAATGCTAATGTAGAAAAAAGTTAAACTTAGTTTATTTTCTACTGTATTGCTCAAGTTTTTAAAGGTAAAAGACATTTTATCTCTCCAATTGTAAATGTTTGACAAAGGAACTAAAATATAATAATTATGTAAACATAAACAACAACATAGAAATCTAGTCGCACAAATGCGCGGGTCACACCGCTAGTTCTAGAGTAATTTTGTTATTTGGTTGTAGATGCTAGATGGAATTGAGTGCGCTGCATATTTGCGGCACGAACGCAGCTGCCGAAAAACAAATTGATCATGTGCGATGCCACCGGCCCACCTTACTTCCTGTGTGCCGCTTGCGGCGGCCACCGAAGCGCCATGGATTGGTCTACCGAGGGCATCGCCGACCTCCTCCAAGACCTCACCGCCACGGCCTCAGACCCCGCACCGCCTCTTTCCGCCGCCACGAAGAACACTGTTCGTCGCACCATCTTCACGCCCGCACGACCTACTGGATGGGATGGGCCAGTCGACGGCGGCTCACAGAAGGCCAAACCACCGCCTAAGCGACGCCACAAGCGGCCGTCGCAGGATCCTGCACAGTCGGCATTGGCGTTTCGGGCAAAGAAGACGAAGGTTGATGCGACAGGCCGCACTGCAAAGGCTGTTGTGGTGGTGCACCCTCCCCTACCCCATCTACCTCCCCTTTCGTGTCGCCGATGGTGGAGGTAGAAGAGCCGGCATCAATAAACAAAATCCAATGCAAATTTTGTTCAGTTCAAATAGTTCATTGCAACTATTAAATGCAGATAGTTCAATGCAATTGTTGAATGTGTATGTTCAATGCAGTTGTTGAAAGTGTATGTTCAATGCAATTGTTGAATGCAATTTTTTTCAATGCATGTAGTGTCTACGACGAAACTTTCTTGCACAACATGAATGTTTTATCTCAAGATGTTTGATGATGATGATTTTGCGTCGCAAGAATATACTATGTATGAGGAAGAGCATAATATTGATATGTATGAGGAGGAGTTTATTGATGCAACTCCAAAAGGAGGAAGATTGCCAAATTATCAAGAAGATGGAGATGTGTTGCTATGTATTGCATGGAAAAAAATAAGCACTGGTCCCACGGGCGGAGTTGAGCAACCCGCCTCCACTTATTGGGTATGAATTAAAGAGTACTTTCATGAGCACAATACAAGTGGCTATGACCGAAATGGGTGTTTCCCTCTATCACCGATGGTCGATACTTCCCGTGGATCGCCAAAATTGGTCGTCTTGTTTGAATCATGTCAAATACATTAACCCAAGTGGTTGCGGTGACTTTGACAAGGTGATTCCTTGCTCAACATTCATCAAGTGCTTTTTTTATGTCTTGTATGTGTAGGTATCTAATGGACTAATTAATTTTCTAATTTGTGTTCCATAGCTCAATGTTACCCCAAGGTTTGTTTAGGACAAAAGGAAGGAAAGGAGATAATAGGAAGAAGAATGGGAAGCCATTCACTTTGCGTCATTGTTGGAAGGAACTTGAACGTGAGGCGAAGTGGAAGAACCAGGAGGTATACGAAATTCCTAATAAGAAGAACTACACACAAAAAAAAATACACTTCCGTGATGATACGTGTTTGTCACAATAGGTCGCTTTTTTTGTCATGCATGTACATCCATGACAAATTTATGACAGAATCAAGATAGTCATACTGTCTTTGTCGTAGAAGTGTTCCATGACATTACCAAAATTATCATCACGGAAGTGTCCACTTCCATGACGATAAATCGCGCGTCATAGAAGTGCTTTCGTCAAGGGTGATCGACACGTGGCATCCACCGTAACGGAACGCCATTAAGCTATCGGGTCGGGTTTTGGATCCGATAACCCATTAACAGCCCCGAGCAATGGGAAATTTCCACGTGTAAAATTCTTATTGGCCGGACGAAACACGTGTCAGCTCGTCAGTGGGTCAGAACGACGCCTATGATATGTCGACACGTGGCACGGCCCAACAGTGGCCCATTTAGCTTACAAAGCTGGCCCGTTTGACTTGGTTAAAAGTTAATGGGCTGGCCCATGAAAAGCCTGTTAACGGTCTCTTCGCAAATAGCCCATTTTACGGCCCGTTAACTCACGGCCCGCTAGGCCCTAAAGGAAATCGGCCCAACAACGTCATGTGGGCCGTCGAATATAATACCAGCCCATTTCACTTTCGGCCCATGTATGGCCCATGACATCTTTCGGCCCATACGAGGCCTTCGTATCTTTCGGCCCATTACAGGCCCACGGTGAGTCTAGCCCGTAATGAACAGTAATTTTCTTTATACCCGTCAACGGCCCGTGATTTACATGGGCCGTTTCCAGCCCGTGTTAGCTTTCGGCCTATTGACGGCCCATACGTTCTTGGGCTCCTTTTCGGCCCTCGATTACTTCCGGCCCGTTACTGGCCTGTTCCCCTAATGCCCATGGCAAGAGTCGGCCCGTTACTAGCCTGTTCCACTAATGGGCCAAATTCGGCCCATGTCAAGAGTCGGCCCGTTACTGGCCTGTTACCCTAATGGGCCAAATTCGGCCCATGGCAAGAGTCGGCCCGTTTCTGGCCTGTTAACCCGTTGCCCCGTTCCCAGCCCGTCCTATATTCTGGCCCATTAACGACCCGTTATGCCTGTGACAGAATTAAGCTTTGCTGTCCTACGGCCTATTACCGTGCTGGGCCGATACCAATTACGCCCGATTATGTCCCATGTAGACCCATTTATCCGACGGCCCGAGGCCCACCGATTACAGGCCCATTTATCGACTGCCCGTAGGAGACCCATGGATCCCACGGCCCGTATATGGCCCATGGTAGTTGCGGCCACTAGCAAACCAGGGAAAAAGAAGACTAGGAAATAAATAAGGCCAAAACTAACGCCAGGCTATTAAGGCGATTGCACAGATTACATCCACTCGGTATCAAAGATCGCCACCAGTGCAAATATAGGGAACACCCTACACTATACAAAAATGGCTTGTTGTTTTCTTCAGGTGGTGGCTGCACGTTAAGAATAAATTTTGTATCGCACCGAAACAAATTACAACTATATAACGAAAGGAAGGTTGGCATAAAACTTAACAGTCTAGCAGATAAATGCACCACCAGAAGTTCAGAAGCTCAGTTCATTTGACCTGACTGTTACATTTTCATGTTGTATTGTCTGATGGAGCACCATAACCCTCACCTTCATTTCCCCAAGGCTCCTGAACAACATAGAAAATGTCTGATAGTATGGTTTCAAATCCATGCATATCTTGATGACATTGAGCAATGTTTCTCCTTGTTTCACAAAGGGTCTCTGTTAGGAAATGGACTTGTGTCTGGAGCGTAGATACAACATTGCTTTGAGCTTGCATATCTTGATCACGAGGCAGTTTGGACGATATTCCCTTAACAACCAACCCAGTATTACGCAGGAATGTGCTTTTGGCACTGTTAGTGGACATGTACTGACCCACTGCAGCGAGAGCTGACATTGCGGTTATAGTTGCCTCACCACCTTCAGAAGGTGGCGGTTCCACCATTTTTTCCATAGCTCACGGAAAAGTTGAGGTTTTACATTAGTAGTACCAGAACAAAAGATATTAAAGAGGCAGCAAAACCAAACAAAATAGCTTTGGTCTATATACATAACTTATTCTGGTGAACCCATGTAAAATATTAGTTGTATTTTATTGCAAAGTACATAATAAAACCAGGTTCCAAACATATGACCATGTACCACCGCTAATGTATTGTCTATTTCTTCACATTGTATTGGGGGCTAAGGATGAAGAGACGAAGTTTATAATACGGTAAGCATAGTATGACGTCATTCATATCACAAAACAACTGAGAACAGACAAACATGCAATTGTAATCTTGTGTGGGCAAGTCCAGCACGGAACTAGATTACGGGTCAAGATCAAAGGAACATCACTCCTCTCTTTTAAACCTTGTAAGGTGCAATGATACGCTAAGACAATTGTGTATAAAATTGAAAAGAGTAATAGACATTGGCTGCAAACCATGCAGTTTAAGGCACAAGTCAGAGTAAGTAGTAGTTAAAAGGCATGAGGATTAAGGACTTACAACATCGGCTTTGATCATGCCCTTCTTCTTGCTGGTGTGACAGTCCTTGAAGATTTCCACAACATTTGGTTCAGGTACTTTTTGGTCCTTGCGGGCTTTCCTCTGCATTTGGAACAAGTCAATATAGATCTGATAATATGGTACAATGAAAAGAGTGAAACATCAGCTAACTACAAGAGCCTTGCAGTGTGCAATATAGCTACGAGATCCTGTCGTCTGTTGGAATTTCACTTTTGTACGGTTGGCCTTGTTCTTTGAACAGTTCACCTATAAGAAGACAGATTTGTGTGACACATGCGTAAATAGAACTTCAACATGTGATCTGATGACATATATATAATGTACCTGATACTTCGGATCGGACCAGTGTTTAACGAGGCCTCTCCAGTCTTCATCAGATATATTTTCCACTAGAGATGTTTGGGCAAGTTCACTGTTAGCCTTGCTTGCAAAGTGAGTTTTCCTCAAGTTATACCGATACTGTCGCGAGCAGACTTGAAAACATGGGTGCAAGCTTGTGCAGTTTGCATCATCTTGGCTATCCAACTTGAACCTCATATGTTGAAAATTATGGGAGTCTCATTATCAGCAACCTATAAAGTATTGGATAGAGCAAGACGATATTACTAGTTTCCATACATAACCATACTTACAGATAAATGGTCGAGGAAGATGTTGAACTGGGTTTCATCTTTGTCATTCCTGTACTGAATCCATGTTGGGAGGATACGTACATGACACCTAACAGCAACCGCTGCCTCTGATACTAACTTGGCTGACTCTGTAGCATCACGTGGCCTTTTTAAACCAGCCTCAAAACGGATCTCCATTCTTCATCCTCTAGATTTAGTTAACCTATCGAGCATTATCCCTGATGTTTGTTTCCTCTTGCGCCTAGGTGCTAGTCCAACAACAAACATAGGAAGTGTTAGTGTACATCAAACTGCGAGACTACATATAAAGAAGCATGCAACTGTAACTTGACTCCAACAACTACCTTCTTGCTGTTGAAGCTCACAAGGTTCATCTGATATTGCCAACTCGTCTTGTGTCAAGAGTGCTTGGGAAGTAGTGTCGGTGGCAAGGGAGCTTGGGAACGTCTTTGCTAGCTCGATTGGCCTTGCAGTACGTCGTGCATCTGGTAGTACTGTGGTAGGTGTTGCAAGAACTAGGGCTGTCTCTCCTTGTTTGGTGGAAGCTATTTGTTTCTGTTTGTCTTTTTTTGCAACTCGTGTAGCATGGGATGCCGTGTTTGTAGAATTTTCTGCTGGACTTTGACCTTCTATTGCACCATCAGTACCAGCAGAATCTGCAGGATTCATCCTCTTCTCATTCCCTGCCATTCTGTGTTTCTTCCTCTTTCTCTGTACCATGTTAAGTCAAGCCGACAAGAAAAACGAATAACAATTTAGTTCTTCAGAACAAAATGATGCGTGATGCGCATTTAACCGAGCTTTGATGTTAAACAACCACATGATAGGAGGATGTAATATGTATGAAAAACAGGACGGAAGAGATAACCAGAACTATGATTGTAAACTAAGAAGAAGACATTTCACCAAATTAGAAGCAATGCAATGGAAGGTAGACACCATATGAAAGATGCTACAAATATCGCTTCGCCAAGTTAATGTTGTCTCATCATAAATGGCGTTTAAACAAATGTGAAGCAGTACAAGAAATAAATCATATGCAAGATGCAAACAACATCACACTACCATGTTAGAGCTCTTTTGTCATTAGTGCCATTGCATATTCACAGCTTATGATGTGTAAACTAAGGAGAAGGCATTTCAACAAATTAGAAGCAATGAAAGCTAGACACCATATGAAAGATGCAACGAATATCACTCTACCAAGTTAAAACTATCTCGTCATAAGTGCCATTTCAACAAATTAGTAGTACAAGCTAGAAAAGAATGTGAGATGTAACCTATATCACACCAAGTCAAACGTGTCTTATGATAAGTGATTGTTGCAGGTTACACAACAATAGTAATTTGATGTAAGAACATGGTGTGATAGATGATATTGTATGTTCTAGAAACAGGAACACGTGTCTTATTCAAGTATAATGTGTAAAGTAAGCAGATGGAATTCAACAAAATTAGAAGCAATACAAGCTAGACATCACACATAACATGCAACCACATATAATAAAGTGCCAAGTTAGAGGGAGCACCGGTGATGCTGCACTAGGGGAGACGTGCTCATCATAAACACAGCTTTGTTGAGTGTCTATGCAAGTGTTGTCTTGGAAATCATCTTAGGGGTGTGGAGGAGTAGAAACTGTAGAGGCCCTCCGCTCGAAGGAGCACCTTTATCCGCTGCCTTGCTAACTTCCTTCCGCTTTATTGATTTTGAATTGTCAAGTAAAACCGACAAGAAAAGCAATAAAATTCTCTTCGTAACTCATTCATACATGATACTGACAATCACTACTTTGATGTAAGGAAAACACATGATACCAGGATGGAATATGTACGAAAAACAGGACGGCATGACATGTTCACAACTGTTTGTGTAAACTAAGTAGAAACCATTCCAGCAAATAAGAAGCAATGCAAGCTAGACACCACATGAAAGATGCAACCAATATGACTCTGCCAAGTTAAAAGCGTCCCATCATAAATGGAATTTCAACAAATTAGAAGCAGCGCATGCTATAAATCATATGAAAGATGCAAGTAATATCGCACTGCATATACTAAAGGTGTCTCGTCATGTTGATTGATGCGGGATACAAAAACAATAGTTTTATGTAAGGACATGCTTAATAGACAGATGTACTATGTACTAAATACAGGAAGGCATGTCACATTAACAGGTATAATGTATAAGCTAAGCAGACTAGCACATGCAGTTTAACCAGATTGGAAGAATTACAATCTAGACACCATATGCAACATGCAACCACATATCACGCTGCCAAGTTAGAGCAAGCACCTGCGAAGCTAGTGTAGGGGAAATGCTGTAATCAACTACAAAGCTACGTTCATTATCCTCATGTAGCATTTCTGTTTCTTGAGAATCATGTCGGGAGGCTGACACTGCATTCTTTAAATGAGGAGTAGTCCCCTTGCCTGCCTGCCTCGTCATAAGTGATTGATTAGGGATACACAAGAACATTAGTTTGATGTAAGAACATGGTTAATACACAGATGTACTAGTATGTACCAAAAATGTAAAGGCATGTCATATTCAAAGGTATAATGTGTAAGCTAAGTAGATGCAATTTAACCAAATTGGAAGCAATACAAGCTAGACATCCGGCTGGAGTGGTGAGCATGATCATCTAGGACCTGAGAGCCTGGTGGGAGGCGGGCTGCTTCGCCACCATCGCAGCTTTTTAGTTGGCTTCCAGGTGATGCCTATCTTTGCTGGGCGTGCCACTGGCTCGGCCAGTGCCCTGACTAGCTATTTGTCTTCTGGTGCTCACGGGATGGTGGTTCATGTAAAAATAATATCTTTCCTTATCTTACCGACTTCGGCCTTTCGAATACAAGCTAGGCACCATATGGAACATGCAACCACATATGACACCGCGAAGTTAAAGCAAGCACCTGGGATGGTGGTTCATTGCGAGCGAGGTCATCAACTCCAGAGCTACGTTCCCCGTCTCCATCTGCTGACACTACATCCTTTAAAGCGTTGAAACGTGTCTTGCCTAGCCGCACACCAAACTGGAGCGACTTCTCTCTTTTCTTTTTGGCTTCTCACATGGAAGCAGAGTCTGAAATACCCTTGCATAAAAACACAACAGTGAGAGTAAGGGTGAAGTGTGTGCAGAACTAGTGCACTGTAAAAGTAGCAGATAGCAGGTGGCTGAAAAATAAATGACAGGAGACATATGATAGCTCTACAGCATTGCATGGCAAACAAAATTAGATTCTACTTCGTATGTTTTTGTAATATATGAGCACAGGAAATGCAGGTACTCCTCCAGCACACCACCAAATGTGGTCATATCTAAGATAACAACATTGAAAATAAATAGGTCGATCGATTTTTTAATGAACCATCCGATCTATAAGGAACGGGCAGATGGCCTTCATCTACCTCCCGCCAAGAATCAAGGATTTATCTTTCTCGAACCGCCAATACCACCGCCAGACCCTGCCTCCGCCGCCCCGCCCTCCCATCGACCTCACACCACCGCCGTGCTTGGCAGCGCCCCCAGGCCATCCCTTTAATCCCAGCCGACCTCCAGATCGGGCGCCAGTAGCTCTAGGCCGCACACGCCCCTAAGATAAACACCAAGGCGCTGCTTCCCCGGCGTAATAGGCGTACTAGCGCCTGTTACACCGGGGAATGCTTCTGTTAATTGGGAATCAACTGGCCAGAAATTGAAATTCAGGGGGGCGACGGACCTCTAGCTAAGGTGAAATAGTATATGAGGAGAAACCTTGTGCATCGCGAGTTACTAGGAACATCTAGTATCAAGAAGAAGCGGTCAACTAGTGTCTTCTGTGGGATGAATACCGTGCAAGCAGAGACATAAGGTTTGCACGAATAAGGGAAGAGGAGTACCTTTTTCGGTTGCCGGCGTGTTCACCTCCACAAGTCGCGCCGATTTTCTTCTTTTTACCGGGGAAACCGATGTTCTGGAGGGTGCAGGCTTGGACGAACCCATGGCCAAATTGTTGACTGTGTTGCCGTGGCCGTATGTCGGCGGAGGGGAAGCAGATCCGAGGCGGCGAAGGACGGCGTAGCAGGAACAACTCCGGTGTGGTGGACGGTGGCGAAGTTGGAGCGGCAGCGGTGAGGCGCAGGACGGCGTGGTTGAACTAGCTCGGGTACGGACGGCTCGGCCTCGGCTTCAACTACTAGCCGTGAAGGGTGTTGCGGTTGACGTTGCGGTGGACGACGACGTCGGGGTATCGGCTCCAGCGTGATCGGGGAGGGCGGCGGTTGATGGGTGGGATGGGGTGGCGGACGGAGGACGCCGCGGTTTCGCGGCTGATGGAGAGGTAGTTTTGGCGCCCACGGAGTACGAATGGGAATCGGACGGGTGGGGGGAACCATGTTTCGGTCTGGGACACGCTTGTTTTTGGCTTTTTTGAACAGAAGATGGGATGCGCTTGTTTGAAATTTGGGGAAAGTACAAACTTTGCCCCCCTCTTAAATTTCGGACCTACTGCGGGTTGGGGGTAGGATGGTAATCTCAGGTGTCCCAAATAGTGGGCGGGAGCGATTTCGGCCGCGCGCATGTGTGCTTAGGCGACCATTGTGTATGAATGTTTTTTGGATGCGGTTGCGTGGAGTCTAGATGAAGCTACAAACCTACCCCGGTTTAGACCTTTGGACGTCGGGCCGGTAGGTTTCACGGGTCGGAGTTATTAGAAAAGTATTTTCCTTGTACTACCAAACATTCGTCTCACGCGGTTTCAAGTAGTAGAGGCTTTTTGGCGCTTCGCTCGAAATTTTGAAACACAAGCATTCACGCTTAGAGTACTCTTGAACTATGAGGATTGACCTAAATATACAACGTTATATTTGACCTTGTATGTTTGAAAACCTCATTAAATTATCCGCTTCTTTTTGAAATTTTGACACTTGAAAATCCTATAACTACGATTATTTTTGAATGGAGGAGCTAAATTTGAATCTATTTTGTTGTGGCGACCAATTTTTCCGGGTGTTTAATCCCAAAAAAAAAATGGGCCTTGTGCTTACCAGCCCCAGGATAACTGTTAGCTGATAAGGCACCAACTTGATACAGAAAATCCAAGCAAAATACAATTTATGTAGTACAAGACCATTCTGGTCTGTGAGTACAACAAAGGTTTCTAGTGGTTGATGGCGGAAGCGATTTATGATATATCCTCGTCTATGGGACTCCATTTCCCACAGGAACAGCTGACCAGGTTAACTCCTATCTTCGCGAGGCTGCGGTCTCTGTTGCTTAGGTTCCGGGGCTGCCATCGCAACGCTCCTCTCCAAGCAAGAAATCTGGCCAAGACAATAGCCAGGGACAAGCCAGTGAGTACTTTGAATGTACTCGCAAACATTTTGAACACGGGTACAATATGACAATGATGTGCTGAAAATATATTATGCTCATGACGTCAGTCACAAAGATAAATAACTCTGATGCGTGCAAGCATGTTAATTATGAATATGCAGTAATATGATAGTATTAAGATTATGAAATAAATAACATAAAGGGCTTCAAAATAAATGCCACAATCGGGCGTTTGAGCGACACCGCATAAAGGGCTTTAAAAGAAATGCCACAGTCGGGCGTCTTAGCGACACCACATAAAGGGCTTTAAAAGAAATGCCACGGTCGAGGCGTCTTAGCGACACCACATAAAGGGCTTTAAAAGAAATGCCACAGTCGGGCGTCTTAGCGACACCGCATAAAGGGCTTTAAAAGAAATGCCACAGTCGGGCGTCTTAGCGACACCACATAAAGGGCTTTAAAAGAAATGCCACAATCGGGCGTCTTAGCGACACCACATAAAGGGCTTTAAAAGAAATGCCACAATCGGGCGTCTTAGCGACACCACATAAAGGGCTTTAAAAGAAATGCCACAGTCGGGCGTCTTAGCGTCACCGCATAAAGGGCTTATAAATAAAAAAGAACAATGTCGCAGTCGGGCGTCTGAGCGACACCACATAAAGGGCTTATAAATGAACAAGAATATCCAGGAGGTAGAACCATCCCAGGGATATTCGATCATACCAATAAAATCATGGGTTAGTCAACAATAATAATAATAATAATAATTATCACAATCCACAATTTGTAATTTCAGTTAACAGTTTAACAGTTTCGCCTCCGAAGACCGACACTAAGACCGACACTTGACCCATCCCAGACTGTAATCCTTTAGTCCATCGGGACTAATTCCGTCTACAGTCTTTTTGTTGAAAACACACCTAACTTGCACACACCAGCTTAACTCACATGTGTCTGGAATCACCCACGACACCTGTTAAGCAAAACTCTAAGTGGGGAGGCCACAACCTCGACGTAACATGGGATCACAAAAATTATACCGCGCCCAAACTGAGGAGCTACCCCCTTTCAGCTACAACCGAAACACCCATGCTCCCGGACCCGGTGGCATGACTACCGGATGCCTCCAGTATCTTCCACCACGGCCTATCTGTACGGTGTGTGCTAGGAAAGGGTTGACAACTTACTGAACCGTACCCTACTTGGGGTAGAGACGAGTGGTAGTACGAAGCAAGTATGGGGGTTACTGGCACAAGACTCGATCAACGGTCGACTCAGGAGGTTATAATATTTCCTGCATGATTAGCATAACAATGCATATATTTCAAACAACAGATGGAAACATCACACGACATACCCCTCATGTCATACCGGACACGACCGTCTCGACGGAGGACTAGGGGCAAGCCCATGTCTACCCAAGACAGATGCCTTCCCGTCTTTCCTTCCGGTATGCATGAAAGACGTATGACGGTGATTTCCATCACAAATCATGTCAACTTCATTAGCAAAAACTCATTAATATGCACCCATAAATAGGATCACATCCTCACTTAAAATGACGCATGTATATGTCGGGATGGTGCTGCCACCGTGTCATGCAACACACATAAAAATTCACCAGGGTTCAGAATGCTTGTCTTTAGGTCAAGGGAAAGAAGGGTGCATCCAAAACATCTTGAAATCTTCAAAATCCTATTTAAAAGAATATATTTGAATTAACACACAAAATAAAAACAGCACAAAAAAGTTGTTTTGAATTTTTTTCAAATAAATCTTAAGATAAACTAGACCATATTTGAGAGAGGTAGCAAAAAGAATCAATTCATTTGGAGTTGTATTTAAAAAGTTATAGACAGTCAAAGTTCTGGTCAAATCTGATTTTAAAAATAAAACAGAAAAACAGAAAAACGGTTCGATTAATTACGTACACGTCGAAAGCGTAATCTGGAAATACGCTTCCACTTACTCCGCGTGGACCGTGCATGGTCACTGACAGTGGGTCCTAGGTGGCCCACTAGTCAGGTTTGACTAGTCCGCCCTCCTTCTCCCTCTGTCCCGAGAGGAGGCGGAACTCCGGCGACCAACGCCGGCGAGCGGCGGCTCCTCGCGGCCTCTGGTGGGCGGGGATGGATCCGCCAGACTGGGGCGGTCCTACTGGTAGTCGCTGGGTCGGCGGGGACGGCGTGAGCTGCCGGCGGCGAGCTTCGCGGCAGAGGAAAGCTTCAGGGGCGAAGTGGTTTTGGGGCCGCGGTGGTTCCCGATCGAAATGGAGTAGGGGGAAGGATTCAGGGGAGGACGAGAGGGTTTCTGGTGAAGAGATTGGAGAGGGGGAAGCTCTGGTTGCGTCGAACGGAGCCGGGAGGCGGCGGTGGCCGAACTGACCGGAGAGGTCGAAGATGACCTGCTCCCCTTCAATTGGCGGCTAAGGGGGCACGAGTGGGATGGTGTGAGGCTGCCTGCGTGCGTGTTTGAGCTTGGGGCCTCCTTATATAGCGTGGCTAGGTTGGTCCGAGGCGGCCGGAGATAAGAACGACGGCGAACCGACGTTCTGTAGCAGCAGGGGGACGTGGCGACGACGGGAGCTAGGGAACACGCTTGCGGATGAGCACACACTGCTCACAGGGGCAGGTGGCGAGCCGGGGTGGCTTTGGCGGCGCCGACACGGTCGGGGCGTGCTAGCGGCCGGCAGCTAGCCGCCATGCCCATCCTGGCGGTGGCGGCTGTGGGTGCCAGGGTGGTCGGGTGGCGTGGCAGTGCAAGGGACACGGCGTCTGGCTGGGGCGGATTTTGAGTCTTGAGGTGTGTCGCGGGGGCTCGGGTGCATGTGGGTGCAAAACGCACGCTCTGGGCGCGCCCAGAGCACGCCCGGGACATGCTCGACGAAATGCCAGGGCACCCTAGAGAGTTCCAAACCACAAGATAGTTAGCAGAAAGGGGTTATGGGTTAGGGCTAAACCTTGGGACAGGCTAGGTAGGTCAGGGGCTCAAGTTCACAATGTAAACTTGAAATCGTGCCAAATCTGGTCATGCACTCAGGGTGTTTGATAAAATGCCCAAGGCACCTAGGTAGTTCTTGGAGTGGCCAAACTCTCCAGATCAGTGTCTCTATGGATGTGAGAGAGGGTGGTGGAGTTGGTTTGCAAAAAGGAGAAACTTGCTAGTGCAAGTTTTGCAAAACTACAATTCTGGACAGGGAGTAATTGGCATCTTTACAAAGACTAAAAGTGCACCAAATAGAGCATGCTCCTGGACTTAGGGGTTTTGCAGGGTTGACTACAAGCATGAGAAAACACAAGGTCACTAGAGCAAGAAATAACAGAGTTGCAGTAGAAAACACAAGTCTGGTCCAGAATGAAGAAGAGGCTAATGCACTCAAATTTTTCAAAGAACATCACTATGTTTTTGCATAAAGTTGAATGGCATGCTACCACTGACATCCCATAATTTTGGTGGAGGCTCTAGGGAAATATTTAATTGGGTTGCAGTGCAAAAATGTCCACTGGACCAGAGAAGAAAAACAGGAGTAACACTCAAAATAAGCAATGAAATAATTTTATTAATGCACATAATTGATTTACAGACATCTCATGACATCTCCAAATTTTGGTTGAAATTTTAAGTGATTTTATCAAATGGTTGTAGTACAAACAGAGCTCAAAAATTTGAAACAAGCCATTTTAATGATTAAAGCTCAGGGTGAAATAATTTAATAAACAAATCTACTGATTTAGAAATTGTTTTAATGAGATGGCAAAGAAGTCCAATATATTTTGGAAAGCTGTACTTGGGAAAAATACAAAACTCCTTAACAATAAAAGAAGAGTTCTGAAATCAACATAAATAAAGATTTTTAAAACCCTTGGCAAAAATTTTAATATTGAAAACTTGGCAAAATTTTTGGGGTGTTACAACTACTACCCCCCTTAAGGAAAATCTCGTCCTCGAGATTTGCAAAGAGTTAATTTAAATGAATAAGAATCAAAACGAAAGTGGCTATAGTGAGAGCAATAAGTGGTGCAAAAAATACAGTGTGGGATACTGGCGCGGTGCGGGGGAAAATCCACGGTTTTGGGGAAAACTAGTGATTCCTACGCTGGACATAAATTTAGAATAAATTCGAAATCTTAAAATACGCTGGTCGCACCCGAGAGCACAGTGCTCTCTTTGGCTGACTGGTGGACCCGGGCCCACGGTCAGCCTCTTCTCCTTCCTCCGGCTCTCTTCTTCCTCTCTCCCGCGCGCTCTCCCGCGCTTTCTCCACTGGCGATGCCTGGTGTGTAGGGCACCTAGGCCGTACTGCAGTAGTGCACGGCGTGCTAGCTGCCGGTGCAGCGTGCACTCACCTCGCGAGCCAGTGCACTGTCGGCACTGCTCGCGGATTCGCCTTCGAACACCGGCGGTCGGGCGACGAGCGGCGCTGGTGGACCTCGCCCACCGTACACCGAGCTCGAGCTATAAAATGACCGCGGCGTCCTCCTCTCCTTCCTCACACCTAGCCTCGCTCCTCCTTCTCTCTCCTTCTCCTTTGTTCCCGTTGGCCGGAGCTCGAGACGAGGCGCTAATGGCGGAGGTGGTGCCGGACTGGTACGTGATCCTGCTGTGCGGAGGGCTGGCAGTGGTGCTGGGGCTCTCGGCGCTCCTGTGCGCGATGATCCTCGATGATCGTCGCGATGCCGCTGCTCGCTTTGCTGGCTCTCCGCGGTGGCGGTGACCACTATGAGTAGGTGGGGTGTGCCGGGTGATAACCGTTGTCCGGAGGTGCTTAGTTAGGTGCGACACAGTTTGCAAAAAAAAAATTTTGCAAGCGGTGTATGTCTCTGTGTAATCGTGGTGGTGAGTCTGCTGCCTTGGGGCGGCGTGGAATAAATAATCTATGCCGTGAGAAAATATACGATGCGGCAACTCGTGGAAAAGAAATCTCACTCCAGGATTTCTCGCGAGAGAAAACCGTAATACATTAGAGTCAAACCGCGACAGAGCTGCTTACATTAATGAATTGCTCGTCACGAAACTTGGGGTACTAAACATAAGTTACAACATATAAATAATAGTTGCGGTAATAAAAAACAGCGGTGCATCTAAATTGAAAACGGTAACTGGACGGAGTCCAGAGAAAATGTCTCTGGTACTAGGATACACTCTTCTTCTATCGGAGGAAGTGGTTTGACCAGTCGATGAATGTGTCTCTCCTGGTCGGGCCTCAGTGATCTGCCGATGGCGATCTGAGGGTTTAAATCCGTGAGGCTTTGCAGATAACCCATCACATGTTGGGTCAAACGTTCTTGAGCGATGACGCGTCTTTGGACAAGGTTGGCCAAGACGGGGTCTCTCTCAATACGTCCACCTGGAAAGGATGTTACTCCTCCGGGTGCTGCACGGCTCGGAAAATAATAATACCCTCGTTCGCTGGCATAGGGTACCGCGAATCGAAGGCGAGCAAGCGCTTCATACGCAGCAGCTTCTATGGCCATGTGCGGGGTTGGCATACATTTCCCCACGAAGGAGACTTCTGTTGGATCTTGGTTTGGGTTTACGGGCGGGATGTGCACGGCTGCCCAATATCTCGAGGTGGAAGGGGTGATCCTCGTTTTGAACAGCTCGTACTGGGGTGGCTGGGTAGCGCCCATGGTACTGCGGATAAAATCCCACAATATCTTGACAAAACTACCTGGGGTAGCATCTGGAGTCCTCAGATAAATACTAGGGCTCGGCATGGCAGGAAATGGTTGTGGGGATGGTGCACAAAGTGAAGGGTGCTTGGCAAGGTCACTCGGTGGCCTTTTTATAGCACCGGGGCTGGGTCTTTTATCGTGGTAAAAAGTAAAGAATTGGCCGGCTCAGCTCGGGTCAACCACAGATACACACATCTCACTAAAGTGACGTATCCTTGTGGGGGTTGTCGGGGTGGTTTTCGGTGGTTGTGCCAAGGATAGAGAAATCACACTGCATGCTAATACATCCTTGCAAGACTACTATATGAAACAGACGCACGATGCCAGGCTGCGTTAATTTAAGGAATCACAGAATTACAAAGCGAGGATATACTGGGACTCGCCACTACTCGAGTGACTTAGTCTACTTTGTTTACATCCAAGCGGGCGTCCCTTGTGGATGTCGAGGCTTCTCCACGGTTCTCACCGTCGAATTTCTTTGGAGAGGGCTGAGGGGCTGCAGGCTCGGGGTAGTGATGATGACCATCGCGGGATTGTTGACTACAACCCCGTTGGAGTGTGCTCCTGTGAGGCTTAAGTACTTCGGGGTCATCAAAGCACCTTGGTCGACGGCCGGGCTGACCTCGTGTTCTCGATCGGTTGTCCAAACAGCACGACTGGGTTGTCGGCGTTGGGCTCGATCTCCTCTCTTGCTGGGGCTCGATGAACCAGCTCTCCACGAGCTGCGATCAGATCAATGGTGATTTGATCGAATAGGTCCTCCGGTGCACTTACATAGCACACTAGGTGCAGCAAAGCGGGATCCGTCTCGTGATCTCCGTTGGCAACTTGGGGTGGTCTACCATACCCTTCACGCCTGGGGTAGTAGTGGAACGAGCGACAGTTAACTCTGGGCGACAGGTGCCTGAGATGAACTATAGCCTCTCGAGCAGCTAGTTGGATGGCTTGTAGCTCAAAGGAAGTTGTTCTTCCGGTGAACCTGTAGGGGCGTTGGTGCAGACCCCTCACCGTAGATATGTCTGATGGCCTGCATTGACGGCTCTCACCAATTATGGGTCCTTGGTACACAACATATTCGGGTGGCCCTTCTAACGCATAGGCACGACGGGTAAGGTTTGCGAGTATGGTCACAAAACCTCCAAGGTTGGTTGTTGTAGTCTCATGGTGCACTACGGGACCATGCATTGTGGCTTGGTTTTGGGGTAGCGGCTGTGCTGGGCTGGGTTGGGACGAGCGTGTCCTTTTTATAGAAAAAGGGGACGGAGTCTTCCTTCGCACGCTTGCGAATGAGACGCCTTTGGTGCTGATCACTGGTGGGTGATAGACGGGCTAGTTTGATAGGTTGGGCACCGACTGCCAAAAGCGTCGGGTCACTGTGTGGCTATCTTGCACGGGAAGCTTGGCTGGGGTTTTGGTTATGGCTCGGTGGGTTGTTAGCCTAAGTTTATTGACCTGGCTAAGATAGGATTAGCCAATGGTCAGCCTGGCTCTGATACCAAGTCTGTGGCGACCGATTTTTCCGGGTGATTATCCCAGAAAAATGGACCTTGTGCTTACCAGCCCCAGGATAACTGTTAGCTGATAAAGCACCAACTTGATACAGAAAATCCAAGCAAAATACAATTTATGTAGTACAAGACCATTCTGGTATGTGAGTACAACAAAGGTTTCTAGTGGTTGATGGCGGAAGCGGTTTATGATATATCCTCGTCTATGGGACTCCATTTCCCACGAGAACAAATTTGACCAGGTTAACTCCTATCTTCGCGAGGCTGCGGTCTCCGTTGCTTAGGTTTCGGGGCTGCCATCGCAACGCTCCTCTCCAAGCAAGAAATCTGGCCAAGACAATAGCCAGGGACAAGCCAGTGAGTACTTTGAATGTACTCGCAAACATTTTGAACACGGGTACAATATGACAATGATGTGCTGAAAATATATTATGCTCATGACGTTAGTCACAAAGATAAATAACTCTGATGCGTGCAAGCATGTTAATTATGAATATGCAGTAATATGATAGTATTAAGATTATGAAATAAATAACATAAAGGACTTCAAAAGAAATGCCACAATCGGGCGTCTGAGCGACACCGCATAAAGGGCTTTAAAAGAAATGCCACAGTCGGGCGTCTTAGCGGCACCACATAAAGGGCTTTAAAGGAAATGCCACGATCGAGGCGTCTTAGCGACACCACATAAAGGGCTTTAAAGGAAATGCCACGGTCAAAGGCGTCTTAGCGACACCGCATAAAGGGCTTTAAAAGAAATGCCACGGTCGAGGCGTCTTAGCAACACCACATAAAGGGCTTTAAAAGAAATGCCACAGTCGGGCGTCTTAGCGACACCACATAAAGGGCTTTAAAAGAAATGCCACAGTCGGGCGTCTTAGCGACACCGCATAAAGGGCTTGAAAAGAAATGCCACAGTCGGGTGTCTTAGCGACACCGCATAAAGGGCTTATAAATGAACAAGAACAATGCCGCAGTCGGGTGACTGAGCGACACCACATAAAGGGCTTATAAATAAACAAGAATATCCAGGAGGTAGAACCATCCCAGGGATATTCGATCA
Source organism: Aegilops bicornis (assembly GCA_021605145.1). Taxonomy (NCBI): domain Eukaryota; kingdom Viridiplantae; phylum Streptophyta; class Magnoliopsida; order Poales; family Poaceae; genus Aegilops; species Aegilops bicornis. The sequence goes on along the minus strand of CM038674.1, from coordinate 68,415,167 downwards.
TACCAATAAAATCATGGGTTAGTCAACAATAATAATAATAATCATAATTATCACAATCCACAATTTGTAATTTCAGTTAACAGTTTAACAGTTTCGCCTTCGAAGACCGACACTAAGACCGACACTTGACCCATCCCAGACTGTAATCCTTAACCATGGACACGGCTATTCGAATAGGTTTAATCTCTGCCGAGGGTGTACTCTTTACCCACGAGTAACGGATTCCTTTAGTCCATCGGGACTAATTCCGTCTACAGTCTTTTTGTTGAAAACACACCTAACTTGCACACACCAGCTTAACTCACATGTGTCTGGAATCACCCACGACACCTGTTAAGCAAAACTCTAAGTGGGGAGGCCACAACCTCGACGTAACATGGGATCACAAAATTTATACCGCGCGCAAACTGGGGAGCTACCCCCTTTCGGCTACAACCGAAACACCCATGCTCCCGGACCCGGTGGCATGACTACCGGATGCCTCCAGTATCTTCCACGACGGCCTCTCTGTACGGTGTGTGCTAGGAAAGGGTTGGCAACTTATTGAACCGTACCCAACTTGGGGTAGAGACGACTGGTAGTACGAAGCAAGTATGGGTGTTACTGGCACAAGACTCGATCTACGGTCGACTCAGGAGGTTATAATATTTCCTGCATGATTAGCATAACCATGCATATATTTCAAACAATAGATGGAAACATCACACGACATACCCCTCATGTCATACCGGACACGACCGTCTCGACGGAGGACTAGGGGCAAGCCCGTGTCTACCCAAGACAGAGGCCTTCCCGTCTTTCCTTCCGGTATGCATGAAAGACGTATGACGGTGATTTCCATCACATATCATGTCAACTTCATTAGCAAAAACTCATTAATATGCACCCATAAATAGGATCACATCCTCACATAAAATGACGCATGTATATGTCGGGATGGTGCTGCCACCGTGTCATGCAACACACATAAAAATTCACCAGGCTTTAGAATGCTTGCCTTTAGGTCAAGGGAAAGAAGGGTGCATCCAAAACATCTTGAAATCTTCAAAATCCTATTTAAAAGAATATATTAGAATTAACACACAAAATAAAAACAACACAAAAAAGTTGTTTTGAATTTTTTTCAAATAAATCTTAAAATAAACTAGACCATATTTGAGAGAGGTAGCAAAAAGAATCAATTCATTTGGAGTTGTATTTAAAAAGTTATAGACAGTCAAAGTTACGGTCAAATCGATTTTAAAATAAAAGCAGAAAAACAGAAAAACGGTTTGATTAATTACGTACACGTCGAAAGCGTAATCTGGAAATACGCTTCCACTTACTCCGCGTGGACGGTGCGTGGTCACCGACAGTGGGTCCTAGGTGGCCCACTAGTCAGGTTTGACTAGTCCGCCCTCCTTCTTTTCCCTCTGTCCCGAGAGGAGGCGGAACTCAGGTGACCAACGCCGGCGAGCGGCGGCTCCTCGCGGCCTCTGGAGGGCGGGGATGGATCCGCCAGACTGGGGCGGTCCTACTGGTAGTCGCTGGGTCGGCGGGGACGGCGTGAGCTGCCGGCGGCGAGCTTCGCGGCGGAGGAAAGCTTCGGGGGCGAAGTGGTTTTGGGGCCGCGGTGGTTCTCGATCGAAATGGAGTAGGGGGGAGGGTTCAGGGGAGGATGAGAGGGTTTCTGGTGAAGAGATTGGAGAGGGGGAAGCTCTGGTTGCGTCGAACGGAGCCGGGAGGCGGCGGTGGCCGAACTGACCGGAGAGGTCGAAGATGACCTGCTCCCCTTCAATTGGCGGCTAAGGGGACACGAGTGGGATGGTGTGAGGCTGCCTGCGTGCGGTTTTGAGCTTGGGGCCTCCTTATATAGCGTGGCTAGGTTGGTCTGAGGCGGCCGGAGATAAGAACGACGGCGAACCGACGTTCTGTAGCAGCAGGGGGACGTGGCGACGACGGGAGCTAGGGAACACGCTTGCGGATGAGCACACACTGCTCACAGGGGCAGGTGGCGAGCCGGGGTGGCTTTGGCGGCGCCGACACGGTCGGGGCCTGCTAGCAGCCGGCAGCTAGCCGCCACGGCCGTCCTGACGGTGGCGCTGTGGGGTGCCAGGTTGGTCGGGGTGGCGTGGCGGTGCAAGGGGACACGGCGTGCTGGCTGGGGCCGGATTTTGAGTGCGGGGTGTGACGCGGCGGCTCGGGTGCATGTGGGTGCCAAACGCACGCTCTGGGCGCGCCTAGAGCACGCCCGGGACATGCTCGACGAAATGTCAGGGCACCCTAGAGAGTTCCAAACCACAAGATAGTTAGCAGAAAGGGGTTATGGGTTAGGGCTAAACCTTGGGACAGGCTGGGTAGGTCAGGGGCTCAAGTTCACAATGTAAACTTGAAATCGTGCCAAATCTGGTCATGCACTCAGGGTGTTTGACAAAATGCCCAAGGCACCTAGGTAGTTCTTGGAGTGGCCAAACTCTCCAGATCAGTGTCTCTATGGATGTGAGAGAGGGTGGTGGAGTTGGTTTGCAAAATGGAGAAACTTGCTAGTGCAAGTTTTGCAAAACTACAATTCTGGACATGGAGTAATTGGCATCATTACAAAGACTAAAAGTGCACCAAATAGAGCATGCTCCTGGACTTAGGGGTTTTACAGGGTTGACTACAAGCAAGAGAAAACACAAGGTCACTAGAGCAAGAAATAACAGAGTTGCAGTAGAAAACACAAGTCTGGTCCAGAATGAAGAAGAGGCTAATGCACTCAAATTTTTCAAAGAACATCACTATGTTTTTGCATAAAGTTGAATGGCATGCTACCATGACATCCCATAATTTTGGTGGAGGCTCTAGGGAAATATTTAATTGGGTTGCGGTGCAAAAATGTCCTTTGGACCAGAGAAGAAAAACAGGAGTAACACTCAAAATAAGCAATGAAATAATTTTATTAATGCACATAATTGATTTCTGAGACACCTCATGACATCTCCACATTTGGGTTGAAATTTTAAGTGATTTTATCAAATGGTTGTAGTACAAACAGAGCTCAAAAATTTGAAACAAGCCATTTTAATGATTAAAGCTCAGGGTGAAATAATTTAATAAACAAATCTACTGATTTAGAAATTGTTTTAATGAGATGGCAAAGAAGTCCAATATATTTTGGAAAGCTGCACTTGGGAAAAATACAAAACTCCTTAACAATAAAAGAAGAGTTCTGAAATCAACAGAAATAAAGATTTTTAAAACCCTTGGCAAAATTTTTAATATTGAAAACTTGGCAAAAATTTTGGGGTGTTACATTTGTACACGACTACATATGCTATTATGTACAAAATCAGAGCAAAGATTGGTGCCCCCATAATTTAGGTATGGTTTACAAATGCCATGATATCAAATTCAAATAATTGAATGGACTTCATGTTGAATTCGATTTTTTAAACCACCTTAAGTGAATTCAAATGTATGCTAGTTCATAGGTAGTAGCTATTTATAATGTCCATTGTGTAACTTTTGTATGTATAATGTGCTTTACACACACAACATGAACTATACTCACGTTTATATTCGATTGCTAAGGCGATGCATTGTGCAGGAGTTCAAAATACTAACTATGTGGATCAATTGTGTCGAATAATAACATAGACATGCTCAAATTCGATAGAATCGAGATGTCTGATGGATCAATGACCGCTCCTTACGCGAATTGCAAATATCATGCTCCCATCCTAATATTTGGATATAATTTATATCTTTAATCAATGTGTAGAGCATTCTTTTACGTGTAGTTTCACTCTCCATCGGTGGTCTCTCACACATGCTCACACACTCTCTCCCGAGGTGTCTTTCTCGCACACATGCTCTAGATATAACCCTCCCTCCCTCTCGTAACCATTTACAACTGTTTCCACTAACCTTTATCACAAGCACTCTTCCTCTACTTAAACATACACACGCACAATCCTCATCGACCCTTTCTATATACATGGACCTGCCTCGTGTCTCATGTACGCACATTATCTTTTACGCCTTTGTCTCTCACGCATTGTCTCACACCTCTCTTCCTAATCGACGAGTATGATTCTAGCAGAGCATTCTGTAGGATGCCCCTTCAAGTTAGGTTGGATGAATAGTAATATCAGAGATAAAGGGGTTACCTTAGTCCGAGAACCTAGGGTTACAAATCCTAGCCGGCTTTGTCAGTGGACACAGAGTCCTTCACAATTCTGCTATCTTTGTCTTGTACGACTAGTCATTCATGGGTCTTCCTAAAAGCGTCACGGACCGACCAATGTGGCGCAGGACGGAACAGAACGAAGGGCCTCACCTCGACCCACCGGACCTCACGCGGTGACACACCCTCTGCCCCCGCGTCTCATTATATTCTCACACCCACACATACCAACACAAACACCACACACAGAAAATTTCTCCTGGTGCATGTATTCCCTCCCCCCTTGCATATACACACTCAAGGGAATGGAATCTCTTGTCGTGACATCATATCGTCTCTCTCTCTCTCTCTCTCTCTCTAGACCACTCTCATTTCTCGTGCTATCTCTCCCACGCCCCCCCCCGCCGGCCCCTCTATCCATGCCTCTCTCGAATACGTAATACATACACATACCTCTCTAGGCCCCACTAAATGCATCAACTACACATTCACACATGTTACATCACGTACCCCATTGATCTAAAAAGCCCTCTCTTCACGTTTATTTGGCATACAACATTCCTTTTGAATAAAGTGTGGCCAAAAAATTATTTTAGAGTTTCTACATATATACAACATTACAAAGTTATATGGAGGAGTATGAACGCTAATTTGCATTGCATGGTGCCCACAATGATATTTATTTCGCACTGTGAATTTGTATATTTTTATACTATATAAAAAGTTAGTCATAATAAAGAGAAACAAAGAGCATCTCTCTCTCCATCGCATACCCCCTGTACGCCCCTTTCACGTATGCACACAAAACTATCTCCAGGTCCTCTAAAAGTAAGCCCCCAGAAAATTCACGCATGTTTCATCTTTCTCTCGTGATATATGCAATGACGATCATTGTATTTGAAGCGAAAGCACGATACGTACATTGAACTTCAGAATCCACTCATTACGGTCACCATTTATGTTTAATGGTTATTATGCAGTCACGGGCTCACCGTACAACTCTGTATTTGCTCATGACATGACTAGTTGACCAGTTAAACGCTCCACGTGGCACCTCTAGTGTTGCATCACATTATCTCACAACCATCCTGCCCACACAATCGACTTGTATCTACTCTACATCTACACTCTTATAAAATACATAAAATACACTCTTATAAAAAACAGAGTTGGTGATGATGGTGTGCCTGCCATCCTGCAATATAGGCCGTCCGATCTATATCTGATGGATAGGAAAGAAATTATGGCAATTTTGCAAAAAGGTACCTGCACACCTCTCCACATTTGCAAATAAGGCCTTCCCTCGTTCATCCTTTTCTCTTACAAGATAAACAAGTCATACAAATGCATCTTGATGTTACGTGCAACGCACGGGCATCTTGCTAGTAAGAATGAAAACAAACAACAACAAAATATTTGGACGGTGGTTCGAAGTCATGACCGCAGGCACAGCGGACAAGGTGGCCTTGTATTGGTATGCTGAGCCGTCTGTTTTAACACACAGGAGCTGGTGTGGTGATTATACACGCACGCACGCATGCACACGAACTGCATCCACACAACACTCACACAAACACATGCACCCACGCACGCACGCAACACTCACACGTACACACGCAGCCACGCACGCACACAACACTCACACGCATGCACGCAACGCTCACACGCACACACGCACGCATGCTTGCACACACCAGTACACCACACGACCAACACACACTCTCACGCTCAAGTGCTCAACCTACACGTGCATGCACACACATCAGGCCCTGACGGACACATACACAACCAGCTGATTCCCGCGCACGGGTTGGAGCCTTGTCGCGCCTGCGTAAATTTGTGTTTATCTGACCTTTTGCCTATGCGAACTGACAGGTGGGACCCACAACGAACATGGTCAATTTAACTAGTCAACATGGCGCCACGCAGACTATTTGGTCAGTCAACAGAGTGCAATCCGATGCTGAGCTGTGAGCAAGTGACCGTATAATCACCACAAAACGTATATAGTGACCATAATCAGCTTATTCTGAAGTTCGGTGACCGTGTTACGCTTTTCTTTCTGTAGGACCTCCAAAACTACATCTCTACACGTTCTCGCATGTTACATCTAACAACTATGCAATACAGCACTACTACTACACTCTAACACAATAAATCATATGTGTTTTTTGTTTTACTAGATATCATATTGTTACTTATAATTATTCAGTTTGCATACATTAAAATTGCCTTTGAAATGTATGGCCAGTATCATCTACCGCGCGGGAAAAATCCCGCCCTTTCCTGTTTAATCGGGTTTGTATCGATGGATCGTGCGAAACAGCAAAACTATACTAGTACTATACAGTACAAGTGACAGTTCACTGGGCAGTCGTGTCGTCTACTCCTCCGTCGTAAGAGTGGAGTGCTCGCTTTCATAAATCTTCTAGTCCCTTTCACCGACATGTGGGACATCAAGCTACCGGGTCCACGTGCCATACCGAATACGATGCAGAGCAGCCGGGTGAAGCACCCCAGTCATGGCGCCGGCGTAGTAATGAGCAATGAGGCGTCAAATCACAAAGCTGCACCTTTCCCGCAGTTAAGTTGGAGGGAAGAAGAAACCATCATTTCACTCATTGCTGAATCTGCTTCTCCCTCATCTTCTTCAACTTAACCACGTGTTGCTTTTGCCGTTGTTCTGCCTCATGTGGGACGCGGATCGGCTTGTTAAAGCACTGACACGTGGGACCGCATGTTAGCAAACCGCCAGGACAACGTCCTCCGAAAATAAGAAGCCTAATCCTAGACTTACAAAGGGCTACGTAGCTGCTACGATACTTTCCATCTAATCTATATATGCCCCCCTGATTTTCAGGTGGGGTGGGCCTAATCCTCTCCTTTAATCCAATCAAATAGTCCCACATCACATCAGTTCATAACTTTACGTAAACCATTACGTGGATGTAGCATTGCTCAAATAAGAAACCTCCCCCGCCATCCACGTGGCAAAATCACCTCCTTTTTACTAATCTCGATTCTATAATTGTTTAGATCAATATAATTGAGATTTGTATAGATAGCACACAGGAGCAAAACCAAGTGGTACGGTTAAGGGCATCCACATTGTGTAGCCAAATGTGAAAATAGCTTTTGGCATCGTGGGAACCATTGTGGACCGTGTTGCCAAAGCCAAAAGGATGGAACCGAAGCTCCCTGATTGATTGATTGAAGGAATAAAAAAATGCAACGTCTCTCCTCTTTCTCCCAAGCTTGGACGCATGTAGTATAGTATAGAGCACAGAGTCTACTCCCCTGTCCCTTCTATCACAAATCACAAAGCAGTGAGGCGTCAAATCACAAAAGCACGGACGAAGCAACCATCATTTCACTCTTCGCTGACTCCGCTTCTCCATCATCTTCTTCGAGAAGCCATCTCACCGCATTAGTTACTCCTAGTAGTACTAGTAAAGGACTTCCTGGATGCAAATAAGGCGGTTATCTCGGCTTGCAGGCGGCACTTGCGAACGACTTACCGTGGTCTCCCTCAATGGTGTTCTCCGTCGAACGCACTTCGCCAAACCACCAAAAAATATCGTCGACGTCACGTACTTATCCTGTTTGGGTCTAGTCCTTGCATTGCCAAACTTCGCCACACATTTTTGCCAAGCTTTCCTAAAGTTTTCAAAATGAGAAGGAGGTACACTTGCGCACGGCTATCGCTCTCGCCCCGCACCCTCACACGGTCGCTCCTGCACACCGCGGTCGCACCCACCCTCACACAGTCGCTCTTGCACGCCGCAAACCCAACCAAGGGAACACACCCTCAAGGACACGTGTTGTCGCATGTGAACACACCAAACTCAGCCATCCTATCGCTGACACATAATTTTCATTCATAGAGTATGTTTATCCAACCGCATGTTGGGGAGTATCCGTACGGCCCGTGCGGTGGTCTGTTGGGGAAGAATGAAAGAAGGGTTAGGAGAAGTAGGATATTCATCCAACCGCCTGAAATGGTAGACTGACCCAAGTCAGGCGACTTGCATAACAAATATATGTTTTTACACAACAAAAGATCCATGAAAACAACAACATAAAGAAAAACTATCACTGCTCGCGGAAAGAGACGGCCTCGTCGTCTTTGGCTGCCGACGAACCAGCCGACGTGTGTCTCCGCACCGTGGTTGTCCTCAGCCTCCAGCTACTCGTTCAAGTGGAGCATGCTGGCGCTCTACACGGACGAGAGCACAGCCCGGTTCAAGTCGAGGGGCGTGCGGTTACACTGCGGGAGGGCCTCGATGGCAGTGGCATCCGCGCGCTCCGTGTCGAGTCGAGCCTCCGCCGCCCGGTTCAAGTCCAGGACGTCTGGTTCCGCCTGCAGGAGGGCGTCAATGAGAGCGGCATCCGCGCGCTCTGCATCGAGTCGAGCCTCTGCTGCCCGGTTCAAGTCCAGGACGTCCGGTTCCGCCTGCAGGAGGGCCTTGATGGCAGCGGCATCGGCGCGCTCCACCTCAAGTTGAGCCTCCGCTGCCCGGTTCACATCCACGAAATCCGGTTCCGCCTGCAGGAGAGCCTCGATGGCAGCGGCATGCGCGCTCCGCATCGAGTTGAGCCTCTGCTTCCCGGTCCTCCTTTAGTATCGCCATGTTGAACCGCTGGTCCGCCTGCACCATGCGGGACTCGGACGCCGGCACGAAGTCGACTTCCATCGTCTCATACCCATCGGGGGCCTTCTGCGCTGCGACCTCCACCATGAACATTGGATCGGCTTCCTCCTCCTCGTAGCTTAGCTCAGAACTCGGTGATTGGCCCGCCGCAAAGTGATGACCCACAAGTATAGGGGATCTATCATAGTCCTTTCGATAAGTAAGAGTGTCGAACCCAACGAGGGGCAGAAGGAAATGATAAGCGGTTTTCAGCAAGGTATTCTCTGCAAGTACTGAAATAAGTGGTAACAGATAGTTTTGTGATAAGATAAATTGTAACGAGCAACAAGTAACAAGAGTAAATAAAGTGCAGCAAGGTGGCCCAATCCTTTTTGTAGCAAAGGACAAGCCTGGAAAAACTCTTATAATAGGAAAAGCGCTCCCGAGGACACATGGGAATATCATCAAGCTAGTTTTCATCACGTTCATATGATTCGCGTTCGGTACTTTGATAATTTGATATGTGGGTGGACCGGTGCTTGGGTGTTGTTCTTACTTGAACAAGCATCCCACTTATGATTAACCTCTATTGCAAGCATCCGCAACTACAACAAAAGTATTAAGGTAAACCTAACCATAGCATGAAACATATGGATCCAAATCAGCCCCTTATGAAGCAACACATAAACTAGGGTTTAAGCTTACATCACTCTAGCAACCCATCATCTACTTATTACTTCCCAATGCCTTCCTCTAGGCCCAAATAATGGTGAAGTGTTATGTAGTCGACGTTCACATAACACCACTAGAGGCTAGACAACATACATTGATGTCTACTACACAACCTTCTTCTTGTAGACGTTGTTGGGCCTGCAAGTGCACAGGTTGTAGGACAGTAGCAAATTTCCCTCAAGTGGATGACCTAAGGTTTATCAATCCGAGGGAGGCGTAGGATGAAGATGGTCTCTCTCAAGCAACCCTGCAACCAAATAACAAAGAGTCTCTTGTGTCCCCAACACACCCAATACAATGGTAAATTGTATAGGTGCACTAGTTCGGCGAAGAGATGGTGATACAAGTGCAATATGTATGGTAGATAAAGGTTTTTGTAATCTGAAAATAGAAAAACAGCAAGGTAACAAGTGGTAAAAGTGAGCGTAAACGGTATTGCAATGATAGGAAACAAGGCCTAGGGTTCATACTTTCACTAGTGCAAGTTTTCTCAACAATAATAACATAATTGGATCACATAACTATCCCTCAACATGCAACAAAGAGTCACTCCAAAGCCACTAATAGCGGAGAACAAACGTAGAGATTATGGTAGGGTACGAAACCACCTCAAAGTTATTCTTTCTAATCAATCCGGTGGGCTATTCCTATAAGTGTCACAAACAGCCCTAGAGTTTGTACTAGAATAACACCTTAAGATACAAATCAACCAAAACCCTAATGTCACCTAGATACTCCATTGTCACCTCAAGTATCCGTGGGCATGATTATATGATATGCATCACACAATCTCAGATTCATCCAACCAACATAAAAGTACTTCAAAGAGTGCCCAAAAGTTTCTACCGGAGAATCAAGAACGTGTGCCAACCCCTATGCATAGGTTCATGGGCGGAACCCGCAAGTTGGCCACCAAAACATACATCAAGTGGCACATGATATTGTCTGACCGATTCTCTGGGTATTAATTTCCAGAAAAATGGCCCTTGTGCTCACCAGCCCCAGGATAACTGTTAGCTGATGAGGCACCAACTTGATACAGAAATTCCAAGCAAAGGTACAAATATGTAGTACAAGACCATTCTGGCCTATGTGTACAACAATATGGTTTCTAGTGGTTGGTGGCGGAAGCGGTTTGTGGATCATCATCGTCCATGGGACTCCATTTCCCACAGGAACAGCTGAGGAGGTTAACTCCTATCTTCGCGAGACTGCTACCACTGTTGCTTAGGTTCCGGGGCTGTCAACACGGTAGCTCCTCTCCGCGCAAGAAATCTGGCCAAGACAATAGCCAGGGACAAGCCTGTGAGTATTTTGAATATACTCGCAAACATTATGAACACATGAATAATATAACAATGATGTGCTGAAAATATTTTATGCTCATGACATCAGTCATAAAAGATAATAAAAATTCTGATGCACGCAAGCATGTTATTTATGAATATGCCATAACATAGTAGTATTAAAGTTATGAAATAAATAACAAGCATGCCACAGTCGGGCGTCTTAGCGACACCACATAAAGGGCTTTAAAAGAAATGCATAATCAGGAGTCTTAGCGACACCACATAAAGGGATTTAAAAGAAATGCCACAGTCGGGCGTCTCAGCGACACCACATAAAGGGCTTATAACAGAAATGCCACAGTCGGGCGTCTTAGCGACACCACATAAAGGGCTTTAAAAGAAATGCCGCAGTCGGGCGTCTTAGCGACACCACATAAAGGGCTTTAAAAGAAATGCCGCAGTCGGGCGTCTTAGCGACACCACATAAAGGGCTTTAAAAGAAATGCCGCAGTCGGGCGTCTTAGCGACACCACATAAAGGGCTTTAAAAGAAATGCCACGATCGAGGCGTCGGCGACACCACATAAAGGGCTTTAAAAGAAATGCCACGGTCAGGCGTCTCGGTGACACCACATAAAGGGCTTAAAAGAAATGCATGATCGAGGCGTCTTAGCGACACCACATAAAGGGCTTTAAAAGAAATGCCACAATCAGGCGTCTCGGTGACACCACATAAAGGGCTTAAAAGAAATGTCGCGATCAGGCGTCTTAGCGACACCACATAAAGGGCTTTAAAAGAAATGCATGATCGAGGCGTCTTAGCGACACCACATAAAGGGCTTTAAAGAATCACGGTGAATATCCGGAGGTAGAACCGTCCTGTGGATATTCGATAATACCAATAATATCACGGGTTAGCCCAGAACAAAAATAATAATCATAATTATCAATGTCACAAGTTGTAATACCATTTCTGATTTAGCAGTTTCACCTCCGAAAAACGACACTAAGACCGACACTTGACCCATCCCAGACTTTAATCCTTAACCATGGACACAGCTATTCGAATAGATCTTAATCTCTGCAGAGAGTGTACTCTTTACCCACGAGCAACGGATTCCCTTAGTCCATCGGGACTAATTCCGTCTACGGTCTTTTAAATGAAAACGCACCTGACTTGCACACACCAGCTTAACTCACCGGTGTCTGGAATCACCCACGACACCCGTTAAGCAAAACTCTAAATGGGGAGGCTACAACCTCGATTAGCATGGGATCACAAAATTTATACCGCGCGCAAAACTAGGAAGCAACCCCCTCGGCTACAACCGAAACACCCATGCCCCCGACGGATGGTGGCTTTAATCCATGGCCGTGGTACCCTCATCCCGCCCCTCTCATGCGTGTGTGCTAGAAAGGGGTTGACAAATTACTGAACCGTACTCTACTTGTTGTAGAGACTAGTGGTAGTACGAAACAAGTATGGGGGTTACTGGAACAAGACTCGATCTAGGGCCGACTCAGGAGGTTTATAACGTTCCCTACATGATGTGTATAACAAAAATATTCCAACCAACAGAATCACCGCTCATTATACCTTACTATGCCATACCGGACATAACCGTCCCGACGGAGACCGGCGACAAACTCATGCCTACCCAAGGCAGAGGTTTTCCCGGATTCCTTCCGTTATGCATGCAAGGCACATGAGGATGATTATCATCACAAGAGTGTTTGTTTCCAACAGCATGGAAGTCTCTAATATGCATTCATGCAAATGATCATGTCACATGAAATAACAAGTTCTCCGAAATGAGTTGGTGTTATAGACGTATCAACGAACACACAAAAATATTATGCCGGGGTTCAGAATGCTTGCCTTCAATGTGTGGTAAGGCAGGGTGCACTCCAAAACTTTTGAAAGTTTTCTTCTCTCTCTTCAAAGTCCTATTTTAAATAAATTTGAATTAACACACAAGTTCAAAACAGCACAAAAAGTTGTGTTGAAAAATTATCAAATAAATCTTAAAATAAACTAGATCAAATTTGAGAGAGGTGGGAAAAAGAATCATTTCATTTGGAGTTGTATTTAAAAAGTTAAGCTCGGTCAAAGTTTTGGTCAAAAACTGTTTTTAAAATAAACAGAAAAAGAAAAACGTTTCGAATATAAGCATACGTCGAAGACGTACTTTGAGAATGCACCTTCACTTACTACAAGTGGAGGCGGAGTGCAGGTCCCACGGTGGGCCTGCCTAGCCCATCGTCAGGTTTGACCAGTCGCCCTCCCTCCCTTCCTCTGCCCGGCAGTGCGGGACTCGGCGATCGTCAGCCGTGAGCAGCCAGGTCCTTGCGGGAGGCTGAGGCGGGATGGATCCGCAGATCAAGAGCGGTCCTTCCGGTGGTCGTTGGGTTGGCGGGGACGGAGTGAGCTGCCGGCGGCGAGCTTCGCGGCGGAGGAGGCTTCAGGTGGATTTGGGGTCCTGGGCTATGGTGGCTCTCGGTCGGGGATGAGGCGATGGGCGGCTCCGCACGATCACGTGGAGTTGGGTGGTGGCGCTGGATTGCCGGGAGGTGCCTTGGTTGCGATGGAATCGGCCGGGACTTGGCGGCGACCGAACCGGCCGGACTCGGGGAAGATGGCCTTCCCCTCCTCGACTGCTAGCCATGGTAGCTCTAGGGGGATCATTTGAGGTTGCTTGATGACTCGATTGAACTCCGGGGCCCTTATATAGGCGGTGGAGGTCGGTCCCGAGGCGGCCGGCGATAAGGACGACGGCGAACCGCCATTCTGTGAGGCAGGGCGACGTGGAGGCGACGAGAGCTAGCCGACGAGCGAGGGGATAAGCTTGCGCGGCTCCCAGGGGCAGGTGGCGAGCCGGCGTGGCTCGGGCGGCGCCGTGTTGGGTAACGAAGTAATTTCAAAAAATTTCCTACGCACACACAGGACCATGGTGATGGCATAGCAACGAGAGGGGAGAGTGTTGTCTACGTACCCTCGTGAGACCGTGGCGGAAGCGATCACAACGTAGAGGAAGTAGTCGACGTTCTCCTCGCGATCCTGCCGATCGGTGCCGTTACTCCGGCACCTCCGAGTCGATGATGACATAGAGGAAGTAGTCGTCGTTCTCCTCGCGATCCAGCCGATCCAGCGCCGTTACTCCGGCGCCTCCGAGTTCTTGGCACACGTTCAGCTCGATGGCGCTCCTCGGGCTCCGATCCAGCAAAGCTCCGGGAGAAGGAGTTCACGTCGGACGACGGCGTGGTGACGATCTTGATGTTTCACCGACGCAGGGCTTCGCCTAAGCACCGCTACGATATGACCGAGGTGGAATATGGTGGAGGGGGGCACCGCACACGGCTAAGGAATGATCTCAAGGATCAACTTGTGTGTGTTCTAGGGTGCCCCCCCTCCCCCGTATATAAAGGAGGGAGGGAGGAGGTGGCCGGCCACAAGGGGGGCGCACCATAGGGAGGAAACCTACTCCAAGTAGGTTTCCTCTTTCCTTATCTTATTTGGAGGGGAAGGAAGGAGTACTAGTATTAGGAAGTAGTACTAGTAGTAGGAATAGGAAGAGGGGAAGGAGAAAGGAAAGGGGGCGGCCCCCTCCCCAGTCGGATTGGGCTTGGGGGCGCGCCTCCCTTGTTCCTTCTCCTTCCTCCTACATGGGCCCAATAAGGCCCATATACCTCCCGGGGGTTCCGGTAACCTCCCGGAGCTCCAAACTTCTCTGGAACCTTTCCGGTGTCCAAATATATCCGTCCAATATATTAATCTTTATGTCTCGACCATTTCGAGACTCCTCGTCATGTTCGTGATCATATCCGGGACTCCGAACAACCTTCGGTACATCAAAATACAAAAACTCATAATATAACCGTCATCGAAACCTTAAGCGTGCGGACCCTACGGTTCGAGAACAATGTAGACATGACCGAGACACATCTCCGGTCAATAACCAATAGCGGGACCTGGATGCCCATATTGGTTCCTACATTTTCACGAAGATCTTTATCGGTCGGAACCGCATAACAACATACGTTGTTCCCTTTGTCATCGGTATGTTACTTACCCGAGATTCGATCGTCGGTATCCAATACCTAGTTCAATCTAGATTCTTGGCAAGTCTCTTTACTCGTTCCGTAATACATCATCTTACAACTAACTCATTAGTTGTAATGCTTGCAAGGCTTTATGTGATGTGTATTACCGTGAAGGCCCAGAGATACCTCTCCGAGCAATCGGAGTGACAAAACCTAATCTCGAAATACGCCAACCCAACAAGTACCTTTGGAGACACCTGTAGTACTCCTTTATGATCACCCGATTCGTTGTGACGTTTGGTAGTACCCAAAGTGTTCCTCCGATAAACGGAGTTGCATAATCTCATAGTTACGAGGAATATGTATAAGTCATGAAGAAAGCAATAGCAACATACTAAGCGATCAAGTGCTAGGCTAACGGAATGGGTCATGTCAATCGAGATCATTCTCCTAATGATGTGATCCCGTTAATCAAATGACAACTCATGTCTATGGTTAGGAAACATAACCATCTTTGATTAACGAGCTAGTCAAGTAGAGGCATACTAGTGACACTCTGTTTGTCTATGTATTCACACATGTATTATGTTTCCGGTTAATACAATTCTAGCATGAATAATAAACATTTATCATGATATAAGGAAATAAATAATAACTTTATTATTGCCTCTAGGGCATATTTCCTTGATCTCCCACTTGCACTAGAGTCAATAATCTAGTTCACTTTCCATTAATGATTCTAACACCCATGGAGTCTTGGTGCTGATCATGTTTTGCTCGTGGAAGAGGCTTAGTTAACGGGTCTGCAACGTTCAGATCCATATGTATTTTGCAAATCTCTATGTCTCCCACTTGGACTTGGTCCCGAATGGAATTGAAGCGTCTCTTGATATGCTTGGTCCTCTTGTGAAATCTGGATTCCTTTGCCAAGGCAATTGCACGATATTGTCACGTAAGATCTTCATTGGTCCCGATGCACTAGGTACAACACCTAGATCGGAAATGAACTCTTTCATCCAGACTCCTTCATTTGCTGCTTACGAAGCAGCTATGTACTCCGCTTCACATGTAGATCCCGCCACGACGCTTTGTTTAGAACTGCACCAACCGACAGCTCCACCGTTTAACAAAAACACGTATCCGGTTTGCGATTTAGAATCGTCCGGATCAGTGTCAAAGCTTACATCGGCGTAACCATTTACGACTAGCTCTTTGTCACCTCCATATCGAGAAACATATCCTTAGTCCTTTTCGTGTATTTCGGGATGTTCTTGACCGCTGTCCAATGATCCACTCTGGATTACTTTGGTACCTTCCTGCCAAGCTTACAGCTAAGCATACGTCAGTGTCTGGTACACAGCATTGCATACATGATAGAGCCTATGGCTGAAGCATAGGGAACATCGTTCATTTTTTCTCTATCTTCTGCTTTGTGGTCGGGCATTGAGTCGACTCAATCTCACACCTTGTAATGTCTGGTAAAAAACCTTTCTTTGCCTGATCCATTTTGAACTTCTTCAAAACTTTATCAAGGTATGTGCTTTGTGAAAGTCCAATTAAGCGTCTTGATCTATCTCTATAGATCTTGATGCCCAATATGTAAGCAGCTTCACCAAGGTCTTTCATCGAAAAACTCTTGTTCAAGTATCCCTTTATGCTATCCAGAAATTCTATATCATTTCCGATCAGTAATATGTCATCTACATATAATATCGTAAACGCTTCTGAGCTCCCACTCACTTTCTTGTAAATCTGAGGCTTCTCCAAAAGTCTGTATAAACCCAAATACTTTGATCACACTATCAAAGCGTTTATTCCAACTCCGAGATGCTTGCACCAGTCCATAAATGGATCGCTGGAGCTTGCACACTTTGTTAGCTCCCTTTGGATTGATAAAACCTTCTGGTTGCATCATATACAACTCTTCTTCTAGAAACCCATTCAGGAATGCGGTCTTTACATCCATTTGCCAAATTTCATAATCATAAAATGCGGCAATTGCTAACATGATTCGGACAGACTTAAGCATCGCTACGGGTGAGAAGGTCTCATCGTAGTCAATCCCTTGAACTTGTCGAAAACCCTTTGCGACAAGTCGAGCTTTGTAGACAGCAATATTACCGTCGGCGTCGGTCTTCTTCTTGAAGATCCACTTGTTTTCTATTGCTTGCCGACCCTCGGGCAAGTCAACCAAAGTCCACACTTTGTTTTCATACATGGATCCCATCTCAGATTTCATGGCCTCAAGCCATTTTGCGGAATCTGGGCTCACCATCGCTTCTTCATAGTTCGTGGGTTCATCATGATCTAGTAGCATGACTTCCGAACAGGATTGCCGTACCACTCACAGTGCGGATTTTATTCTGGTTGATCTACGAGGTTACGTAGTAACTTGATCTGAAGTTTCATGATCAACATCATCAACTTCCTCACTATTTGGTGTAGATATCGCGAAACTGGTTTACGTGATAAACCACTTTCAAATAAGGGAGAAGGTACAGTTACCTCATCAAGTTCTACTTTCCTCCCACTCACTTCTTTCGAGAGAAACTCCTTCTCTAGAAAGGATCCATTCTTAGCAACAAATGTCTTGCCTTCGGATCTGTGATAGAAGGTGTACCCAACTGTCTCCTTTGGGTATCCTATGAAGATACATTTCTCCGATTTAGGTTCGAGCTTATCAGGTTGAAGCTTTTTCACATAAGCATCGCATCCCCATACTTTAAGAAACGACAACTTTGGTTTCTTGCTAAACCACAATTCATAAGGTGTCTTCTCAACGGATTTTGACGGTGTTCTATTCAGCGTGAATGCGGCCGTCTCAAGAGCATAACCCCAAAACGATAGCGGTAAATCTGTAAGAGACATCATAGATCGCACCATATCTAGTAAAGTGCGATTACAACGTTCGGACACACCATTGCGCTGTGGTGTTCCGGGTGGCGTGAGTTCTTGAAACTATTCCGCATTGTTTCAAATGTAGACCAAACTCGTAACTCAAATATTCGCCTCCACGATCAGATCGTAGAAACTTTATTTTCTTATTACGATGATTTTCAACTTCACTCTGAAATTCTTTGAACTTTTCAAATGTCTCAGATTTATGTTTCATTAAGAAGATATACCCATATCTGCTTAAATCATCTGTGAAGGTGAGAAAATAACGATATCCGCCACGAGCCTCAACATTCATTGGACCACATACATCTGTATGTATGATTTCCAACAAATCTGTTGCTCTCTCCATAGTACCGGAGAACGGGTTTTAGTCATCTTGCCCATGAGGCACGGTTACGCAAGTGCCAAGTGATTCATAATCAAGTGACTCCAAAAGTCCATCGATATGGAGTTTCTTCATGCGCTTTATACCGATATGACCTAAGCGGCAATGCCACAAATAAGTCGCACTATCATTATCAACTCTGCATCTTTTGGTTTCAACATTATGAATATGTGTATCACTACTATCGAGATTCATTAAAAATAGACCACTCTTCAAGGGTGCATGACCATAAAAGATATTATTCATATAAATAGAACAACCTTTATTCTCGATTTAAATGAATAACCGTCTCGCATCAAACAAGATCCAGATATAATGTTCATGCTTAACGCTGGCACCAAATAACAATTATTTAGGTCTAAAACTAATCCGAAGGTAGATGTAGAGGTAGCGTGCCGACCGCGATCACATCGACTTTGGAACCATTTCCCAGCGTATCGTCACCTCGTCCTTTGCCGGTGTTAAGCAATCATAGTCCCTGTTTGAGTTGCAAATATTAGCAACAGAACCGATTATCAAATACCAGGTGCTACTGCGAGCTCTAGTAAGGTACACATCAATAACATGTATATCACATATACCTTTGTTCACCTTGCCATCCTTCTTATCCGCCAAATACTTGGGGCAGTTCCGCTTCCGATGACGATGCGCTTGCGATAGAAGCACTCAGTTTCAGGTTTAGGTCCAGACTTGGGTTTCTTCCCTTGAGCAGCAACTTGTTTGCTGTTCTTCTTGAAGTTCCCCTTTTTCTTCCCTTTGCCTTTCTTCTTGAAACTAGTGGTCTTATTGACCATCAACACTTGATGCTCCTTCTTGATTTCTACTTCCGCAGCCTTCAGCATTGCGAAGAGCTCAGGCATAGTCTTTACTAACCCTTGCATATTATAGTTCATCACGAAGCCTTTGTAGCTTGGTGGCGTTGATTGAAGAATTACATCAATGACACAATCATCCGGAAGATCAACTCCCGGTTGAGTCAAGTGATTGTAATACCCGGTCATTACGAGTATGTGCTCACCGACAGACCCATTCTCCTCCATTTTGCAGCTATAGAACTTATTGGAGACTTCATATCTCTCAATCCGGGCATTACATTTGAAATATCAACTTCAACTCTTGGAACATCTCATATGCTCCACGACTTTCAAAATGTCGTTGAAGACCCGGTTCTAAGCCGTAAAGCATGGCACACTGAACTATAGAGTAGTCATCAGCTTTGCTCGCCAGACGTTCTTAACATCGCCGGCCAGCATCAAGAAGAGGTGGCACCTAGCGGTGCATCCAGGGCGTAACTCTTACGTGCAGCAATGAGGATAATCCTCGATTACGGACCCGATCCGTGTAATTGCTACCATCATCTTTCAACTTTGCTTTCTCAAGGAACGCATTAAAATTCAACGGAACAACAGACGAGCCATCTATCTACAAACAGACATAGACAAGCAAGATACTATCAGGTACTAAGTTCATGATAAATTTAAGTTCAATTAATCATATTACTTAAGAACTCCCACTTAGACAGATATCTCTCTAGTCATCTAAGTGATCACGTGATCCAAATCAACTAAACCATAATCGATCATCACGTGAGATGGAGTAGTTTTCAATGGTGAACATCTTATGTTGATCATATCTACTATATGATTCACGCTCGACCTTTCGGTCTCCGTGTTCGAGGCCATATCTGCATATGCTAGGCTCGTCAAGTATAACCTGAGTATTCTGCGTGTGCAAAACTGGCTTGCACCCGTTGTAGATGGACGTGAAGCTTATCACACCCGATCATCACGTGGTGTCTCGGCACGACGAACTTTGGCAGCGGTGCATACTCGGGAGAACACTACTTGATAATTTTAGTGAGAGATCATCTTAAAATGCTACCGTCAATCAAAGCAAAATAAGATGCATAAAGGATAAACATCACATGCAATCAATATAAGTGATATGATATGGCCATCATCATCTTGTGCTTGTGATCTCCATCTCCGAAGCACCGTCATGATCACCATCGTCACCGGAGCGACACCTTGATCTCCATCGTAGCATCGTTGTCGCTTTCGCCATCTATTGCTTCTCGACTATCACTACCGCTTAGTGATAAAGTAAAGCAATTACGTAAGCGTTGCATTTCATACAATAAAGCGACAACCATATGGCTCACTGCCGATTGCCGATAACTTCGGTTACAAAACATGATCATCTCATACAATAAAATATAGCATCACGTCTTGACCATATCACATCACAACATGCCCTGCAAAAACAAGTTAGGCGTCCTCTACTTTGTTGTTGCAAGTTTTACGTGGCTGCTACGGGCTGAGCAAGAACCGATCTTACCTACGCATCAAAACCACAGCGATACTTCGTCAAATAGACTCCGTTTAACCTTCTCAAGGACCGGGCGTAGCCACACTCGGTTCAACTAAAGTGAGAGAGACAGACACCCGCCAGCCACCTTTAAGCACGAGTGCTCGTAGCTTGGTGAAACCAGTCTCGCGTAAGCGTCTGGCGTAATGTCGGTCCGGCCGCTTCATCTCACAATACCGCTGAACCAAAGTATGACATGCTGGTAGGCAGTATGACTTGTATCGCCCACAACTCACTTGTGTTCTACTCGTGCATATGACATCAACGCATAAAACCAGGCTCGGATGCCACCGTTGGGTAACGCAGTAATTTCAAAAATTTTCCCTCGCACACACAGGACCATGGTGATGGCATAGCAACGAGAGGGGAGAGTGTTGTCTACGTACCCTCGTGAACCGTGGCGGAAGCGATCACAACGTAGAGGAAGTAGTCGTACGTTCTCCTCGCGATCTTGCCGATCCCAGTGTCGTTACTTCGGCACCTCCGAGTCGATGATGACGTAGAGGAAGTAGTCGTACGTTCTCCTCGCGATCCAGCCGATCCCAGCGCCGTTACTCCGGCGCCTCCGAGTTCTTGGCACACGTTCAGCTCGATGACGCTCCTCGGGCTCGGATCCAGCAAAGCTCCGGGGAGAAGGAGTTCCGTCAGCACGACGGCGTGGTGAAGATCTTGATGTTTCACCGACGCAGGGCTTCGCCTAAGCACCGCTACGATATGAACGAGGTGGAATATGGTGGAGGGGGGCACCGCACACGGCTAAGGAACGATCTCAAGGATCAACTTGTGTGTGTTCTAGGGTGCCCCCCCTCCCCCGTATATAAAGGAGGGAGGGAGGAGGTGGCCGGCCACAAGGGGGGCGCACCATAGGGAGGGGGAAACCTACTCCAAGTAGGTTTCCCTCTCCTTTCCTTATCTTATTTGGAGGGGGAAGGAAGGAGTACTAGTATTAGGAAGTAGTACTAGTAGTAGGAATAGGAAGAGGGGAAGGAGAAAGGAAGGGGGGCCGCCCCCTCCCCAGTCGGATTGGGCTTGGGGGCGCCCCCTCCTTGTTCCTTCTCCTTCCTCCTACATGGGCCCAATAAGGCCCATATACCTCCGGTGGTTCGGTAACCTCCCGAGCTCCAAACTTCTCCGGAACCTTTCCGGTGTCCAAATATATCTGTCCAATATATTAATCTTTATGTCTCGACCATTTCGAGACTCCTCGTCATGTCCGTGATCATATCCGGGACTCGAACAACCTTGGTACATCAAAATACAAAAACTCATAATATAACCGCCATCGAAACCTTAAGCGTGCGGACCCTACGGTTCGAGAACAATGTAGACATGACCGAGACACATCTCCGGTCAATAACCAATAAGCGGACCTGGATGCCCATATTGGTTCCTACATTTTCTCTGAAGATCTTTATCGGTCAGACCGCATAACAACATACGTTGTTCCCTTTGTCATCGGTATGTTACTTACCCGAGATTCGATCGTCGGTATCCAATACCTAGTTCAATCTCGTTACTGGCAAGTCTCTTTACTCGTTCCGTAATACATCATCTTACAACTAACTCATTAGTTGTAATGCTTGCAAGGCTTTATGTGATGTGTATTACCGAGAAGGCCCAGAGATACCTCTCCGACAATCGGAGTGACAAAACCTAATCTCGAAATCGCCAACCCAACAAGTACCTTTGGAGACACCTGTAGTACTCCTTTATGATCACCCGATTCACGTTGTGACGTTTGGTAGTACCCAAAGTGTTCCTCCGGTAAACGGGAGTTGCATAATCTCATAGTTACAGGAATATGTATAAGTCATGAAGAAAGCAATAGCAACATACTAAGCGATCAAGTGCTAGGCTAACGGAATGGGTCATGTCAATCAGATCATTCTCCTAATGATGTGATCCCGTTAATCAAATGACAACTCATGTCTATGGTTAGGAAACATAACCATCTTTGATTAACGAGCTAGTCAAGTAGAGGCATACTAGTGACACTCTGTTTGTCTATGTATTCACACATGTATTATGTTTCCGGTTAATACAATTCTAGCATGAATAATAAACATTTATCATGATATAAGGAAATAAATAATAACTTTATTATTGCCTCTAGGGCATATTTCCTTCACGCCGACCGTGGCAGAAGCGCACTGCGGACACCGGCGTGCCGCCAAGAGTGCCCTGAAGGCGGTGCTGTAGGGTGCCAGGGTGGTCGGGGTGGCGTGGCGGTGCAGGAGGGAAGTGCGTGGCGTGGCTCTACAGTGAGTGGCAAAACCAGGGGCGCGACGCGGCGGTTTCGGATGTGTGGCTGCAGTTGGCGCGCTCTGGGCGCGTCCAGTGCACGCCCACCATCTTCTCGACGAAAAGCCATGGCCTGCTAGGTGGCTTGGTTGGAGCTGGGGATTAGCAGGTTTAGTCTAGGGGTAGCTGGGATGCTAGTGGACATGCCTGTTGGGTCAGAGGATCAGGTCCACAATGCAAATCAAAACTCATGCCAAATCTGTCCATGCACTCCGGTGTTTGACAAAATGCCACAGCACCTAGGCTTTTCTTGGAGTGGCCAATTCTTCCAGATTGAAGTCTCATTGGATGCACAGGAGGGTGGTGAGGCTAGTTTGTGAAAAGCACAAACTTGCTAG
The DNA here is from genome assembly GCA_021605145.1 of Aegilops bicornis. Taxonomy (NCBI): domain Eukaryota; kingdom Viridiplantae; phylum Streptophyta; class Magnoliopsida; order Poales; family Poaceae; genus Aegilops; species Aegilops bicornis. The sequence continues at coordinate 68,392,039 of CM038674.1, read as the reverse complement.
TGCAAGTTTTGCAGAACTCCAATTCTGGACAGAACGTAAATGGCATCATCTCATGAACCAAAAGTATTCCAATGGTTGCATGCTCCTGGACTTAGGGGTTTTGCAGGGTTGACTACAAGCAGGAGGAAGTACAAGGTCACTAGAGCAAGAATGAGTAGGGTTGCAGTAGAAAACACAAGTCTGGTCCAGAATGAAAAAGAGGTTGGTTCACTCAAAATTTTCAAAGAACATCCCTGGATTTTTGCATATAAAGGAATAATATGCTCCTACTGACATCCCATAATTTTGGTGGAGGCTTGGAGGAAGTATTTAAATGAGTTGCAGTGCAAAATTGCCCACCGTCCAGAAGAAGAAAAATGGGTGTAGAGCTCAAAGTATTTCATGAATACAATATATCATTGCATAAAAGTGATTTAAAAACATCACCTGACATCTCAAATTTTTGGTTGGAATTTAAGTGAATTTATCAAATGGTTGTAGTTCAAATATGGCCATATAATCTTGAAAAACCATTTTTCAAGAAAATAAAGATCAAGCAAATTAATTAAGTAATTAGTTCTACTACTAAAAGAAAAGTTTTTCTTGAGAGGTTAAACAAGTCCAATAACATATTTGAATGGTTTTCTTTTGGGGAAAACTCCATAATAACAAGAGAGAGAGAAAAATGGTCCAAAAATCAAAAGGGAGCCCAGAAAATAAACTTTTTAATTTCCTAGCAAAATTTTAATGTTTAAAACTTGGTTAAATTTTTGGGGTGTTACAATACTACCCCCCTTAAGAAAAATCTCGTCCTCGAGATTTGTTAAGAGCGGTTTTGAAAAACAAATACCTGTGACACTCCAAAAATTTCCTTTTGGTTTTCTTCAAAAACTTTGTTGGATTTGAAGAAGGTCATTTAAACCCTTCCAAAAATCTCTCTCTCAAAAACTTTTTCCCTTTGGCAAGGAATTTATTTTGGCATCTCCTTCAACTCTGGTGTTTGGTTTTTAAAAACTTTTCTTCTGTTTACCCTCTTCTCAAAATTCAAAATTTTTGGGTTCTATTTTCTTTTAAAAAGAAAACCCTAGGAGTTTTGCATCTTCTCCAATATTGAAACCACTCATGATTTTACCATGCACCACATGGTAAAATCTTCCCAAAATCTCTCCTTCCACTTTGGGGCAATCCAAACATTCTCTCTCAACAATGTTCAATCCATTTCTGAATTTTATTCCATTTATTTCTCTCCCCAAATCTTTTCTGCAAATTATTTTGAGCCTAGGTAATTTGCAAAGCAAGTACCTAAATGCATTTGAGTGTTGACCCCAGACCAACTCCCCTGGATAGTCCACAGTACCCACAACCTAGAACAATCTAGATCCACTCTTCTCCTTTTCAAAAATTTCAAATTTCAGTCTCTGCAAGTTTGGACCAGATTTGTCAAATTTGGTGAAATTCATATCTTCTCTTCTCCAAAAATTCCACAAACATTCAGGCAGCCTCCAGATGCAATGAGAGGCCACTCCACCAAAAATCAGCTCAAGGAGAAACTCCCACATAACAGAATCATTACAGCCGAACACACAGCAGCCTTGTCTCTTTACATTTTCAGAAATGTTCAGAGTTTCAGAATTCAGTGTCGTTTCCCTTCGTCAGATTCAGTCACATGTAAACTGTGCACTTGGCACGTTGCTCACAGCCCCTCCTCCCTGTCCGGAGCACCACACGCGCGCTTGGCTCGTTCCTGGCGTCGGTGGCGCCCTGGCCCGCCTGCGCCGGCGTGTTCCACGGCGGCAGAACCCCCGTAGCGGCCGACAAGGGGGCACCATACGGCATAACGCCGTTCGGCACCGCCCAAACCTTCTGAGAGCTCCGCGTGGCCATCTCCTTGCCAGCGCACGCATGCAGCACCGTCGCCGTGGCCTGGCATGCACAGGGCGCGCTCCACTGCCGACGCGTGCCCGCGGCCGTTCCGCTGAGATCAGGTCGTAACCTCCCCACCTTGCTGAGTTGGGCACCAGGATGGGCTCGTTACGACGTCTAGTCAATGCTCAAGCCCCTAAACCAACTGCCAAGCCCAGCGCCGCCGTAATCACTCGTGGACTTATCCCGTTTGCGGCAACCGCCTCGAGCCGGCTATATATAGCACCCCCGAGCGCGCTCCCGCCCCCGCACACCTCCACCACCTCACCAGACCCCGCCCAGCCACTGGAAGAGCCTCGAGGGGCCCTTCTTCCTCGACTCCGACCAACTCCGTCCGCTTTGGGCTCCGGCAACGTTCTCGCTGGTGAGAGCGTCTCCACCACCCTGGACTTGCCCGTAGCCTCATGGCACCTATAGAAGGCTAACCCCCACTCCAATTTGGCCCCAGCAGCTCTCTCCGACGAGGCCCACGACCACCCGAACCACCGCCCGCCGGAGCAAGGGCCGCCGTCGACGTGATGCTCGCCGGCGACCACCACCACCACCAACCGACGCGGAATGATGCACTGAACACGGAGGTACCTTCCAATCTCCCTGCCTCGCCGTGGATCGCCGCCGGCGACCACCGCGGCTCTCGGGCACCGTCGTGCTCTGCCGCCTCTTTTGAATATTCAAACCTGACGGGTGGGACCCGCCCGTCAGCCTCTCTGTTGTTTTTTGAACCGTTTTCTGAAAGCGTACTCTGGCAAATACGCTTTCTACTCTGAACCGTTTTTCTGCACTTTTCTGCTTAGGCCCCTGAGGGTTTTCTGTTTCATTACAGATGGGTCCTTGGACCAAAACTCTTATAACGTTTTAACAGAAAGGGATTTTTGAGTGATTCTTTTTCTGTCCTCTTTAAAATTTTGTCTAGTTTTTTATCATATTTATTTGAGAAATATTTGGATTACTTTTCTGTACCATACAGTATTTACGTTAGCGCGTGTGTTTTGTGTACCGTAGATACCGAAGGAGGTGACGGAACCCCGAACTTCACCGAGCTAGACCCCGACTACTCCGAACCAGGCAGGCATGTTTGAAATTTTGATATGATGAGTGTTTGGGCATGTTTGCATTAATTTAGTATCATGGCATGTTCATGAGCTTCTCGATGAAAGTTTATCTCGTATGAGTTGAGGCAAGTGAGTTTCGGGAAATCCATGAGCTGTTGGAAACTTGTTGCACGGCCATGAGTTGGCATGAGAATGGGTAAGATGGCAGTGTTGTAGCATGCCAGTCTTATGCCAAATTGTTGTCCCAGTGTCAACATAAATCAGTCAAATTCCGTCCGTCTCCCCTTTTCGTACTACCACATGTTTTCCGCAAGGGATACGGCTTAGTAAGTTGCAAACCACTTCCCGGTACACACCAAATCGAGAGGCCGGGATGAGGGTTCCATGGCCCTAGATTAAAGCCTTTCATCCGGTCAGGGGGCATGGGTGTTTCCGATTGGGACCGAGAGGGGCACCTTAGGCCGCGATATATAAATTTGATCCCATGCTATTCGAGATTGCGATCTCCCGTCTCAAAGTTTTTCTTGAACAGCTGTCTAGGGTGATTCCTGGCAACGTGAGGTAGGATGGGTGTGTCTTGGTTAGCTGTGTTTCCTCGAAATACCGTAAACGGAACTAGTCCTTCGTGACTACGGAAATCCGTTGGCTGTGGATAATTTTAGTACAAACTCTGCAGAGTCAAAATTCTTGAATTTCATCTTATCCATGTCCAAGTACTGTGTTCATCTTATCTTGTCAAGTGTCAGTGTCGGTTACTAGAGTAGGGGTACCCTAGTATCCCGAACTTGTGCACGGGCGATTCTTGACACTCATGACAAGGCTTGCCGAGTGACCGCCAAGGTCCTCCGTGGTTCCTTTGGAGCCATTCAAGAACAAAGTATTTAAGCCAAGGAGACAAGGCCCCGGCAAGAGGAGCTTGCCGGGAAGGCCAGCCAAGGCACCTAGGAGACAAGGCCCCGGCAAGAGGAGCTTGCCGGGAAGGCCAGCCAAGGCACCTAGGAAACAAGGCCCCGACAAGAGGAGCTTGCCGGGAAGGCCCGGTGAGCGACAAGCTTCCGGACACGACAAGACAACAACCACGGCAAGGCACTTGCCGCGGTAGACCACTACTCTGTACCTGCGCTCTAGCACATCCACTAACGTGTCGCCCTGGGACCTTTCCAAGCGCGCGTGGCAAGAGGCCGTCTTGACCCGGTGAGCTGTGATGTGGCAAGCGGCGTGACAAGATTGCCATCGTGGCAAGCGGTGGCGCCCAACGGTCCCTGTTTGCCTTTGTTAGAGGCGGCGTAGATGGGCATTTAATGCCTTTGTCCCCTGCCGTCAGGGTTAGGTATGATACACTTTACAAGTAGCTGTACCAACCACTCCTTTTCCATTTTTAGCCTTGTCTATGTTGCCACCTGTCGGAGACCCCTTGAGCATATAAAAGGAGGCCCATGCGCAACGTAGAGGGGGGTTCGAAGGTTGAAGCCGAGAGAACACTCACGCTTTCGGTCTCGTTAGCAGCTTGTGTGTCTGTAGCACTCAAGCGCTCGAGCAAGAACTCAATGCATTCGGACATGCAGCGGTAGGAGTGTTATCTCTCCGGAGAGCTCGAAGCTGGGTAAACCGCTCGTGTTAACCGCCTCGATCTGCTCTTCGTGCGACCTCCGCCCCGCCCGTCTGCGAAAGGGGCTCGGTCCGCCGGTCCCATAGGTGTTCGTGGGCCGATCAGCCTCCCGACATCTTTGGCGCGCCCGGTAGAAGCGTCGAGATTGCGTGAACCTAATCCGGCGTCCACACGAGCTAGATCTTCATCATCTTCATCGACATGCCACCGAAGAAGAAGGCTTCGGCGGCAGATGTTCCGTCCGCGTAGAACCCACCACCACCGGAGCAAACAGGTGGTGGGATAGATGCCGGCGGAAGAATGGACATCGACGCGGGAGTCCACGGTGCTGCCAAGTCCAAGGACAAGGTTACGCAGACCTCGGCATCCGTACGTGCACCGCGCCCATCTCAGGAGGCGCGGGACCGACATCGTCATGGTATTCACAACGCCATACGCTCGTTGGACCAAGATCGAGCTGGTGGATCTCGGGATGCTCAAGACCAGCATGCACGCCAACATGCCGGCACGAGCGAGGCACGGTCGCCTGGACGGGATACTGCTCCTTCTAACATAGTTAGAAGTCCGAGCATATCCCGCTCCTCGCGCCGTTCGCCACTGCCACCCACCACTCCAGCAGAAGCTTTGGTGAGAGCTCAACTGCTCCTAGATTACCCTCCAACAGCCGACAAAGTCGATGAATGGAGGGCCACCATTCAGAGTCTCATCGGCTTTGCCAACGGCGATGCTCCGCGGCAGCCGAGTGCCTCGCTGCCGCGGCAAGACTGCAAGGCACGAGCCGATGGCGACGAAACCGATGGGGGTGCAACCACCATGCACTCTCCGCCCCGAAGGCCAAGATCACCGACTCGCCGGATCCACCTCGACAGCGATTCCACCGCGTCATCGGATCCGAGCTTGCCGCGATCAGCGCCAAGTTCTTCACGAACGACAGCAAGAAGACGCTCGAACTCGCATCGAGCACCGAAGAGAAGCGCGGCGTCAATCCGACCAGCGCGCTGGGCCCTCTGTCGACATGCATGCGCCAGGGGAACGAGCGACTTGCCAGACGTGGTAGGTTGCCATGCGTTCACTCGTGAGCTGCGGCAAGTCGATGGCCCAGCAAGAAGAATTTCAAGCCAGACGTACCAGAGAAGTACGACGGCGAGACGCATCCGTCGGAGTTCCTCAGCATCTACACCATCACGGTGCAAGCTGCTGGGGGGCGAGACGACAAGATCCTGTCCAACTACTTCCCGCTGGTGCTCAAGCCCAATGTCAGATCCTGGCTCATGCACTTGCCGGACAACTCCATATCCTCTTGGGAAGATCTATTTCATCAGTTTGTCGACGCCTTCTGATGACCACAAGCCCCATGGCCAAAGCGACCTTCATCTGCTCGCCCGGAAGGAAGGAGAACCCTGCAAGTACATTCAGAGATTCAGCCGCGTACAGCACAACATCCCAGATATCCACCCTGCCGCGGTAATCAGCGCGTTCCATCAGAACGTGCGAAACCGCAGGATGCGGGAGGAGATGGCGATGTGCAAGATCAGAGACGTCAGTGAGCTATATGCCCTGGCCGACAAGTGTGCACGTGCTGAGGAAGGACGGAGACTCCCGGAGAGAATCTGAAGCGGGAGGATCGATAGTGAGGAGACCGCCCCGGCAAAGAAAAACCAGCGGCGGAACAACAGGAAGAAGAAAGGCAAAGATGTGCTAGTTGTTGAGCAGTCCGGCAACGGAGGTGGCGCCAAGAAAGCCAAAGCTGGTACCTCCGGCAAGGAGGTTGCAGCCGCACCAACTGCCGGGCTGTGGCGGTCGCCGACAAACAGGGCCGGCTCCAACAAGCGATCTGCAAGATCCACCGCACCAAGGGCCATGACCTCGAGCTGCAAAAGGTCGAGCAGCTTGTCGAGCAGCGAAGGCTGAATCTGAATGACGCGACAAGGAGAAGGCCCAGGAAGGTGCTGGAGGAGCTAGCAAGAAACGTCCCGGCCGAGGAGGACGCCGCGGCAAGGCCAAGCAGCGGCAAGGAGACAGACCTCCCCGCGGTCGCGACAAGGATAAAGACGACGACGATGATTAGGACATGGATGATGACGAGACCGACGAGCAGGAGTTCCAGAAAGCCACAGAGGTCTTGTGCGTTGACGGCGGTGCTTCTCTGCATACTTCACACTGCCAGCTCAAGCAGTGGATGCGGGAAGTCAATGCGGCAGAACCATCCGTCGAGTCATGCAAGCCTCTGAAATGGTCCAGCACGCCTATCATCTTTGATATTGAGGACCACCCTGATCGCGTAACTGCGGTCGGGTGATTGCCGATGTTGGTTTCACCAACTATCCGCAACCTCAAGGTCACTAAGATGCTAGTTGACGGCGGGGCCGGCTTGAACCTGATCTCCTCCGCGGTGCTCCAGAAACTCCAGATCCCTGATGGCGTGCTCGAAGAGACCAGCACATTCCAAGGAATCAATCCGGGAAGGAGCAAGCCAAAGGGAAGATCATGTTGCCGGTAACATTTGGCAGCGAGTTGAACTTCAGGACTGAGAGGATCACTTTTGACGTTGCTGACTTTCCATTGCCTTACAATGGGATACTCGGCCGTCCAGCGCTCGCCAAATTCATGGCGGCCTCTCACTATGCATACAACATGCTGAAGATGCCAGGCCCGATAAGTGTCATCTCTGTCCCTGGCGACAAGAAGGACGCTCTTATCTGCGCCGACAAGATCTACCGGGAAGCAGCAGCTGCGAGATTGCAAGCCACTTGCCGTCAAGCTCCGGCGAAGAAGAAGACCAAGTCCGGCAAGAGCTCGAGGCCCACTCCGCAAGCGCACCTCTTGGTGCTGCGCTACCGTCGAGGACGCACCATCGAGCTCCAACGGCAAGTGTAAGAAGATGATGGCAGCTCCACCAGAGACCAAGAAGGTGTCCGCCAAGGAGGGCGGCGGTGGTACCTTCACCATCGGTGCCACTCTCGACCCTAAATAGGAAGGCGGCGCTCGTTGCTTTCTGCTGGCGACGTCGGCGATGTTTGCGTGGCAACCGTCGACATCCCGGTGTTCCTGTGAAAGTAATTGAGCACCATCTTGCCGTTTGTCCTCATGCGCGCCCGTCAAGCGTAAAGTCGAGGAAGCAAGCGGTGGAGCGCCAAGAATTCATCGCGAGAAGAAATCAAGAAATTGGAAGCAGCGGGCCTTGTCGAGGAGTGCTCCATCCTCGATGGTTGGCCAATCCTGTAGTTATGCGCCAAGGCAAACGGGAAATGGAGGCTTTGTATCGACTTTACCGATGTCAATAAAGCTTGTCCCAAAGACCCATTTCCCTTGCGGCGCATCGACCAGATTGTTGACTCCATGGCGGATGTGATTTGCTTTCATTTCTGGATGCATACTCAGGATATCATCAGATCTTCATGGCAGAAGAGGATGAGGAGAAGACCGCATTCATCACCCCATGTGGCACATACTGTTTCATACGGATGCCTTTCGGATTAAAGAATGCTGGTTCAACATTTGCAAGAGTAGTCCATGACGCTTTTGAGCCACAAATGCACAGAAATGTGGAAGCCTACATGGATGACATAGTGGTCAAAAGCAAGGACAAGGCGACTCTGATTCAAGATTTAGACGAAACCTTTGCAAATCTGCGCAAGATCAACCTCAAGCTCAACCCTGAGAAGTGTGTGTTTGGAGTCCCTTCCGGCAAGCTTCTCGGGTTCTTCGTGTCTCAGCGGGGAATTGAAGCCAATCCCGACAAGATCAAGGCCATTGAGCAGATTTAAGCAACAAAGCGCGTCAAGGATGTACAAAGACTTGCGGTTCTTGCGTAGCTGCTCAAAGAAGTTTATCTCTAGGTTCTGCTGAGCGCCTCGCCATTTTCAAAATTTTGAAAAAGGCAGGTCCAATGAAATGGACTCCCGAAGCGGAGGCTGCGCTGCAGGACTTAAAGAGATACCTGTCCTCCACTCCAATACTTGTCGCACCTAAGCCACAAGAGAAGTTGTTGCTATATATAGCGGCAACCAATCAAGTGGTTAGTGCTGCGTTAGTAGCAGAGAGGGAGGCGGATGATGAGCTAGCAACTATGGCGGATGCATCCGGCTGACGAAGCGAGGGGCTTCACCGGCAAGCTCTGGTCCCGACAAGGATGGATCTGCTTGGTAGCATAAGAAGATGCAGAAAAGAATGGTGCAGCGCCCAGTTTACTTTGTCGGTTCCTTCCGCGAGGCTAGGTCAAGGTACTCTGGTGTGCGAGAAATTGCTTCGGCCTCCTCATGGCCTCGAGAAATCTGCGCCATTACTTCCGGGCACATGAGATCACGATCGTCACTCATTTTCGGCCCCGAAGAGGATCTTGCCAAAATCCGGAAGCAACAGGCGGGATTGTCGAGTGGGCCTTTGGAACTGTCAAGCTTTGTCCTCAAGTTTGAAAGCACTTCAACTATCAAAAGCGAGCATTGGCGGAGTTCATAGCAGAATGGGCGCCAATACAAGATGAAGAAATTCGAAACGAGCATCCCCATCAAGGAGGCAAGCAAAGAGTGGCTGATGTACTTTGATGGTGCCTTCTCGCTGCAAGGCGCCCGGTGCAAAGCGTGCTACTTGTTGCACCCACCGGAGAGCACCTCAAGTCGTAGTCGAGATGCACTTTCCCAAGGAGCAAGCAACGAACAATACTGCAGAGTATGAAGGTTTGCTTGCCGGTCTCGAGATCGCATGATGAACCTTGGGATCAAGAAGCTCATTGTCGAGGGTGACTCACAGCTTGTCATCCGCCAAGTGAACAAGAGTTATCGAGTTCGATGATGGAAGCTTATGTTGATGAAGTGAGAAAGCTAGAAGAGCACTTTGACGGCCTACAAATGGAACATGTTCCAAGAGCTCGAGCGACATTGCCGACGGCTGACTGTCGAAGTCGCTACACTTAAGTTACCTGTGGAACCAGGGATTTGTGTGCTCAAGCTGACTCAACCGTCATGTAACGCCATCAACCGCCAGAGCAAGAAGAGGAAGTTGATCTCTGGTGACTATTTTCCGGCAGAGCTTCCCGAAGTCGCCGTCAAGAAGGTCCTCAAGATCAACACCAAGGGTGCTGAGGAGCAGTCTGCTCTGGCAAGCCCTAGGGTTTGTTCCGTTGAAGCAGACGCTCCCGACAAGTTTTGCTCCGGCAAGCTTGCCGGGGAACGTCAAGCTCCGGCTGAGCCGCAGGTTCTCGCCGTGGAAGCAGATGTTCCCGCAGCAACAGATGTGCCTTTAGTCACCAACAGTGCTGAGGAGCAGTCTGCTCCGACAAGCCCTAGGGTTTGTTTCGTTGAAGCAGACGCTCCCGACAAGTTTTGCTCCGGCAAACTTGCCGGGGAATGTCAAGCTCCGGCTGAGCCGCAGGTTCTTGCCGTAGAAGCGGATGTTTCCGCAGCAGCAGATGTGCCTTTAGTCCTTATTGTCGAGCCGCAAGCTCCAACATGGGCACAGCAGATTGTCTATTTCCTTCAGACAGGAGAACTTCCCGAAGAGCAAGAAGAAGCGGAAAAAGTAGCACGACAGTCAAGTATGTACCAGTTTGTCGACAACACACTGTACAGAAGAAGACTCAACGGTGTGAAATTGAAGTGTATTCACCGGGAAGACGGACAAAAGCTGTTGGCAGAGATACATGGAGGCATATGTGGTCACCACATTGGCGCCAGAGCACTTGCCGCAAAGCGTTCCGCAAGGTTTCTTTTGGCCGACAGCCCTCCGTGATGCAACTGCACAAGTAACCAAGTGTGAAGCGTGCGGTTCCATTCCAAGCAGATACACCAGCCCAGCTCAAGCTCTCCGGAGGATCCCTTTATCCTAGCCATTTTCGGTGCTGGGGCTCGACATCCTCGGCCCTTTTCCCCGAGCTGTCAGGGGCTTTGAGTACTTGTACGTTGCCATCGAGAAGTTCACAAAGTGGCCAGAAGTGGAAGCAGTGAGGAAGGTGACAAGACACGGTCGGCGATCCAAGTTCTTGGTCGATTGTTTGCCGTTTTGGAATCCCTAACAGGATCATCACCGACAACGGCACGCAATTCACGAGCCGCACCTTCATGCAGTACGTCCAAGATCTTGGCGCCAAGGTCTGCTTCGCTTCTGTTGCTCATCCGAGAAGTAACGGTCAAGCAGAGAGGGCAAATGCTGAAGTGCTGCGCGGGCTCAAGACCAGGACTTTCGACAGGCTGCACAAGTGCGGAAGGAACTGGATCGAGGAGCTGTTGGTGGTTCTTTGGTCGATCAGGACGACGCCAAATCGAGCCGCTGGCCAGACACCTTTCGCTCTAGTCTATGGACCAGAGGCAGTTCTCCCCACGAAACTCGTATACGGATCTCCTCGAGTGCTCGCTTATGATGAGCTTGAGCAAGAGCAGTTGCGACAAGATGACGCGCTGCTCCTTGAGGAGGATCGTCTTCAGGCTGCTGTACGAGCTGCTCGATACCAGCAAGCTTTGCGCCGCTAGCATAGCCGCAAAGTTAATGCCAGAAGTCTCGAGGAAGGCGACCTTGTACTTCGGCGCGTTCAGTCCGCCAATAATTCCAACAAGTTGACGCCGAAGTGGGAAGGCCCTTACTGGGTGAAACGAGTCACTAGGCTCGGGCCGTCTGTCCGCCTTGAGACCGAAGATGGCATTCCGTGAGCAACTCCACGGAACATTGAGCATCTTCGTAAGTTTTACCCATAGGCGCGATTGCGGAACTTGTTCCGGCAACCACCCTGTACAAGTCTTGCCGATGTTGCATGTAATCCTTTGTACAAAGCTGGGCGCAGACCCGTGCATAAGTAAAGCTCATGTGCCGCACATCTTGTCAATTTCATGCTTTCTACCTTCTATTTTGCATGCGTTATCTGACACTTTGTGCAGCACCTACCCCCGGTAAGCAATAACGAGCCATAAGGCTCCATATCTTTATTTTCTCTTCTTTCTCTTTCTCAAAGAAAGGAAGGTTCCCTCGCCCACAAGTTTGCCGGGGGAAAGGAGAAGATAATGGTGTGGACCAAGCGTCGCTCAAGGAAGTCTAGCCTTACCGGGAAGCAAACGACAGAAAAGCTAAGTTGCTAAAGTTTGAGCAATCAGTTTTAAAAATTTTAAGTTATCTTCCTCGAACGACCATACTTTGTATGGAAAACCTGTGCGCGGAGGAACCAACTCGTAGCTAGTTGCGCCCTTACTTTGTTTCGAGTCCGCTCAACAACTTAAGTGAGCTGCGACTAGTTGCGACAAGGTTACTTGTCGGAAGCGGCACCTTGCCAGAAATTTGGCGTCCCGTACTTTCGGTAGCTCATGACCCAGGTGCTCTTGCGCCGACAAGTTCCCTAAAAGCGTAGGGCAAAAACATACAAAGGAAGGAATCAAGTAAAGGAAATAACATAGCAATCACTACCCGAAATAGAGTTATATTACAAGATAGCTTGTCGCAGCTCTAATAGATTGTTCTCATAACATGACCAGCAGCGGCAAGAAAAAGAGAAAGCGGGCGGCCTAATCTCTGTGATCGCCCTCAACCCTCTTGATCCCGCTCACCCTGTCCCACGATGGAGTGCGACAAGGGTCTTGAGCGCCTCCACATCAGCATCCGTGGCAAGGATTTGAGGGCGTTGGTGAGGTTGAGGCCTGGATTGCGGAAGGCCACCTTCATCAACACCTTTTGAAGAGCTCCAGCGCCAGATCTGGCCCGCGACTTCGTCGACCGACTGCTTTGGGATCTCTTCCCGAAGTCGTGGAGGGCCGTCCTGCGCCTTTGAAGAACAAGCTGAGCTTGGCGCTGGGCTGGAGGTGCTCATCGGAGGAATACCCAAGGTCCTCCATCCCCAGCTGCGCCAGCTCCCTGTCGATGGCTGCAGCAACATCCACGAGACCCTCGGTCCAGTGCTCCACATTTTCCCTAAAGGTGTTCTGGGCGGCAGCAGCACTCGCCAGCAACGCCTCGTCGGCCTTGATCTTCTCCTTCAAGGCCGCCTCCTGCTCCCTGGCGCCGTCCAGCGTCTGAGTCAAGGTGGTCAGCTTCAACTCAAGATCTGCATTGGAGTCCTTGGCGGCACTGAGCTCCTTGCTCCTCTCGGCGAGGCAGCCTGCAGCTCGCCAAGAGTGTAGGCGTCCTTCTCGCGCTCATGCTTGAGTGCAGCAAGCTCCTCGCCGCTCCCCTTGAGATTGGCCTCCAACTGCGCCACCTTCGTCTCCAGCTCCTTCTTGGCGGCCTCGGCAGCTGCGGCAGCATCCTTTGCTTCCTTGAGAGCCCCGCCAAGTGTTTGCTCACGCGTGGCTAGATCCTCCTCATGGCTGTCAAGATTAACCTTCCTCTGCGCCAAATCGCCTTCCTGCGCAGATAGCTTCTCGGCAAGCATTGTTGCTCCTCGACTTGACCTTCTCGAGGAGGAAGGCTTTGCGCTCCTCGGCGAGTCGCTCCCATTCCTCTGCCAAGGACCGGAGAGCTTCCTGGTTGAGACCCCGGAGCTCCTCCGCGCGCTTCTCGATGTCTGCTCCCGCCTTCGCGACAAGCGCTTCCTGGGATTCCATCTTGGCTTGTCGGGCGCGGTAGAGCGATAGCAGCTTCCACAGCAGCTGCTCCTCCTCAGACTCGCCCGCTGCTTTGCTGCTTGGCGCGTCGACCGGCGTCGATCCAGCGGAGGCGAGCAACTCTTCATCAAAAGTTTCTCATTCGGCGGCGCCACGGGAGCTCGGCGCCCATGGGAGCTTGATGAAGACGCCATCGCCGGCCTTCAAATAGGCGCCGGGCTGAGGGCTCTTGAACTGGCAGCTGCGGCAGCGGCGGAGGGATCGGCGGTCGGCGTGGCGCTGGCGCTCCTGCGGCCTCGGGGCCGTCGGTCACGATCGCCCGAACCCCTCGCCCGGCTTCTGCGGCGGCAGCTTTGGCGGCCTCTTCGGCCGGGCTCGTCGGCGCCCGGCCTCTTCTCCGATGGCGTGGCGTCGTCGATGTGCCAGCAGCGTCCTCCTCGCCCGGCGACCTCGGTCTCCATTGGCTCTGTGGCGGATGGATCTAACGACGGAAAATGAAGAAAAGTCAAGCAAATATTCAAAAAGAAAATCAGAAGAAGAAGAACACAAGGGAAGTTTTCAAGCAAGAGGATTACATGCTAGGGTCTGCAGTCATGGTCTCCGCCACTGGGACCGCTGGTGCTGTCCCTTGCGGAGAAGCTGTCCCTTGCGGAGAACTGCCCTTGCGGAGAAGTCTCCTTGCCGAAGAACTGCCCCTTGCGGAGAAGTCTCCCTTGCGGAGGCGGCTCCCTTGCCGGGGAATCCTCCCTTGGCGGTGTAGTCGAAGCAGAAGGCATGTCAGGAGCGGCTTCAGGGCACTCCTGGTAAGGCTGCTCTGCTCCTACACAAATCAACAGTTAGATATCAGCAAAGAAAGGGCACACATGCATGCCTAACAGCAGGAAGTAAACCATATACTTACGCTGGGGGCTGCTTTGAGGAAGAGTTGCCGCGTCCGGCAAGGTGGTCTCGGACGCGCCTCCTGCCGTCGCGGTGGGTTCATCCTCGATGACAATCACCGGGGCCTTGGCTCTCTTCGACGCTCTGGGCCAAGCGTCACGAAAAGGAATGGGTTCGAGTGAAGCAAATCAGATACAAGACAAAGCAACAAGCCAAAGAACTACAAATGCTGCAAAGAATCTTACTCTTCTTCTTCCTCGTCGGAGCTGGCGGAGAGATCAAATTCTGGCTTGCCTCGATGCAGCCGAGGCGGAGGAGTAGATTCCCTTGGCGCTGGCGGGGAGCGAAGCGGTGGTCTGCGAGGGCCCGCTCCGGTTGCCGCAGCGGCGTGAGGTGCTCCAGCAAGCTTGATGCTTGCAGCGGTGGAGCCAACGTCGCCAGCGGCTTCTTGCTGATGACCCGTCTGCCGCCCGCTCGTCTCCGGCCTTGCGGAAACGCCTTCTTGGTGGAGCTGGGGGCTCCGCTCGCGGCAAGCTGTCTGAAGGAGGGGAGGAGGCGCCCTCGGCGGGCTCGCTCGACTCAGCTTCAGGCCCGACAAGCTCTTCCTCGCCGGCAAACTCCCCTCGCTCGACAAGGCTTGCCGCCTCTGCTGCCTCTGCCTCCTCCACGGTGAATCCGAACTCGCCTGCTGCCGCCTCTTCCAGCCTGGTGGCGATGCGCTGCATCTCATCGCCGGTGGTGTTGCGGTTGAGGCTCTTACATTCATTAGGGCGGACCGGCACTTCTACGGACTGTCAAAGAACACTCGCACGGCGTCATCTGCGAGCTCTTGCCAGGTTGGAGCGATTCCATGCGAGTCGCTGGCGGCATCATTACGCGGATGCGGTCGGCGAGGAATTGTTGCACAGCGGGGCGACATTCTTCGGCAACCTGAGCGCTCCGGGATGCTCAGGATCGTGCTTGAACAGCTCAAAACGCCATCGCGTCCAGTTCGGGCAGTGAAATTGAAGTTGAGGCCCGGGCGCAGCCTCATGATATCCGCCGCGTTACGAAACTCCCGGGAGGTCTCCTCCTCTCTCTGCGAAGCGTCTGGCGGCGAAGGAAATCTGCCAGCAGCGCCTCTGATGAAGTCCGGCAAGCCTCGGCGTAGAGATCCGGATAGCGGCAATCTTGGACTAAGCGTCTTCGGGGCGGACTGCTCCAATCGTTGCTGCACACTCTGAGGTTTGGCGCTGGGCGATGGCAGCTGCGGGTTCTCCTCGACAATCCAGCACCAGTCTGCTCTCCACTCATCCCATTTGCTGCGGAGCTCTCCCTCTAGATAAGCCTCCTTCTTGCCGGTCCTCGAGATCCAGGCGATCCCACCGGAAAGCGGCTCCCCTCTCTCAACTCGGGGCATAAAGAAGTGGCGGAAAAGGGCTACGTTTGGGTGGACTCCGACAAAGTTTTCGCAGAGATGTGCGAAACCCGCCATGGTTAGAACGGCATTGGGGGTGAAGTCAAGGAGGCGGAACCCGTAGGTGTTCATGATATCGCAGAAAAATTCAGAGAAAGGCGGGCAGAGCCCGTAGTAGAAGAACAGCGCGAAGAAAGGGTATCCATTCGGAGCCAGTTCCGCAGCGGCGGCGGGGAGTACCTTCGTGCGCGGATGCGCTCGCGTCTCCGTCGACCAGAAGAGGTAGTAGTACTCCCTCAGCTCCCTCGCGGCGAGCTGGGGGGGGGGGGAAGATTGCCCGCTCCTTCCGCAGCGCCGCAAGCCGCTGCGCCTCGGCCGACTTCACGGCCTTCCCCTTGTCGGCTTTCGGAGCCATGGCGGAGGTGGTGAGGGAGATCGACGGCGTTGGTGATGCTGGTGGCGATGGGGGGTGGAGCGCTGCTCTCTCTCTTCAGCCTTGGGAAGAAGGGGGGAGCAGCGGAGGTTTTTCGAGATTGGACAGCAACTGGCGAGATGGGCAAACTGCCCCTGTTTCCCCTGCTTATAAAGAGGGGGGGGGGGGGACGTTCCGTCTTTCCGAATAAACAAACCACCACGATCTCTCCCACGGCGCCGCATTAAACCGCGTGCCGTTCGTGGAGGGCGTGGTGGGTCCGGAGTGAGTTCTGGTGTAACCCAGGCAGCGCGTGCCCATGCCCTGTTTGGGGCCTGGCCCAACAGCGCTTCGGCACCGTGTATGGCCCGAGCCGGGGGCTCTGCCGGTGTACTAGAGTAGGGGTACCCTAGTATCCCGAACTTGTGCATCAGGCAGTTCTGACACTCAGCGGCAAGGCTTGCCGGGTGACCGCCAAGGTCCTCCGTGGTTCCTTTGGAGCCATTCAAGAACAAAGTATTTAAGCCAAGGAGACAAGGCCCCGACAAGAGGAGCTTGCCGGAAGGCCAGCCAAGGCACCTAGGAGACAAGGCCCGGCAAGAGGAGCTTGCGGGAAGGCCAACCAAGGCACCTAGGAGACAAGGCCCGGCAAGAGGAGCTTGCGGGAAGGCCCGATGAGCGACAAGCTTCCGGACGCGACAAGACAACAACGCGGCAAAGGCGCTTGCGCGGCAGACCACCACTCAGAATCGCGCTCCGGCACATCTACTAACGATGCATACAGGACCTTTCCGGTAGCGGCGTGGCAAGAGGCCATGCGGCCCGGTGAGCGCATGATGGCAAGCGGTCTTGACAAGATTGCCATCGTGTGGCGGTGGCGCCCCTGACGGTCCATGTTTGCACTGTTAGGGCGACGTAGATGGACATTTAATGCCTTTGTCCCCTGCCGTCAGGGTTAGATATGATAGACTGTACAAGTAGCTGTACCAACCACTCCTTTTCCATTTTTACCCTTGTCTACGTTGCCACACTGCCGGAGACCCTTGAGCATATAAAAGGAGGCCCATGCATAGCGTGAGGAGGGTTCGAAAGGTTCGAAGCCAGAGAACACTCACGCTCGGTATCGTTAGCAGCTTGTGTGTATTGTAGCACTCAAGCGCTCCCGAGCAAGAATTCAATACATTTAGACATGCAGCAGTAGGAGTGTTATCTCTCCGGAGAGCTCGAAGTTGGGTAAATAAACGCTTGTGTGCCGCCTCGATCTGCTCTTCGATGCGACCTCCGCCCCCGCCGAACGAAAGGGGCTCGGTCCGCCAGTCCCATAGGTGTTCGTGGGCGAGATCAGCACTGAGGCAGAGCCCTTGATAGAAGAACAAGCCTTGAAGAAGGGATACCCCGTCGGGGCCAATTCCGAAGCAGCGGTGGGGAGTACCTTCATGCGCGGATGCGCTCGCGTCTCCATCGACCAGAAGAGGTAGTAGTTCTCCCTCAGCTCCCTCGCGGCGAGCTGGGGGGAAGATGGCCCGCTCCTTCCGCAGCGCCGCAAGCCGCTGCGCCTCGGCCGACTTCACGCCCTTCCCCTTGTCGACTTCGGAGCCATGGCGGAGGTGGTGAGGGAGATCGGCGGTGTTGGTGATGCTTTGGTGGCGATGAAGTGGGCGCTGCTCTCTTTTCAGCCTTGGGATGACGGGGGGAGCAGCGGTGGTTTTCCGAGAGTGGACAGCAACTGGCGAGATGGGCAAACTGCCCCTGTTTCCTCTGCTTATAAAGAGGGGGGGCGGACGTTCCGTCTTTCCGAATAAAGAAACCACCCACGATCTCTCCCACGACGCCGCATTCGACGCGTGCCGTTCGTGGAGGGCGTGGTGGGTCCGGAGTGAGTTACGGTGTAACCCAGGCCGCGCGTGCCCGTGCCCTGTTTTGGGCCTGGCCCAACAGCGCTCGGCACCGTGTATGGCCCAGGCCCGGGGGCTCCTGTCGGTGTACTAGAGTAGGGGTACCCTAGTATCCCGAACTTGTGCACGGGCAGTTGCAGCACCCCGCGGCAAGGCTTGCCGGGTGACCGCCAAGGTCCTCTGTGGTTCCTTTGGAGCCATTCAAGAACAAAGTATTTAAGCCAAGGAGACAAGGCCCCGACAAGAGGAGCTTGCCGGGAAGGCCAGCCAAGGCACCTAGGAGACAAGGCCCCGGCAAGAGGAGCTTGCCGGGAAGGCCAGCCAACGCACCTAGGAGACAAGGCCCCGGCAAGAGGAGCTTGCCGGGAAGGCCCGGTGAGCGACAAGCTTCCGGACGCGACGAGACAACAACCGCGGCAAGGCGCTGGCAGCAGACCACCACTGTAGCTGCGCTCCGGCACATCTACTAACATGTCGCCACAGGACCTTTCCGGTAGCAGCGTGGCAAGAGGCCATGCGGCCAGCGGAGCGCGGTGGCAAGCGGTGCTGACAAGATTGCCATCGTGGCAAGCGGTGGCGCCCCTGACGGTCCATGTTTGCACTGTTAGGGCGACGTAGATGGACATTTAATGCCTTTGTCCCCTGCCGTCAGGGTTAGATATGATAGACTGTACAAGTAGCTGTACCAACCACTCCTTTTCCATTTTTACCCTTGTCTACGTTGCCACCTGTCGGAGACCCCTTGAGCATATAAAAGGAGGCCCATGCGCAACGTAGAGGAGGGTTCGAAAGGTTCGAAGCCAGAGAACACTCACGCTCGGTATCGTTAGCAGCTTGTGTGTATTGTAGCACTCAAGCGCTCCCGAGCAAGAATTCAATACATTTAGACATGCAGCAGTAGGAGTGTTATCTCTCCGGAGAGCTCCGAAGTTGGGTAAATCGCTTGTGTGCTTCGCCTTGATCTGCTCTTCGTGCGACCTCCGCCCCCCGCCGAACCGAAAGGGGCTCGGTCCGCCGGTCCCATAGGTGTTCGTGGGCCAGATCAGCCTGGGGCAGAGCCCGCAGTAGAAGAACAGCGCGAAGAAAGGGTACCCATTCGGAGCCAGTTCCGAAGCAGCAGCTGGGAGTACCTTCATGCGCGGATGCGCTCGCGTCTCCGTCGACCAGAAGAGGTAGTAGTACTCCCTCAGCTCCCTCGCGGCGAGCTAGGGGGGAAGATTGCCCGCTCCTTCCGCAGCGCCGCAAGCCGCTGCGCCTTGGCCGACTTCACGGCCTTCCCCTTGTCAGCTTTCGGAGCCATGGCGGAGGTGGTGAGGGAGATCGACGGTGTTGGTGATGCTGGTGGCGATGGGGGGCGGAGCGCTGCTCTCTTTTCAGCCTTGGGAAGAAGGGGGGAGCAGCGGAGGTTTTTCGAGATTGGACAGCAACTGGCGAGATGGGCAAACTGCCCCTGTTTCCCCTGCTTATAAAGAGGGAGGGGGCGGACGTTCCGTCTTTCCGAATAAAGAAACCACCCACGATCTCTCCCACGACGCCGCATTCGACGCGTGCCGTTCGTGGAGGGCGTGGTGGGTCCGGAGTGAGTTACGGCGTAACCCAGGCCGCGCGTGCCCGTGCCCTGTTTTGGGCCTGGCCCAACAGCGCTCGGCACCGTGTGTGGCCCAGGCCCGGGGGCTCCTGTCGGTGTACTAGAGTAGGGGTACCCTAGTATCCCGAACTTGTGCACGCAGGCGATTCTTGCAACACTCAGCGGCAAGGCTTGCGGAGTGACCGCCAAGGTCCTCCGTGGTTCCTTTGGAGCCATTCAAGAACAAAGTATTTAAGCCAAGGAGACAAGGCCCCGACAAGAGGAGCTTGCCGGGAAGGCCAGCCAAGGCACCTAGGAGACAAGGCCCCGGCAAGAGGAGCTTGCCGGGAAGGCCAGCCAAGGCACCTAGGAGACAAGGCCCCGGCAAGAGGAGCTTGCCGGGAAGGCCCGGTGAGCGACAAGCTTTCGGACGCGACAAGACAACAACATGACAAAGGCGCTTGCATGCAGCAGACCACCACTCTGTACCTGCGCTCCGGCACATCCACTAACGTGTCGCCTCAGGACCTTTCCGGTAGCAGCGTGGCAAGAAACCCGTCCGGGCCAGCGGGCCTTGATGTGGCGGCGCAACAAGATTGCCATCATGGCAAGCGGTGGCGCCCCTGATGATCCCTATTTGCACTGTTAGGGCGACGTAGATGGACATTTAATGCCTTTGTCCCCTGCCGTCAGGGTTAGGTATGATACACTGTACAAGTAGTTGTACCAACCACTCCTTTTCCATTTTTATCCTTGTCTACGTTGCCACCTGTCGGAGACCCCTTGAGCATATAAAAGGAGGCCCATGCGCCGTAGAGGGGGGTTCGAAAGGTTCAAAGCCAGAGAACAGTCACGCTCGGTCTCGTTAGCAGCTTGTGTGTACTGTAGCACTCAAGCGCTCCCGAGCAAGAACTCAATACATTCATACATGCAGCAGTAGGAGTGTTATCTCTCCGGAGAGCTCCGAAGCTGGGTAAACCGCTCGTGTGCTTCGCCTCGATCTGCTCTTCGTGCGACCTCCGCCCCCCGCCGAACCGAAAGGGGCTCGGTCCGCCGGTCCCATAGGTGTTCGTGGGCCAGATCAGCCTCCCCGACAGTCAGTCTCGGTGACAGAAACTCCTGAGAACCATATGAGTGTTAAATGTTTATTTCCTGTGAATGGACTAACCCGCTTATTGTCTTGTGATGAATATTTTCCGTGAGCACCATTTCTTGTCAGTTATGAATAATGAATTATAAGCCCTTTCTGCGATGTCGCTCAGACGTCCATTGCGGCATTGTTATTATTTACTTTTGTTATAAGCCCTTTTCTGCGATGTCGCTCGGGACGTCCGACTGCGGCATTGTTATTATTTACTTTTGTTATAAGCCCTTTCTGCGATGTCGCTCGGACATCCGATCATGACATTGTTATTATTCACTTTCGTTATAAGCCCTTTCTGTGATGTCGCTCAGACGTCCGACTGCGGCATTGTTATTATTTACTTTTGTTATAAGCCCTTTCTGCGATGTCGCTCAGACGTCCGACTGTGGCATTGTTATTATTTACTTTTGTTATAAGCCCTTTCTGTGATGTCGCTCCGACGTCCGACTGCGACACACATGTATTTTCTTTCAATATAAGCCCTTTATGAGGTGTCGCTTAGACGCCCGACTGTGGCATGTTTTACTTATTTGTTCACCCTTCGAGGCGTCGCTTCAGACACCCGATCGGTTTTGAGTTTATCTTCTTTGGGTTTTCGAGCGGACTACCGCTGATTCCCTTTTTACTTACCTTGCTATACTGATTTAATTGCACATTGTTAAAATTAATCACGTCGCATTCATGCATACATTTGTTATATCTTTTGTCCGAGCTGTCTTGCGAGTACTTTCAATGTACTCACCTGGCTTGTTGATTTGGCGGAATCTTTGTGAAGGTGATCTCATGGATGAAGAGTTCGATGGCGAGTCCGATGCCTAGAGGAATCCCGATCAGTCTCGTCGACCCTGGATTAGTCACTGTGATATATTCGCTTCCGCTACCCAAATAAATTCACCGAGGCTCACCTCGACGCTCGATGAGCCGCCAGTGTTGGAGTCATATCACCCACTCCACTGTGTCATTCCACTACTTTACCTCGAGTTAGTAGTATGCCACCACTCCATTGTGTCATATCCGCCTCTATGTATAATTATTGGCGTGCTTGTAATAATTTGTTGAGCAACCTCAGCTCGACCTTGTAATATATCTTATGCTACTGGCTTATTGTATCAAGATTTTGTCTACTAGTATGGAGGATTTTCCTCACAATGGAATTTATAGGTCGGTTTCTCAATAAATATTTTTATTGAAAAACCGGTCGTGACAAGCTTGGTACCAGAGCCAGGCTGACTGTAGGAAGCCACTAGGTGCGATCGCTAATCAGTTATTATCATATAGAGCTTTTAATTAATTTTTACAAACGTAGTCAATTTCTGACAGTCAGCATAAATTTATGATTTGACTACTCAGGATTTTGCCTACTTCTGTAGGTGGCTAACAACGCCTGCGAGTCACAGATGTTCGCCAACATGCCCGATGGGTTCGTCAAGCTTCTCTCCTTCATCGTCCAAGTCGCGATGGGGCCATCTGTGCGCCCAATCTTCTCACTCTCTCAGCACAAGGTCAATGACCATCTAACCATGCACCAAGCCGCGGTGCAATTCAAGGGAGGGCGAGTGGAGCGTTACCGGTTCTTGGGGAGAGCCATGCCCACAAAGAAGCATGCACTGCAGATGGCAGCTCGTGAGGCGATAGCTCATCTCAGGGATATCCTTCCTTCGATGAAGACTCGTCGTTACCGCTACCTGCCATATCACGTGCCATATACCTGCCACTACGCGTTCTCTTGCCCCAGAGGAGAACGAGACGAAGCTTTTGAGATGCTTATCGAGTATCTCCGGGCTTTGGAAGCAGCCTTCGACAACCTGGTGGACGACTTTGTAGCTGCCCGCATGGACTCAGTCCATGGCTGTGCCGCCAACAGGAGGAAGCTCCTGCGCGCCGCACCGCCACTTACTTTCATCTTGTCATTAGCATCGTTTGCTCCTACTGCTCTCACCACTACTCATCGCCTGCCTACCGCGGAGGAGTTCAACCATGTCATTGCGCCTACTCCGGTTCGTTCTGCACCACCCCTCGTGCCCGCTCATGTTCGAGTTGTCCTGCATAGGGCACCTGCTCCACCAACTCAGTGCAGCACCTCACGTCTGGAGCCTATCACCGAAGAGGAGGTTGAGTCCCCAGCCTCACTGCGCCTCACCCTTGGCAGGCCAAGGGAAATCCTTACCATCTCCGACTGAGTACGCTTAACCGCCATGCAATGTACCGACTTGTACGATATGTTTATATGTACATAGGCTGTGGGAAGTAGCTTGCTTGCGCATCATGTAGGAACTGGAGGAGTGCACTAGCCTAAATAACATGTCAGGAATATGTACGCATATCCGGAGTGATGTATTGTATAATTACTGCTTGCATGTAAGATATGTAATGAGCAGTCCTTCTCCGTGCGCAAACGTTTATTCTCCTGAAAAATCTTGGAGCATTTGCGACTTTTTCCGTCTTCATGAATTTATTGGTTTTTGCGACTCAATTTCTTTTCTTATGAGTGTCACAAAATATATCCCCAGAGTGAACAATGTCACGTCCTTGGACGCGCTCCATGCCAACTCCGTCAGAAGAAAATTTTGGCACACCCCCAAGCAACAATTTCACACAGGGGCAGTCAAGTCAACAGGACAGTGAAACGGCACTTTCCCAAATGTGCCGTCTTTATGAGCAAAGTCAGCAACAACATCAGGAAATAATGAACCAAGTCATCAATATGGGGAATCACCGTGGACAGTATCAGCAGCAATCAAAGTTATCTGAGCTACAGAAGACGCGTCCTCAAACATTTTCTCACACTGACAAACCTCTTGAAGCCGAGGACTGGCTTCGAGACATGGAAAGAAAATTAATCATTGCCCAGTGTTCAGGCCAAGGGAAATCCTTACCATCTCCGACTGAGTACGCTTAACCGCCATGCGATGTACCGACTTGTACGATATGTTTATATGTACATAGGCTGTGGGAAGTAGCTTGCTTGCGCATCATGGAGGAACTGGAGGAGTGCACTAGCCTAAATAACATGTCAGGAATATGTACGCATATCCGGAGTGAAGTATTGTATAATTACTGCTTGCATGTAAGATATGTAATGAGCAGTCCTTCTCCGTATGTAAGCGTTTATTCTCCTGAAAAATCTTGGAGCATTTGCGACTTTTTCCGTCTTCATGAATTTATTGGTTTTTGCGACTCAATTTCTTTTCTTATGAGTGTCACAAAATATATCCCCAGAGTGAACAATGTCACGTCCTTGGACGCGCTCCATGCCAACTCCGTGAGAAGAAAATTTTGGCACACCCCCAAGCAACAATTTCACACAGGGGCAGTCAAGTCAACAGGACAGTGAAACGGCACTTTCCCAAATGTGCCTTCTTTATGAGCAAAGTCAGCAACAACATCAGGAAATAATGAACCAAGTCATCAATATGGGGAATCACCGTGGACAGTATCAGCAGCAATCAAAGTTATCTGAGCTACAGAAGACGCGTCCCCAAACATTTTCTCACACTGACAAACCTCTTGAAGCCGAGGACTGGCTTCGAGACATGGAAAGAAAATTAATCATTGCCCAGTGTTTAGATCTTGAGAAAGTGCTTTATGCTCCGCACTATCTCACTGGAGCAGCCGCATCGTGGTGGGAAAATTTCCTACACATGCACCCCAACGAAAATAATATAACATGGGAGGAATTTAAAGAAGGTTTTCGTGGGGCACATATTCCTAAGAGTCTTATGAAGATCAAAAGAGAGAATTTGATGACCTCAAGCAAAGGACAATGACGGTGTCAGAATACAACAGTCAGTTTACTCTGCTATCTCGCTACGCCAACGAGGAGCGTATGTCGGAAAACAAAAAGATGGAGAAATTCCTAGACGGTCTGACACCCGCGCTTAAATGCCAATTGGTCGTGCACAACTTTCCATATTTTAAGACACTGGTGGATAAGGCCATTACCTTGGAAAATGAGAGACGACTTAGAAGATTTCCATAAGCGGAAGAGGGACCAGACTAATCATGCCCGCAACCACCGCAGCAAGACAGATGTTCGTAAAAACTGGACACCCAAACCCACGACAAACGTCTCACGTCTAATCAAGAATTTTCATGCAAGAGACAAGGAGTTCACGTACCACCCAGGCGTTACCTGTTACGCTTGTGGAGAAGAAGGGCACTATGCCAAGCAGTGCCCCAAGCCAAGGAACTCGACCCCAAAGCCGAACAACGGAGGCAATAATTCGGCGCCAAAGCGCAACAATTTCAACCCAAATAACAACCACATGAAGGGTCATCTGAACCACGTGAACAAAGAGAAAGCACAAAATGCCCCAGATATTCGTACTCAGTACGTTTCCTATCAACACAATACCTGCCATGGTTTTGTTTGATTCTGGAGCTTCTCACTCATTCGTTTCGAAAAGTTTTGCCTTGCGAAATAAATTTTTGATGCTTCCCTTGGAAAAATCTATGATCGTCAAGTCCCCTGGAATTAAGCAAGCACCCAGAATTATTGCCAGGGTGTGGTTATCGAGTTTGAAGGGTTGAAGTTTCACGCAAATCTTATCGTGTTGGAAAATAAAGGACTGGATGTCATCCTAGGGATGGATTGGTTAACCACCAACAAAGGTTTTATTGACTGTTTCAACCGGACCGTAATTCTCACCCACCACCACGGGAAGACCATAAAGGTTTCAGCCAAGGAAAGAAAAATATCCCGGCAACCGAGATTGAACAAGGTGGATATTTCTGAATTGAGCAAGGTTCCAGTAGTGTGTGAATTTCCAGATGTATTTCCCGAAGAACTACCAGGCATGCCACCAGATCGAGAGATAGAGTTCAGCATCGAGCTAGCACCCGGAACCGCCCCCATATACAAGAAACCATACAGAATGGCACCATCCGAATTGGTAGAACTGAAGAAGCAAATAAAAGAATTACTGGACAAGGGTTATATACGAGC
Source organism: Aegilops bicornis (assembly GCA_021605145.1). NCBI lineage: Eukaryota > Viridiplantae > Streptophyta > Magnoliopsida > Poales > Poaceae > Aegilops > Aegilops bicornis. The sequence goes on along the minus strand of CM038674.1, from coordinate 68,366,719 downwards.
CAGCTCCTCACCCTGGGGTTCACCAATTTTATTTGCCAAAAAGAAGGATGGAACACTGAGATTGTGCATAGACTATCGAGCGCTAAATATGGTCACAATCAAGAACAAATATCCGATGCCACGAATAAATGATTTATTTGATCAACTCGCTCAGGCCAAGGTATTCTCAAAGATTGACTTGAGGTCGGGATACCATCAATTGAAAGTGCGAACCGAAGATATTCCCAAAACAGCTTTCACCTCCAGATACGGATTGTATGAGTTCACCGTAATGCCATTCGGATTAACAAACGCCCCCGCATATTTTGTTCACCTCATGAACAAAGTATTCATGAAGTTTATGGACACGTGTGTTGTGGTATTTATCGATGATATTCTGGTATATTCCAAGACACCAGAAGAGCACGTTGAACATCTCTGAATTGTACTGGGGGAACTCAAGAAACATCAATTGTACGCTAAATTCAGCAAGTGTGAATTTTGGCTAAAGCAAGTAGGTTTTCTGGGCCACGTACTGACTCAACAAGGTATCGCCATAGACCCTGAAAAGGTCAAGGCGTACTTGGCTGGAAGCCACCAGCCAGCGTGACATATGTACGAAGTTTCTTGGGAATGGCGGGTTACTACCGAAGATTTATTGAAGGATTCTCCACCATAGCAAAGCCAATGACGCAACTACTCAAGAAAGACAGGAAGTTTGAATGGACGGAAGCTTGCGAGAAAAGTTTCCAAGAATTAAAGAGGAAATTAACGTCAGCACCGGTATTAATTGTGCCGGACATACACAAGAATTTTGAGGTATATTGCGACGCATCCCAGAAAGGCCTCGGATGCGTGTTGATGCAAGAAGGCAAGGTAGTCGCATATGTCTCCACACAACTTCGCAAACATGAAGAAAATTATCCTACTCATGACCTGGAGTTAGCAGCGATTATACATGCACTCAAAGAATGGAGACACTTTTACTTGGAAATCGTTGTGAGATATATACGTACCATAAGAGCCTCAAGTATATTTTCACACAACCGGAACTGAATTTGAGGCAACGACGCTGGTTGGAACTAGTGAAGGATTATGATGTTGGGATCCACTACCACCCAGCCTCTGTTGGAAAAGGCAGTGCCTAGGAGGCGCTTAGGCACGCCTAGGCGCTAGGCAATGGCCAAACGCCTCGCCTAGGGCATAAATGGAGGTCTAGGTAAGGCAAGCAAGGAATTTCCTACCCAAGCAAGAAATCATGCCACATACTGCACTTATATGCCAAATGGGTTATATTCCAATGACAGTAGATGGTAATTAACTTATTTATATGCCCTAAACTAACATCAACACCCATATAATAATCACAAACACTCTACGAGTAAAAACTATATTACTGCCTAGGCTGCGCCTAGGGAGCTTAGGCACCGCCTAGGCACTAGGCGAAGGCCAACCGCCTCGCTTACGCCTACCGCTTTTTCCAACCTTGACCCAGGAAAAGCAAATGTAGTGGCAGACACCCTAAGTCGGAACCCTAGCCCAAACGACGACGGCCTGCCGAACCTGAGGCCTGAATTCTAGCAGGAGTTTGCTAAACTCAACCTGCTGGTAGTCACCAAAGGCAGCATATCAAATTTAGAAATACAGCCCACTCTAATGGAGACAATTAAAGAGGCTCAGCATGGACACCCCAGCATTGAAGGCATTAAACGAAAAGTGAGTTTGGGCAAGGCCCCAGAATTCATTATCGATAAGCAAGGAATATTGTGGTACGGGGATCGACTTTGCGTACCAAATATCAAGGATCTTAAGCAGCAGATCTTAGCTGAAGCCACACCACCCCGTATTCGATACATCCTGGAGGGACAAAAATGTACAAGGATATTCAGGAAAAATATTGGTGGCACGGTCTAAAAAGGGACATAGCCACGTTCATCGCATGTTGTGACTCCTGTCAACGCATCAAGGCCGAGCACCAGAAACCGGCTGGACTTTTACAGCCAAATAAAATACCCGAGTGGAAATGGGACGAGATTGGGATGGATTTTGTTGTTGGGCTACCTCGGTCATGGCACGGAAATAACGCCATTTGGGTCATCACTGATAGACTGACTAAAGTAGCACACTTCATCCCCGTGAAGACAACCCACACCACTCAGAAGCTTGCTAGGCTCTACCTTTCCCGTGATCTGCTTACATGGAGTCCCAAAGAAAATAATCTCGGACAGAGGCACTCAATTCGTCTCCGATTTTGGGATCACTTACAACAAGCTCTGAACTCAGCTGGCATTCAAGACCGCATACCATCCCCTGCATGATGGGCAGACTGAGCGAGTAAACCAGATTCTAGAAGATATGCTGAGAGCATGTGTCCTCACCTATGGGACCAGTTGGGAGGAGAGCTTACCATACGCAGAATCCGCATATAACAACAGTTATCAGGCCAGCCTGCAAATGGCACCATTTGAGGCTCTGTACGGGCGAAGATGTCGTACTCCGCTAAATTGGTCGGAAACCAAAGACAGCCATATCTTAGGCCCAGACATGCTCAAAGAGGCTGAAGATAAAGTCAAGGTGATTAGGGACCGACTTAAGACAGCTCAGAGCCGACAGAAGAGTTATTACGATCAGAAACATCGTGGAGTCAATTTTGAACCCGGTGAGTTCGTATACTTGCGAGTATCTCCTATGAGGGGACTGCAACGATTCAAGATTAAGGGGAAGTTAGCACCAAGATTCATCGGACCATTCTGCATAGTGGCACGAAGAGGCACGGTAGCCTACCAGTTAGACTTACCCGAAGAATTATCCGACATCCACGACGTGTTCCACGTCTCGTAATTGAGGAAGTGCGTGAGCAACCCAGAAAAACAAGTACCCCATGAAAACATTGACGTGCAGCCAGACCTTACATATCGGGAACATCCAGTAAAAATATTGGAGGAATCTGAAAGGAGGACCAGACAGAAAACCACCAAATTTTTCAGAGTTCAGTGGAGCAATCACACCGAGAGTGAAGCCACTTGGGAAAGAGAGATTTTCTTCGGACAGAGCACCCACACTTATTTGAGGATCAGCTGAAATCTCGGGGACGAGATTTTTCCTAAGGGGGTAGATGTTGTGACACTCCAAAAATTTCCTTTTGGTTTTCTTCAAAAACTTTGTTGGATTTGAAGAAGGTCATTTAAACCCTTCCAAAAATCTCTCTCTCAAAAACGGTTTCCCTTTGGCAAGGATTTTATTTTGGCATCTCCTTCAACTCTGGTGTTTGGTTTTAAAACTTTTCTTCATTTACCCTCTTCTCAAAATTCAAAATTTTTGGGTTCTATTTTCTTTTAAAAAGAAAACCCTAGGAGTTTTGCATCTTCTCCAATATTGAAACCACTCATGATTTTACCATGCACCACATGGTAAAATCTTCCCAAAATCTCTCCTTCCACTTTGGGGCAATCCAAACATTCTGTCTCAACAATGTTCAATCCATTTCTGAATTTTATTCCATTTATTTCTCTCCCCAAATCTTTTCTGCAAATTATTTTGAGCCTAGGTAATTTGCAAAGCAAGTACCTAAATGCATTTGAGTGTTGACCCCAGACCAACTCCCCTGGATAGTCCCTGGTACCCACAACCTAGAACAATCTAGATCCACTCTTCTCCTTTTCAAAAATTTCAAATTTCAGTCTCTGCAAGTTTGGACCAGATTTGTCAAATTTGGTGAAATTCATATCTTCTCTTCTCCAAAAATTCCACAAAAATTCAGGCAGCCTCCAGATGCAATGAGATGCCACTCCACCAAAAATCAGCTCAAGGAGAAACTCCCACATACCAGAATCATTCTGTCGAACACCTGGCCGGCACTGTCTCTTTGCATTTTCAGAAATGCTCAGAGTTTCAGAATTCAGTGTCGTTTCCCCTCGTCAGATTCAGTCACATGTAAACTATGCACTTGGCACGTTGCTCACAGCCCCTCCTCTCTGTCCGGAGCACCACACGTGCGCTTGGCTGGTTCCTGGCGTCGGTGGGGCCCTGGCCCGCTTGCGTCGGCGTGTTCCACGGCGGCAGAACCCCCGTAGCGGCCGACAAGGGGGCACCCTGCGGCATAACGCCGTTCGGCACCGCCCAAACCTTCTGAGAGCTCCGCGTGGCCATCTCCTTGCCAGCGCACGCATGCAGCACCGTCGCCGTGGCCTGGCACGCATAGGGCGCGCTCCCTGCCGCCGACGTGCCGCACGACCGTTCTGCTGAGATCAGGCCGTAACCTCCCCCACCTTGCTGAGTTGGGCACCAGGATGGGCTCGTTACGACGTCTAGTCAATGCTCAAGCCCCTAAACCAACTGGCAAGCCCAGCGCCGCCGTAATCACTCGCCAGACTTATCCCGTTTGCGGCAACCGCCTCGGGCCGGCTATATATAGCACCCCCGAGCGCGCTCCCACCGCCGCACACCTCCACCACCTCACTAGACCCCGCCCAGCCACTAGAAGAGCCTCGAGGGGCCCTTCTTCCTCGACTCTGGCCAACTCCGTCCGCTTCGGGCTCCGGCAACGTTCTCGCTGGTGAGAGCTTCTCCACCACCCTAGACTTGCCCGTAGCCTCATGGCACCTATAGAAGGCTAACCCCCACTCCAATTTGGCCCCAGCAGCTCTCTCCGACGAGGCCCACGACCACCCGAACCACCGCCCGCCGGAGCAAGGGCCGCCGTCAACGTGATGCTCGCCGGCGACCACCACCACCACCAACCGACGTGAAATGACGCACTGAACACGGAGGTACCTTCCGATCTCCCTGCCTCGCCGTGGATCGCCGCCGGCAACCACCGCGACTCTCGGGCACCGTCGTGCTCTGCCGCCTCTTTTGAATATTCAAACCTGACGGGTGGGACCCGCCCGTCAGCCTCTCTGTTGTTTTTTTTGAACCGTTTTCTGAAAGCGTATTCTGGCAAATACACTTTCTACTCTGAACCGTTTTTCTGCACTTTTCTTCTTAGGCCCCTGAGCGTTTTCTGTTTCATTACAGATGGGTCCTTGGACCAAAACTCTTATAACTTTTTAACAGAAAGGGATTTTTGAGTGATGCTTTTTCTGTCCTCTTCAAAATGTTGTCTAGTTTTTTATCATATTTATTTGAAAAATATTTGGATTACTTTTCTGTACCCCACGGTATTTACGTTAGCGCGTGTGTTTTGTGTACCGTAGATACCGAAGGAGGTGATGGAACCGCGAACTTCACCGAGCTAGACCCCGACTACTCCGAACCAGGAAAGCATGTTTGAAATTTTGATATGATGAGTGTTTGGGCATGTTTGCATTAATTTAGTATCATGGCATGTTCATGAGCTTCTCGATGAAAGTTTATCTCGTATGAGTTGAGGCAAGTGAGTTTCGGGAAATCCATGAGCTGTTGGAATCTTGTTGCACGGCCATGAGTTGGCATGAGAATGGGTAAGATGGCAGTGTTGTAGCATGCCAGTCTTATGCCAAATCGTTGACCCAGTGTCAACATAAATCAGTCAAATTCCGTCCGTCTCCCCTTTTCATACTACCACATGTTTTCGGCAAGGGATACGGCTTAGTAAGTTGCAAACCACTTCCTGGTACACACCAAATCGAGAGGCCGGGATGAGGGTTCCATGGCCCTGGATTAAAGCCTTTCATCCGGTCGTGGGCATGGGTGTTTCCGGTTGGGACCGATAGGGGGGCACCCCTTAGAGCGCGTGTATATAAATTTGATCCCATGCTATTCGAGATTGCGATCTCCCCGTCTCAAAGTTTTTCTTGAACGCTGTCTAGGGTGATTCCTGGCAACGTGAGGTAGGATGGGTGTGTACTGGTTAGTTGTGGTTCCTCCGAAATACCGTAAACGGAACTAGTCCTTCGTGACTACGGAAATCCCTTGGTTGTGGATAATTTTAGTACAAACTCTACAGAGTCAAAATTCTTGAATTTCATCTTATCCATGTCCAAGTACTGTGTTCATCTTATCTTGTCAAGTGTCAGTCTCGGTGATGTAAACTCCCGAGAACCATATGAGTGTTAAATGTTTATTTCCTGTGAATGGACTAACCCGCTTATTGTCTTGTGATGAATATTTTCCGTGAGCGCCATTTCTTGTCAGTTATGAATAATGAATTATAAGCCCTTTCTGCGATGTTGCTCAGACGTCCGACTGCGGCATTGTTATTATTTACTTTTGTTATAAGCCCTTTCTGCGATGTTGCTCAGACGTTCGACTGCGGCATTGTTATTATTTACTTTTGTTATAAGCCCTTTCTGCGATGTCGCTCAGACGTCCGACTGCGGCATTGTTATTATTTATTTTTGTTATAAGCCCTTTCTGCGATGTCGCTCAGAAGTCCGATTGCGGCATTGTTATTATTTACTTTTGTTATTAGCCCTTTCTGCGATGTCACTCAGACGTCCGACTGCGGCATTGTTATTATTTACTTTTGTTATAAGCCCTTTCTGTGATGTCGCTCCGACGTCCGACTGCGACACGCATGTATTTTCTTTCAATATAACCCCTTTGTGAGGTGTCGCTTAGACGCCCGACTGTGGCATGTTTTACTTATCTGTTCACCCTTCGAGGCGTCGCTTCGCATAATTCGATCGGTTTTGAGTTTATCTTCTTTGGGTTTTCGAGCGGACTACCGCTGATTCCCTTTTTACTTACCTTGCTATACTGATTTAATTGCGCATTGTTATAATTAATCACGTTGCATTCATGCATACATTTGTTATATCTTTTGTCCGAACTGTCTTGCGAGTACTTTCAAAGTACTCACCTGGCTTGTTGATTTGGCGGAATCTTGTGAAGGCGATCTCATGGATGAAGAGTTCGATAGCGAGTCCGACGCCTAGAGGAATCCCAGTCAGTCTCGTGCGACCCCTCCACTGTGTCATTCCACTATTTTACCTCGAGTCAATAGTATGCCACCACTCCATTGTGTCATATCCGCCTCTATGTATAATTATTGGCGTGCTTGTAATAATTTGTTGAGCAACCTCAGCTCGACCCTGTAATATATCTTATGCTACTGGCTTATTGTATCAAGATTTTGTCTACCAGTATGGAGGATTTTCCTCACACTGGAATTTATAGGTCGGTTTCTCAATAAATATTTTTATTGAAAAACCGCTTGTGACAATACCCCATGGTTACGTGTCTTTGCGAGCATGGTATGTGTTCGAGCGGAGGTGAGTCTGCTGCCGTGGTGCCGTGTGAAATAAAGTAATCCACGGCGTGAGAAGATATACGATGCAGCAACTCAGGGAAAAGAAATCTCACTCCAAGATTCTTTTCGCGGTTACACATGTTAATCACAAGGAAAACTACTCATATAAGCAGGAACTAAATACTCGACTCGTCTCACAAATTTGAGGTACCAAGCATAATTTACAACGTGATATTAAATGCTGAACTAACAAACACAGCAGTGACGTCTAAAATGAGAATGGTAACTGGACGGGGTCTCGAGAAAATGTCTCTGGCAATGGAATACACTCCTCTTCTATCGGAGGAAGTGGATTGACCAGTCGATGTATGCGTCTCTCCGGGTCGGGCCTCAGTGGTCTGCCGATGGCAATTTGTGGGTTTAAATCAGCAAGACTCTGGAGATAATCCAGTACTCGCTGGTTCAAATGTTCGTGAGCGATGGTGTACTGGATAAGGTTCGCTAGCACTGGCTCTCTCTCAATCCGCCCACCGAGAAAAGATGTTACTCCTCCGAGTGCTGCACGGCTCGGAAAGTAATAATATCCTCGCTCGCGGGCATAGGGTACTGCGGATCGAAGACGAGCAATCGCTTCTTTCGCAGCAGCTTCTATGGCCAGGCGTGGGGTTGGCATAGATTTCCCCACGAAGGAAACCTCCGTTGGATCTTGGTTGGGGTCTACGGGAGGGATGTGTACTGCTGCCCAATACTCCGAGGTGGAAGGGGTGATTCTCAATTTGAACAGCTAGTACTGGGGTGGCTGGGTAGAACCCATGGTACTGCAGGTAAAGTCCCACAATATTTTGACAAAGCTACCCGGGGTTGCATCTGGGGTTCTCAGATATATACTAGGGCTCGGCATGGCAAGAAATGGTTGTGAGAGTGGTGCACGAGGTGAGGGGTGCTGTGTAAGGTCACAAGGTGGCCTTTTTATATAGCATTTGGGTTGATTCATTTACCGTGACTAGTAGAAAAAGGGCCTATAGTCCCGGTTCATAAGGGCCTTTAGTCCCGGTTCGTGAACCGGGACTAAAGGGTCGGTACTAATACCCTCACCCTTTAGTCCCGGTTCTATCCAGAACTGGATAGATGGGCCTCCACGTGGCCTGTCCACGAGCCCAGGCGGGGAGGGCCTTTGGTCCCGGTTGGTGGCACCAACCGGGACCAATAGGCATCCACGCATCAGCATTTCTTTGGAGCTGGTTTTTGTTTTTTTTCAAAAGAGGGGGGGTTTGGGGGGTTTGGGGGGTTAATTTAGGTGTTTCATATATTGTGCTATAGCTAGCTAATTAATAGAGAAAAGTGTCCTTTCTTTTGTCCGTGCTTGGTCGACGCTTCGTACTATACATATGTATAGAGAGGACTAACTAGACATGCTAGCTAGCTAGTAATTAAGCAAACAGGAAGATCGTCATGAACATATATATGCATACAGAGAGAAGTGATATCGACCACCTCTCCTTCTCGAGAGATTGGTCGAACAACAAGTTCTCGTATATCTATCCGACGCTACGGCTACATATATACAAAAATTATCTTTTACAATACGGACGCGTGGTCCACATGGTATTCCCGTCTTCAGCGATCACATAGTCAAGAAAGAATGCCGCCAATTCCTCTTGAATTGCTCGCATGCGATCTGGTGCTAGGAGTTCATCCCGCTGCGAAACATCTAATTTTAAGAAAGGGTCAATACATATATATATATATATATATATATATATATATATATATATGAATGAATGAAACTCAACACAAATGATGGTAATAAAATAAAATTGTGAATATTTTGTTGGGGAACGTAGTAATTTCAAAAAATTTCCTACGATCACGCAAGACCATGGTGATGCATAGCAACGAGATGAGAGTGTTGTCTACGTACCCTCGTAGACCAGCAACGGAAGCGTTGACGCAACGTAGAGGAAGTAGTCGTGCTTCTTCACGATCCAACCGATCCAAGTACCGAGCGTCACGGCACCTCCGAGTTCTGCACACGTTCAGCTCGATGACGTCCCTCGAACTCCGATCCAGCCGAGTGTTGAGGGAGAGTTTCGTCGGCCTGACGGCGTGGTGGCGATGATGATGTTCCACCGGCAGGGCTTCGCCTAAGCTCCGCTACGGTATTCTTGAGGTGTAATATGGTGGAAGGGGCACCGCACACGGCTAAGGAAAGATCTCAAGGATCAACTTGTGTGTCATGGGGTGCCCCTGCCCTGTATATAAAGGAGGGAAGGGAGGGCTGGCCGGCCAAGGCTTGGTGCGCCAGGGTGTCCTACTCCTACTAGGAGTAGGATTCCCCCAATCCTAGTCCAACTAGGTTTCCCCAAGTGGGAAGGGAGAGAGAGGCGCCCCTTCTCCTAGTCCTAATAGGACTAGGGAAGGGGAAGGTGCACCAGCACTTGGGCCCCTTTTCTCCTTTCCACTAAGGCCCATGTTGGCCCATTAGCATTCCGGGGTTCGGTAACCTCCCGTGCTTGGTAAAATTCCCAATTTCACCGGAACACTTCCGATGTCCAAACATAGACTTCCAATATATGAATCTTTATGTCTCGACCATTTCGAGACTCCTCGTCACGTCCGTGATCTCATCCGGGACTCGAACAACCTTCGGTACAGAAACATCATAACAACTCATAGTAACTGCCATCGCCGAAGCGTTAAGCGTGCGGACCCTACGGGTTCGAGAACTATGTAGACATGACCGAGACACCTCTCCGGTCAATAACCAATAGCGGGACCTGGATGCCCATATTGGCTCCTACATATTCTACGAAGATCTTTATCGGTCGAGACCGCATAACAACATACGTTGTTCCCTTTGTCATCGGTATGTTACTTGCCCGAGATTCGATCGTCGGTATCCAATACCTAGTTCAATCTCGTTACCGGCAAGTCTCTTTACTCGTTCCGTAATGCATCATCTCACAACTAACTCATTAGTTGCAATGCTTGCAAGGCTTATGTGATGTGTATTACCGAGAGGGCCCAGAGATACCTCTCCGACAATCGGAGTGACAAATCCTAATCTCGAAATATGCCAACCCAACATGTACCTTCGAGACACCTGTAATGTACCTTTATAATCACCCGATTACGTTGTGACGTTTGGTAGCACCAAAGTGTTCCTCAAGCAAGCGGGAGTTGCATAATCTCATAGTTATAGGAACATGTATAAGTCATGAAGAAAAGCACTAGCAACAAACTATACGATCAGGTGCTATGCTAATGGAATGGGTCATGTCAATCAGATCATTCAACCAATGATGTGATCCCGTTAATCAAATAACAACTCCTTGTTCATGGTTTAGGAAACACAACCATCTTTGATTAACGAGCTAGTCAAGTAGAGGCATACTAGTGACACTCTGTATGTTTATGTATTCACACATGTATTATGTTTCCTGTTAATACAATTCTAGCATGAATAATAAACATTTATCATGATATAAGGAAATAAATAATAACTTTATTATTGCCTCTAGGGCATATTTCCTTCAGTCTCCCACTTGCACTAGAGTCAATAATCTAGATTACACAAGTAATGATTCTAACACCCATGGAGTCTTGGTGCTGATCATGTTTTGCTCGTGGAAGAGGCTTAGTCAGCAGTCTGCAACATTCAGATCCGTATGTATCTTGCATATCTCTATGTCTCCCACCTGGACCAAATCCGGATGGAGTTGAAGCGTCTTTTGATGTGCTTGGTTCTCTTGTGAAATCTGGATTCCTTTGCCAAGGCAATTGCACCGATATTGTCACAAAAGATTTTCATTGGACCCGATACACTAGGTACAACACCTAGATCGGTTATGAACTCCTTCATCCAGACTCCTTCATTAGCTGCTTCCGAAGCAGCTATGTACTCAACTTCACATGTAGATCCCGCCACGGCGCTTTGTTTGGAACTGCACCAACCGACAGCTCCTCCGTTTAATGTAAATACGTATCCGGTTTGCGATTTAGAATCGTCCGGATCGATGTCAAAGCTTGCGTCGGCGTAACCGTTCTGACGAGTTCTTTGTCACCGCCATAAATGAGAAACATATCCTTAGTCCTTCTCAAGTACTTAAGGATGTTCTTGACCGCTGTCCGATGATCCACTCTGGATTACTTTGGTACCGCCTGCCAAACTTACAAAGAAGGCATACATCAGGTCTGCAGTACACAGCATTGCATACATGATAGAGCCTATGGCTGAAGCATAGGGAACATCTTTCATTTTCTCTCTATCTTCTGCGGTGGTCGGGCATTGAGTCTTACTCAACTTCACACCTTGTAGCACCGGCAAGAACCCTTTCTTTGCCTGATCCATTTTGAATTTTTTCGAAACTTTATCAAGGTATGTGCTTTGTGAAAGTCCTATTAAGCGTCTTGATCTATCTCTATAGATCTTAATGCCCAATATGTAAGCAGCTTCACCGAGGTCTTTCATCGAAAAACTCTTATTCAAGTATCCCTTTATGCTATCCAGAAATTCTATATCCTATCCGATCCGTAATATGTCATCCACATATAATATCGTAAATGCTACTGAGCTCCCACTCACTTTCTTGTAAATACAGGCTTCTCCAAAAGTCTCGTATAAAACCAAATGCTTTGATCACACTATCAAAACGTTTATTCCAACTCCGAGAGGCTTGCACCAGTCCATAAATGGATCGCTGGAGCTTGCACACTTTGTTAGCTCCCTTTGGATCGACAAAACCTTCTGGTTGCATCATATACAACTCTTCTTCCAGAAATCCATTCAGGAATGCAGTTTTAACATCCATTTGCCAAATTTCATAATCATAAAATCGGCAATTGCTAACATGATTCGGACGGACTTAAGCATCGCTACGGGTGAGAAGGTCTCATCGTAGTCAATCCCTTGAACTTGTCGAAAACCTTTTGCAACAAGTCGAGCTTTATAGACAAGAACATTACCATCAGCGTCAGTCTTCTTCTTGAAGATCCATTTATTCTCAATTGCTTGCCGATCATCGGGCAAGTCAACCAAAGTCCACACTTTGTTCTCATACATGGATCCCATCTCAGATTTCATGGCCTCAAGCCATTTTGTGGAATCTGGGCTCACCATCGCTTCTTCATAGTTCGTAGGTTCATCATGTTCCGAGAACATGACTTCCAGAATAGGATTACCGTACCACTCTAGTGCGGATCTTGCTCTGGTTGATCTCTGAAGTTCTGTAGAAACTTCGATCTGAAGTTTCATGATCATCATCATTAGCTTCCTCCCTATTTGGTGTAGGTGTCACGGAAACTGATTTACGTGATGTACTACTTCTCAATAAGGGAGTAGATACAAGTTATCTCATCAAGTTCTACTTTCCTCCCACTCACTTCTTTCGAGAGAAACTCTTTCTCCAAAAAGTTTCCGAATTTAGCAACAAAAATCTTGCCTTCAGATCTGTGATAGAAGGTGTACCCAACAGTCTCCTTTGGGTATCCTATGAAGACACATTTCTCCGATTTGGGTTCGAGCTTATCAGGTTGAAGCTTTTTCACATAAGCATCGCAGCCCCAAACTTTCAGAAACAACAACTTTGGTTTCTTGCCAAACCACAGTTCATAAGGCGTCGTCTCAACGGATTTAGATGGTGCCCTATTTAAAGTGAATGTAGCCGTCTCTAAAGCATAACCCCAAAAGCGATAGCGGCAAATCAGTAAGAGACATCATAGATCGCACCATATCTAATAAAATGCGATTCTGACGTTCGGACACACCATTACGTTGTGGTGTTCCAGGTGGCGTAAGTTGCGAAACTATTCCGCATTGTTTTAAATGTAGGCCAAACTCGTAACTCAAATATTCTCCTCCACGATCAGATCGTAGAAACTTTATTTTCTTGTTACGATGATTTTCCACTTCACTCTGAAATTCTTTGAACTTTTCAAATGTTTCAGACTTGTGTTTCATTAAGTAGATATACCCATATCTGCTCAAATCATCTGTGAAGGTGAGAAAATAACGATATCCGCCACGAGCCTCAACATTCATTGGACCACATACAACAGTATGTATGATTTCCAATAAATCAGTTGATATCTCCATAGATCCCGAGAACTGTGTTTTAGTCATCTAGCCCATAAGGCACGGTTCGCAAGAGCCAAGTGATTCAAAATAAAGTGACTACAAAAGTCCATCACTAAGGAGTTTATTCATGCGCTTTACACCGATATGACCTAAACGGCAGTGCCACAAATAAGTTGCACTATCATTATCAACTCTGCATCTTTTGGTTTCAACATTATGAATATGTGTATCACTACTATCAAGATTAAGTAAAAACAAACCATTCTTCAATGGTGCATGACCATAAAAGATATTATTCATATAAATAGAACAACCATTATTCTCTCGATTTAAATGAATAACCGTCTCGCATCAAACAAGATCCAGATATAATGTTCATGCTCAACGCTGGTACTAAATAACAATTATTTAGGTCTAATACTAATCCCGAAGGTAGATGTAGAGGTAGCGTGCCGATCGCGATCACATCGACTTTGGAACCATTTCCCACGCCAAGATCGTCACCTCGTCCTTAGCCAATCTTCGCTTAATCCGTAGCCCTGTTTGAGTTGCAAATATTAGCAACAGAACCAGTATCAAATACCCAGTGTGCTACTGCGAGTATTAGTAAGGTACACATCAATAACATGTATATCACATATACCTTTGTTAACCTTGCCATCCTTCTTATCCGCCAAGTACTTGGGGCAGTTCCGCTTCCGATGACCAGCCTGCTTGCAATAGAAGCACTCGGTTTCAGGCTTAGGACCAGACTTGGGTTTCTTCTCTTGATCAGCAACTTGCTTGCTGTTCTTTTGAAGTTTCCTTTTTCTTTCCTTTGCCCTTTTCTTGAAACTAGTGGTTTTGTTAACCATCAACACTTGATGCTCCTTTTGATTTCTACCTCCATGCTTTCAGCATCGCGAAGAGCTCGGGCATTGTTTTGGTCATCCCTTGCATATTATAGTTCATCACGAAGCTCTTGTAGCTTGGTGGCAGTGATTGGAGAATTCATCAATGATGCAATCATCCGGAAGATTAACTCCAGCTTGAATCAAGTGATTGTTATATCCGGACATTACGAGTATATGCTCACCGACAGAACCGTTCTCCTCCATCTTACAGCTATAGAATTTATTGGAGACTTCATATCTCTCAATCCGGCATTCGCTTGGAATATTAACTTCAACTCCTGGAACATCTCATATGCTCCATGGTGTTCAAAAGCAGCGTTGAAGTCCCGGTTCTAAGCCGTAAAGCATGGCACATCGAACTATAGAGTAGTCATCGCCTTTGCTTTGCGGGACGTTCACAACTTCGGCGCAGCCCTTGCACCAGGCACGGCACCTAACGGTGCTTCCGGGACGTAATTCTTCCGTGCAGCAATAAGGATAATCCTCAAATTACGGACCCAGTCCGTGTAATTGCTGCCATCATCTTTCAACTTTGCTTTCTCAAGGAACGCATTAAAATTCAACGGAACAACAAAGACGAGCCATCTATCTACACATCATAGACAAGCAAGATACTATCAGGTACTAAGTTCATGATAAATTTGAGTTCAATTAATCATATTACTTAAGAACTCCCACTTAGAAAAATATCCCTCCAATTCTCTAAGTGATTGCGTGATCCATATCAACTACACCATGACCGATCATCACGTGTGATGGAGTAGTTTCAATGGTGAACATCAATATGTTGATCATATCTACTATATGATTCACGCTCGACTTTTCGGTCTCTGTGTTCCGAGGTCATATCTTATATGCATAGCTCGTCAAGTATAACCTGAGTATTCTGCGTGTGCAACTGTTTTGCACCCGTTGTATTTGAACGTAGAGCCTATCACACCCGATCATCACGTGGTGTCTCAAAGACGAAGAACTTTCGCATAGCGGTGCATACTCAGGAGAACACTTCTTGATAATTTAGTAAGGGATCATCTTATAATGCTACCGTCAATCAAAGCAAGATAAGATGCATAAAGGATTAACATCACATGCAATCAATATAAGTGATATGATATGGCCATCATCATCTTGTGCTTGTGATCTCCATCTCAAGCACCGTCATGATCACCATCGTCACCGGTAGCGACACCTTGATCTCCATCTTAGCATCGTTGTCGTCTCGCCAAACTTATGCTTCTACGACTATCGCTACCGCTTAGTGATAAAGTAAAGCATTACAGGCGATTGCATTGCATACAATAAGCGACAACCATATGGCTCCTGCCGATTGCCGATAACTTCCGGTTACAAAACATGATCATCTCATACAATAAAATTCAGCATCATGTCTTGACCATATCACATCACAACATGCCCTGCAAAAACAAGTTAGACGTCCTCTACTTTGTTGTTGCAAATTTTACGTGGCTGCTACGGGCTTAAGCAAGAACCAATCTCACCTACGCATCAAAACCACAACGATACTTTCACAAATAGACTCCGTTTTAACCTTCTCAAGGACCGGCGTATACACTCAGTTCAACTAAAGTTGGAGAGACAGTCTTCCACAAGCCATCTATGTGCGAAGCACGTCGAGGGAACCGTCTCGCGTGGAAATGCAGCGTAAGGTTGGTCTGGATCGTCTGTCCAACAATTCCGCTGAAGCATAGTATGACCTGCTGGTAGGCTGTATGACTTGTATCGTCCACAACTCACTTGTGTTCTACTCGTGCATATCATCAAACCATAAAAACCTAGGCTCGGATGCCACTGTTGGGGAACGTAGTAATTTCAAAATTTTTCCTACGATCACGCAAGACCATGGTGATGCATAGCAACGAGATGAGAGTGTTGTCTACGTACCCTCGTAGACCAGCAACGGAAGCGTTGACGCAACGTAGAGGAAGTAGTCGTACTTCTTCACGATCCAACCGATCCAAGTACCGAGCGTCACGGCACCTCCGAGTTCTGCACACGTTCAGCTCGATGGCGTCCCTCGAACTCCGATCCAGCCGAGTGTTGAGGGAGAGTTTCACAAGACGACGGCGTGGTAGCGATGATGATGTTCCACCGGCAGGCTTCGCCTAAGCTCCGCCACGGTATTCTTGAGGTGTAATATGGTGGAAGGGGCACCGCACACGGCTAAGGAAAGATCTCAAGGATCAACTTGTGTGTCATGGGGTGCCCCTGCCCTGTATATAAAGGAGGGAAGGGGAGGGCTGGCCGGCCAAGGCTTGGTGCGCCAGGTGTCCTACTCCTACTAGGAGTAGGATTCCCCCAATCCTAGTCCAACTAGGTTTCCCCAAGTGGGAAGGGAGAGAGAGGCGCCCCTTCTCCTAGTCCTAATAGGACTAGGGAAGGGGGAAGGTGCGCCAGCACTTGGGCCCCCTTTCTCCTTTCCACTAAGGCCCATGTTGGCCCATTAGCATTCCGGGGTTCCGTAACCTCCGGTGCTTGGTAAAATTCCCAATTTCACCGGAACACTTCCGATGTCCAAACATAGACTTCCAATATATGAATCTTTATGTCTCGACCATTTCGAGACTCCTCGTCACGTCCGTGATCTCATCCGGGACTCGAACAACCTTCGGTACAGAAACATCATAACAACTCATAGTAAGCATCATCGAAGCGTTAAGCGTGCGGACCCTACGGGTTCGAGAACTATGTAGACATGACCGAGACACCTCTCCGGTCAATAACCAATAGCGGGACCTGGATGCCCATATTGGCTCCTACATATTCTACGAAGATCTTTATCGGTCAGACCGCATAACAACATACGTTGTTCCCTTTGTCATCGGTATGTTACTTACCTGAGATTCGATCGTCGGTATCCAATACCTAGTTCAATCTCGTTACCGGCAAGTCTCTTTACTCGTTCCGTAATGCATCATCTCACAACTAACTCATTAGTTGTAATGCTTGCAAGGCTTATGTGATGTGTATTACCGAGAGGGCCCGAAGATACCTCTCCGAGCAATCGGAGTGACAAATCCTAATCTCGAAATATGCCAACCCAACATGTACCTTCGGAGACACACCTGTAATGTACCTTTATAATCACCCGATTACGTTGTGACGTTTGGTAGCACCCAAAGTGTTCCTCGTGCAAACGGGAGTTGCATAATCTCATAGTTATAGGAACATGTATAAGTCATGAAGAAAAGCACTAGCAACAAACTATACGATCAGGTGCTATGCTAATGGAATGGGTCATGTCAATCAGATCATTCAACCAATGATGTGATCCCGTTAATCAAATAACAACTCCTTGTTCATGGTTTAGGAAACACAACCATCTTTGATTAACGAGCTAGTCAAGTAGAGGCATACTAGTGACACTCTGTATGTTTATGTATTCACACATGTATTATGTTTCCTGTTAATACAATTCTAGCATGAATAATAAACATTTATCATGATATAAGGAAATAAATAATAACTTTATTATTGCCTCTAGGGCATATTTCCTTCATATTTTTATTTACGCACTTCAAATTGTTTGTTGGAGTAGCCCCTCTCACAGGTCGTGTGGCGGATGGACTCGCAAACGTAGTATCCACAGAAATCATTCCCTTGTTCCTACCACAACCACTTTACAAGAAACAGAGGTCAATCAAACTGATAATTATATATAGCAAGCACATGCTAAATGGTATTGATGAAACTAGCGCTTGAATCACTAGGAGATGCGCGTGGAATATGCTACTATATAATACTTACTTTCGGGTGTCTAAATTGCAGCTTCTTCGGTAGTCCCGGAGCTTTTTTGGTGAATTTTCCCCAAGCCCTGCCATACAAAGAAAACAATTACTTGATATCGAAATGAACAAAGTTGCTGATATGGTGGATAATGATCGATTTAACTTACTTCTCGAGCATTTCAGTCATTTCCGCATACTCCTTGGGATCTTTTCGTCTCGAGTCTAAGACAGTTACTACTCCCTGCTCAAGCTTAATCTCTAGGAGAATATAGTGGAACCTGCGCACACATGCATAACTCATCAATATTACATTTCTATAACCTGGACTAAATAAGGGAAACCGAATATGCCACAAGACAGTAACACTCACGTGTAGTTGTAAGGAAAGAGTATTGTATTTTTGTGTTCATTTATTTCCAACGATCGTAGCAAGTTGGCCTCGGTTTCCTTGGCACGATATTTAACCTCATTTGCATCGATGAGATATGTGTTAATGAACCCAATATCACCCACTTGTTTTTTCTTCATTTCTGCGATCTTCAATCTGCATAATATAGTGAGGATATTTATAAATACATGCAATGAAAGAGCTGAGTTATATAGAGATACTTAATGACAGAAGTAGTACTACTTACAGACAGTAGCAGGTGACCGTTGCTTTATCGATGGCCAATTGATTGAAAACTGATAGAACTCCTCAAATGGAATAGGCAACAGTTCAATTCCAAGGAGGTCATGCTCCTTTAACTCTCAAATACAAAGTATTCCTCCGTCGAGACTCTTTGCAGGTTTTCATGTACCAATCATGCAATCTTCGTGATCATCGTTGTTAGAGAGCTTTCATCTTTGACGAGAGGCTTCCCGCACTCGTATCTTTGTATCTGCACCTCCAAGAAATCAAATTGTACATCATCGGGCAAGTAATCTTCAGGATTGCCATAACCTGGCACCATCCTCGGATCGACGATGTCGCCAGCACGCACCTTAAGCGGGGGCACGATTCCTTCGTTGTTCGCCGAGCTGGGCAATTTGTTTCCCAGCTCGTCGTTCTTTCATCCTTTGATCACTGACAAGATTTCGATCTCTCCGCCTCGGCAAATGCCTTTCCAATAATGCGCTCATAGTTGCCTTTCGGCGGAGACTTGGGTGGTTTTGTCGGGGCAGCAGTGCGCTTCGCTTTGACCGGATCTACCTTCTCCTCCGGAGGTGGATGTCTCTTTGCTTTCAACCCTTGAAACTAGTCATCCACTTGATCTGCCGCGATCTTCGCGTTTTCCTCCTCGCTCCTCTCGTATGGTAACTTCTCTGGAGTCTTCAGAGAAGGACCGAATCTGTATCTCCTCCCACCTTTGGCAGTACTGCTAGACGCCGGCAGAGCAGACGGAGCGGATGTCTTCGTTCCTTGCTTACGAGGCGGAGGAGAAGGACTACGACGCGCCGGAGCAGCCGGAGCGGCGGCGGGTCTCTTCCGCCCTTGCTGACGAGGCGGAGAAGGAGGAGGCTGGCTGCCCGGACGCGTCGGTGCAGGCGAAGAAGGAGACGGAGTGCCGCCACGCGCCGGAGAAGGAGCCGGCCGAGTGCCCTGATCGTCACTCGCCGGAAGAGGAGGCGGTGGAGGAGGCGGAGTGCCCTGACTCGCCGGAGGAGGAGGAGGCGGTGGAGGAGGCGGAGTGCCCTGACTCACGGAGGAGGAGGAGGAGGCGGAGGCGTCCAGTTCGGAAGGTTGATGAGATCCTTCCGCCATAGGCATGGAGTCTTGAGCGAGAACCCAGCCGATACTCCCCTTCACCGGTAGGGTGGTCAAGCCGAGCTCCTCAAATCCCTCCGTTATTTCATCGACCATCACCTTAGCATATCCTTCCGGAATCGGCGGCGGTGAAAAGTTGAGTCGGGTTTAGTGGGATAAACAGAGCCAACAGCCGCCTTGACCTTTAAATTGCTCCATTGCGCCATAAGGTGGCAACTTTCAGCATCCGTGATAGCATCCACGGGATAGGCTGGCGAGCTGTCAAGGCATGCTGCTCTGGTGAAGCAGCTCGGTGGAAGCCACGCTGCTTCTCCGCCGAGATGGCGGGGTAGCTTCGGGGAAGCTTCGGCAGGTCGTTTGTTGTGATCGGCTGCTTCTCGTTCCTCTTCTCGTTCCTCTAGCCCCATTACCCTTTTCGTGCAGCGCCTGCATTAGGCTCTGCTCCGCTTTCTTCCTCCTCTCATGGGTTTTGTAACCCCTGCGTCCGGAAATCCAGCCTTCCACGAAAGGGAGCTGGCGTGCCTCGTGTCCGCCTAGGGTGCTCAGGATTCCCGAGGGCCATTGTGAGCTCGTCCTTCTCCCCATGCAACGAACTTCCCTTGCTGCGCTGCTTCGATATAATGCTTAAGCCTCTTGGTGGTATGTCCAATTGTTCGTCCGTCCAAATGCACTTCCCGTTATAGGGTCCAAGGATCCGCCGCCCCGAAGAACCAAGTCCGCAACGGTGCAGCGATTCATTGTCTCGGTTCGATCCCTTTATCAAGCAAATCATTCTCAGCCTTGGACCACTTAGGCCGGGCTATGAGGTAGCCACGACCCGTGCGATGATGAAGCTTCTTCTTCGCAGCATTTCTCTTGTTTGTCGCTGACATCTTTTTACTCTTTGCCGATGTCTTGTAGGCCACAAATGCGGGCCGATCATCTCTCGATCTTCTCATATTTGCCGTGAATTCTGGTGTCTCATTTTTTTCGACATACGTATTGAGGTCTTTCTTCCAATTCCTGAATAGTTCTCGCCATCTTCTTAAGAGCAAAAGACTTGATTAATGGCTCTATTACTGGCTTCTCCGGATCATCCTCTGGCGGTAGGGTAAAATTTGACTTCAGCTCAGTCCATAGATCATTTTTTCGCATATCATTGACATAAGACACCTCGTGGTCTTCGTTCTTAGGCTTATACCATTGGTGGATGCTGATCGGGATCTTGTCTCTAACCGTAACCCCTGACCGAGCAACAAATGCCTTCTTTGTCCGGTTGGGTTCAATCGGTTGGCCGTCATGTGATTTCTATGATCTCAAAATTTTCATCCGAGCTCAACTTTTCTTGGGCCTCGTCTCTTTACCGGTTGTGCTCGATCCGGAGGGCTAGAAAAAGAACAAAGACGAGAGTTAATTAATATGTGTACATATATATATACCAAAACAAAGGCGAGAGCTAGTCAAGACAGGCTTAACTAATATATATACCTGGCGGACTCGGTTTGGTGATCACCGGAGCCGTCCTCACGGTCTACTTCTTGCACCGGCATTGGGTCATCGGAGCCATGTAAATCATAGCCAGCTGCTTCTTCACCCTCTCCTTCCGGACCATCGTTATCGACGTTGAGAAACATCATCGAGGAGACAGCATCACTTCCGTGTGCGATTATGTCCCTCAACAACGCTTCTTGTGCTTCGTCTCGGGGTGTCCATAGTTTCTACAAATATTTACAACATGGCAATTATTATTCAAACATGACAGATATGGATATATTAGTGCCAACGTAGAACTAGCTAGCTAATCACAATAAGGAATCATATTAGTGGCCTCGACGCTGCTTCTCTAGGGTTTGGGGTGGCCTCGACAACGCTTCAAGGGTTAGGGGTGGCCTCGAGAACGCTTCAAGCTAGGAGGGGGTACTACCGACCCCCCCCCACGTGTTGAAGCTATCGGGAGGGGGTCGGCGTTGAACAGTACATCTATGTCCCACAAGTAGGGTAGAGGGTCGTGGATCGCCGAGCGGTCGAGGGTCAAAGGGTCGAAGATCGCCGAGGGGTCGGGAGGTTGCCTAGTGTCAAAGGATTCAACAAAACCATGTCTTCATCATTAGGCGAAAGTAACAGGTGCATGATGGTGCAAGCTCTCCAAAGTTGTTTTGGAGCGGAGTCCCGAGATAGGATAATTCGCTTTTTGGTACAAAGTTCAGCAAAAGGCAAATTATCCTATCCGGGACTCCATTCCGTAACAACTTTGGAGGACTTCGTACCATCATGCCATGGTTACTTCCGGCTAATGATGAAGCCATGGATTTCTTCAATACTTTGACACTATCGGTACCCCCTATCGGAAAAGGAAGAAAAGAGGAAGAAGGAAGAAGGAAGAAGAAGAAGAAAAAAAAGAAGAAGAAGAAAGAATAGAGGAGAAGAAGAAAAATAGAAAAAATTCTATTTTTCTTCTTCTCCTCTATTCCTTTCTTCTTCTCCTCTTCTTTTTCTTCTTTTTCCTCTCATTCTTTTTCTTCTTCTTCTTCCTTCTTCCTTCGGATCCTAGAACCCTCGAACCCTCGACCCTAGAACCCTCGAACCCTAGAACCCTCGAACCCTTGACCCTAGAACCCTCAAACCCTCAAACCCTTGTGCCTCGAAACCTCGACCGGCCTCAACGACCCTCGACCCTCAAAACATTGACCCTCGACCGGCCTCGACGACCCTCGACCCCTCTGTGACCCTCGCGACCCTCTAGCCTAGTTCCCGACCGTCGACCCCTCAGCGATCCTCGACACCCTCGTTCCCGATAAAAAGAAGAAGAAGAAGAAGAAGAAGAAGAAGAAGAAGAAGAAGAAATGAGAAGAAGAAAAAAGAGAAGAAGAAGAAAGAAGAAGAAAAATAGAAGAAAAAAGAGAGGAGAAGAAGAAGGAAAGAGGAGAAGAAGAAAAATAGAATTTTTCTTCTTCTCCTCTATTCCTTCTTCTTCTCCTTTTCTTCTACTTCCTCTTCTTATTTTTCTCCTCTTCTTCTCCTTCTTCCTTCTTCCTCTTTTATTATTTTTCCTTATTTTCCTTCTTCCTCGACGACCCTAACTCTAAACAGTACAACTTCCTCGACGTCCCGCCTCTCTCTAATGAACAAAATAAAATCTATGAATAAAAAAACATCATATTCTATGAACAAAAACATCATATTCCATCCACATCGATCCATGCATACATCATATATATGATCATATCTATATATGCAGAAAAAATCACATATATATGCAGAAAAAACATTAGATCAACACCGCAAAAATCACATATATATGCAGAAAAAAACATTAGATCAACACTGCAAAAAGCATCATACATATATCCATACATCAATATATATACATTTATGACAAAATCATGAACATTTATGAAAAAAAATCATGGCGGCGGCAGGGGGCAGGCGCGCTGCTGAGGCTCATCAGGCGGAGGCGACGGCGAGGTCGCGCGACGGAGGCGGCGGGAGGCGGAGGCGACGGCGAGGTCGGGAGGCGGAGGCGACGGCGAGGTCGGGAGGCAGGGCGGCGACGGCGAGGTCGGCGAGGTCGGCGAGGTCGGCGAGGTCGCGGAGGCAGGGCGGCGACGGCAGGGCGCCGGGCGACGGGGTGGGGACGGCGACGACGAGGCATGACGGCTGGGCAGATGCGGCGGCGACGACGGCGGGGCAGACGGCGGCGACGACGGCGACGGCGGCGACAACGGCGCGGGCGACGGCGATGGTGACGACGGGCGTGACGGCATGACGGCGTCGGCGGCGTCGGGCAGCCCTGGCGGCGTCGGGGAGGTTGAGGGCAAATGGGCGATGAATCTGAAATATCCCAAGTGTTTCCTTATATAGCAAGGGCATTAGTCGGTTCGTGGCACGACCGGGACTAATGCTACTAGTCCCGGTTGGTGCCACCAACCGGGACCAAAAAGGCCGCTTCCCGGGTCGTGCCCACGAACCGACTAAACCCACTTTAGTCTCGGTTGGTGCCACCAACCGGGACCAAAACTGTGCTGCCCAGCGCCAAATGTTTAGTCCCACCTCGCTAGTTGAAGGGCGCCAAGCACTGGTTTATAAGCTGGTGTGCGTCCCCTTTCGAGCTCCTCTCAAATGCAGGCTTCGGGCCTAATCATGCTCTTGCACAGGCCTATTGGGCCTCTACGGGCACTGAATCTGACCCATGTAGGGTTTCTAGTCGTATTCAGGCCGTGGGGGCCTAGTAGGTGGTAGTTTTTTTTGCTTTATATTTTATTTCTTTTTTGCTTTTAGTTTTAGAAAAAATATAAACTTTCTATTAGTGCCATTAGTTTTAAAATTTGAAAACACTTTTTTTGTTTTCTTTTTTTGCTTTATTTATTTTATTTTGTTTCTACTTACAACAAAATACTTATTGTTGCTATTTTTATTTTTTTCAAGTTTTTTTGTTTTGTTTTCTGCATTATTTATTTTCTTTTGGTTTTTGCTTTATTTTTAATTCCTTTTGCTTTTAGGTCAGCAAAATTATAAACTTTCTGTTAGTGCTTTTAGTTTTAGAAAAAATATAAACTTTCTGTTTGTGCCATTAGTTTTAAAATTCAAAAACACTTTTTTGTTTTCTTTGTTGCTTTATTTATTTTATTTTGTTTCTACTTACAACAAAATGCTTATTGTTGCTATTATTATTATTTTTTCAAGTTTTTTGTTTTGTTTCCTGCATTATTTATTTTCTTTTGGTTTTTGCTTTATTTTTTAATTTTTTTGCTTTTAGGTCAACAAAATTATAAACTTTCTGTTAGTGCCATTTGTTTTAGAACAATTATAAACTTTCTGTTTGTGCCATTAGTTTTATAAAATTTGAATTCTTTGAAATTTGTGTGAATCACAAGTTTGTGAGCTCAACAAAGGCGTAGAGGGGCGGGCTTATAAACCGGTGTGGCGCCCTTCGGTTGGCGAGGTTCTCAAAGTTGGCATAGTATGTTCATGAACAAAAGCGGACAATGGTATCATACTCATGTGTTACAAAGTTGGCATGGTATCATCATAATAGTTGCGGAGAAAGTCTTCACTTTTTCTTCGCTTGTGTCATTTGCTTATTGCGCCGTAACCATGGATAATCTTCATCATTTATCAGGATGCTTGGGTCAGCCTTGACTTTGAAGGGGGGAATTTCATGAAACTTTTCGTACTCTTCAGACATGTCTGTCTTGCCCTCCACTTCCAGGATGTCCCTTTTTCCTGAAAGAACTATGTGGCGCTGGCAGGACCTTCATACTGCTTCGGAGGCATGCCCTCTTTTTCTCCTCTCGTGCCTCAGGTGTATCTTTTGTCTTCCCATACACGCCCAAGAAGCCTAGCAGGTTCACGCAAAGGTACTTCGTCACGTGCATCACGTCGATCGAAGAGCGGACCTCTAGGTCTTTCCGATGAGGGTAGGTCCCAAAATATAGATTTCTTCTTCCACATGGGTGCGTGATTCTCAGCGTCATTCGGAACAGCTAGTCTGCCGGGACCCTTTCCAAAGATTACGTGTAAATCATTGACCATAGCAAGTACGTGATCACCGGTTCGCATGGCGGGCTTCTTCCGGTGATCTACCTCGCCTTTGAAATGCTTGCCTTTCTTTCGACATTGATGGTTGGTCGGAAGAAATCGACGATGGCCCAGGTACACATTCTTCCTGCAGCTTCCCAGGTATATACTATCGGTGTCAAGTAAACAGTGCGTGCATGCGTGGTATCCCTTGTTTGTCCGTCACGAAAGGTTATCGAGAGCGGGCCAATCGTTGATTGTCACGAACAGCAACGCCTTCAGTCAAATTCCTCCTTTTGTGCTCATCCCACGTCGTACACCGTTTCCATTCCACAGCTGTAAAAGTTCCTCAACTAATGGCCTTAGGTACACATCAATGTCGTTGCCGGGTTGCTTAGGGCCTTGGATGAGAACGGGCATCATAATGAACTTCCGCTTCATGCACATCCAAGGAGGAAGTTTATACATACATAGAGTCACGGGCCAGTCTTTGTGATTGCTGCTCTGCTCCCGAAAGGATTAATGCCATCCGCGCTTAAAGCAAACCATACGTTCCTTGGGTCCTTTGCAAA
The DNA here is from genome assembly GCA_021605145.1 of Aegilops bicornis. Classification (NCBI taxonomy): domain Eukaryota; kingdom Viridiplantae; phylum Streptophyta; class Magnoliopsida; order Poales; family Poaceae; genus Aegilops; species Aegilops bicornis. The sequence goes on along the minus strand of CM038674.1, from coordinate 68,341,039 downwards.
CTCATCCCGATTACTTTCTCTCGATTTTTATCCACTGCGACCCGTCGTGGTGCTCTCAACTTCCCGTCTTTCTTACGGTCCTCACTGTGCCATCGCATCAACTTGGCATGCTCTCCGTTTACGAGCAGACGTTTCAACCGTGGTATTATAGGAGCATACCACATCACCTTCGCAGAACCCTCTTCTGGGAGGCTCGCCGTCAACATCACCGTGGTCATCTCGTCTGATCTTATACCGCAATGCACCGCATACCGGGCATGCGTTCAGATCCTTGTAGGCACCACGGTAGAGGATGCGATCATTAGGGCATGCATGTATCTTCTCCACCTCCAATCCTAGAGGGCATACCACCTTCTTTGCTGCGTATGTCTTTGTCGGGCAATTCGTTATCCTTTGGAAGCTTCTTCTTCATTATTTTCAGTAGCTTCTCAAATCCTTTATCGAGCACAGCATTCTCTGCCTTCCACTGCAGCAATTCGAGTGCAGTACCGAGCTTTGTGTTGCCATCTTCGCAATTGGGGTACAACCCTTTTTTGTGATCCTCTAACATGCGATCGAACTTCAGCTTCTCCTTTTGACTTTCGCATTGTGTCCTTGCATCGACAATGACCCGGCGGAGATCATCATCATGGGGCACATCGTCTGGTTCATCTTGATCTTTAGCAGCTTCGCCCGTTGCAGCACCATCGTGCACATCGTCTGGTGCAACTTGATGTTCAGTAGCATCACCGTATTCAGGGGCACATAGTTGTCATCGTACTCTTCTTCCTCGCCGTCTTCCATCATAACCCCTATTTCTCCGTGCCTCGTCCAAACATTATAGTGTGGCATGAAACCCTTGTAAAGCAGGTGGGTGTGAAGGATTTTCCGGTCGAGTAAGACTTCAGATTCCCACATATAGGGCATGGACAACACATAAAACCATTCTGCTTGTTTGCCTCAGCCACTTCGAGAAAAGCATGCACGCCCTTAATGTACTCGGAGGTGTGTCTGCCACCGTACATCCATTGTCGGTTCATCTGCGTGCATTATATATAATTAAGTGTGTCAAAAATCATTCTGAGAACATCATGAATAGATAATTAAATGACCAAATTAATAGAAGTTCATCATCACATAAAAACCAAAGTACATACATAGTTCTCATCTAACAACATAAAGCTCTGCAGAGCATCTAAATTAATTAAACCATACATTGAAACTATGTAAAACATTTCAATGTGAAAACAAATGTGATCATAATCGCAACCAAGGTAACAACTGATCCAACGGCATAATGATACCAAGCCTTGGTATGAATGGCATATTTTCTAATCTTTCTCATCTTCAAGCGCATTGCATCCATCTTGATCTTGTGATCATCGACGACATCCGCAACATGCAACTCCAATATCATCTTCTCCTCCTCAAGTTTTTTTATTTTTTCCTTCAAGAAATTGTTTTCTTCTTCAACTAAATTTAAACTCTCGACAATAGGGTCGGTTGGAATTTCCGGTTCAACAACCTCCTAGATAAATAAAATCTATGTCACGTTGGTCGGCTTAATTTTCATAAACAATAAATGAACCAATAGTTATGAAAAGATAATATATACCACATCCGAATCATAGAAAGGGACGAGGGCCGACGGGGGCGGATACCAAAACCATCGCACTATATAAGATGCAATAATAAAAGTAAGAAAATAATAAAAGTAAGAATATTTTTCCTTTCAGAAAGAAGATAAGAACAAGAGGCTCACCACGGTGGTGCTGGCGATGAGATCGCCGCGGGTGATCGACGGCGGTGAAGACGGGGACGGGGCGTGACGGACCGCTAAACCTAGACAAATATTGAGGAAAATGGAGGTTAGAGGTCGAGCTTGGAGAGGAGAAAGCTTAAGTAGTGTGGCTCGGGCATTCCATCGAACACCTTGTGTGCATAGGAGGTGAGCTAGAGCACCACCAAGCCCCTCCCCTCGGCCGGAAAAAAGCAGGCGGTGTGCTCGCTCTTGTGAGGGGCTATATATAGGCAGCACCATTAGCCCTGGTTGGTGGCATGAACCGGGACTAAAGGGAAGCCTTTGGTCCCGGTTCATGCCACCAACCGACCAATAGTGGTGGGCCAGGAGCAGGACCATTGGTCCCGGTTCGTCCCCAACCCGGGACCAAAAGGTCCGGACGAACCGGGACCAATGGCCCGTGGCCCGGCCGGCCCCCTGGGCTCACGAACCGGGATAAATGCTCGCATTAGTCCCGGTTCTGGATTGAACCGGGACTAATGGGCAAAACAGGCCTCAACGATAGCCCCTTTTTCAACTAGTGGTGGTGAAAGGTAAATAATATGCCAGATCACCTCCAAGGATCGGTGTCAGTGTCGGAGATACACATATCTCATAAAGAGACGTGTTACTGTGAGTGTCGTCGGGGTTGGTTTTGGTAGCTGTGCCCGGAAAATATGCAACTGTGTGCTGACAAAAAATATGCAAGGCTACTATTTAAAACAGAGGCACAACAACATGCTGCGTTTATTTACAAGGTCACACGATTACAAAGCGATGATACACTGAGACTCGGTACTACTTGTACGTCTTAGTCTACCTCGTTTATGTCTAAACGGGCGTGCCTGGTGGATGTCGAGGCTTCTCCACGTGTCTCGCTGTCGGGATTTGTCGGAGATGGTGGAGGAACTGCAGGGTCGGTAGCGATGATGACCATCGCGAGGATTGTTAGCCACAATCCCGTTGGAGTGTGTTCCCAAAAGGCGACGAAGTACTTACGGGGTCATCACCGTATCTTGGATGATGCACAGGGCTGACCTCGTGGTATCAATCGGGTGTCCGAACAGCACGACTGGGTTGTCGGCGTCGGGTTCGGTTTCCCTGCTTATCGGGGCTCGGCGAACCAGCTCTCCTCGAGCTGCGATCAGATCAATAGTGATTTGATCGAACAATGCCTCTAGTGCACTTACATAGCGCACTAGGTGCAACAATGCGGGATCCGTCTCGTGATCTCCGGCCGGCAACTTGGGGTGGTCTACCATACCCTTCACGCTGGGGTAGTAGTAGAACGGCGACAGCTAACCCTGGCGACAAGCTGCGGAGTTGAACTATAGCCTCTCGAGCAGCTAGTCGGATGGCTTGTGGCTCGAAGGAAGTTGTTCTTCCGGTGAACCAGTAGGGGCGTTACGATGCACCCCTACCGTAGATGTGCACAGTGGCCCAGAATTGACGGCTCTCACCGCTCATGGTCCCTTGGTACACCACATATTCTGGGGTTTCTTCTAACGCGTAGGCACGGCGGGTGAGGTTTGCGAGTATGGTCACAAAACCTCCAAGGTTGGTTGCTATGGTCTCATTGTACACTATGGGACCAAGCATGGTGGCTAGGTTGGGGAAGAGGCTGTGCTGTGCTGGGTTGAGACTAGCGTGCCATTTTTATAGAAAAGGGGACGGAGTCTTCCTTCGCACGCTTGCGAATGAGACATTTTAGCCATCGGTCACTGGCGTGTGATAGACAGACTAGGCTGATAGGTTGGGCACCGACTGCCAAAAGTGTCGGGGTCATTGTGTGGCTATCTTGCACGGGAAGCTTGGCTGGGGTTTTCGTTAGGGTCTGATGGGTTGGTTTACCGAGGTTTATCGACCTGGCTAGGATAGGATTAGCCAATGGTCAGCCTGGCTCTGATACCAAGTTTGTCGTGACCGATTCTCCGGGTATTAATTTCCAGAAAAATGGCCCGTGTGCTCACCAGCCCCAGGATAACTGTTAGCTGATGAGGCACCAACTTGATACAGAAATTCCAAGCAAAGGTACAAATATGTAGTACAAGACCATTCTGGCCTATGTGTACAACAATATGGTTTCTAGTGGTTGGTGGCGGAAGCGGTTTGTGGATCATCATCGTCTATGGGACTCCATTTCCCACAGGAACAGCTGACCAGGTTAACTCCTATCTTCGCGAGACTGCTATCACCGTTGCTTAGGTTCCGGGGCTGTCAACACGGTCGCTCCTCTCCTTGCAAGAAATCTGGCCAAGACAATAGCCAGGGACAACCCTGTGAGTACTTTGAATGTACTCGCAAACATTATGAACACAAGAATAATATAACAATGATGTGCTGAAAATATTTTATGCTCATGACGTCAGTCACAAAAGATAATAAAAATTCTGATGCACGCAAGCATGTTATTTATGAATATGCCATAACATAGTAGTATTAAAATTATGAAATAAATAACAAGCATGCCACTTCGAGGCGTCTTAGCGACACCACATAAAGGGCTTTAAAAGAAATGTCATAATCAGGCGTATTAGCGACACCACATAAAGGGCTTTAAAAGAAATGCCACAGTCGGGCGTCTCAGCGACACCACATAAAGGGCTTATAAAAGAAATGCCACAGTCGGGCGTCTTAGCGACACCACATAAAGGGCTTTAAAAGAAATGCCGCAGTCGGGCGTCTTAGCGACACCACATAAAGGGCTTTAAAAGAAATGCCGCAGTCGGGCGTCTTAGCGACACCACATAAAGGGCTTTAAAAGAAATGCATGATCGGGCATCTTAGCGACACCACATAAAGGGCTTTAAAAGAAATGCCACAATCGAGGCGTCTTAGCGACACCACATAAAGGGCTTTAAAATAAATGCCACGATGAGGCGTCTCAGCGACACCACATAAAGGTCTTAAAAGAAATGTCAGCGATCAAGGCGTCTTAGCGACACCACATAAAGGGCTTTAAAAGAAATGTTGCAATGAGGCGTCTTAGCGACACCACATAAAGGGCTTTAAAAGAATCACAGTGAATATCCAGGAGGTAGAACCGTCCCAGGGATATTCGATAATACCAATAATATCACGGGTTAGCCCACAACAAAAATAATAATCATAATTATCAATGTCACAAGTTGTAATACCATTTCTGATTTAGCAGTTTCACCTCCGAAGAACGACACTAAGACCGACACTTGACCCATCCTAGACTGTAATCCTTAACCATGGACACGGCTATTCGAATAGGTCTTAATCTCTGTAGAGAGTGTACTCTTTACCCACGAGCAACGGATTCCCTTAGTCCATCGGGACTAATTCCGTCTACGGTCTTTTAAATGAAAACGCACCTGACTTGCACACACCAGCTTAACTCACCGGTGTCTGGAATCACCCACGACACCCGTTAAGCAAAACTCTAAGTGGGGAGGCTACAACCTCGATTAGCATGGGATCACAAAATTTATACCGCGCGCAAAACTGGGAAGCTACCCCCTCGGCTACAACTGAAACACCCATGCCCCTGACGGATTATCGGCTTTAATCCATGGCCGCTACCCTCATCCCGGCCCCTCTGCATGCGGTGTGTGCTAGAAAGGGGTTGACAAATTACTGAACCGTACTCTACTTGTTGTAGAGACTAGTGGTAGTACTGAAACAAGTATGGGGTTATCGAACAAGACTCGATCTAGGGTCGACTCAGGAGGTTTATAACGTTCCCTCCATGACGTGTATAACAAAAATATTCCAACCAACAGAATCACCGCTCATTATACCTTACTATGCCATACCGGACATAACCGTCCCGACGGAGACCGGCGACAAACTCATGCCTACCCAAGGCAGAGGTTTTCACGGATTCCTTCCGGTATGCATGCAAGGCACATGAGGATGATTATCATCACAAGTGTGTTTGTTTCCAACAGCATGGAAGTCTCTAATATGCATTCATGCGAATGATCATGTCACATGAAATAACAAGTTCTCCGAAATGAGTTGGTGTTATAGACGTATCAACGAACACACAAAAATATTATGCCGGGTTCGTAATGCTTGCCTTCAATGTGTGGTAAGGCAGGGTGCACTCCAAAACTTTTGAAAGTTTTCTTCTCTCTCTTCAAAGTCCTATTTTAAATAAATTTGAATTAACACACAAGTTCAAAACAGCACAAAAGTTGTTTTGAAAAATTATCAAATAAATCTTAAAATAAACTAGATCAAATTTGAGAGAGGTGGGAAAAGAATCATTTCATTTGGAGTTGTATTTAAAAAGTTAAGCTCGGTCAAAGTTTTGGTCAAAACTGTTTTTAAAATAAATGTAAAAGAAAAACGTTTGAATATAAGCATACGTCAAGACGTACTTTGAGAATGCGCCTTCACTTACTACACGTGGAGGCGGGGCTGGAATCACCGACAGTGGGCATGCACAGCCCATCGTCGGGAGTTTGACCGATCGCCTCGCTCCCCTTCCTCTGCCCGAGCAGGGGTGCGGGACTCCGGCGATCGTCGCCGGCGAACGGCGGGTCCTTGCAGGGAGCTGAGAGCGGGGATGGATCCATAGATCAAGAGTGGTCCTTCCGGTGGTCGTTGGGTCGGCGGGGACGGAGTGAGCTGCCGGTGGCGAGCTTCGCGGCGGAGGAGGCTTCGAGTGGATTTGGGATCCTGGGCTATGGTGGCTCTCAGTCGGGGCTGAGGCGATGGGTGGCTCCGCACGATCACGTGGAGTTGGGTGGTGGCGCTAGATTGCCGGGAGGTGCCTTGGTTGCGACGGAATCGGACGGGACTTGGCGGCGGTCGAGCCGGCCGGACTCGGGGAAGATGGCCTTCCCCTCCTCGACTGCTGGCCATGGTAGCTCTAGGGGGATCATTTGAGGTTGCTTGAGGACTCGATTGAACTCCGGGGCCCTTATATAGGCGGTGTAGGTTGGTCCCGAGGCTGCCGGCGATAAGGACTACGACGAACCGCCATTCTGTGCGGCATGGCGATGTGGAGGCGATGAGAGCTAGCCGACGAGCGAGGGGATAAGCTTGCGCGGCTCCCAGGGGCAGGTGGCGAGCCGGGGAGCCTCGGGCGGCGCCGACCGTGGCAGAAGCGCACTGCGGACGCCGGCGTGCCACCAAGAGTTCCCTGACGGCGGCGCTGTAGGGTGCTAGGGTGGTCGGGGTGGCGTGGCGGTGCAGGAGGGAAGTGCGTGGCGTGGCTCTATAGTGAGTGGCAAAACCAGGGGCGCGACGCGGCGGTTTCGGATGTGTGGCTGCAGTTGGCGCGCTCTGGGCGCGTCCAGTGCACGCCCACCATCTGCTCGACGAAAATCCATGGCCTTCTAGGTGGCTTGGTTGGAGCTGGGGATTAGCAGGTTTAGTCTAGGGGTAGCTGGGATGCTAGTGGACATGCCTGTTGGGTCATAGGATCAGGTCCACAATGCAAACCAAAACTCATGCCAAATCTGTCCATGCACTCCAGGTGTTTGACAAAATGCCACAGGCACCTAGGCTTTTCTTGGAGTGGCCAATTCTTCCAGATAGAAGTCTCTTTGGATGAAAAGGAGGGTGGTGAGGTTAGTTTGTGAAAAGCACAAACTTGCTAGTGCAAGTTTTGCAGAACTCCAATTCTGGATGTAGCGTAAATGGCATCATCTCATGAACCAAAAGTATTCCAATGGTTGCATGCTCCTGGACTTAGGGGTTTTGCAGGGTTGACTACAAGCAGGAGGAAGTACAAGGTCACTAGAGCAAGAATGAGTAGGGTTGCAGTAGAAAACACAAGTCTGGTCCAGAATGAAAAAGAGGTTGGTTCACTCAAAATTTTCAAAGAACATCCCTGGATTTTTGCATATAAAGGAATAATATGCTCCTACTGACATCCCATAATTTTGGTGGAGGCTAGGAGGAAGTATTTAAATGAGTTGCAGTGCAAAATTGCCCACTGGTCCAGAGAAGAAAAATGGGTGTAGAGCTCAAAATATTTCATGAATACAATATATTATTGCATAAAAGTGATTTAAAAACATCACCTGACATCTCAAATTTTTGGTTGGAATTTTAAGTGAATTTATCAAATGGTTATAGTTCAAATATGGCCATATAATCTTGAAAAACCATTTTTCAAGAAAATAAAGATCAAGCAAATTAATTAAGTAATTAGTTCTACTACTAAAAGAAAGTTTTTCTTGAGAGGTTAAACAAGTCCAATAACATATTTGAAAGGTTTTCTTTTGGGGAAAACTCCATAATAACAAGAGAGAGAAAATGGTCCAAAAATCAAAAGGGATCCCAGAAAATAAACTTTTTAATTTCCTGGCAAAATTTTAATGTTTAAAACTTGGTTAAATTTTTGGGGTGTTACAGATATCCCATTGTCACTACGGATAAGCACTGCAAGACATACATCAAGTGTTCTCATAAAAGACTCAATCCGATAAGATAACTTTAAAGGGGAAACTCAATTCATCACAAGAGAGTAGAGGGGGAGAAGAAACATAAGATCCAATTATAATAGCAAAGCTCGGGATACATCAAGATCGTGTCATAGGTGGAACAAGAGAGAGAACACGAGAGAGAACACGAGAGAGAGAGAGAGAGAGAGAGAGAGAGAGAGAGAGATCAAACACATAGCTACTGGTACATACCCTCAGCCCCAAGGGTGAACTACTCCCTCCTCGTCATGGATAGCGCCGGGATGATGAAGATGGACACCGGTGATGTGTTCCCCCTCCTGCAGGGTGCCAGAACGGGCTCCCGAGAGGTTTTTGGTGGCTACAGAGGCTTGCGGCGGCGGAACTCCCGACCTATCTTCTGTTCTGGAAGTTTTACGATACGTAGGTATATATGGGTGCAGGGGGTACGTCGGTGGACCGAAGGGGGGGTGTCGGTGTCAAAACCGGCGGATCTCGGGTAGGGGGTCCCGAACTGTGCGTCTAGGCGGATGGTAACAGGAGACAAGGGACACGATGTTTTTACCTAGGTTCGGGCCCTCTCGATGGAGGTAATACCCTACTCCTGCTTGATTAATATTGATGATATGGGTAGTACAAGAGTAGATCTACCATGAGATCGTAGAGGCTAAACCCTAGAAGCTAGCCTATGGTATGATTGTTGTTAGATCCCACGGACTAAAACCCTCCGGTTTATATAGACATTGGATGGGGTTAGGGTTACAAGTCGGTTACAATGGTAGGAGATCTACATATCCGTATCGCCAAGCTTGCCTTCCACGCCAAGGAAAGTCCCATCCGGACACGGGACGAAGTCTTCAATCTTGTATCTTCATAGTCTAGGAGTCCGGCCACGATGATAGTTCGGCTATCCGGACACCCCCTAGTCCAGGACTCCCTCAGTAGCCCCTGAATCGGGCTTCAATGACGATGAGTCCGGCGCGCATATTGTCTTCGGCATTGCAAGGCGGGTTCCTCCTCCGAATACTTCATAGAAGGTTTTGAACACAAGGATAGTGTCCGGCTATGCAAAACAAGTTCCACATACCACCGTAGAGAGAATAACTTTTGCACAGATCTGCTGACGTATTCCGCGGCGTGACATCACACCACGGCCAGGCCTTTATACGAATCGCTTTTTTACTGTTCCACCTTAGCGCTTTTAGTGAGGCGGTTTCCTTGGCACGTCTTATCAAAGCATAGATCGTCCCCCTTATTCCGGGATTCTCATAAATACGGACGTGGGTAACCCATCCGTGCCATTGATTACGGCGCTTGGGAGATAAGCGAGTTTTACCAGGCTGGCGGGGGACGCATAGCTTCGTCCGTCCATATAAGGGGATAAGAATCCACCTTTTCACCTACGCCTTCTTCCTCCTTTGCTCATCCATTTCCGTGCACTCGAGCTCCAGCGCCCAAGTCCGCACATCCCACCTCAACCTTCTCCAACTATGTCTGGAGCGGGAGGCAGGTGGATGGCCTCCTCCGTCACGGAGGGCACATCACAAAGCTGCGGGAGGCCGGATACTTGTCCGGCGACATCGCGTGTCGGCTCCCCGACAAGGGGCAGCTCATTCCAACCCCCAGGCCCCATGAGAGAATGGTGTTTCTCCCCCACTTCTTCCGCGGACTAGGTTTTCCACTTCACCCATTTGTCCGGGGGCTCACATTCTACTATGGCCTGGATTCCCACGATCTGGCCCCAAACTTCATCCTCAATATCTCGACGTTTATCGTCGGTATGCGAAACCTTCCTCTGCATCCAACCCCACTTCGGTTTATGGTTGAAGACCTTTAGCGTCAAGCCGAAGATAGTGGGCGGCCGACAAGCGGAGTGCGGAGGCGCTATGGTGGGCAGGATGCCCAATGTCCTTTGGCTCGAGGGCTCCTTCGTGGAGACTATAAAGGGGTGGCAATCGGGGTGGTTCTACATCACCGAGCCGCGCGACTCCAAAGGGGCGGCGGCCCCCGAATTCAGATCTGGCTCTCCCACATGGCTCTCATCATGGAAAGAGACGGGCCTGACGTGGGGTGATTCGGAAGAGCTGACCGGACTCCAAACCTGTGTCCGAAACCTGGTGGACAAGAAGCTTAAGCTTGTCAACGTAGTCCAGGTTATGCTCATCCGCCGGATTCTCCCATGCCAGCAACGGGCCTTTAATTTGTGGGAGTTTGATCCGGCACAGCACCGGACCTTGAGCCGGCTCTTCGACACTACATACGAAGATGCCTGGAAGGTGCTGTTCAAGGGCGCCGAAGCCCCCGCATCCGCTAACAAAGATCGCGGATTCAGCTCGCTGCGTCAAGCCAGCGAGGCAAGTTATTTTACCCTTTATGGAACTCTTTTTTCATAGTTTGACTCTATGCGGGATCTAAAACTCCCTAACCTTTGACAGATCGGCTGAAGAAGTCCGGACATATTAACTGTCCGGCCCCCTTGCCGAAGACTCCAGTGGACGCCTTGATTAGAGGGCTGCTGGCTCCGGCACCTCACGTGGTGACGGAGAAGAAGGCCAAGAAGGAGGCCACGGGAACTCGAAGGAGCTCCCGGCGCCATGGGCTGTCGGACTCATCGCCTGACAACCCTGAGGCGGAATCCTCCTCTTAGGAAGAGGAGGAAGAAAAAGAAGCCTCTCCCCCAGCGGGGGAAGAGAAGAAGAGGAAAGCCGCCCCTACTGGGGAGGCCGGAGGGTCCAAGAAGGGAAGGACCCTTCCTCCGGACTTCTCCACCAACGCCGATAGCGACGAGGAGGAGTGGCCAACAAGGGCCAAGCCCCTGGCGAGATCGTAAGTGTCCGGATACCCATAGTTTTTTTTATCATTGCATAGTGTTCTCTAATTCCGAACAATCATGCAGTCCACCCAAGGGCGAGCTCGCCGCTTCGTCGAGCGGGTCCCTGAGTTCGTCGGAAATGGAGAGTACTTCACTTCCGGCCGCCTCCTCACCTCACGCTGCGAACGACGCCGAGGTGGGGCCCCAAGGGGGGTCTGGTCAAGAGGAGGTGGCGCAGGAGGCGCCGCAAGACAGCCTCCCGGACTCCAGGCGCGGGGGGAGCGAGACCCCCAGGGGCTCTAAGCCCGACCCTTGTCGGGACTCCATAACGGAACCTTCAGCGGTTCCGAAGTCCGGCAAGCGGCCCCTTCGTAGGAAGGGTAAGACGCCGGTGTCCTCCGTCCAACCGGAGGCACCGGGTAGCTTATTGGAGGCGCTTAACAGTGCCTCCATTGAGGAGGAGCACCGCATTGTTATGAGTGTGGTGATCCAGAAAGTTCAGTCTGCCAAGAGCAGGCTGACTGAAGCCTGTACCAGCCTTCTAACAGGCTTTGAGGTAAGTTTAGAATATGTAAAAATATTACCGCATAGACAGTAGCCCCTGATGCTTAGTTCGGTGTTCGGAAAGAAAAGCTGGACTAAGGATCTAAAAAGATATACGCAGGAGTCTAACATAAGTATGTCAATATGGGAATGCAGGCTGCGCTGCTGACCTCTGCCGCACTAATCATGGAGGTCAATGCATTGAAGCAGAGCCTCGAGCGGTCCGAGAACGAGCTCGGCCTTGCCAAGAAGCAGCTCGAGGACAAGGAAGGTAAGTGATACCTTATTAAAGAAATACCTTATAGAAAGGATTCGGTTGCAAAAAATGACAGGAATGAGTGGGTATTGTAGGGGCCACGAATGAGGTGGCGACCCTGAAGGAAGCGGTGTTCGCGGCCGAAAACAAAGTGGCCGCGGAGCGCACCGAGCGAGAGAAGGGGGAGGCGCAGCTGGCGGAGGTATGGCAAGAGCTCCAGGCTCTCATGAAAAAACACGAGGGTTTGGAGCGTGACTCGAAGACCCGAGAGTCCGAGCTTGCCTCCGCTCTTGAGAGTGCCAAAGCTGTTAAGGCCGAGGCCCAAAAAGCCCTCCAAGAAATTGAAGCAATAAAGAAGATAGCGGCGGGTAAGGCATTCTTTAAGCAAAGCAAGCATGTGAAAGTGAATTACATATTACTTACCCAGATTCGGAGCTCTCCAGGAGCATTCGTAGATCTGCCCCGTAGTGTGTCTGATGCTGCCGCGTTCTACCGCGCCAAGGAGGGGAGCTCGACGGAGAAGGTGTTCTGGTCTCAGTATGCTGAGGCCGGACATCCGGTGCCCCTAAGCGACCAGCTGAAGCAGCTGGTCTAGCTCCACAAGGTCGCCGAACAGGCCATGAAGGGCCTCATAGTTCGGTTGTGGCCATTGGAGGCCATGCCTGGGAGCTACTTTGGGCTAGTGCGGCGGCTGGTGGACGCATGTCCATGGATTGAAGTTATCAAGCGCTCCGTCTGTATTAAAGGTGCCCGTCGGGCCCTTTCCCGTGCTAAAGTGCACTGGGGCAAGCTGGATGTGGAGAAGCTTGTGACGGACGGGCCACCGAAAGGCAAGGAGCATCGCACGCCCGAAATGTACTATGAGGGCGTCCGGAAGGGTGCCTGCCGTATAGCGGATGAGTGCTCCAAAGATGTAATTTTTTGAATAGGCTCGCATTTGTTATCCTGTACGCTGAAAACTTGTTCATATGCGCTAAACAACGCTTGTTAATTTAAAATATTACCTTCTATGCGGCCGTTTATCAAATTTGAGAGATGGCAAGTCGTTGGCTTCAGCCCCCATGCCACGAAAGTCTTTGGGGTGTTCGGGATAAACTTGAGCGATCTTGTTTCAATTCTTGGGTCCATCGAGGGAGGCGCTCAACGCAACGAACAAGGCAACCGGACTTATAATGCTTGAACACTCTCACTTAGCCATAGAATTCTATAATTTTAAATTTCGGCGAAGCCCCTAGTATTCGGAAGACCGAGTTCGGGGCGCTATCCACGCCTTGGCCGGACAATGCCGGTTCCTCGCTCTGAGTGGCATAAGTCTTTAGGGACCCGAAAAAACCTCTCGAACTGCGACCGGCTCTCGCCCTATCATGGCGGTCAGTTTTAGCTTTCTCCACTGAGGTGCTCAACCCAGCTCAACCGGAGCACAATCGCAGTGGTTCTCCCGGTGCTACCTTAGCCGATATAACGGAACGTAAGGTACCAAAACACGGGAGCCGGGCAAACCCAACTATTGACCCAAGACATGATTCGGAGCCGATGCATATAATGCTATAAGTTCGGGGTGCCGCACTTGTGGAAGTGTTCGGACTTATCACACCATACTTTTGGGGTACTTAAGCCCCTGGTGTATTGGCCGTACCAAATTGTACGGTTGCGCAATGTCATAGACGAACATATAATGGTAAAGAATGCAATAATAGGCAAGAGCTATATATTGGTTATTAAAAAGAAACTGCAAATAAAAGCAGAAAGATACAAATTGTGCAATAAGCAAGGGATGGGACTATTGAACATGTCCCCCTCCAGGGGTGAGCTGCGGGATGGTATGTAAAACAGGTATAATGCTCGTAGTAGAGACCACCTGGACACTCGACGCAGTTTTCTGCTTCCCTGGCTGTTGCATCGTGAGTTCGGCGCGAATGCCGGACAGGGCTTCTGGAGAACAGAGTCCTGAAAGTAAGAAAAAGGAAAAAAGAAAAAGAATGACACAATCGGGAGCCCCTGGTGCGGTTGAGCCGCATTCTGGGCGTGCCGTGGTCGTGCCCCTCCCCTTATACCCATGGTATCTCCAGAGCGTAGTTATGTACGCGTAGGACTGGCTTCGCAATTTCGCGAGGGCTGGGGTTGGGGCCGGATTGCTACGCATGCTTGGATCGTGCCAGGCGGTCTTGTTGTAGGTTACTCCGGGCGCGCTTGACAGTGTCCGGACGTTTAGTGGCCGGACTCAAGAATTGTTGTGAGAGGCTGCTTTGCACCTCCGTTGCGAGAGCCGCCGTATGCTCCTCCGTTCGGAGAGAGCGTTTGGTGTTTCCATTGACCGTGATTACTCCTCGAGGGCCTGGCATCTTGAGCTTGTGTATGCGTGGTGCGGCACCGCATTGAACTTTGCAAATGCAGTTCATCCGGCGATGCGTGATAGCCGCGAACGGGACTATGTCGAAGATTAACTCTTCGCCGGAAGTTATCCGGGATCCGAAGACTGCTTCGAGTGTAATCGAGCCTGCATAATTGGCCTCTACACTGGTATGACGCCTTTAAAGGTCGTCTTTGTAGGTTTAATCCTTGAGGGGTCTATGCCCATTTTGCGCACTGTATCCTGATAAAGCAGGTTCAGGCTGCTACCGCCGTCCATCATGACTCTGGTGAGGTGAAATCCGTCAATAATTGGGTCAAGAACCAATGCGGCGAAACCGCCGTGACGGATGCTAGTGGGGTGGTCCCTTCGATCGAAGGTGATCGGGCAGGAAGACCATGGGTTGAACTTTGGGGCAACTAGCTCCATCGCATATACGTCCCTTAGCGCACGCTTTCGCTCCCTTTTGGGTATATGGGTTGCGTATATCATGTTCACCGTCCGCACTTGTGGGAGAAAACCCTTCTGTCCTCTATTGTTCGGCGGCCGGGGCTCTTCCCCGTCATCGCTATGCAGCCCCTTGTTGCTGTTTTCGGCGCTTAGCTTGCCTACTTGCTTGAACACCCAACAATCCCTATTGGTGTGATTGGCTGGTTTTTCGGGGGTGCCATGTATCTGGCACAAGCGATCGAGTATTCGGTCCAAGTTGGACGGGCCCTGGGTATTTCTTTTGAATGGCTTCTTCCGCTGACCGGGTTTAGAGCCTCTGAATCCGGCATTGACTGCCGTATCTTCAGCATTATCACCGTTAATGCGGCGCTTGTTCTTGTTCCGACACGACCTGCCATTGTTGTCCTTGGTATCCGAACTACCAGGTTGTTTGGCCAATTTGTTGCTTCGAGCTAGCCAGTTGTCCTCTCCCGCGCAAAAGCGGGTCATGAGTGTTGTGAGGGCTGCCATGGATTTTGGCTTTTCCTGTCCTAGGTGCCGGGCAAGCCACTCGTCGCGGATGTTATGTTTGAAGGCTGCAAGTGCCTCTGCATCCGGACAGTCGACGATCTGATTTTTCTTTGTTAGGAACCGCATCCAGAATTGTCTGACCGATTCTTCTGGCTGCTGAATTATATGGCTAAGGTCATCCGCGTCTGGTGCTCGCACATATGTGCCCTGGAAGTTATCGAGGAATGCGGCATCCAGGTCCTCCCAACAACCAATTGATTCTGCTGGCAAGCTGTTAAGCCAATGCCGAGCTGGTCCTTTAAGCTTGAGTGGGAGGTATTTGATGGCGTGTAGATCATCACCGCGGGCCATGTGGATAGGGAGGAGGTAGTCCTCTATCCAAACCGCAGAATCTGTTGTGCCATCGTATGATTCGATGTTTACGGGTTTGAAACCCTCGGGGATTTGATGATCCATTACTTCATCTGTGAAGCATAGTGGGTGTGCGGCGCCTCTGTATTGGGCTATATCACGACGTAGCTCATATGAGTTTTGTCTATTGTGTTCGGCCCGGCCGGGTTTGCTGTATCCGGCGTGACGGTAATCATCCCGAGTCGTTGGGCGCCCACGCGATCCGTAGATCGATCTTGTATGTTTTGCCTTATCCTCCAATATATCTTGCAAGTCCGGCGCGTTTTCCCGTGCCTTGGTACTTTTTGAGCGGCGTCGGGGTGCGGCTTGAACGGAGGGTCTAGAGGCCTCTTTGTCGCGGCCACGGGGTGGCCGGTCTGCCATGTCGTACGCTGGTGACTTGGGTGCTTCCTCCTCTGGTCGAGGCAACGGCCTGCGTTTGGGGTAGCTTTTGGAGGGGCGTTCGAGTTCATACTCTTCGGCTGCAAGGACTTCAGTCCATCTGTCAGCTAGCAGGTCTTGGTCAGCTCTAAGTTGTTGCTGCATTTTCTTGAGGCTGCTTGTCGTGGCCATAAGCCTGCGTTTAAAACGCTCCTGTTCAGCGGGATCCTCAGGCACGACAAATTCGTCGTCTCGAGGCTTGCCTCATCTTCGGAGGGAGGCGCATAGTTATCGTCCTCTACCTCTCTTTCTGCCGCACTGTCGTGCGGACTTGCTTCTCCCTCCTCCTGTGCTAAGTCTTGCTGGAGGGGGTTGTCGTCGGTGGTGTTATTATCTCCCGTACTGGAATCACCGTTTTTGCTGTGGCGGGATTTAGAGCGGCGCCGCTGACGCAGGCACTTCGGCTGCTTCTTGGAGGGGTCATCCTCCGTCGTTCCATCACCATTCCCATCTTTTGGGATGTCCACCATGTATATGTCATATGACGAGGTGGCCTTCCAGTGCCCTGTAGGCGCTGGGTCTTGGTCGTCTCCAGCATCATCGTCCATACCGTCGATGTCTTCGGAGTCGTAGTCGAGCATATCGGTTAAATCATCGACAGTGGCTACAAAGTAGGTGGTGGGTGGGCGTTGAATTTCTTCGTCGTCCGAATCCCAACCTTCCTGACCGTAGTCCGGCCAGGGCTCTCCGGATAAAGAGAGAGACTTTAGTGAATTCAGGATGTTGCCAAAGGGCGAGTGCTGAAAGATGTCTGCGGCCATGAACTCCATGATCGGCGCCCAATCGGATTTGATTGGCGGTAGCGGAGGGTTCGGAGTCCGGAGAGGAGTCCGGCACCTGGGAGTCACGAGCTTCACAAAGGACAGGGATGGTGTTCGGCTCAATCGCCGTAGAGATTTCAGCCCCCGAGGTGGTGTCCAACCAACCATCCTCGATCGGCGAGATCGGCTCCGAATCAATGGTCGTAGAGGACACTAGTGCGGCCTCCAGGACACTGTTCGGCGGCAGAGTTAGATCATGCCCATCGAGATAGTGCGGCGCGCTTGGCTGTGGCTCGAATCCGTCGAAGATCAAGTCTCCGCGGACATCGGCCGTATAGTTCAAACTTTCAAATCTGACCTGACGGCCAGGGGCGTAGCTTTCGATCTGCTCCAGATGGCCTAGCGAATTGGCCCGCAGTGCAAAGCCGCCGAATACGAAGATCTGTCCGGGGAGAAAAGCCTCACCCTGGATTGCGTCGTTGCTGATGATTGAAGGAGCCATCGGGCCTATCGGTGATGACACAGAGGAACTCTCAATGAAAGCACCAATGTCGGTGTCAAAACCGGCGGATCTCGGGTAGGGGGTCCCGGAATCATGCGTCTAGGCGGATGGTAACAGGAGACAAGGGACACGATGTTTTACCCAGGTTCGGGCCCTCTCGATGGAGGTAATACCCTACTCACTGCTTGATTAATATTGATGATATGGGTAGTACAAGAGTAGATCTACCACGAGATCGGAGAGGCTAAACCCTAGAAGCTAGCCTATGGTATGATTGTTGTTCGTCCCTACGGACTAAAACCCTCCGGTTTATATAGACACTTTGGATAGGGTTAGGGTTACACAGAGTCGGTTACAATGGTAGGAGATCTACATATCCGCATCGCCAAGCTTGCCTTCCACGCCAAGGAAAGTCCCATCCGGACACGGGACGAAGTCTTCAATTTTGTATCTTCATAGTCTAGGAGTCCGGCCACGATGATAGTTCGGCTATCCGGACACCCCCTAGTCCAGGACTCCCTCAGGGGGCCACGAGGCAGGGGGGCACGCCCCAGGGGGGTGGGCGCACCCCCACCCTCGTGAGTACCTCCCTTCTTTCCTGACGTGCACTCCAAGTTCATCGGGTGGCTTTCCTTCCAAAAGTAACTTCTCCAGTTGATTTCGTTCCGTTTTGACTCCGTCTGATATTCCTTTTCCTCGAAACACTGAAATAGGCATAAAACAACAAATCTGAGCTGGGCCTCCAGTTAATAGGTTAGTCCCAAAAATAATATAAAAGTGGATAATAAAGCCCAATATTGCCTAAAATAGTAGATAATATTGTTGGGGAACGTAGCAGAAATTCAAAATTTTCTACGCATCACCGAGATCAATCTATGGAGTAATCTAGCAACGAGGGGAAGGGGAGTGCATCTACATACCCTTGTAGATCGCTAAGCGGAAGCGTTCAAGTGAACGGGGTTGATGGAGTCGTACTCGTCGTGATCCAAATCACCGATGATCCTAGCGCCGAACGGACGGAACCTCCGCGTTCAACACACATAAGGTTGGAAGAGACATCTCCTCCTTCTTGATCCAGCAAGGGAAGGAGAGGTTGATGGAGATCCAGCAGCACAACGGCGTGGTGGTGGAAGTAGCGGGATCCGGCGAGGCTTCCAAGCGCATAGCGGGGAGGAAGAGGTGTCACGGAGGGAGGGAGGCGCCAGGACTCAGTGCGGCTGCCCTCCCTCCCTCCACTTATATAGGGCCGAGGGGGCGCCGGCCCCTTGTAGATCCCATCTAGGAGGGGCGGCTGCCCTAGGGGTGGCTTGGCCTCCAAGCCAAGTGGAGGCGCCCCCACCCCTTAGGGTTTCCAACCCTAGGCGCATGGGAGGCCCAAGGGGGAGCGCACCAGCCCACCAGGGGCTGGTTCCCACACCCCTTCAGCCCATGGGGCCCTTCGGGATAGGTGGCCCTACCCGGTGGACCCCCCGGGACCCTTCCGGTGGTCCAGGTACAATAACGATGACCCCCGAAACCTTCCCGGTGGCCGAAACTGGACTTCCTATATATAAATCTTTACCTCCGGACCATTCCGGAACTCCTCGTGACATCCGGAACTTTCGGGTTACCGCATACTAATATCTCTACAACCCTAAGCGTCCACCGAACCTTAAGTGTGTAGACCCTACGGGTTCGGGAACCATGCAGACATGACCGAGACAACTCCGGCCAATAACCAACAGCGGGATCTGGATACCCATGTTGGCTCCCACATGTTCCACGATGATCTCATCGGGTGAACCACGATGTCAAGGACTCAATCAATCCCGTATTCAATTCCCTTTGTCTACTGGTATAGTACTTGCCCGAGATTCGATCGTCGGTATCCCGATACCTTGTTCAATCTCGTTACCGGCAAGTCTCTTTACTCGTTCCGTAACACATCATCCGGTGATCAACTCCTTGGTCACATTGTGCACATTATGATGATGTCCTACCGAGTGGGCCCAGAGATACCTCTCCGTCACACGGAGTGACAAATCCGATCTTGATTCGTGCCAACCCAAGACACTTTCGGAGATACCATAGTGCACCTTTATAGCCACCCAATTACGTTGTGGCGTTTGGTACACCCAAAGCATTCCTCGGTATCCGGAGTTGCACAATCTCATGGTCTAAGGAAATCATACTTGACATTAGAAAAGCTTTAGCATACGAACTACGATCTTTGTCTTTGGGCTTAGGATTGGGTCTTGTCCATAACATCATTCTCCTAATGATGTGATCCCGTTATCAACGACATCCAATGTCCATGGTCAGGAAACCGTAACCATCTATTGATCAACGAGCTAGTCAACTAGAGGCTTACTAGGGACATGGTGTTGTCTACGTATCCACACATGTATCTGAGTTTCCTATCAGTACAATTATAGCATGGATAATAAACGATTATCATGAACAATAAATATAATAATAACTAATTTATTATTGCCTCTAGGGCATATTTCCAACAGTCTCCCACTTGCACTAGAGTCAATAATCTAGTTCACATCGCCATGTGATTAACACTCACAGGTCACATCGCCATGTGACCAACATCCAAAGAGTTTACTAGTGTCAATAAACTAGTTGACATCATCATGTGATTAAGACTCAATGAGTTATGGGGTTTGATCATGTTTTGCTTGTGAGAGAGGTTTTAGTCAACGGGTCTGCAACATTCAGATCCTTATGTTCTTGCAAATCTCTAGGTCATACTGTAAATGCTGCTTCCACGCTCCACTTGGAGCTATTCCAAATGGTTGCTCCACTATACGTATCCGGTTTGCTACTCAGAGTCATTCGGATAGGTGTTAAAGCTTGCATCAATGTAACCCTTTACGCCAAACTCTTTGTCACCTCCATAATCGAGAAACATGTCCTTATTACTCCAAGGACAATTTTTGACCGCTGTCCAATGATCCATTTCTGGATCACTCTTGTACCCCCTTGCCAGACACGTGGCAAGGCACATATCAGTCTTGGTACAAATCATGACATCTTGTATAGAGCCTATGGCTAAGGCATAGGGGCGACATTAAATCCTTTCTCTTTCTTCTGCCGTGGTCGAGCTTTAAGTCTTAACTTCATACCTTACAACTCAGGCAAGAACTCCTTCTTTGACTGATCCATCTTGAATACCTTCAAGATCATGTCAAGGTATGTGCTCATTTGAAAGTACCATTAAGTGTTTTTGATCTATCCTTATAGATCTTGATGCTCAATGTTCAAGCAGCTTAATCCAGGTTTTCTATTGAAAAACACTTTTCAAATAACCCTATATGCTTTTCAGAAACTCTACATCATTTCTGATCAACAATAGTCAACAACATATACTCATCAGAAATTCTATAGTGCTCCCACTCACTTCTTTGGAAATACAAGTTTCTCATAAACTTTGTACAAACCCAAAATCTTTGATCATCTCATCAAAGCGTACATTCCAACTCCGAGATGCTTACTCCAGTCCTTAGAAGGGTTGCTGGAGCTTTGCATACTTGTTAGCATCTTTCAGGATTGACAAAACCTTCTGGTTGTATCACATACAACCTTTCCTCAAGAAAATTGTCAAGGAAACAATGTTTTGACATCCTATCCGCAAGATTTCATAAATAATGCAGTAACTGCTAATCCAATTCCAACAGACTCTTAGCATCGCTACGAGTGAGAAAGCCTCACCGTAGTCAACTCCTTGAACTTGTCGGAAAACATCTTAACGACAAGTCGAGCTTTCTTAATGGTGATACTTACCATCATTGTTCGTCTTCCTTTTAAAATACATCTGTACCCAATAGCCTTACGACCATCAACTAGGTCTTCCAAAGTCTATACTTTGTTTTTACACATGGATCCTCTCGGATTTTATGGCCTCGAGCCATTTTTGGAATCCGGGCCCACCATCGCTTCTCCATAGCTCGTAGGTTCATTGTTGTCTAGCAACATGACTTCCAAGACAGGATTACGTACCACTCTGAAGTAGTACACATCATTGTCGTCCTACGAGGTTTGGTAGTGACTTGATCCGAAGTTTCATGATCACTATCACAAGATTCCACTTCAATTGGTGTAGGTGCCACAGGAACAACTCCCTGTGCCCTGCTACAAACTAGTTGAAGTGACGGTTCATTAACCTCATCAAGTCTCCACCATCTTCCCACTCAATTCTTTCGAGAGAAACTTTTCCTCGAGAAAGGACCTGATTCCAGAAACAGTCCCTTTTGATTCCGGAACTGAGACTGGAGGTATACCCAACTGTTTTTGGGTGTCCTATGAAGATGCTTTTATCCGCTTTGGGTTCGAGTTTATCAGCCTGAAACCTTTTTCACATAAGCGTCGCAGCCCCAAACTTTTAAGAAACGACAACTTAGGTTTCTCCAAACCATAGTTCATACGGTGCCGTCTCAACGGAATTACGTGGTGCCCTATTTAAAGTGAGTGCGGTTGTCTCTAATGCCTAACCCATGAACGATAGTGGTAATTCGATAAGAGACATCATGGTACGCACCATACCAATAGGGTGCAACTATGATGTTCGGACACACCACCACATTATGGTTTTCTAGGCGGTATTAATTGTGAAACAATTTCCACAATGTCTTAATTGCGTGCCAAAACTCGTAACTCAGATATTCATCTCTATGATCATATCATAGACATTTTATCCTCTTGTCACGAAGATCTTCAACTTCACTCTGAAATTACTTGAACCATTCAATAATTCAGACTTGTCTTTCATCAAGTAAATATACTCAGCATCTACTCAAATCATCTGTGAAGTAAGAACATAACGATATCCACTGCGTGCCTCGGCACTCATTGGACTGCACACATCAAAATGTATTACTTCCAACAAGTTGCTTTCTTGTTCCATTTCACTGAAAACGAGGCTTTCAGTCATCTTGCCCATATGGTATGATTTTCATGTCTCAAGTGATTCCAAATCAAGTGAGTCCAAACGGTCCATCTGCATGGAGTTTCTTCATGCGTATATACCAATAGACATGGTTCACATGTCTCAATCTTTTCAAAGACGAGTGAGTCCAAAGATCCATCAACATGGAGCTTCTTCATGCGTTTCATACCAATATGACTCAAATGGCGATTGCCACAAGTAGGTGGCCCTATATCATTACTATCTTATATCTTTTGGTATGAACATGTGTATCACTACGATCGAGATTCAATAAACCATTCACTTTAGGTGCAAGACCATTGAAGGTATTATTCAAATAAACAGAGTAACCATTATTCTCCTTAAATGAATAACCGTGTTGCGATAAACACAATCCAATCATGTCTATGCTCAACGCAAACACCAAATAACAATTATTTAGGTTTAACACCAATCTCGATGGTAGAGAGAGCGTGCGATGCTTGATCACATCAACCTTGGAAACACTTCCAACACATATTGTCAGCTCACCTTTAGCTAGTCTCCATTTATTCCGTAGCTTTTATTTCGAGTTACTAACACTTAGCAACCGAACCGGTATCTAATACCCTGGTGCTACTAGGAGTACTAGTAAAGTACACATTAACATAATGTATATCCAATATACTTCTATCGACCTTGCCAGCCTTCTCATCTACCAAGTATCTAGGGTAATTCTGCTCCATTGACCGTTCCCGGTATTACAGAAGCACTTAGTCTCGGGTTTGGGTTAAAACTTGGGTTTCTCCACTAGAGCAGCACTGATTTGCCGTTTCATGAAGTATCCCTTCTTGCCCTTGCCTTTCTTGAAACTAGTGGTTTCACTAACCATCAACAATTGATGCTCCTTCTTGATTTCTACTTTCGCGGTGTCAAACATCGCGAATATTTCAAGGATCATCATATCTATCCCTGATATGTTACAGTTCATCACGAAGCTCTAGTAGCTTGGTGGCAATGACTTTGGAGAAACATCACTATCTCATCTGGAAGATTAACTCCCACTCGATTCAAGTGATTGTGGTACTCAGACAATCTGAGCACAAGCTCAACGATTGAGCTTTTCACCCTTAGTTTGCAGGCTAAGAAACTCGTCGGAGGTCTTATACCTCTTGACGTGGGCACGAGCCTGAAATCCCAATTTCATCCCTTGAAACATCTCATAAGGTTCGCGACGTTTCGAAATTGTCTTCAGTGCCTCAACTCTAAACTGTTTAACATTACTGAACTATCGCGTAGTTATCAAAATGTGTATGTCATATGTTCGCAACATCCACAGACGACGTTCGAGGTTCAGCACACTGAGCGGTGCATTAAGGACACAAGCTTTCTACGCAGCAATGAGGACAATCCTCAGTTTTCGGACCCAGTCCGCATAATTGCTACTATCAACTTTCAACTAAATTTTCTCTAGGAACATATCTAAACAGTAGAACTAAAGCGTGAGCTTACGACATAATTTGTAAAGACCTTTTGACTATGTTCAGGATAATTAAGTTCATCTTATGAACTCCCACTCAGATAGACATCCCTCTAGTCATCTAAGTGATTACATGATCCGAGTCAACTAGGCCGTGTCCGATCATCACGTGAGACGGACTAGTCATCATCGGTGAACATCTTCATGTTGATCGTATCTACAATACGACTCATGCTCGACCTTTCGGTCTCTTGTGTTCCGAGGCCATGTCTGTACATGCTAGGCTCGTCAAGTCAACCTAAGTGTTTCGGCGTGTGTAAATCTGGCTTACACCCGTTGTATGTGAACGTTAGAATCTATCACACCCGATCATCACGTGGTGCTTGAAACAACGAACTTTTCATAGCGGTGCACAGTTAGGGGGAACACTTTCTTGAAATTTTAATGAGGATCATCTTATTTACTACCGTCGTTCTAAGCAAATAAGATGCATAAACATGATAAACATCACATGCAATCAAAAAGTGACATGATATGGCCAATATCATTTTGCTCCTTTTGATCTCCATCTTCGGGGCTCCATGATCATCATCATCACCGGCATGACACCATGATCTCCATCATCATGATCTCCATCATCGTGTCTCCATGAATTTGCCTAGCCAACTATTACTTCTACTACTATGGCTAACGGTTTAGCAATAAAGTAAAGTAATTACATGGCGTTGTTCATTGACACACAAGTCATACAATAAATTAAGACAACTCCTATGGCTCCTGCCGGTTGTCATACTCATTGACATGCAAGTCGTGATTCCTATTACAAGAACATGATCAATCTCATACATCACATATCATTCATCACATTCTTTTGGCCATATCACATCACATAGCATACCCTGCAAAAACAAGTTAGGCGTCCTCTAATTGTTGTTTGCATGTTTTACGTGGCTGCTATGGGTTTCTAGCAAGAATGTTTCTTACCTACATAAAAACCACAACGCGATATGTCAATTGCTATTTACCCTTCATAAGGACCCTTTTCATCGAATCCGATCCGACTAAAGTGGGAGAGGCGGCACCCGCTAGCCACCTTATGCAACAAGTGCACGTCAGTCGGTGGAACCTGTCTCACGTAAGTGTACGTGTAAGGTCGGTCCGGGCCGCTTCATCCCACAATACCGTCGAAACAAGATTGCACTAGTAACGGTAAGCATATTGAACATAATCGACGCCCACAACAACTTGTGTTCTACTCGTGCATAGAAACTACGCATAGACCTAGCTCATGATGCCACTGTTGGGGAACGTAGCAGAAATTAAAAAATTTCTACGCATCACCAAGATCAATCTATGGAGTAATCTAGCAACGAGGAGAAGGGGAGTGCATCTACACACCCTTGTAGATCGCTAAGCGGAAGCGTTCAAGTGAACAGGGTTGAGGGAGTCATACTCGTCGTGATCCAAATCACCGATGATCCTAGCGCCGAACGGACGGCACCTCCACGTTGAACACACATACGGTTGGGAGAGACATCTCCTCCTTCTTGATCCAGCAAGGGAAGGAGAGGTTGATGGAGATCTAGCAACCACGGCGTGGTGGTGGAAGTAGCAGGATCCCGGCGGGGCTTCGCCAAGCGCAAGCGGGAGGAAGAGGTGTCACAGGAGGGAGGGAGGCGCCCGAGGACTCAGTGCGGCTGCCCTCCCTCCCTCCACTATATATAGGGGCCTAGGGGAGCCCGGCCCCTTGTAGATCCCATCTAGGGAGGCGGCTGCCCTAGGGGTGGCTTGGCCTCCAAGCCAAGTGGAGGCGCCCACCCCTTAGGGTTTCCAACCCTAGGCGCATGGGAGGCCTAAGGGGCGCACCAGCCCACCGGGGCTGGTTCCCACGCCCCTTCAGCCCATGGGGCCCTCCGGGATAGGTGGCCCCACCGGTGGACCCGGGACCCTTCCGTGGTCCCGGTACAATACCGATGACCCCGAAACCTTCCGGTGGCGAACTGGACTTCCTATATATAAATCTTTACCTCCGGACCATTCCGGAACTCCTCGTGACATACGGGATCTCATCCGGGACTCTGAACAACTTTCAGGTTACCGCATACTAATATCTCTACAACCCTAGCGTCACCGAACCTTAAGTGTGTAGACCCTACGGGTTCGGGAACCATGCAGACATGACCGAGACAACTCTCCGGCCAATAACCAACAGCGGGATCTGGATACCAATGTTGGCTCCCACATGTTCCACGATGATCTCATCGGATGAACCACGATGTCGAGGATTCAATCAATCCGTATTCAATTCCCTTTGTCTACCGGTATAGTACTTGCCCGAGATTCGATCGTCGGTATCCCGATACCTTGTTCAATCTCGTTACCGGCAAGTCTCTTTACTCATTCCGTAACACATCATCCCGTGATCAACTCCTTGGTCACATTGTGCACATTATGATGATGTCCTACCGAGTGGGCCCAGAGATACCTCTCCGTCTGCGGAGTGACAAATCACGATCTTGATTCATGCCAACCCAATGCAGACACTTTCGGAGATACCCGTAGTGCACCTTTATAGCCACCCGATTCGTTGTGACGTTTGGTACACCCAAAGCATTCCTACGGTATCCGGGAGTTGCACAATCTCATGGTCTAAGGAAATTATACTTGACATTAGAAAAGCTTTAGCATACGAACTACATGATCTTTGTGCTAGGCTTAGGATAGAATGATGTGATCCCGTTATCAACGACATCCAATGTCCATGGTCAAGAAACTGTAACCATCTATTGATCAACGAGCTAGTCAACTAGAGGCTTACTAGGGACATGGTGTTGTCTTTGTATCCACACATGTATCTGAGTTTCCTATCAATACAATTATAGCATGGATAATAAACGATTATCATGAACAAGAAATATAATAATAACTAATTTATTATTGCCTCTAGGGCATATTTCCAACAAATATAGCACGGAGCAATCAAAAATTATAGATACGTTGGAGACGTATCAAGCATCCCCAAGCTTAATTCCTGCTCGTCCTCGAGTAGGTAAATGATAAAAAAGATAATTTTTTATGCGAAGTGCTACTTGGCATAATTTCAATGTAATTCTTCTTAATTGTGGTATGAATAATCAGATCCGAAAGATTCAAGACAAAAGTTCATATTGACATAAAAATAATAATACTTCAGGCATACTAATCAAAGTAATCATGTCTTCTCAAAATAGCATGGCAAAAGAAAGTTCATCCCTACAAAATCATATAGTTAGGCTATGCTTCATTTTCGTCACACAAAGATGTTCCCAACTTCTATGCCCCCGATGACAAGCCAAGCAATTGTTTCATACTTAAATAATCTCAAACTTTTTCAACCTTCACGCAATACATGAGCGTGAGCCATGGATATAGCACTATGGGTGGAATAGAATATGATGATGGGGATTGTGTGGAGAAGACAAAAAAGAAGAAAGTCTCACATTGACGAGGATAATCAACGGGCTATGGAGATGCCCATCAACATGAGGAGTAGGGATTTCCATGCAACGGATGCACTAGAGGAATATACAAGCCAAGTTCTATAATGAAAAATTCCCACTAGTATAAAAAGACAACTTATGAGACTCATTATATGAAAAACATGGTGCTACTTTGAAGCACAATATATGAGACTCACTACATGAAGAACAAGGTGCTACTTTGAAGCACAATATATGAGACTCACTACATGAAGAACAAGGTGCTACTTTGAAGCACAAGTGTGGAAAAAGAGATAGTAGCATTGCGCTTTTTATTTTTATTTTTTTGGGCCTTTCTTTTTTTCTTTTTGGCCTTTCTATTTTTTTGGGCAATGCTCTAATAATGATGATCATCACACTTTTATTGATTACAACATAAGGA
The DNA here is from genome assembly GCA_021605145.1 of Aegilops bicornis. Taxonomy (NCBI): domain Eukaryota; kingdom Viridiplantae; phylum Streptophyta; class Magnoliopsida; order Poales; family Poaceae; genus Aegilops; species Aegilops bicornis. The sequence goes on along the minus strand of CM038674.1, from coordinate 68,313,608 downwards.
TTACAACTCGAAACTAGAACAAGGTATGACTCTATATGAATGCCTCCGGCGGTGTACCGGGATGGTGCAATGAATCAAGAGTGACGTGTATGAAAAATAATGCATGGTGGCTTTGCCACAAATACGATGTCAACTACATGATCATGCAATGGCAATATGACAAAAGTAAAGTATGTCATGATGATGATGAACGGAACGGTGGAAAGTTGCATGGCAATATATCTCGGAATGGCTATGGAAATGCCATAATAGGTAGGTATGGTGGCTGTTTTGAGGAAGATATAAGGAGGTTTATGTGTGATAGAGCGTATCTAAACACGGGTTATGGATTCACCGGCGAAGTATGCACCAACTCTCAAGGTTAGAAAGGGCAATGCACGGTATCGAAGAGGCTAGCAAAGGCGGAAAGGTAAAAGTGCGTATAATCCATGGACTCAACATTAGTCAAAAGAACTCATATACTTATTGCAAAAAATCTAGAAGTCATCAAAAATCAAGTACTACGCGCATGCTCCTAGGGGGATAGATTGGTACGAAAAGACCATCGCTCGTCCCCGACCGCCACTCATAAGGATGCACAAGCCAGGTACACTTCATGTTTCAAATTTGTTACACAACTTTAACCATACGTGCATGCTACGGGACTTACTAACTTCAACACAAGCATTCTTCAAATTCATAATCACCCAACTAGCATGACTTTAATATCACTACCTCCATATCTCAAAACAATTATCAAGTATCAAACGTTTCTTAGTATTCAACACACTCATAAGAATTCTTACAAATCTTTTATGCTTAGCATATTATGATTATTTAAAAAAATTAACATGCTATTTAAGACTCTCAAAATAATATAAGTGAAGCATGAGAGTTCATTAATTTCTACAAAATAAATCCACCACCGTGCTCTAAAAGATATAAGTGAAGTACTAAAGCAAATGACAAACTACTCCGAAAGATATAAGTGAAGATCAATGAGTAGTCGAATAATTATACAACTATGTGAAGACTCTCCCATTTAAAGAATTTCAGATCTTGGTATTGTATTCAAATATCAAGCAAAGCAAAATAAAATGACATTGCAAGGATAGCACAACTCATGTGAAGAAGCAAAAACTTAGGCTCAACCGATACTAACCGATAGTTGTTGAAGAAGAAAGGTGGGATGCCTACCGGGGCATCCCCAAGCTTAGATGCTTGAGACTTATTGAAATATTATCTTGGGGTGCCTTGGGCATCCCCAATCTTGAACTTTTGTGTCTCCTTAATTCCTCTCATATCATGGTTTCTGTTTTTATCAAAAGCTTCATTCACAACAAACTCAACAAGAACTCGTGAGATAGGTTAGTATAAACCAATGCAAAACCTTATTATTTTCTACTGTAAAAAATCACTAACATTATTATTAAACATTGCATAATAAATGCCTCTGCATATTTAATACTCTTATCCTTGAATAGAATCATTAAACAAGCAAACATATGCAAACAATGCAAACATAACAGCAATCTGCCAAAACAGTACAGTCTGCAAAGAATGCAAGAGTATCAATACTTCCCTAACTCCAAAAATTATGAACTAAAATTCCAACTGTAATAAATTTTTCAGAGCTCAATATTCAAAAAGATTCAACATTATACCACTCTCTGACTTTTTAAGGGAATTTTTGCAACAGCGGTAAACTTTCTGTTTTCAAACAGCAACATGTATACTTGCAAAATAAGCATGGCAAAGGCTATACTTGACTTTTTTTTATTGGAACTAGAGATGCAAAACATTATTTGAACTAACAGCAAGAAAATCTAAAGAAAATAAAATGACGCTCCAAGCAAAACACATATCATGTGGTGAATAAAAATATAGCTCCAAGTAAAGTTACCGATGAACAAAGACGAAAGAGGGGATGCCATCCGGGGCATCCCCAAGCTTTGACTTTTTGGTGTCCTTGGATTATCTTGGGGTGCCTTGGGCATACCCAAGATTAGGCTGCCACTCTTTATTCCATAGTCCATCGAATCTTTACCCAAAACTTGAAAACTTCACAACACAAAACTTAACAGAAAATCTCGTGAGCTTCGTTAGCGAAAGAAAACAAAACACCACTTCAAGGTACTGTAATGAACTCATTATTTATTTATATTGGTGTTAAACCTACTGTATTCCAAATTCTCTATGGTTTATAAACTATTTTACTAGCCATAGATTTATCAAAATAAGCAAGCAACACAATGAAAACAGAATCTGTCAAAATCAGAACGGTCTGTAGTAATCTGTAACTAACACAAACTTCTGGAACTCCAAAAATTCTAAAATAAATTGGTGGACCTGAGGAATTTGTCTAGTAATCATCTGCAACAAATAATCAACTAATTAGCACTCTCCAGTAAAAAGTTCTAGCTAATCTCGTGAGCACTAAAGTTTCTGTTTTTTTACAGCATGATCATAAAGACTTCACCCAAGTCTTCCCAAAGGTTCTACTTGGCACAAACACTAATTAAAACATAAAACCACATCTAAACAGAAGCTAGATGGATTATTTATTCCTAAACAGAACCAAAAAGCAAGAAACTAAAATAAAATTGGGTTGCCTCCCAACAAGCGCTATCGTTTAACGCCCCTAGCTAGGCATGATGATTTCAATGATGCTCACATAAAGATAAGAATTGAAACATAAAGAGAGCTTCATGAAGAATATGACTAGCAAATTTAAGTCTAACCCACTTCCTATGAATAGGGATTTTGTGAGCAAAGAACTTATGGGAACAAGAATCAACAAGCATAGGAAGACAAAACAAGCATAACTTCAAAAATTTAAGCACATAGAGAGGAAACTTGATATTATTGCAACTCCTACAAGCATATATTCCTCCCTCATAATAAGTTTCAGTAGCATCATGAATGAATTCAACAATATAACCAGCACCTAAAGCATTCTTTTCATGATCTACAAGAATAGAAAATTTACTATTCTCCACATAAGCAAAATTCTTCTCATGAATAATAGTGGGAGCAAACTCAACAAAATAACTATCATGTGATTGAAAATTAAGATCAAGATGACAAGTTTCATGGTTATCATTATTCTTTAAAGCATGCGTGTCATCACAATAATAATCATAGATAGGAGGCATGCTTTCATCATAGTAAATTTGCTCATCAAAGCTTGGGGGACAAAAAATATCATCTTCATCAAACATAGCTTCCCCAAGCTTGTGGCTTTGCATATCATAGCACCATGGATATTCAAGGAATTCATACTAACAGCATTGCAATCATGCTCATCATTCACATATTTTATGCCAAGCATTCTATGTAATTCTTCTTCTAGTACTTTGGCACAATTTTCCTTTCCATCATACTCACGAAAGATATTAAAAAGGTGAAGCGTATGAGACAAACTCAATTCCATTTTTTTGTAGTTTTATTTTATAAACTAGACTAGTGCTAAAACAAGAAACAAAAGATTCAATTGCAAGATCTAAAGATATACCTTCACTTACCTAGCCTCCCGCAACGGCGCCAGAAAAGAGCTTGATGTCTACTACACAACCTTCTTCTTGTAGACGTTGTTGGGCCTGCAAGTACAGGTTTGTAGGACAGTAGCAAATTTCCTCAAGTGGATGACCTAAGGTTTATCAATCCGTAGGAGGCGTAGGATGAAGATGGTCTCTCTCAAGCAACCCTGCAACCAAATAACAAAGAGTCTCTTGTGTACCCAACACACCCAATACAATGGTAAATTGTATAGGTGCACTAGTTCGGCGAAGAGATGGTGATACAAGTGCAATATGGATGGTAGATAAAGGTTTTTGTAATCTGAAAATATAAAAACAGCAAGATAAAAAGTGGTAAAAGTGAGCATAAACGGTATTGCAATGATAGGAAACAAGGCCTAGGGTTCATACTTCCACTAGTGCAAGTTTTCTCAACAATAATAACATAATTGGATCACATAACTATCCCTCAACATGCAAGAAAGAGTCACTCCAAAGCCACTAATAGCGGACAACTAACGTAGAGATTATGGTAGGGTACGAAACCACCTCAAAGTTATTCTTTCCAATCAATCCGGTGGGCTATTCCTATAAGTGTCACAAACAGCCCTAGAGTTCGTACTAGAATAACACCTTAAGATACAAATCAACCAAAACCCTAATGTCACCTAGATACTCCATTGTCACCTCAAGTATCCGTGGGCATGATTATACGATATGCATCACACAATCTCAAATTCATCCAACCAACATAAAAGTACTTCAAAGAGTGCCCCAAAGTTTCTACCGAAGAATCAAGAACGTGTGCCAACCCCTATGCATAGGTTCATGGGCGGAACCCGCAAGTTGGTCACCAAAACATACATCAAGTGGCACATGATATCCCATTGTCACCACGGATAAGCACGGCAAGACATACATCAAGTGTTCTCATAAAAGACTCAATCCGATAAGATAACTTCAAAGGGGAAACTCAATTCATCACAAGAGAGTAGAGGGGGAGAAGAAAAATAAGATCCAACTATAATAGCAAAGCTTGGGATACATCAAGATCGTGCCATAGATGGAACACGAGAGAGAACACGAGAGAGAGAGAGAGAGATCAAACACATAGCTACTGGTACATACCCTCAGCCCCGAGGGTGAACTACTCCCTCCTCGTCACGGATAGCGCCGGGATGATGAAGATGGCCACCGGTGATGGGTTCCCCCTCCGGCAGGGTGCCGGAACGGGCTCCCGAGAGGTTTTTAGTGGCTACAGAGGCTTGCGGCGGCGGAACTCCTGATCTATCTTCTGTTCTGGAAGTTTTATGATACGTAGGTATATATGGGTGCAGGGGGTACGTGGTGGAACAAAGGGGGGCACGAGGCAGGGGGCGCGCCCCAGGGGGGTGGGCGCGCCCCCCACCCTCGTGAGCACCTCCCTTCTTTCCTGACGTGCAGTCCAAGTCCATCTGGTGGCTTTCCTTCCAAAAATAACTTCTCCTGTTGATTTCGTTCGGTTTTCACTCCGTCTGATATTCCTTTTCCTCGAAACACTGAAATAGGCATAAAACAGCAAATCTGGGTTGGGCCTCCGGTTAATAGGTTAGTCCCAAAAATAATATAAAAGTGGATAATAAAGCCCAATATTGCCTAAAACAGTAGATAATATAGCATGGAACAATCAAAAATTATAGATACGTTGGAGACGTATCATACATCTCATCAAAATATTGAACGAATACCAAATTCACATGAATAGTAATAGCAAGACTTCTCCCTTGTCCTCAAGAACAAACGTAACTATTCACAAAGCATATTCATGTTCATAATCAGAGGGGTAATAATATGCATAAAGGATCTGAACATATGATCTTCCACCAAATAAACCAACTAGTATCAACTACAAGGAGTAATCAACACTACTAGCAACCTACTAGCACCAATCCCGGACTTGGAGACAAGAATTGGATACAAGAGATGAACTAGAGTTTGGAGAGGAGATGGTGCTGGTGAAGATGTTGATGGAGATTGCCCTCTCCCGATAAGAAGAGCGTTGGTGATGATGATGGCGATGATTTCCCCCTCCCGGAGGGAAGTGTCCCCGGCAGAACAGCTCTGCCGGAGCCCTAGATTGGTTCCGCCAAGGTTTCGCCTCGTGGCAGCGGAGTTTCGTCCCGAAAGGTTGCTTCTTATTTTTTTTCTCATCGAAAGACTTCATATAGGAGAAGATGGGCGTCGGAGATCCACCAGGGGGCCCACGAGGTTGGGGGGCATGCCCCCACCCTCGTGAGCAGGGTGTGGGCCCCCTGGCCTTCATCTTTGGCGACGATTTTTCTTTATTTATTTTAAGATATTCCGTGGAGTTTCAGGACTTTTGGAGTTGCACAAAATAGGTCTCCAATATTTGCTCCTTTTCCAGCCCAGAATTCCAGTTGTCGGCATTCTCCCTCTTCATGTAAACCTTGTAAAAAAGAGAGAATAGCCATAAGTATTGTAACATAATGTGAAATAGCAGCCCATAATGCGATAAATATCGATATAAAAGCATGATGCAAAATGGACGTATCAACTCCCCCAAGCTTAGACCTCGCTTGTCCTCAAGCGAAAAGCCGATAACAATAAATATGCCCTCATGTTTAGAGGTAGAGGCGTTGATAAAAAAAATACGGATATGAAGGCATCATGATTATTCTCATAACAGCAACATATATAGATTTTGTCATATGATTACTTATGTTCAAGTGATGATCTTTTCACAATGCAAAAGTATGAATCAGAAACCTTATTGAGCACCAACAAATTATAACCTCAGTAATTGAAGCAACTGCAATTTATCATAACATCGGAAAGAGTCTATGTTAGAGCTTAAAAGCAAGTCCACATACTCAACTATCACTTAGTCCTTCATAATTGCTAACACTCACACAATACTTGTGGTTACGGAGTTTTAATCGGACACAGAGAAAGATAGGGGCTTATAGTTTTGCCCCACAACCTTTTACCTCAAGGGTAATGTCAACAATAATAATTCATGCTCCCCTACATCCAATTAGATATATATATCATGTTCTTTCCAACATGCTAGGCTTGCCAAAGGATAAAATGAAAAGGAAAGGTGAAGATCACCGTGACTCTTGCATAAGGTAGAGGATAATAATAAAAGATAGGCCCTTCGCAGAGGGAAGCAGAGGTTGCCATGCGCTCTTATGGTTGGATGCACAAAATCTCAATGCGAAAGAATGTCACTTTATATTGCCCCTTGTGATATGAACCTTTATTATGTTGTCCGTCGCTTTTATTTCTTCCATATCACAAGATCGTATAAAGCTTATTTCTCCCACACCAATCAATCATACATATTTAGAGCAATTTTTTTTCTTTGCACCGATGACAACTTACTTGAAGGATCTTACTCAATCCATAGGTAGATATGGTGGACTCATGGCTAAACTGGTTTAAGTGTTTCTGGAAGCACAAGTAGTATCTCTACTTGGTGCTGAGAAATTGGCTAGCATGAGGGGGAAAGGCAAGCTCAACATGTTAGAGGATCCATGACAACATACTTTATCTCAGATATAAGACAACATAACTCATCATGTTGTCTACCTTGTACAACATCAACTCTTTAGCATGTTATATTGTAATGAGTGCTCCAAATCATAAAAGATGTCAGTGATAATATACCTATATGTGAAACCTCTCTTTCCTTATTATTTCCTATTAATTGCAACGATGACCAAAGCTATATTTGCCAACTCCCAACAACTTTTAATCATCATACTCTATCTATGTGAAGTCATTACTCTCAATAAGATCAATATGAACTCTTTGTTTCTTTTTATTCTTTTTCTTCTTTCTTTTCTTTTATTCACCCAAGATCATGGCTAAACAATCAAGCCCTTGACTCAACACTAAACTTTATTATATATATAGCTCACAGACTCGATTACATAGAGGGATCATAAAGCAAAACTCAAAACTAGATCATGGCATGACTTTATTCTACTAAATCAAGATACTACTAATAGGATCGAACTAAGAAAAATGATAAAGATAGGAGTTGTGATGGTGATACGATACCGGGGCACCTCCCCCAAGCTTGGCAGTTGCCAAGGGGAGTGCCCATACCCAAGTGATTATGTCTCCTTTGCTGGTCAAGAAGGTGGAGGTGTCGTTGACTTAGTTGATGGCATAGACTTCTCCCTTAATTTGCGCTTGAGGACGGCATTTTGATCCCTCAGATCATCAATCTCCCACCTGTGGTTAATATCTTTTTGCATAGGTCCTGCTTATTTTCCTGCAAGAGACGAAAAGGGATAAACTCGAACTTTGGTTTCTTTACCCTATCAGGGAGACTTGACTTTTTGAACTCCACATGCATGTCCCCAGGTTGAGGTAATGGGGTTTCATCTTCATCTAAGCTCATCTCTTCCTTCCCTTTGGGTTCATAGTCCTCTTCTTCATATCATGCTCCACATCTCCGTAGACCTTAGGATTTGCTAGGTAATCATCCACATAGCTTTCTCCCTCCGAATCCTGGGACGACATGTTGATCTATCTGCAGTAGGACAGCTAAAAACAAGAACAGAGGATATTTGCGTGATACGGGAGTCAAAACTTTCGGGAGAATATATAATGAATTTTCACCGACCAAAATATGTATCGTGCAAGAAAACAGAGTCCGGAGGGCACACGAGGTGCTCACAGGTAGGGGGCGCGCCCAGGGGGTAGGGCGCGCCCACCACCCTCGTGGGGCCCTCGTGTCCTTCCCGGACTGCTACTTATTTTTCTATTTTTCTAAATATTCCAAAACGGAGAAATATTGCCTTAAAAATTGTGTTGGAGTCGGTTTACTTACCGTACCACATATCTACTCCTTTTCGAGTCCTAAGCGGTGCGGAAAGTGTCCCTTATGTATTCCTCCGGGTTACGGTTTCAATAATATTGGTTTCAACATTTATGGGATTACCTGAGATATAATGTTTGATCCTTTGACCGTTTACCACCTTCGGATTTGTGCCTTCGAAGTTGTTGATTTTTATGGCACCGGAACGAAAGACCTCCTCGATAACATAGGGACCTTCCCATTTGGAGAGAAGTTTTCCTGCAAAAAATCTTAAACGAGAGTTGTATAGCAATACATAATCACCTACATTAAACTCACGCTTTTGTATCCTTTTGTCATGCCATCTTTTAACTTTTCTTTAAACAAATTGGCATTTTCATAAGCTTGGGTTCTCCTTTCATCAAGTGAGCTAATATCAAATAACCTCTTCTCACCGGCAAGTTTGAAATCATAGTTTAGCTCTTTAATAGCCCAATATGCCTTATGTTCTAGCTCGAGAGGCAAATGACATGTTTTTCCATAAACCATTTTATACGGAGACATACCCATAGGATTCTTATATGCAGTTCTATAGGCCCATAATGCATCATCAAGTTTCTTGGACCAATTCTTTCTAGACCTGTTAACAGTCTTTTGCAAAATTAATTTGAGCTCTCTATTGCTCAATTCTACTTGACCACTAGACTGCGGGTGATAAGGAGATGCAATTATATGATTAACATCATATTTAGCAAGCATTTTACGGAAAGCACCATGAATAAAATGTGAACCACCATCAGTCATTAAATATCTAGGGACTCCAAACATCGGAAATATAACTTCCTTAAGCATTTTATTATAAGTGTTATGATCAGCACTACTAGTTGGAATAGCTTCTACCCACTTAGTAACGTAATCAACAACAACTAAAATGTGTGTATATCCATTAGAGGCAGGAAAAGGTCCCATATAATCAAAGCTCCAAACATCAAATGGTTCAATAACTAGTTAATAATTAATAAGCATTTACCAATTATTTGACATTCATCACACGACAAGACAAACTTACGGGCATCCTTGAAGAGAGTAGGCCAATAAAAACCAGATTGCAATACCTTATGTGCAGTTCTATCTCCAGCGTGGTGTCCTCCATAAGCTTCGGAGTGACACTTACGTAGGATTTGTTCCTGTTCATGCTCAGGCACACAACGTCTAATAACACCATCTACTCCTTCTTTATAAAGATGTGGGTCATCCCAAAAGTAATGTCGCAAATCATAGAAAAACTTTTTATTTTGTTGGTATGTGAAGCTAGGTGGTATAAATTTAGCAACAATATAATTAGCATAATCAGCATACCATGGAGTACTACGAGAAGTGCTTATGACATTTAATTATTCATCAGGAAAGCTATCATCAATAGGTAGTGGGTCATCAAGAACATTCTCTAACCTAGATAAGTTGTCTGCAACGGGGTTCTCAGCTCCTTTTCTATCAACAGTATGCAAATCAAATTCTTGCAGCAAGAGAACCCATCTAATAAGTCTAGGTTTAGCATCTTTCTTTTCCATAAGATATTTAATACCAGCATGATCAGTGTGAATAGTTACTTTAGAATCAACAATATAGGGTCTGAATTTATCACAAGCAAATACAACTGCTAAAAGTTCCTTTTCAGTAGTAGCATAATTTATTTGAGCATTGTCTAGAGTCTTACTAGCATAATGGATAACATTTAATTTCTTGTCAACTCTTTGCCCTAGAACAGCACCTCTGACATAATCACTAGCATCACACATAATTTCAAAGGGTAAATTCCAATCGGTGGCTGAACAACGGTCACGAGACTAATGCTTTCTTAAGTATTTCAAGTGCTTCTACACAATCATCATCAAAGACAAATGGTACATCTTTTTGTAATAAATTAGTCAGAGGCCGGGAAATTTTTGAGAAGTCCTTAATGAACCTCCTATAAAATCCGGCATGACCAAGGAAACTTCTTATACCTTTCATGTCCTTGGGACCTGGCATCTTTTCAATAGCATCAACCTTGGCTTTATCAACTTCAATACCTCTTTCAGAAACTTTGTGCCCCAAGACAATACCTTCATTAACCATAAAGTGGCACTTTTCCCAATTCAGGACAAGATTAGTTTCTTCACATCTCTGCAAAACTCGATCAAGATTGCTCAAGCAATCATCAAAATAGGAACCATAGACGGAAAAATCATCCATGAAAACCTCACAAATATTTTCACAAAAATCAGAGAATATAGCCATCATGTATCTTTGAAAGGTAGCAGGTGCATTACATAAACCAAAAGGCATACATCTATAAGCAAAAGTACCAAAAGGGCAAGTAAAAGTAGTCTTTGATTGATCTTTAGCCGACACAGGTATTTTAGAGAAACCAGAATAACCATCTAGAAAGCAATAATGTGTATGTTTGCATAATATTTCTAGAATTTGATCAATAAAAGGTAAGGGGTAATGATCTTTCTTAGTAGCTTTATTTAATTTGCGGAAATCAATTACCATCCTATAACCTGTGATAATTCTTTGAGGGATCAATTCATCTTTATCATTAGGGACAATAGTAATACCTCCCTTCTTAGGGACACAATGGACAGGACTTACCCACTGACTATCAGCAACGGGGTAAATTATACCTGCCTCAAGAAGCTTTAGTATTTGTTTTCTTACCACTTCTTTCATCTTAGGGTTAAGCCTTCGTTGAGGATCACGAACTGGTTTGGCATCTACTTCCAAATTTATTTTATGTTGACATAGAGTGGGACTAATGCCCTTAAGATCATCAAGATTATATCCAATAGCAGCACGGTGCTTCTTTAGAGTTTTCAATAATCTTTCTTCTTCATGCTCTGAAAGGTTAGCACTAATAATAACAGGATATATTTTCTTTTCATCAAGATAAGCATATTTATGATTATCAGGCAATGGTTTAAGCTCAAACACGGGATCACCCTTGGTTGGAGGAGGATCCCCTAGGATTTCAACAGGCAAATTGTGTTGCAGAATAGGTTCATGTTTAAAGAATACTTCATCTATTTCCCTTCTTTCATTCATGAACATATCATTTTCATGGTCTAGCAAATAGTGTTCTAAAGGATCACTAGGAGGTACGGCAATAGAAGCAAGACCAATAATTTCATCCTTACTAGGCAATTCTTCCTCACGATGTTGTTTACTAAATTTAGAGAAATTAAACTCATGAACCATATCATCCAAGCCAATAGTAACAACATCCTTTTTGCAGTCTATCTTAGCATTAACAGTATTCAAGAAGGGTCTACCAAATATAATTGGACAAAAGCCATCTTGTGGAGAACCGAGAACAAGAAAATCAGCAGGATATTTAGTTTTCCCACACAAGACTTCAACATCTCTAACAATTCCCATTGCAGATATAGTATCTCTATTGGCAAGTTTAATTGTAACATCAATATCTTCTAACTCAGCAGGTGCAATTTCATGCTTAATTTCTTTATATAAGTCATAGGGTATAACACTAGCACTAGCACCCATATCACATAAGCCATGATATCAATGATCTCCTATTTTAACAGAAATAACAGGCACGCCTACCACAGGTCTATGTTTATCTCTAGCACAAGGTTTAGCAATTCTAGCAGATTCACCGCAGAATTGAATAACATGCCCATCAATATTATCAGAAAATATATATTTAACAATAGAAATATTAGGTTCTACTTTGACTTGCTCAGGAGGTGTATAAGTTCTAATATTGCTTTTACGAACAACAATTGAAGTTTTAGCATGATCCTTTACTCTAACAAGGAAAGGTGGTTTCTCAACATAAGAGGTAGGAACAATAGGATCATTATAAGTGACAGTCTTTTCTTCAACTTTAATAGGTGCAGTTACTTTTACTTCTATAGGAGGATGATATTTAAACCACTTCTCCTTAGGGAGATCAACATAAGTAGCAAAAGATTCACAGAAAGAAGCTACTATCTCAGAGTCAAGTCCGTATTTAGTGCTAAACTTACGGAAGATATCGGTATCCATAAAAGATTTAACACAATCAAACTTAGGTGTCATACCTGACTCCTTACCTTCGTCGAGGTCCCAATCTTCAGAGTTGCGTTTAATTCTATCCAATAAATTCCATCTGAATTCAATAGTCTTCATCATAAAAGAGCCAGCACAAGAAGTGAGCATGGTGCGATTGTTATCAGAAAGCCGATCATAAAAATTCTGAAGAATTGTCACTCTTGAGAGCTCATGATTGGGGCATGAATATAACATTGATTTAAGCCTCTCCCAAGCTTGAGCGATGCTTTCTCCTTCATGAGGCCAAAATTATATATATAATTGCGATCACGATGAACAAGATGCATAGGGTAATACTTTTGATGAAATTCCAATTTCAATCTTTTATAGTTCCATGATCTCGTATCATCACATAGCCTATACCATGTCAATGCGTCTCCCTTCAAAGATAAAGGGAATACCTTCTTCTTAACAACATCATCGGGTATACCTGCAAGCTTAAAGAGTCCACAAACTTCATCCACATAGAGTAGATGTTCATCAGGATGCTTTGTTCCATCTCCTGTAAAAGTATTAGCTAGCAGTTTTTCCATCATACCCGAAGGAATTTCAAAAGGAGTTTCATTTTCAATAGGTTCAGTAGGTTGAGGAAAAACTCTTTGCTCTACTGGACGGAGTGAAGATACCCTGAACAAGCCCCTCAGAGAATTACTTTCCATAGTAACAAGTGACAATAAATTTCAGGACACTATATAAATTTTTCCTTACCAAATTCCACCTACCAAAGGCAACGGCGTTAGAAAAGAGTCTTGAAGACCCACAAGTATTGGGGATCTATCATAGTCCTTTCGATAAGTAAGAGTGTCGAACCCAACGAGGAGCAGAAGGAAATGATGAGCGGTTTTCAGCAAGGTATTCTCTGCAAGTACTGAAATAAGTGGTAACAGATAGTTTTGTGATAAGATAAATTGTAACGAGCAACAAGTAACAAGAGTAAATAAAGTGTAGCAAGGTGGCCCAATCCTTTTTGTAGCAAAGGACAAGCCTGGACAAACTCTTCTAATAGGAAAAGCGCTCCCGAGGACACATGGGAATATCATCAAGCTAGTTTTCATCACGTTCATATGATTCGCGTTCGGTACTTTGATAATTTGATATGTGGGTGGACCGGTGCTTGGGTGTTGTTCTTACTTGAACAAGCATCCCACTTATGATTAACCTCTATTGAAAGCATCCGCAACTACAACAAAAGTATTAAGGTAAACCTAACCATAGCATGAAACATATGGATCCAAATCAGCCCCTTACGAAGCAACGCATAAACTAGGGTTTAAGCTTATGTCACTCTAGTAACCCATCATCTACTTATTACTTCCCAATGCCTTCCTCTAGGCCCAAATAATGGTGAAGTGTTATGTAGTCGACGTTCACATAACACCACTAGAGGCTAGACAACATACATCTCATCAAAATATCGAACGAATACCAAATTCCCATGACTACTAATAGCAAGACTTCTCCCTTGTCCTAAGGAACAAACATAACTACTCACGAAGCATATTCATGTTCATAATCAGAGGGGTGATAATATGCATAAAGGATCTGAACATATGATCTTCCACCAAATAAACCAACTAGTATCAACTACAAGGAGTAATCAACACTACTAGCAACCTACTAGCACCAATCCCGGACTTGGAGACAAGAATTGGATACAAGAGATGAACTAGGGTTTGCAGAGGAGATGGTGCTGATGAAGGTGTTGATGGAGATTGCCCTCTCCCGATGAGAAGAGCGTTGGTGATGATGATGGCGATGATTTCCCCTCTCGGAGGGAAGTGTCCCCGGCAGAACAGCTCTGCCGGAGCCCTAGATTGGTTCCGCCAAGGTTCCGCCTCGTGGCGGCGGAGTTTCGTCCCAAAAGGTTGCTTGTTATTTTTTCTCATTGAAAGACTTCATATAGGAGAAGATGGGCGCCGGAGAGCCACTGAGGGGCCCACGAGGTAGGGGGCACGCCTGTGGGGCGCCCCCACCCTCGTGAGCGGTGGTGTGGGCCCCTGGCCTTCATCTTTGGCGATGATTTTTCTTTATTTATTTTAAGATATTCCGTGGAGTTTCAGGACTTTTGGAGTTCTTGTGCAGAATAGGTCTCCAATATTTGCTCCTTTTCCACCCGAAATTCCAGTGCCGCATTCTCCCTCTTCATGTAAACCTTGTAAAATAAGTGAGAATAGCCATAAGTATTGTAACATAATGTGAAATAGCAGCCCATAATGCGATAAATATTGATATAAAAGCATGATGCAAAATGGACGTATCACAAAGCGAGCTTGGGAAAGGAGGTCTGTGGCGCCCGACCGCCCATGATTTTGCTGGCGCCCGCATCGACATCTTGTAGTAAGTGATCTTGCGGCGCACCATGGCTTTCCGCGAACTAGGGGACGCTTGATGCGGGCTAGGGATCGAAAGGTGGGGAATGGGCTGGAGATTTGGTGTGGTTTTAGGGCGTGGCTGGCGAGGCCGGCGAAGGTTCCGTGTGAATAGTGGTTCCGATGAGGACCGGTCAATCGGTTTTGACCGTACATCGCTCTTGTCGCGTTCGCTTTGCAGCCCAAAGACGCTGGACCCTCCATGTCGCCAGCGAATGGAACGCTTCGTCTTGCGTTTTAAGCTCGCTTGTGGGACCGCAGCTTGAGAGCAAACCGACGTCCCTCCCCCTCCCCCGCCCGCGTCATTTATTATACCACCACTCGCTCAATTTTATGTGGAGTAAATAAAAACAGAGGGAGTATACTACGGATGAGGATCCCCTGACGTGGTCGAACCCATTGAGTAACTGACATGCGGGGCCTAGCAAGCATGGGGTCCGCCAGTAAGTGACCGAAAGGGAGGGTAAGGCAAGGATACCTACGTCAGAGGATCCACTTCCACTATACTACTACTTTGACCAAATGTTAGAGTAATAATATATGACATGCAACTTACACAAATGTTAGTGTAATAATATATGACATGCAACTTACACAAAGCATACAGGGTCTAATGCGTTTTTCGAGGCTAACTTTGACCAAATGTTATAGTAATAATATATGACATGCAACTTACACAAAGCATACAGTCAAATTCGTATGTGAAAGGAGTTTCCAATGATATAATTTTCACATTATACATCTCATGTACTATTAATCTTGTCAATAGTCAAATTGGAAACCATCTCGAGTACAAATCTAGGAGTACGTACGAATCTAACAATATTGATTGGGCGTTGTTGAATGTTGATACCTTTTTTATCAAAGTAGATATACTTTGACTACACATAAAACTTATATGTAAAATTATATGTAGAAAGGATAGGAGGGAGTATATTGTACGTTCAAAAACAAAACGAACATCGAATACCCTTTATATATGATTTGCGGATGCTATGATCAATGGTTCAAAATTTTGAATCCGCCTTAGGTATCACGTGCCCCCACTCGTTCACTCTCGATTTCATCTCGGGGTCCGGAGATCTATTGAAAGAGGACTAGGGTGGGTACATGCGAATGATACTCGGCGGAATGTTCAAATGAGGCATGCGGGAGGATGGACTCGATCGGAGGGCGACATGATCGATGGAGAAGAGGGTTGGAGAGGAATGAGAAATAAGCAAACGCCACATGATTATACTTGAACGGCTCAAATAAACAATAAGTTGTCTCGCTTGGCCTACATAGTTAAAGGCCTAATGCGCAACGCGGAGCACTGACGCTCGAATATGGCCGGGAAAACTGGGAAACAGACATGTGGGGCACACCCGCCGGGACGATGTAGCACAGACTAGTCCAATGGAGGAGCTGGCCCACGACCTCCTCGCCACCGACAACTGTTCATGTGGGTCGTTGGGGCCAACAACGGGGCGCAGCTCCAGCACCGCCTCTGGACACGGCGACCGCGGTGAGCGACACGCTCATATCGTTGCTAGACACGGTCGGTTTCAGTTTGCCGAGGGTGGAGTTAGTGTTGTGGCACTACCAACGGTATGTTTGGTTTGTGCCCAAGGTTGCCCCATCAAAGCATTGGGTAGCCAAAATTTTGGTTGAGGTATTGGTTGCCCATGATTTGGCCGACATTCGCAAGAAAAATGAACTTGAGTTGGCTAGAGTTCATTGGCATGCCAAAGAAATGGCAACCATCCAAACAAAGACCAATCTTTGGGTCATGACCAAAATTTTGGTTGAGGTATTGGTTGCCCATGATTTGGCCGACATTGGAAAGAAAAATGAATTAGAGTTGGCTAGAGTTCATTGGCATGCCAAAAAATGGCAACCATCCAAACAAAGACCAATCTTTTGGTCATGACCAAAATTTTGGCAAGGTGCACTTTGGCCACAATCCAAACACACCCCAACACCCGGCTCGTCGAGGATGCACGGGCGCCGCCAGCGTCCAGCGGAGTGGTGTAGCGCGGCCAACTGCATCCTCTGGACCTGAGACCATGCCTGGTCGTCTTGCTTTTTCAATGACATGCGGGGATCGCATGTGAGAAAAGGGCATCTCCAACGTTGCCACGACCGCAGCTGACTACCCTGGCACACCAAAACCCTCGTCCCTTGCGCCATCGCGCGGTGCGTTCCCAGCCAGCGCCAGCTGCACGCATTCATGCCGCTCATTTGTATGTCGTCATTAAGAGGCTCGGTGCCCGAGGAACAACTCCGGCGACTTAATGATGCACCCGGACGCTTGGCCTCACCGGAATGCGCTACTTAAAGCGGCAACGCCCAGCTAACCTCCACACCATAGCGCATCGTCCTCCTACCTGGAACCACATCCGCCATGACCGCAAGCGCGAACGCTCTGCGGGAGAGCTTGTCTTCGGGGATGGAGCTCGAGGTCGCCGCCCTCGCTCAAGTCACCGCACAATCGGTGGCCACGCTGGCAGCCGATGACGGGAGCACCGTCAGCCACGCGTCCTACTTGCCGCCGTCCAACCTCCGGCACCGTCGAGGTCGGGGACTCCTCCGAGGATGAGTAGGGCATGGGAGGCGGCAGGGCATGGTGTGCCAACTGGCCGGTCTGTCTCCCGTGTTCTACTTTTCCTTGCCGGAGACCGCACCTTCACTTCACGGGTCTTGAACCCCGCCCCCGTACATGGAGATCACAGATGGAGGACGTCGGTCGCCGCCGTAGAATAGGTTTAGGGTCGGGTTTCTTTTTTTTTGTCCTATAAAAGTTCGAAATGTAATGAAAATCTGCCGTGTTTGCATTAATATTGGCCGGTGTATATGAACTTTCACAATAATACACATATTGTAGGAGTACTAGCAAGATGCCCGTGTGTTGCACGGAAGATCAAGATCTTGTGGGAGAAAAGGATGAACGAGGGAAAGCCTTATCTGCAAATGTGGAAAGGAGTGCGGTAAATTGTCATAGTTTCCTTCCTATCCGTTAGATATAGATCGGACGGCCTATATTGCGTGATCGGACACATCTTTCTACATCTACGGGAACCTCTGAAAGGGTTAACGTAAATTGCCTCTCTCTCTCCTCCCGATTTTCATGCTGGTGGGCCCTCCCCCAATCTACAATCAACAGCTCATACGTTTCACATTACGTTAATTACGTAACCGGGATTACGTAGGTGTAGCATTACTCGTCCTAAAAAACCCAACTAAGCCAACCTCCCAGCATATCGCGCGGGAAAAGACCCGGCCGTGCCGTTTTAGTCGGGATTACCGGATTACTAGTAGTAGTATCGATGGATCACACGAAGCAACATATTTTTTTTTGAGGGGGCGAAGCACCTAGTTTAAAAGGAAAAAATGCGGTACACTCACAGCACTCCTGTCGCGGTCGCATTGCACCCCACACACGTTCGGTCCTCCACACGGCTCACGCAAACGGAAAGCGCTTCGGCTTGCCTCTTCACTGACACGTGGGACTGCACTTGGAGAAACCGACCATGCGCCAAACTCCCCCCTGCCCATCACAAGCAAATCCTCCCCACACACACACACCCAAAAATTCACCCCAAATCCGATTTAACCGCCCTTCGGCCAACTAGCCAATAATATTCCCCAAACCCCCCTCCCCCCTGTCACCCTCCACTCCATTCGTTCTGCCAAAGCCACCCTCCCCGCCGCGCCGATACGTCGGCACCGCGGTTCGGCGATCCTCTCGCTCCCACAATACGCTCTCGTAGACTGCCGTCCTCTAGCCGCGCCGCCACCTCTGGCTACGTTCTTGTGGAGGCGCACGGTGGTCAGCGCCGCCACCGCTGGCGACGATCCTGTGGAGACGCACGGCGGTCAGCTTCTCCCATGGTACGCGCATTCTAGACTGAGGCCCTGTTCATGTCGGTGTAGTGCTGAATGTTAGCTGATAGATGTTGTTAATCTCACTATTTGCTGAAGTAGTTTACTGTCAATATGCTCTGCTTAAGAAGCTTCCTTGGCCTGTTCTGCACTCAATCTGCTTAGCTGAGATGGCATGCCAAGGCCGATTAGTTGCTAAAATATTCTGCCATATATTTATTGTGACGTAGATTGCCATGGTCTAGTCGCCAGTCTGTTAGGTGAAATAGCTCTACACCGTTTTATACTCGATCTTTGTTGCTGCGATGGCCTTCGATAGTTTGATGGTTGTGTGCTCGGCGTCATTGACTGATGAAACAGCCTGCCATAATTTGGCACTCAAATCTGTTTGCTGAATTAGCTTTACATATATTTCGTTACTTAGATCTGCTCGTCCAAATATCTTGCCATAGCTTTAGACATCGACCTAAGTATTTTTTTCTGGACTTCATAAAAAAGCATATATGTTTTTCCTGTAATATCTAATGGAAGAACTAATTTGTATGTCTAACAGATGGACAGGACTTGGATAACTTCTGCTCGAGGATTCTCCGCTGCATATGTCGAGGGGGTTGAAAACTTCATGAACTTTATCAGAGCTGAGTATAGTGGTCTGAAATCAGATGTGCTCTGCCCGTGTAGCAGTTGTATGAATTCAGTTACAAGACCCCAGTCAACTGTGCAAAATCATCTACACATGTATGGGATGTCAGTCACATATACTAGGTGGGTTCATCATGGTGAAGCTGTGAACGTCAATGTTATTGACTACGTGGAAGCAGCAGATCACCATCTTGATCTGCCTGATGCTCAGGTGGAAGAGGAGGAGGAGGTGGTGGTGGCGGAGCCAGTGAGTTTGACCAACATTGAAACAATGCTACGAAATGCTCGTGCATTCTGTGAACTTTCACCTGGAGAAGAAAAACGATGGGCCCGCATGTTGGAACAATGCAACATTGCTGTCACCCCAGGAAATAAGCTGTCAGTATTCTCAGCTATCGTCACCTTTCTTCAGGTGAAGACATCTGAGTGGATGACCAACAAATCATTCGATGCGATGTTGGCTGCTTTCCGTGAATCTTTCCCAGATGCGTCTGAGCTGCCACACACCTACAGTAAAATGAAGAATTTCCTTCCTGCAGTTGGAATTGGATATGATATGATCCATGTTTGTAAGAATAATTGTGTTCTGTTCCGGAAGGATTATGCCAACTTAAGTGAATGCCCGAAATGCAAATCATCAAGATGGAAAGATGGCGATTCTGTGAAGAGGATTCCTCATAATGTTCGGAGATATTTTCCAATTACACCAAGATTGCAGAGGTTGTTTCATGATGCTGAAACAAGAGAGGATGTATTGTGGCATTCTAGGAACCAGGAGTACAGAGATCATAATGTAATGAGCCATCCATCTCATGGTAGTGATTGGAAAAGCTTCAATGATAAACACAAAGAGTTTGTTTCTTAACCGAGAAACAATAGACTTGGCTTAGATTCAGATGGATTTAAACCATTTGGCCACCGTAGCGCCACATATAGCATGTGGCGATTGCTTGTTATCCTTACAACATGCCTCCAAATGTCTGCACCAAAGAATCAAACTACATGATGGCCTTGCTCATCCCAGGTCCAAAAAGTCCTGGAAAGGATTTTGATTTGTTCATGGAGCCTCTTGTGGAGGAACTTCAACAGCTATGGAAGGGTGTTCTTTCTGCGTGCTGTTATAATTTGGTGCATCCATGATTATCCGGCTTTGGGCACTATGTCAGGGCGAACGACACATGGTTACAATGCATGTGTTCGCTCTGACAGGAATCCGCTGTCATACGCAATACTAGCAAGATCTGTTACATTGGACACCGTCGTTTCCTTGCCAAGGACAAGCCGCTTCCTAGAAAATACCAAAGACATGTGTTCAATGCAAAGCATGAAAATCGTGATGCGCCAAAGAGGCTCGCCGCCGATGAGTTGCAAGTGGAATTAGAGAAGGTCAGGCATATTACACCAGGAAACCATCCTGATAATGGTAGCGGGAAAAGGAAGCGTGGCAGGGCAGAAGAGAGATTATTGTTTACCGCAGGTCCACTTTGTGGGACTTGGAGTATTGGAAAGATTTGGATCTGCGGCATAATCTTGATGTGATGCACATCGAGAAAAATATATGTGACAAAGATTATCGGCACACTTCTTAATATTGAAGGCAAGACGAAAGATACCTTAAAATCTAGGATTGATTTGACA
This sequence comes from Aegilops bicornis, assembly GCA_021605145.1. Classification (NCBI taxonomy): domain Eukaryota; kingdom Viridiplantae; phylum Streptophyta; class Magnoliopsida; order Poales; family Poaceae; genus Aegilops; species Aegilops bicornis. Next base: position 68,292,693 of record CM038674.1, on the reverse strand, counting down.
CACCTGGGTATCAGAAAGGATTTGCAGGTGCAAGATGAAGGTAAACCACGGGATATGGCACCATCTGTGTACGTCTTGGACAAGGTAAAAAGAAAAGAATTCTGCGAGGTCCTGTCACGTGTGAGATTCCCACATGGATTTGCTTCCAACCCTGAAAGGAGAGTCAGTGCAGATGGAAACAAGGTACAAGGGTTGAAAACTCATGACTGCCACGTCCTACTTCAAAGGGTTTTACCTGTTATCCTTAGAGGATTGGGCATACGACTTATACTGAGCAGATTGCAAGAGTTGGGACAATTCTTGAGGAACTCTGCGATAGGAATATCGGGATAGATGCTTTGGAGCGTCTTAGAGACAAGATACCAACTATCCTATGCGACCTTGAGAAGATATATCCTCCAGCCTTCTTTGATGTGATGGTGCATTTGGCTATTCATCTACCTGATGAGGCACTACTTAGAGGTCCAAGACAAGATGGCTGGATGTACCCTATTGAAAGGCGGCTAGGCACTTTCAAGGGCTATGTTAGGAACAGAGCTAGACCCGAGGGTTCCATTGCAGAGGCCTACATTGCTATAGAAGCGTTGACATTCTGCTCAAAATACATTGAAACAGTTGATCAACTTAGCAAAGAGGTGGGTGAAGACAATCCCGGGCACAATGTTTTCGATTATTCTGTTCGAGTTACAGGGAAGAGTCGACAAGAGGACAAACCTAAAGATTTGGACAAAATGGTTTGGTATGTGTTGAATAACTGTCACGAGATACTACCTTATATCAAGTAAGTGCGATCTTGCAGCTTATACATCGTAATCTACTAAACTTGCAGCACATTCGTATATACTTAGATGTTTGACGCGATCACTATGTTGTGCAGCATCTACAAAGAGGAGTTACTGCCGCAAAATCCAAGAAACATTGACAAACTGGTTATGGCAGGATTTGCGAAATGGTTCAAGAACCATGTAAGCTTTTGAAGTGCAATCGTCAGTTTTTAATATATTGAGTACATAAGATGATCAGCTTGTCTATTTTCAAACAAAAGGTTAAGAAGATGCGGGATGATGGGCAGGAACTTGATGATGCCCTTTACTCACTAGCAATGGGTCCGATACTCGGGTAAGACATTATGAATCTTGCATTGTTGGAGATGTGCGCTACAACACCCTTGCACGAGACGAAGGCAGGAAGACACAAAACAGTGCCATCATGAGCACGGATACGTATGACAAAGAGACAACTGAAATGTATGCTAACATAACAGACATTGTTCAGTTGCAGTATATCTCCAGTTTCGAGGATCATTGGTGTGTGGTTCTGTTGTGCTGTCATTGGTATAACCTGTTTTCCAGGATCGCAAAACCCAGAGCTGATGATTATTTCAAATCCATCAATGTCAAGGCGCCGTACCAGACCAACGAGCCTTTTATTTTGGCAAATCAAGCAACACAGATATTTTTCTTGGAAGACACATTTGCACGTAGCGATGACTGGAGAGTATTGCAAAGGTTTGAGCAGAGGAATTCTTTTGATGAAGTTGCACAACAAGAAGATACTTACACTGCTCCTGATGTACAAGATAAAACAGATGTTCCTAATATCTTTGAGAACCATCACGTCAATGACGCCGGCGAAAAGATTGCCTGTCGTGCTGTGGACATACAAGAGTTGATCTAGAAGAAGCCAACGTTCGAGGATGTTGAATACGAAGAAGAAGATGAGACCGTGGGGAATTACGATTCAGACTGATACACATGGCGAAGATGTTGACGTTGCTGCTGCGGATGATGATTACATTGCTTTTGTCGTATTTGCCTGTCAGAAGACGTTTTTTATCTACTATGTGAAATTGTGTTTGCTATGACAACTGAAACCTGATGAACATGTTGTTTAGTATTTTGCTGTGAGAACATCACTTGTTATGTATGCTGATTTGTGTTTGGTGATTGTATGACAACTAAAACATGATGACATTGTTGTTTAGTTGTACTCATATTTGGCTGTGAAACTTGAATTTGATGACATTGTTTGCTGTTGGACTGCAATTTGCTCGACGTCTTCGAATGAGAACAAAGCTGACCCGACAGGGCCTCTGCTATTTATTTATTTATATGAGAAAAAAGGGATACCCCTGATTTACGTTAATAGAAATCATTAGATATTCACAACACTACGCCAGCCTGCTACACAGGTTTCATTCATTACTAGTTTCAGCAAAGTGCTCATGTCGTAGCTAATTGAATACATCACGAAAGTGCTACATACACTTTGCAAATAAAGAGACAATCATCCTCTGAGCACATCGATTTTGCCCATTATCTTCACAAGCTCTTTCATCTCCTCATTGTTGTCAAGGCCGTTCTGCAGTTGTTGCTTGGCCATGATCAGAGGAACTGCATCTTTAACCTTCTGCTCTGCATCTTCATCTTCTGCCGTTCCTTCAGTTACTTGTCCAACACCCCAACCTGCTGGTATTGGGATTCCTCGGCTAACCAAATAATCAGCGTAGTTGCATTCCCCCACATCAAGAATCTTCCTAGAAATACAAATCACACGAATCTTCCCTTTTCTGCACGAATCAAATTGGTAGATCATCAACCAAACTATTAAAAAATCAGCAACTGAAAGCAGCAGAACAACACTTAAACATATTATTACCCCATGATTCAGGCATTTGTAGAAGACTCGGCCAGGGTTGCGGATTGTGGTTGAGACGCGACGGATGACTCTGCGTGATTTGCAGCAGTGGCACCACACCAACGGCAGCGGGTTGTGATGAGCAATCGGCTGCGGTGCGCGTGCTGGCGGGGGTGTGATGAGACCCACAGCGATGGTGCGGGTTGCGACTTGGCGCATATCTGGTTGTTACTGGCGAAGAGCAGGTGGACGAGCAGCTAGCGGACATGGTTGCTGCGGACATAGATTCCGATTCTAGGCAGAGTAAGTAGAGATGAGGAGAAGAGAACGTTGGATATCTCAATTTAATTACTTGAATAGTATCATAGAACCATATATATTAATATTATAGGTTTGGATTCGAACCAGCTACGAGAGCACGTCTTTCTTTTTCTAAAACTCGGCAACGTCTCTTTCTTGGTACACTAGCTTGTTACACGCCTTCTCAAGTCATTGATTTTCTTTCCCTTTTTTTGCGAGGAAGGAAGGAGGACAAAATTGAGAGTTCCTGGGACTCGAACCCAAGACCTCTCGGTTGAAAACCAAGGGTGCTAGTCACTTATGTGGCGAACGTTCCCTGTGAGGAGGATGGCAGACGAACGCATTTTTCTTGCAGTTTTCTTCCTATATATAAAAAAGTATGCTACTTGGTGTCCGCTTAGTCAACAAACGATTGTTCCAACCTTGACCGTTGGATTGACATTCAACGTCTGTTATTTTTCGACGACGGCAGCCGGACCAGTAAACCCTCGTACTCCCCACCGCGTGGGCAACCATTGCCGAGTCTTCCCCGGCTCCGTGTCGTTCCCTTCCTAGGCCTCGCCGTCGTCCACCGACATGGTGCTCTCGACGCGGCCTGGTCAACTTGGTCAACGAACGACATCCATCGGCCGTGGACTGTATGCGCAAAATAATGATTCCTTCGCCTGACAGCTAGGACTCACCGGAAGGGCCTCTGTATTTCACGAAAAAAAACGTTCCCCCCGCTGACATGTCGGACCCAGCAGCTATATCTTCGCACGCAAGGAAGTGCCTCCTTATTAGGCACAAAACAATGAATACCCCCCTGCTAGCTGGGACCCACCATAGTGGGAGGATGACTTGTGGGCCAACAAAGTTGACGGGGACGGAGGGTTTTGTCAACTTAGTCAATATGAACGATTCTAGCTCCAGTGACCATATGATGTCCATCCAACGGCCGTAGTGCTTCTTCAACCTCTGGTCTTCTTGCTCCAGCCGCCCAAAGCAGCGCCGGTCGTGCCGCATGCTCCTGCCTCCCGTGGCCGGCTGTGCTGCCGCGGAGGCCTCACCGCCCTACTATTCCCACCGCTGGCCAGGCCCTGCGGCGACGGCAGCCTCACACCGCAGCCGAACCAGTGAACCCTCATACTCCCCTCCGCGCGGGCTTCCATTGTCGCGTCTCCGCGTCGTCCCCTTCCTAGGCCTCGCCATCGTCCACCGCTGTGGTGCTCTCCGCACGGCGTGGTCAACGTGGTAGAGGAACGACTTCCATCGGAAGAGTACTGTACGTGGAGATGCTGACAGCTGGGTCCACGGCCACAGCCCAGTTTTTTTGTGATTTGTCAAGTAAGTCGCTTTGTCAGGCCTGTTGGGCTGCAAATCTTTCAAGACGAGGAGAGCTTTCATTCGGCTGGCCGAGAAAATGGCCCATCAGTAATGAGAAATGGGTTGTACATTTTTAAACACATCAAACCGGCAATTAGTTTCAAATATATTTTTTTTCATTTCAAGATTTTAAATTACATTAATTTTCATGTGTGGAGAATTTGTTGGATTTTATATTGATATACATTTATTTTTAAAATCAGTTTGAATGTGAGTCGAAATTTCGGAATTAAAAACAGTTCAGACCACATTGAAATATGCAAAATTTCGTATAATTTTTTATCCGTGGCCACAATTTGGCTGTAATGCTAACAAAAAGAATACGGGCTTCAAAAAAACCTTAAGAATTAGCAAATGGGCTAAAAATTATTAGAAATAATGGCAGATGGGTTGTATGCTGTTTTCCACAGATTTGAGGCTTTCCTAAAAAAAGTTGACGCACAAGCAGTGACTGTTGGATGTCCATCCAACGGCCGTCGTGCTTCTTCAATCTCTGCTCTTCCTGCTCCAGCCGCTCAAACAAGCGCCGGCGGGACTGCCTGCTCCCTCCTCCCGCGGCCGGCTGTGCTGCCGCGCAGGCCTCACCGCCCACCGTACTCCCATCGCTGGCCTAGCCATCCCTCTACTCACCCACACCTGCTGTTATTCTCCGGCGACGGCAGACGAACCAGTAAACCCTCGTACAGTCGTACTCCCTTCCGTGTGGGAAACAACTGCCAAGTCTTCCCTGCCTCCGTGTCGTTCCCTTCCTAGGCATCGCCGTCGTCCACCGCCCTGGTGCTCTCGGCACGGCATGGTCAACGTGGTCAACGACCGACATGCATCTGAAGTGGACTGTACGTGAAGAGGCCGACAGCTGGGTCCACGGCCGCACGCAAGGAAATGCCTCCTTATTACGTGCAAAATAATGATTTCTCCACCTGACATCAGGGACCCACCGAAAGGGCCTCTGTATTTTGCAAAAAAATGTTACCGCCGCTGACAGCTCGGACCCACCAGCTATATCTTCACACGCAAGGAAGTGCCTCCTTATTACGCACAAAAAATGAATACTCCCCCTGTTAGCTGGGACCCAGTATAGTGGCAGGCTGACTTGTGGGCCTACTAAGTTGACGGGGACGGAGGGCTTTGTCAACTTAGTCAATATGCACGATTATAGCTCCAGTGACCGTACGATGTCCATCCAACGGCCGTAGTGCTTCTTCAACCTCTGGTCTTTTTGCTCCAGCCGCCCAAACCAGCGCCGGTCGTGCCTCGTGCTCCTACCTCCCGTGGCCGGGTGCGATGCGGCGGAGGCCTCACCGCCCCCTACTACTCTCACCGCTGGTCAGGCCATCCCTCTACTCACCCACACCCCCTGTTACTCTGCGGCGACGGCAGCCTCACACCGCAGCAAACCAATGCCCTCGTACTCCTCTACGCGTGGGCATCCACTGCCGCGTCTTCCCCGACTCCGCGTCGTCCCCTTCCTAGGCCTCGCCGTCGTCCACCGCCCTGATGCTCTCGGCGCGGCGTGGTCAACGTGGTCAAGGAACGGCTTCCATTGGATGTGGACTGTACGTGGAGAGGCTGACAGCTGAGTCCACGGCCGCAGCAAGGAAGTGCCTCCTTATTATGTGCAAAATAATTATTCTTCCACCTGACAGCGGGGACCCATCGGACGGGCCACCGTATTCTGCCCCCCTGACTGCTGGGACCCACCAGCTACATCTTCGTACGCAAGGAAGTGCCTGACAGTCGGGACCCACCTGGTCGAAGCGTACGTAGCGTTGTCATTCTGGTCGTGAACGTGTACGTACATATATAACGGTCGATGTAGAGACGCGCATGTGTCGTAGTAGAGGTGGCCAGGGTGCAAGAAAGAAAATACGGCCACGTATGTGTACATACGGGCGGGGTCTCGAACGCCTACTCGCGCATACGTACGGCCAGGGCTCATGTACATGGCTGGGTCGGAACGGAGAAACAGCGTCGTCGTCGTGTTCATGGGGAGGCAACGGAATGCGTCATGTTCATCGGGAGGGCTTGGATGGAAGAGGCGATGGAAACGAGGCCTGGCGTACCGCACAACGGAGGAAACGGACCTCCTACGGTCGAAACGGGGGTCCTGTTGATCGGGAGGGGTGTGGCGTACCGCAAAACGGAGGAAATTGACCTCCTACGGTCGAAACGGGGGTCCTGTTGATCGGGAGGGGTGTGGCGTGCATAAAACGGACGTAAACGGACCTCCCTGATCAACAGGGTCCTGTTGATCGGGAGGGGTGTGGCGTACCGCAAAACGAAGGAAATGGACCTCCTACGATCGAAATGGGGGTCCTGTTGATCGGGAGGGGTGTGGCGTACCGCAAAACAGAGGAAACAGACTTGTGTTGGAGCGCTACGGTCGAAACGGGGGTCCTGTTCATCGAAAGGGGTGTGGTGTACCGCAAAACGGGACTCCACGGGATACTGTTCATCTCCACCGTCGACCTCCTCCAGCCTCCACGGGCTCCTGTTCATCCAGCCTCCACAGGCTCCTGTTCATCCAGCCTCCACCGCGCGCTACTCCACCGGCCATCGCTCAACCACCCCTCCACCGCTTCATCGCTCATCCAGCCCTCCACATCACGGGGTCCTGTTCAACCACCCCTTCACCGTCTACTGTTCATCCAGCCCTCCACACCACGGGGTCCTGTTCAACCACCCCTCCACCGTCTACTGTTCATCCAGCCCTCCACACCACGGGGTCATGTTCATCCACCACTCCACGGGCATCCCTCCACCGTCTACTGTTCATCCAACCCTCCACCACACCACGTGGTCCTGTTCATCCAGAGGCAACGCCACCGCCATCGCTCATCCAAACCCCCGCAACACTCACCGCTCATCCCATCGATCGGCTTTAGTTAGCAGCGATGGCGAAGGAATCGCCGATCGGGTTCGATTAACGACCATCGATCGATCGATCGCCGGGTTCGAACGCGTAGCCCTGCGGTGATCGCCGGGTTCGATTAGAGCCCAACGCCTCGCTCGGGTTCGATTAGAGCCAATGCCTCGCACACACGCAGACGCGTGTAATACGAGAAAGCAGCGCATCGCCGGCCCCGACCTCCCACCGTAACCGGGAACTCCCTGAAATATTCCTCCCCTCGCTTCTACCACGGTTTTTCCGTCATGGACGGCCCAAAGAATGTCATGCAGCTGCGTCTCCGGCCCGCCCAGGACGAAAAGCCCATTTTCTGTCATGATTTTTTGTCATAGAAGTAGGAGCCCACCACAGCTATGATGATACCGGATTTTGTCACAATTATCGTCATAGAAGTGTCATATGTATGACAGAAAAAAAAATTGTTCGGCCCAAAATGTCACGGATGTGTCTTTTTTTTGTAGTGACAAGAGCTTGAGTGGAAAAGCAACAATAATAATTTGTGAAAACGAGGATGCATCAAGTGATGAAAATGGTGAGAGAACCCCCGGTCCCAACTCCGTGTCAGGTTCAAGAAAGTTGGTTGATGGAAGGAAGTATCCAAAAGATAACAAAGGGAAGAAGGCGCATAAACTGAAATCAAAGCATCTTTGGACGCCATACTCAATACATGCATTATTCCAGCTGGTTGGAACGATACTGTGATCGTGATGATTCCAAAGGTTAATGTACCAGAAAAGGTAACCCAGTTCAGGCCAATCAACTTATGCAATGTGGTATATAAAATTATTGCAAAAATGGTGGCTTCTCGGTTGAAGGTTTTTCTACAGAAATTATTAGCCCTACTTAGAGTGCGACATCAAAACAATGAAGCTTAACATCAGCGGACAAACAAAAAGGATCAAAATGGCTTGGGTAGTTTTTTTACAGCCACATTCAAGGATTTTCACTCATATATTTCAACGAATTTCGTCCAGACATAAATTTTTTCTGCAAGCAACGAAGCAAACCCAACCGAGCAGAGAAGAAGGGACGAACACAACCTTATGCACAAAACTCACCTCCAATAGACAACCAGGAACACGAAACAGGAGCCGAGTCACAATGCCCCGGAGTAAACCACCAATCGAGTGAGGATCGGGGTGCACAAGCGAAGCACGCGTCCAGACAGACACCACATGCAGAGCTGGCTCACAACGCCCCAGAGTCAGCTACCATCGGGGTGAAGGGTGTGGTGCACAAAAGAAGCACTACAGTCGGGTGGGGTGCACCATTGAAGCAAGCACAAGTCGGGTGAGGAGTAGGATGTACAAGCGAAGTACTCGGGACGCGGCTCCCCTGACGTGCTTTTAGCTCACTGACATGGGGACTCGACCCCAAACGTCAGTAGGCCCACGGTAGGGTACAATACGTCAGAGGATCCGGCTTCGTCACGTGCAAGTACGAGACGTCGAACACCCGTTCTGAACCAACGCTAGGACACACGCATGCTGGGGGCACGCGTGGGCATCGGGCGAGCCGCAGTGAGGCACGTATTACGTGATCGGGCGACTGGGAGGGGGACATCCAAGCAATGGAGGGCGTCTAAGGGTGCGGATGCCCCAAGGAGACGGCCAACATCCTTTAAAGGAGCTATTTGGTCTAGGGCTAGTTCTTTTAGGCGGCTTAAGAAATAAGCTACCTCTCCCAGCTTAAAAAATAAGCCGCTTTTAAAATTTGTTGAGACTTCTAGATTACTAATCTCATAACTAGTTCAGAAGCCTCAATAAATGAGGGAGGCGGTTTATGAGAAAAGCTGGGGAGGAGGCGGCTTTTTTTTTAAGCCGTCAAAAAAACTGGCTCCTAATCAGTTGTGTCACTTTAAAGGAGCTATTTAGGCTACATTCAAATGTTCTCTACTTCCTCAGGAATGAACAGCCGAATATGTTGAGGACTAGTGATGAACGAATTTAATTGGATTGGATGATTCAAATAGAAGGGGAGGGCAAAAGCTCACTCATAATAGTGCGTGAAAAAAATGGCCAGGCAAAATCCAAAAAAATTGAGCGAACGCAACATCAGAGTCATGTCAAAATCATCTTTTTTGAATGGGTAATTTGTCTGGTAGCTGAATAAATTGACGAATTTGTTGCAAGAAACAGAGGACCAATGATGTCTCGCCTCGAACCGGCGAAATTCAAATATTTTCGAGCTGTTGACGAAATTTTGGAGCCACGTCACCGATCCGCGCCCTCTCTCTCGCGGATCGCCATCTTGACCGTCCAATCCCGTCGGATCCAACGGCAGGCCGCACACTCCTCCGAGTCGTCCCTTGTTAAATTCCCCTTCCCTTCCTCCCCATTCTCTTTTTTTTCAAGAATACGTCAATGGTGTACCATAATTTTATAGAAGGAAGAAAGTGATATACAAGAGGCTAGCAAAGGATGCATACATCCTTGCAAGCGGACTCCACACAACACGCTAAGCTACTCTCTCACGAAACGATCTAATCCTCCTACTCCAACCCCTGCTCTCTTGAGATCCAAAATGTCAACGACAATAAGATGCCATAGCTGCGTAGGCGTCATGATCTGCTGCCTCCTGTCAAAAACTCTCGCGTTGCGTTGTTTCCAGAGAGCCCACGCCGTGATCATGACCAAAGTATCAAACCCGCGTCGCTCAGCACGATGAAACTGCCTCCTCGCGTGCAACCACCACTCCAACATCGTGCTACCAGCGTCCGGCGCCGGGATATCCATGTTGCACTCATTGATGGCGTAGTACCAGACCTCCCTCGCAAAAACGCATTGCACGAGGATGTGCTCAGCGTTGTCTTCCTCTTGGAGACAGGTGTAACATGACGATGGCAGGGCCTGCAAACCGTGCCTGGCCCGGCGATCCGAAGTCCAAATGCGATGTTGGATGGCCAGCCACATGAAGATCTTGCATCTAAGGGGGCCCAGCTCCGCCAAATGCAAGCGGCGAAGGACGATTTCTCCATCCCGAGACACAGTCTGTGATAGGAAAATATCCTATGAAGCTTAGGCTCATGGACACCCCCTTATCTAGCCATTCAATTCTGCATCGCGATTTGTGCAAGTACTTTTCTCTTTTTCGTTTCTCTCATATAGTTTGACATATGAACTTCATACTTTTTCAGCACAACAAAATATTCTTACTAGAATGTGGGAAAAATACTTTCAGATTTTTTCGCGCATCATAAATACTAAAATTAAGATTGTTTTTAATTATAAAAATCTCATTTTCTATATTTTCTTGATCAAAAAATTTGAAAGTTTTATCCCACATTGTTCTAAGAATGTTTTGTTGTCCTGGAGAGTTTCAAGTTCATTTGTTGTTTTGTTTTGAAGAAACAAAAAAAAGAAAGTTTCCATGTAGTAAGTTAGTTGTGTAGTACGAATCTCAAAGCAACATTAGATGGTGAGGATAGGAGGTATCCAGGAGCCCGTGTTTAAAAAATCCGCGTCCGTCTGTGATATACCGAGCGAGCCGTGTAGACTCCAGAAGCATCCGCAGGCCATGTGAAGAGATCGTCCGAGTGATTCCTCCCCACTCTCACCACCACCAGCCGCCGCCAGCCCGCCACCACTTCCATCTCAGTTAGCTCCAAGGGAGGAAGCCAGCGACCATGTCCGGCCGCGGCAAGGGCGGGAAGGGCCTCGGCAAGGGCGGCGCCAAGCGCCACCGGAAGGTGCTCCGGGACAACATCCAGGGGATCACCAAGCCGGCGATCCGGCGGCTGGCGCGGCGGGGCGGCGTGAAGCGCATCTCGGGGCTCATCTACGAGGAGACCCGCGGCGTGCTCAAGATCTTCCTGGAGAACGTCATCCGCGACGCCGTCACCTACACCGAGCACGCAGGCACGCCCGCCGCAAGACCGTCACCGCCATGGACGTCGTCTACGCGCTCAAGCGACAGGGCCGCACCCTCTACGGATTCGGCGGCTGACCTGCGCCCGCTGCTCCAATCTCCATCGAGTCGACTCTGCTAGCTGCTGCTGTTCTGGTGCTACGGTTTCGCTTCTGTATGCGTGTGTTGCTGTTCCATCGGTCTGTTGCAATGAAAATGATTGGTTCTTGATCTTGCTGCATCTCTCGATATGATTCCGTCGCTCTCCACCAAATTGTCACTACATTCTAATTTTCAGTTGTTGAATTTTGTTGGTTGTTGCTGGCGATGTGTCAAATCTCACCCTGTAACCTCTATGTTTGTGATCTGCTCTGACATGAATCATTTCACTAGAACAACATTCAGAACTCAGAAGGTTGTAATAAGCTGTCTGTTTAGCCCACTGTAGCTCTATGGATAATGAATCCCTTATGAAGCTGCAGCTTGTGTTTGATCCGGAAAGAAAACTGAATACATGCAGAATCGTCTTTGTTTAGCATACATCCTGGCCAAACTGCCAGAGTGCCAGTAGAAAACAAATGTACAGTTACAGATCTGAATCTCACCTTTTCTGTTTGGACAGGCAATTGCTTAACTGTACTGTACTACTTCACAGGTAGCCCTCTTTCATTTATTTTGTCTAACCAGGTATATAACTTTCAGCATCAGCAGTGGTAGTTTAATCTACACTCATAATGGTATCTGTTTCTTCTCATAATGTTGCAGGAAACAGAGGACCAGTGGTGGATGAAATTGGTTGGATGATTGAAATAAAAGGGGAAGGCCACGAAAGCTCACTCATAGCACAATAAAAGAAACTGGCAAGGCAAAATCTATTTATTTTTTTAGCCGACGACAGCAATGCTACCTGTCCTGCTTCTTCCACTGTCTGAATGCTTGTGTTGTTGTTCCATTGGTCTGTGTAGTTACTGGAAGGCGATGAATATGAATGCAATGATCTTGGCTGCATCTCTCGATATGTTTGTACCTCCTGGCGAGCACCAACTTGTTGCGTTATAAATTTTCTACCAAGAAAGTTGATGATGACTTTTCACTAATTTTCATTTAGGTTTTGCATCCTATGGATATCTAACGCGAAAATCGCTGCTGCTACCCAGCTCCTCTGCAGGCCTACATCAAAATTGGACAGCTACCGCTGGCCTTCTTCACCTGCGACCCCACAAGCGCTTGCTCAAGTTCAAGAGAAGACCTATACCACCAAGGTGGTGGGCGGTCTGACTGTCTTTTTCTAATGAGGCGCTACAGTTTGCTAACATTTTATATCCTAGATGTTATCTCTGAGGCTTTAATGTATCATGATTCTATTTTGTAATATTTCCGATACTGCTTTTCGGGTTAGAACACTGTACTTGGTGCCTCTATTTGGCTCTGATCGTGGGCTTCATGGTGAAAATGGAGCGGGAGTGATCCTCCTGTTATCCTAATGTTAATTAGTTATTTGCGTCGAATGTTTTGGTTGCAACCGGCTGAAATTATTGCAGTCATTGTGTCCAATGTTTCATCATCAGTTATAAACAAATCATTGAGGTGATTACATTTGTTTCAGACAAAAGAAAATTTGCATCCGCCTATCTACAATAAAATGTATCTGGAGTTAGGATTGACGATGTAGAATTGCATGCGCCAATCAATTTACCGTAAAGCTCAAACTTATGGAGAAAATGGACTTGAATACTCCCCTCGTGTGTGGCTTTCTCATATCTAAATCAGGACCGAAAGTCTGAAAGGGGATTACACTATTTTTATTTTAAATTTTGCCTAAGGGTCTTGAACTCAAGAACTCTTGGCTCTCTTACACGTGGCTTCTATTTTTTACTCAACCTCGTTATATTGGTTATTATCTTCTCTTTTATAGTTCTTAGCTTGTGTTTGTAAGAAGGTGACATGTGAGGACCGAACTACCACTAGTTGATAGCATAAATGCACTCATGTTTGAGGTAGTTGTGTGTGAGAGTGAGCTTGACATTGATAGAAGATAAATGGTTCCAGCAACCACATCTCACACAACTAATCATTTATATACCACTAGAGACTGAGTTCATCCACTACATGCATCAGTTGTCATGTCTATTGCCCGACCATCCATAGAAAAATGGTAGGAAAAAACAATTTGTGTATGACCACAGATCAAGTGTGTTGTCCCCATTATTTAGAATCATTGGGGTTCAACACGTTCACCACCAATTATTAGCAAAACAGCAGGAAAAATTGGTAAGGTTATAGCTTGAGATTAGGAGAAGTCAGGAATGGAATATTCAGTATGCTACAAAAAGTTGGCACTTCATAGTGCGTAGGCTTGAGAAGATACCATGTTGACTACATCGATCCTTCCTTTTGCCAATGGTGGCTAGTTCTTCAGGATCGATGAAGAAAAGAACTGCGCTGAGACTCTCTATCCATATGTGCACGACAGTGTAGGCTATTATATGACATTTAAGTACCAAGGGCGATATCAACATTTGAGCCGTAGCATCAAGGCCATTTAAGCACCAAGAACACTTCCCCTCATGCGTGGCTATCTAATACCTAAATCACGACCGAAAGAGGGTTAAGTTTTTTTAACATTTGTTTCTCTTAAACTCAAGAACTCTTCTCTGATACATGTGCGGTCTTTTACACAAATGATTTTTCATCAACCTTGTTATATTGGTCGTTGACTTATCTTTTATTTTTTAACCTCTACTCGTACGAAGTGGCATGTGAAGACCGAACTATTACAGGCTCACAGCGTAAAGGCACTCATTTTTAGAGTGGTTGCGTGTATGAATGAGTGTGACATTGAGAGAAGATAAATGGTTTCAACAACTAACCATTCATATACCACTAGCGGTCTAGTGCATCCACTACATGCATTAGGAGTCATTTCAGCATCTGTTCTATTACACGAACCGTCAGAAAAAAATGTAAGGAAAAAACAATTCATATACGAACACTGATCAAGTGCGTTGCCTCCATTCTTCAGTCATTGCGATTCAACACCTTAATTACCAATTATTAGTTTGAGAGTAGGAGGCATTGGGAATGGAACACTCGGTATGAAATGAGAAGCTGGAGCTTCATGATGTGAAGGACTGCCTGAGAAGAGACCTCCATACATGCCTGACAAAGTTCTTCCAGATATATTTTTGGTTATAACAAAGAGATGTTCAAAATTGCGTTGTAAGAGTAACGAGTATTCTGGTGTTAGGCTGTCACACAAGTTGCCACTACGCACTGGCAGAGCGCGCAAGCACGCACAAACGAGCATGGTTAAGATGATTATCACAGGTGATGCCTATCAACTGATTATCACTTCTAAAGCACATCATGTGAAAATCTTGTTCTTGTGCGGCATTCGCGTGCCTTCTTTACTGTACTCAAACTGAATAAGCTATAATTGTAAGAAGCTATAACTGAAGTACAAAAAGGAAAGTTTTAACAGATTTTGGTAGAGGATAATTAAAACTGAAAATTCATAGAGTATAGCAACCGAAGCATCCACCGAATAAAGTTTCACGCTAGAGTTCAGCCCTGCATATTTTGTATGCGTATCGCCCATGAAGAAACTGACCACTGTTGCGATAGCGATCGCCAGGACAAAAGTCCCCTCCATAGTAATCCAGTATGAAGTATGAACTCCTAGCAAAAAATTCCCTGTAGAGCGCATCTTTTACACTATGGACTATATATATTTTTTCATTTTAAAACGAATTTTTCCAACAGAACTACAAGCCAAACATTTGAAAAAATTTGTTAGTGGGGATACAATAGCAAACATAGTGCTGAAAATTGACACAGCCAAGACATAATTGTAGTTCTTGATTACCAAAGTCATGACAGCCAAAGAAGAGACCACATGTGCCTGAATTAAATGAGCAGGGGCATACTGAACGATGTGATCATACAACAACCTAAAATGTTTTGGAGCAACATCAGTAAGAAGACACCGTCTTAAGTCAAGGTGCCCGAGACAGCAGCTTCGCAATTATACAACACGTGAGCAGGGAACAGATTGAACTGAACTTTCGTATATGAACGTCACTCATGTTCATCAGACTCATTGGCACCATTTACAGCAAACATAGTGCTGAAATTGACACGGCCAAGACATTCACTGAAGTTGAAACCAAGGCAATTTTGGAAACGTTCTCAGTAACAAATCAATCCAGTGGATAAACCATTTGATCTGATGCACCATACTGTCATTTATCGAGCAATTGTTCAGAGGTATCTAAAAGGCAACGAGATGTAGGACTTTTTCTCCTGGGCTTCAGGATGATGATCAAAGACTAGCTAAACAATTGATGAAACATGTCAATTACACTGTAGTTTATAGTCAGAAAATATATGACATTACTTTTACTTGTACGTTCAGGAGAGGAAAATGGGATCTTCCAAAGATTTGGATGACATAACTAGGCAAGCATCATATTAGCAAAGGCCTTGCTAGCAAAGTTGCAAGCCAGCGACTCATAGCTTTGCTAAATACTCCTACTGTCTCCTGGTATAAAGTCTGCAAGCTTAAAGATGATCGATCTCGGTAGAAAACTAGAAATGCAACAAGTGATACCAATAAAAAGAAACTGCCCAGAACGGTTACTGACCAAGCCACCAGTGAATAATGAACAGTGGTGATGAAATGCAGCAAATCCAATGGTGCAAAATAACACCCAAGACATGCTGTAGGACTGACTATGCTGAGAAGCCAGTGACGTTCAGTAGGCAGCAGCACTGCAACGAATTTCAGAAAGTTCAGTGGACGAACAAAATTTCAGTCCACTGACCCTCAAAGTATACTGGAGCGTGACATTAGCATGACAGGGGAGTAACCAGTATTATGACATTAGATGGAGCAAACTGAAGATTTGGTTCAGACTTTGGGCTTAAATTGCAAGAAACTTTGACAATCACCTTGGATTCTGCAAAGAAACCATTCGTTGACACGTCAGGATTACGAACAACAAATGCATGACAAGAACACAAGATGGCAGAGATCTGATGGCCAACTTTCATTCAGATTGCTGATGACAACAAGATGGTAACATCAGACACTGCACTAGAACATCACAACACACCTAACAGAACACAAACTAGGAATCTTCCTACCACGACACCAGATCACCCCACCACGCAAACACATGCTAATCTCTGCACCTGCAGATGAGACACACTATCTTAGGCCCTCTCGCCCCTTATGCGCCGGGCGAGCTGGATGTCCTTGGGCATGATGGTGACGCGCTTGGCGTGGATGGCGCAGAGGTTGGTGTCCTCGAAGAGGCCCACGAGGTAGGCCTCGGCGGCCTCCTGCAGCGCGGAGACGGCGGAGCTCTGGAAGCGGAGGTCGGTCTTGAAGTCCTGCGCGATCTCCCGCACCAGGCGCTGGAAGGGCAGCTTGCGGATGAGCAGCTCCGTGCTCTTCTAGTACTTGCGGATCTCCCGGAGCGCCACGGTTCCCGGGCGGAAGCGGTGCGGCTTTTTGACGCCGCCGGTGGCCGGGGCCGACTTGCGCGCCGCCTTGGTCGCCAGCTGCTTCCGCGGGGCCTTGCCGCCGGTGGAATTCCTCGCCGTCTGCTTCGTGCGGGCCATCTGGGCGGGGAGGCTAGGGTTTGCTTGGTGCCTTGGTGGATTGATTGGGAGGGAGATCGGGGGTTGGAGTGGATGTAGGATGTAGAATGGAGCCGGCTCGGGGAGCGTTTTAAGGAGAAGACGAGTGGGCGCGCTCGCCTGGCCAGATTTCGGTGCTGTGTGTTTCGGGAAGGGGAGGTGAGTTTGGATCGTTGGATCTGCCAGCCGTGGATGCTGAGATTTCGTTTCACGCGTTGGTTGGTTGGTTTTTTTCTTTATAATAAGTAACGATTTGGTTGGTTGGCTGGTAGCCGGCGCAGGTGCAAGATCATCACCAATTTGTAGTACTCCATTTTTTTAGTCTGCATATAAGAATCAGTCAAAATCAAACTTTGTTAAATTTAACTAAGTTTATAGAAAAAAATATCAAAATTCACAATATGAAATCGATATTGTTAGATGCATCATGAAATTAATCTTCATATCATATAGCTTTATATTATTGTAGATGTTGATATTTTTTTTTACACAAAGTTGGTCAAACTTTACAAAGTTTGAATTTGAGCAAATCTTATATGCAGACTAAAAAGAAACGGAGGGGGTAAAATGGATGCGCCCAAAAAACTGTCATTTGGGACAGCGTGGGCTGAAAATACTGCTCAACAAATCGATAATTCAAACAATGCTCAAAATGGTGAACAGTAAGAGCAACTCCAATGCGGCTACCCAAACTGACGCGCGTTTTGTCCATGTTTTGTCCGTTTGGGTCAGCCAGACGGACGTGCGTGTCCGCATTTTCATATGGGTCGGCTTGACCGCCCAATGAGAGACGGGTCCAAATCTGCTAGGAAAAAAACAGGTCGCAAAAATAAACATAATTAAACATTAAAGTGGCGGGTCAACCGCCGGCCAAAGTCCACTTAAACTTAATTAAACATTAATTAAAAACATAAAAAAGTCTGCGCCTGCACGCTGCCCAAGACATTCTCCGCCTTGCCCTTGCCCTTGACGTCGCCATCGCCGCCGGTGAGGTCGATGAAGACGGGAGCAGGGCCAGCCCACCTGAACGCCGCTTGGTACGCTGCCAGGACAGCCTCCTCCGCCGTCTGTAGGGGCGACAACATTGTGGCTCGCCGGGCGCGCTCCTCCTCCTCAAGCCGCAGCGCCTTCGCGTCGCGGTGCAGCTGCTGCTCCCAAAGCATCTGCCGCTCGACGTCGGCCTCCTCCTCCTCGCGGTACTCGCCGGTCCACGTCTAGGCCTCCTCCGGCCAAGTGGGTGAAGACGGCGAGCGCTTCCGCGTCGGCTCCGGATCCGGCTTGGGCTCGGCGATGGGCAACGACGGCGGTGGTGGAGGCGGGTCGAAGAGCGGGGCATGGACGGAGTCCCCTACCGCCGACAAGGCAAGGCTTGCTCCAGCCCATCCCAATGTGCGTCCTCCTCGAGCCGGCTAGCCACCAACGCATGTTGTAGGGCCTCCTCGAGGGCGGCTTTGTACTCCGCCTCCGCCTCCATTTCCTCCGGCTCTACCCGCTGCGGCGGCGGTGGAAACTGCGGGTTGGCGTCGACGCCTAGCCGTCGTTGCTCCTCGTGGTCGAGGGCAAACCAGGCCTCCCAGTTGGAAGAGTCGGCGGCGTACTTGGGCATCCGCCGCTGGGCCGGCGTGAGTTGCGCCCGTTGCCTGCGCTGCTCCTCGTCGTGCGCTCGCTGTGTCCGCGGGACCGCCGGCACCGGGATCCGTTGCGGATCGAGGTGCGATGGTCGGCAGCGTCACCGAGGTAAGCAGCGGCGCTGCACTCTCGATACCACCGCTTGGTGCACCGGGATGTGCAGACGGCGCCAACCTGGGCGGGCACGCACAGGCGACGGAGGAGGAGGGAGAGGAGGAGCACGGGAGGATGAGGAGTCGGGGGTGCCCTTGCCTTGCCGCTGTCGGAGCTGCTGCCGAAGAGGCCCATTGCTAGGGTTTGGGGTGTTGCCGGCGAGGAAGCACGAGGGGGTTGGTAGGGGCCAGATGTGGACGGGAGTGGATGAGTCCGGCCCCCGGCAGCACGCGTGGGTTAAAAAACGACGCTTCCATTGGTTGACTAGTGGGCACGGTGTCGGTGGTCATCATAAATTAGACGACGGGCGGTAGTTGGGTGGCCGCCAAGTGGGACCGCGGTGGACACCGAGGAGACGCATGACGCGTTCGCTTCGCGGCCGCGCCGACGCATTTCAGGCGCAATTTTGGGCAGGAAATGGGTCGGCGCGGATGGGAAGTGGACGGCTTTTGGGAATGGGTCGGCGCGTTGGGCCGGTGTTTTTGTCCGTACTGACCCAAATGGACATGGGCGGACGAAATGGGTCGCCCCGTTGGAGTTACTCTAAAATAAAAAAATAAAAAAAATCATCCAAGATGCTCATATGCGTGATGTCCTTGCAAAATTTCAGGGTGTTTGAAAATCCGAGAAGCGTGTGCACAAACGAGAAAATCAGTTGCGAACAATGTTTTTTTTTCAAATGTTCCTTAAACACTCGGAATTTCTTTTCTTGCCACATCCTCGAATGTTCAAACTTCATCAAATTATCAAACTAGGGACATATTGTGGTCTAAGTATTCACACGTGTATTACGATTTCCAGATAATACAATTATAGCATGAATAAAAGACAATTATCACGAACAAGGAAATATAATAATAATCCTTTTATTATTGCCTCTAGGGCATATTTCCAACAGTCTCCCACTTGCACTAGAGTCAATAATCTAGTTACATTGTGATGAATCGAACACCCATAGAGTTCTGGTGTTGATCATGTTTTGCTCGCAGAAGAGGTTTAGTCAACGGATCTGCGACATTTAGATCCGTATGCACTTTGCAAATTTCTATGTCTCCATCTTGAACATTTTCACGAATGGAGTTGAAGCGACGCTTGATGTGCCTAGTCTTCTTGTGAAACCTGGGCTCCTTGGCAAGTGCAATAGCTCCAGTGTTGTCACAGAAGAGTTTGATCAGCCCCGACGCATTGGGTATGACTCCTAGGTCGGTGATGAACTCCTTCACCCAAATTGCTTCATGCGCTGCCTCCGAGGCTGCCATGTACTCCGCTTCACATGTAGATCCCGCCACCACGCTCTGCTTGCAGCTGCACCAGCTTACTGCCCCACCATTCAACATATACACGTATCCGGTTTGTGACTTAGAGTCATCCAGATATGTGTCGAAGCTAGCGTCGAGGTAACCCTTTACGATGAGCTCGTCGTCACCTCCATAAACGAGAAACATGTCCTTAGTCCTTTTCAGGTACTTCAGGATATTCTTGACCGCAGTCCAGTGGTCCTTGCCGGGATTACTTTGGTACCTTCCTACCAAACTTACGGCAAGGTTTACATCAGGTCTGGTACACAGCATGGCATACATAATAGACCCTATGGCTGATGCATGGGATGACACTCATCTCTTCTATATCTTCTGCCGTGGTCGGACATTGAGCCGAGCTCAATTTCACACCTTGTAATACAGGCAAGAACCCTTTCTTGGACTCATCCATTTTGAATTTCTTCAATATTTTATCAACGTATGTGCTTTGTGAAAGACCTATGAGGCGTCTCGATCTATCTCTATAGATCTTGATGCCTAATATATAAGCAGCTTCTCCAAGGTCCTTCATTGAAAAACTCTTATTCAAGTAGGCCTTAATGTTGTCCAAAAGTTCTATATCATTTCCCATCAAAAGTATGTCATCTACATATAATATGAGAAATGCTACAGAGCTCCCACTCACTTTCTTGTAAACGCAGGCTTCTCCATAAGTCTGCATAAACCCAAACGCTTTGATCATCTCATTAAAGCGAATGTTCCAACTCCGAGATGCTTGCACCAGCCCATAAATGGATCGTTGGAGCTTGCATACCTTGTTAGCATTCTTAGGGTCGACAAAACCTTCCGGCTGCATCATATACAGTTCTTCCTTAAGATAGCCATTAAGGAATGCCGTTTTGACCTCCATTTGCCATATCTCATAATTATAGTATGCGGCAATTGCTAACATGATTCGGACGGACTTCAGCTTCGCTACGGGAGAGAAAGTCTCATCGTAGTCAACCCCTTGAACTTACTGATAACCTTTAGCGACAAGTCGAGCTTTATAGATGGTAACATTACCATCCGCGTCCATCTTCTTCTTAAAGATCCATTTGTTTTCTATCGCTCGTCGATCATCGGGCAAGTCTGTCAAAGTCCATACTTTGTTTTTATACATGGATCCTATCTCGGATTGCATGGCTTCAAGCCATTTGTTGGAATCTGGGCCCGCCATCGCTTCTTCATAGTTCGAAGGTTCACCATTGTCCAACAACATGATTTCCAGGACAGGGTTGCCATACCACTCTGGTGTGGAACGTGTCCTGGTGGACCTATGAAGTTCAGTAGCAACTTGATCCGAAGTACCTTGATCATCATCATTCATTTCCTCTCCAGTCGGTGTAGGCACCACATGAACATTTTCCTGAGCTGCACTACTTTCCGGTTCAAGAGGTAGTACTTCATCGAGTTCTACTTTCCTCCCACTTACTCCTTTCGAGAGAAACTCTTTTTCGAGAAAGGATCCGTTCTTGGCAACAAAGATCTTGCCTTCGGATCTAAGGTAGAAGGTATACCCAATGGTTTCCTTAGGGTATCCTATGAAGACGCATTTTTCCGACTTGGGTTCGAGCTTTTTAGGTTGAAGTTTCTTGACATAAGCATCGCATCCCCAAACTTTTAGAAACGACGGCTTAGGTTTCTTCCCAAACCGTAATTCATACGGTGTCGTCTCAACGGATTTAGACGGTGCCCTATTTAAAGTGAATGTAGCTGTCTCTAGAGCGTATCCCCAAAATGATAGCGGTAAATCAGTAAGAGACATCATAGATCGCACCATATCCAATAGAGTGCGATTACGACGTTCGGACACACCGTTACGCTGAGGTGTTCCAGGCGGCGTGAGTTGTGAAACGATTCCACATTTCCTTAAGTGTGTACGAAATTCGTGACTTAAATATTCTCCTCCACCATCTGATCGTAAGAACTTTATTTTTCGGTCACGTTGATTCTCTACCTCATTCTGAAATTCCTTGAACTTTTCAAAGGTCTCAGACTTGTGTTTCATCAAGTGGACATACCCATATCTACTCAAGTCATCAGTGAGAGTGAGAACATAACGATATCCTCCGCGAGCCTCAACGCTCATTGGACCGCACACATCGGTATGTATGATTTCCAATAAGTTGGTTGCTCGCTCCATTGTTCCGGAGAACGGAGTCTTGGTCATTTTGCCCATGAGGCATGGTTCGCATGTGTCAAATGATTCATAATAGAGAGACTCTAAAAGTCCATCAGAATGGAGCTTCTTCATGCGCTTGACACCAATGTGACCAAGGCGGTAGTGCCACAAGTATGTGGGACTATCGTTATCAACTTTACATCTTTTGGTATTCACACTATGAATATGTGTAATATTACGTTCGAGATTCATTAAGAATAAATCATTGACCATCGGAGCATGACCATAAAACATATCGCACATATAAATAGAACAACCATTATTCTCGGATTTAAATGAGTAGTCATCTCACATTAAATGAGATCCTGATACAATGTTCATGCTCAAACTTGGCACTAAATAACAATTATTGAGGTTTAAAACTAATCCCGTATGTAAATGTAGAGGTAGCGTGCCGGCGGCGATCACATCGACCTTGGAACCATTCCTGACGCGCATCGTCACCTCGTCCTTCGCCAGTCTCCGTTTATTCCGCAGCTCCTGTTGTGAGTTACAAGTGTGAGCAACGGCACCGGTATCAAATACCCAGGAGTTACTACGAGTACTGGCAAGGTACACATCAATTACATGTATATCAAATATACCTTTAGCGTTGCCAGCCTTCTTGCCCGCTAAGTATTTGGGGCAGTTCCGCTTCCAGTGGCCCTTCCCTTTGCAATAAAAGCACTCAGTCTCAGGCTTGGGTCCATTCTTTGACTTCTTCCCGGCAACTGGCTTAGGCGCGGCAACATCCTTGCCGTCCTTCTTGAAGTTCTTCTTACCCTTGCCTTTCTTGAACTTAGTGGTTTTATTGACCATCAACACTTGATGTTCTTTCTTGATTTCTACCTCTCACGACTTCAGCATTGAAAATACTTCAGGAATAGTTTTCACCATCCCCGCATATTGTAGTTCATCACAAAGCTCTTGTAGCTTGGTGGGAGCGATCAAGGATTCTGTCAATGACCGCCTCGTCCGGGAGGTTAATGTCCAGCTGGGACAGGCGGTTGTGCAACCAGACATTTTGAGTATGTGTTGGTCGACGTAACTATTTTCCTCCATCTTACAACTATAGAACTTGTCGGAGACTTCATATCTCTCGACCGGGCATGAGCTTGGAAAACCATTTTCAGCTCTTGAACATCTCATATGCTCCGTGTTTCTCAAAACGCTTTTGGAGCCCCGGTTCTAAGCTGTAAAGCATGCCGCATCGAACGAGGGAGTAATCATCAAGACGAGACTGCCAAGCGTTCATAACGTCTTGGTTCTGCAGGATGATGGTGCTTCACCTAGCGGTGCTTCTAGGACATATTGTTTCTTGGCTGCTATGAGGATGATCCTCGGGTTAGGACCCAGTCCGAATAGTTGCTGCCATCATCTTTCAGCTTGGTTTTCTCTAGGAACGCGTTGAAGTTCATGGTGACATGAGCGTTGGCCATTTGATCTACAAGACATTTTGCAAAGATTTTAGACTAAAGTTCATGATAATTTAGTTCATCTAATCAAATTATATAATGAACTCCCACTCAGATTTGACATCCCTCTAGTCATCTAAGTGTTACATGATCCGAGTCGACTAGGCCGTGTCTGATCATCACGTGAGACGGACTAGTCATCCTCGGTGAACATCTCCATGTTGATCGTATCTTCCATGCGACTCATGTTCGACCTTTCGGTCTCTTGTGTTCCGAGGCCATGTCTGTACATGCTAGGCTCGTCAAGTTAACCTAAGTGTTTTGCATGTGTAAAACTGCCTTACACCCGTTGTATGTGAACGTAAGAATCTATCACACCCGATCATCACGTGGTGCTTGAAGCAACGAACTTTAACTTTAGCAACGGCACAGTTAGGGAGAACACTTTCTTGAAATTATTATAAGGGATCATCTTATTTACTACCGTCGTTCTAAGTAAACAAGATGCATAAACATAATAAACATCACATGCAATTATATAGTAGTGACATGATATGGCCAATATCATATAGCTCCTTTGATCTTCATCTTCGGGGCTCCATGATCATCTTGTCACCGGCATGACACCATGATCTCCATCATCGTGTCTCCATGAAGTTGCTCGCCAACTATTACTTCTACTACTATGGCTAACACGTTTAGTAATAAAGTAAAGTAATTTACATGGCGTTTCTCAATGACACGCTGGTCATACAAAAAATAAAGACAACTCATATGGCTCCTGCCGTTGTCATACTCATCGACATGCAAGTCGTGATTCCTATTACAAGAACATGATCTCATACATCACATATATATCATTCATCATTCATCACAACTTTGGCCATATCACATCACAAAACACTTGCTGCAAAAACTAGTTAGACGTCCTCTAATTGTTGTTGCAAGTTTTTACGTGGCTGCAATAGGGTTCTAGCAAGAACGTTTTCTTACCTACGTGAAAGCCACAACGTGATTTTTCAACTTCTATTTACCCTTCATAAGGACCCTTTTCATCGAATCCGCTCCAACTAAAGTAGGAGAGACAGACACCCGCTAGCTACCTTATGCAACTGTCAGTCGGTGGAACCTGTCTCACGTAAGCGTACGTGTAAGGTCGGTCCGGGCCGCTTCATCCCACAATACCGCTGAAGCAAGATAAGACTAGTAGCGGCAAGAAAGTTGACAACATCTACGCCCACAACAAATTGTGTTCTACTCGTGCAAAAGAGAACTACGCATAGACCTAGCTCATGATGCCACTGTTGGGGAACGTTGCATAAAATAAAATTTTCTTACGTTCACCAAGATCCATCTATGAGTTCATCTAGCAACAAGAGAGAGAGATGCATCTACATACCCTTGTAGATCGCGTGCGGAAGCGTTCGAGAGAACGGGGTTGAGGGAGTCGTTCTCGTCGTGATCCAAATCACCGGAGATCCTAGCGCCGAACGGACGGCACCTCCGCGTTCAACACACGTATGATCAGCGTGACGTCTCCTCCGTCTTGATCGAGCAAGGGGGGTGGAGAGGTTGATGAAGATCCAGCAGCACGACGGCGTGGTGGTGGATGCAGCAGGGCTCCGGCAGGGCTTCGCCAAGCAACTACGGGAGGAGGAGGAGGTGTAGCAGGGGGAGGGAGGCGCCAAGACTTCGGGTGTGGCTGCCCTCCCTCCCCTTTATATAGGCCCCTCTGGGGCGCCCGGCCCGAGATGGGAATCTCCCAAGGGGGCGGCGGCTGGCCGAGGTGGAGTACCCCAAAGGCAAGTGGGGCGCGCTTCACCTAGGGTTTCCAACCCTAGGCGAGGGGGCCAAGGCGCACCAGCCCACCAGGCTGGTTCCTCCCCACTTCAGCCCACGGGCCCCTCCGGGATAGGTGGCCCCACCCGGTGGACCTCGGGACCCTTCCGGTGGTCCCAGACAATACCGTGACCCCGAAACTCTCCCGATGGCGAAATAGCACTTCCTATATATAATTCTTTACCTCCGGACCATTCCGAACTCCTCTTGACGTCCGGATCTCATCCGGACTCAACAACATTCGGTTTGTTGCATACTCATATTCATACAACCCTAGCGTCACCGAACCTTAAGTGTGTAGACCCTACGGGTTCGGGACACATGCAGACATGACCGGGACGGCTCTCGATCAATAACCAACAGCGGGATCTGGATACCCATGTTGGCTCCCACATGCTCCTCGATGATCTCATCGGATGAACCACGATGTCGAGGATTCAAGCAACCCTGTATACAATTCCCTTTGTCAATCGGTATGTTACTTGCCCGAGATTCGATCGTCGGTATCCCAATACCTCGTTCAATCTCGTTACCGGCAAGTCACTTTACTCGCATCAGTAATGCATGATCCCGTGACCAAACACTTGGTCACTTTGAGCTCATTATGATGATGCATTACCGAGTGGGCCCTGATACCTCTCCGTGTACTGAGTGACAAATCCAGCCTCGATCCGTGACAACCCAATGAGACACTTTTGGAGATACCTGTAGTGCACCTTTATAGTCACACAGATTACGTTGTGACGTTTGGTACACCCAAAGCACTCCTACGGTATCCGAGAGTTACACGATCTCATGGTCTAAGGAAAAGATACTTGACATTGGAAAAGCTCTAGCAAAACGAACTACACGATCTTGTGCTATGCTTAGGATTGGGTCTTGTCCATCACATCATTGTCCTAATGATGTGATCCCGTTATCAACGACATCCAATGTCCATAGTCAGGAAACCATGACTATCTGTTGATCAATGAGCTAGTCAACTAGAGGCTCACTAGGGACATGTTGTGGTCTAAGTATTCACACGTGTATTACGATTTCCGGATAATACAATTATAGCATGAATAAAAGACAATTATCACGAACAAGGAAATATAATAATAATCCTTTTATTATTGCCTCTAGGGCATATTTTCAACAGAGTAATCAGAGGAGTGAGTCTCTCAACTCAAGGCTTCATGTGCACCTGAACAGGAAGATGCAACTTGATGATTTGTTGCAGCATGTTGAGCACTGTGTATCCATAATGCGTAAGACTGAAGCAGCATTAGACGCAGTAGCAACACATATGATACCCTTCACTAAGCTGAATGCACACCCTCTGGAGATTGCTGCCTCTTATATTTATACAACTGTGATGTTTCCAAAGGTAAAGCGTCAGATTGTCGAAGGGACAAATTGGCAGGTCATGGACCGGGTAGCATGTGATGGTTTGGTCGTGTTTGGAGTTTTGCGCAAAGCCCCATATGATAAATTCCCATGGCAGGGATGCTAGAGAATTGCAAGGTAAGGAAGGTAAGTATGCTGAGGACTTGCATGCAAAAAAATTGGATGCTGAGGATCCCAATGGCTTGGAAGGTAAGGATGCTGAGGACTTGCATGCAAAAACTTGGATGCTGAGGATCCCAATGACTTGGAAGGTAAGGATGTTGAGGACTTGCATGCAAAAAACTTGGATGCTGAGGATCCCAATGACTTGGAAGGCAAGGATGGTGTGGACTTGCATGCCAAAAACCTGGATGTAAGGATCCCAATCATTTGGAAGGTAAGGACAGTGAGGAGTTGGAGGCAAAAAAGTTGGATGCACAAGGCATGGATGCTAAGCCTGTGGATTTTATATATCACGTGACTTGTCTGTTTACAGGAGCAAGACTGGATGATGCAGCTTGTAAATGTAAAAAGTTGGAAAGTCAGGATTACCCATGCGCACATATATTCTGCGTTCTGGATCATCTTGGTGTACGCATATTTCCAAAAAAATTGTCAAGAAAAGATGGACAATGTAGGCCAAGCCAGCGTTCCCTTCTTCGAGGACTGCGAATACTCATGTATGGTCTGATCACATGAATAAGTATCATCAACTACGCAACATGGCTAGTGACGCTTTATTCACAGCCGCAGCTAGCGATTCATAGTCAGAACAGGTGATGGGGTTCCTCCGGAGTATATTGGTTGATGGAGAAAAAACTGATTTGGATGAAGGCTATAATCATTTGTTCCTTTGTCGGCATACTTCTCTGCTGCTCGCGAATGCTGCACTAATGACGTGGAAAATCCAATCAAAATAGTTCCAAAAGGGAGACCAACTACCGAAGAATCGAACAAGAGGATTAAATCCAGGCGCGAGCGGATGAGAGGCAAAAAAGCAACGAAGTTAGTGCACATGTTTATCTCATTGTTCATTTCCATACATGCTTACAATGTTAATATGTTCTCTCTTTTTCTTCAACTTACTCAGGAACAAATCGGGGAAATCAAAGGTCACAAGGAGGAAGAAGCAAAAAGAGAAAGACTCGGAGACAGAAGAAGACACAGATTCAGATATAGAAGAAGAGGAAGATTCAAAAAAAGCAACAAAGTTAGTGCACATGTTAATCTCATTGTTCATTTCCATACATGCTTATAGTGTTAATATGTTCTCCCGAAGAGTGTTCACATGTTTTTCTTCAATTTACGCAGGAAAAAATCGGGGAAATCAAATAGCACAAGGAGGAAGAAGCAAAAAGAAGAGACAGAGTCAGATACAGAAGAAGAGACAGAGGCAGATACAGAAGAAGAGGAAGATTCAGGTACAGAAGAAGAGGAAGATTCAGGTACAGAAGAAGAGGAAGATTCAGATGCAGAAGAAGAGGGAGATTCAGATGCAGAAGAAGAGGGAGATTCAGATGAGGAAGAAGAGGAAGATTCAGATGCAGAAGATGGTGGGCTGAGGAGGGCTAGAAAGAGACCATTGGGGGTTGCAGAAGAGGATTACGCAAAACCAAACAAGTGGGCATTAGCACAATTGTGCGTACTTAAACATGTTTTCGAATGCTGGCTGCAGATTCATCTATTTCATTTTTTGCAGGAAACGCAAGGGCGCTCCAAATGTCAATGTTGGGAGGACGAAAAGAACGATGACAAGGGTGCGCGAGGAAAACCAAAGTGAAGTTAGTGTCTCCAGATTACATGCCCGCTCTAGAAGTCGGGTATTTGCTAGTACTGTGTTGACGTTTCTTAACTTTTTCAGGAAAGACTCTAGTAAGGGCGGTAAAGAACATGCCAAAGGGGTGATGAAGGCAAAAGGCCTGATAAGAATGTACCACAGGCTGAGCGAATAAGAGCTGTCAAGTTAGCTTCTATAGCTATGAAGAGAAAATTAGTGAAGTTAGTGTTTTTTCTGTTATAGTGTACTGTACATGCTCAAATCTTCTTTGCTATCCTATTAACAAACGTTGTTTTATGCAGGAAAGGTAAAGTGAAGTCGA
Source organism: Aegilops bicornis (assembly GCA_021605145.1). Classification (NCBI taxonomy): domain Eukaryota; kingdom Viridiplantae; phylum Streptophyta; class Magnoliopsida; order Poales; family Poaceae; genus Aegilops; species Aegilops bicornis. The sequence continues at coordinate 68,264,029 of CM038674.1, read as the reverse complement.
GACAGGATGTTTAGATGCACAGGGTCAAGCAGAGAAAACAAAAGGATTTCTGGGGTCGAAAAATTGAGAACAAACTAAAGTAGACAGTTTTCCATGCCGTGATCCACCTTGTTTCTCATGTATTAGACCTATTTGATGGACTGCCACTATTTTCGGAATTCCTCGTTTGATTGATACACCCTCATTTTATTATGGACGAGTCGACATGGTAGGCTAGTTATGATTTATCAACATCGATGAAACAATGCATTTTTAGTGCAGTTGGTTTTCTGTATTTTTTTCATTTTTTACATAATATATTGCTGAAATTTGTTCAAAATGTAGTCAAATTTCATACTTGAAATATAAAATAGAAACCGAAAATTTATATATATAAGAAAATATAACGTTAATAGAAACCTCATTTTCAAATAACATTGAAAATCATTTATTTTCAAATAGAAAATAAGCATATTGATATTTTAAAAATAGCATGCTCATTTGAAAAAAACATGTTCAATTGAAAATAAAATATAATGAATATGCTGATTTAAAAATATCATGCTGATTTTAAAAATAGCATGCTACTTTTAAATTTATGCTACTTTTAAAATAACATGCTAATTTTAAAAATATCATGCTAATTTTAAAAATAGCATGCTTATTTTAAAAATATAATGCTCTTTTCAATATGCTACTTTTAAAATAGCATGCTGATTTCAAAAATAGCATGCTGATTTCAAAAATAGCATGCTGATTTAAAAATCCATGTTCTTTTGAATATGTTATTTTTAAAAATAGCATGCTGATTTCAAAATAACAGCCTCATTCTAAAAATATAACGCTGTTTTTAAAAATATAACGCTGTTTTGAAACTGATTTCAAAAAATACATGCTTTTTAAAATATGCTATTTTGAAAGCAGCGTGTTGATTTTTGAAAACAACATTTTTTTAATTATGCTTTTTAAAAGATAGCATGTTTTTTTAGTATATACTGTTTTTCAAATAAAAAAACATCATTTTGAAAATAGCATGCCATCTCGAAAGTAACAGAAACATCATTTTTTGCATTGCATTTCGTCCCGCAAGTTTTTGTTTTGCATTTCATTTTTTTGTGCGACACACATACAAACCGCATTTTTCAAAATAACTCGTACTAGCCAACACAAAAACCTTGTTCAAAAATGAAAGTAGTGTCTAATCCATTTGAAACCCGGTTAGATTTGATTCTAAAAATACTAGCATCACTATGGCAAAAAAAAGGAAATATAATTGCAGTCCATAAAGGTAATTATATCAAGGAGGGTACCAGGGTGCGTTATATATATAGACTTGCATAGCAAGTACATTACGCCACATAGGGTTCATACTACCACCAAGTTACTGCCAAGTTCCACTTACTGGACGATCTTCATATCCAGTCGGACCCAAAAGTTATACCACCAAAGTACCAGTTACTACCAAGTACCAATTACTACTAAGTTGCACTTACTGGACCCTAAAGCTGATACTACCAACTTGCAGTTACTGGCTAGTACATACAGATTATAAAACTAGCGTCAAACTACTGCGGCGGGTCAACGAATCCTCATGCCACTAACCATGTTCACCCTAAGCCCACCTCCACTCCTTTCCATGAACCTGAAGATAGCCATTTGATCTTCTTTCATTCTGGCGCCCTCAACGACTTCTCTCCAGTTCTTCGTCATGATCGCTCGCCCGTCCTTCTTGCCCATCTTGGACAAGACCTTTTTATTACCTTCAAAATGTTCGTTGGTGACATGCACAACCATGGACTTTCGCAGATAATCTTTGAGGTAGGCCTGACTGTACTCCTTTGAGAAGCACTGATTGCACAGGGAAATAAATAATGTTACATAAAAAATAAAGTATGATTTGCACAAAAAAAGTAAGTATGATTTGCACAATCACGCCCGTCCTCCTCTCTGTCTCTACATGATGGCATTTTCACTAGTGAAGTATGATTTGCAAAAAGAAAAGTCCAAGTGTTTACCATCTTGCTCTTCCCTCTGATGACTGCCGAGCGAGTGACGGTGCTGACATAGTATGGTATGGGAGGTTTGCACTGCTTTACTATGGATTTAAAACATTACGTGATCTAAAACTACCTCTTCGTGAGATCCCAAATTCCCAATATTTCCTTGTGATCGGTTGTTAGAGAATCCCCTATAAATACGAAGCTTTTCACGGCATAGACCGTATACTTCCACCCCACGTCTCCCATACCTAGCCTTCCATGACTAAACCGAATTACCACCCCATGCCGCCCAAAGTAGCTCCCAGGTCGGTGAAACCGACGGAGCCGTCATCTTCAAAGCCTGCGTCGGCGAATCCTGAGATGAAAGAGAAGGGCACGTCAGAGTAGCCGACGAAAGAGAAGGGCACGTCGGATAAGCCAGCGAATCAAAAGATGAAAGCGAACGGCAATGGAGCCGGTCGCCATCGAGAGAATCCTCCGGTAACGATCGAGATCCTTGTATTCTGTATACACCCTCCTTCCCAAGTCTGCATGCAATCCTATTATTTACGGCGCACTTCTTTTTGATCTCGTTTTGTTACAGCCATAACGAACTATCCCTATTTTACCGAAGGGAGATGGGTGTGTCTAGAAAGGCTTGCACAAATCTTAGCATAAAACCAATGACATAGGACTTAGATAAGCAATACTTAGAGCACATCTAGATGTGCTTTAGCAAAAATTAAGGGAGATCGTGCATGCCTTCAGTTTTTAGTCGTGAATGCCTCTCTTTGTAATGAAACCTGCGCTAATTTTCGTGCTAGAAAGTTCTACGTGCAACGATATGGGAAGGAAGGACTAGTAAATGGTGGAGCAAATCTGGAGGGCAACCTAGCACTGCTGCAAGTAATACAATCATTATTAACATACCATACATTTAATTTTATGGAAATTTTATAAGTTGTTTTTGTTGTAATGCAGACGTGGTACTACGAGAAGTGGAGGGTGCACCAATTGGACTATACCATCTCGTATGCATCAAGGTTAAGGACGCTGGTCCAAAAGTGCCACGAGGCCGCTTTGGCGGGCAGTCATGGAACAACAAAAGGAGACAACTACCTCAGACATGATCTGGTACCATCGAACCATGACATAAACACATTTATTTTTCTAATCATTATGCATGTTGATGTAATCATCTTTGCTGTCCAGGTTTTTCTACCTATGAACATGGCGAACACCCACTGGTTCCTTGTGGTTGTAAAACCCAGAAGGAGGGAGATTCAGATTCTTGATTCACTTTTCAGCTACGTAGAAGAGAGCTGCCTGTTGTCCTTCTTAATTCGCCCTACAACAAATTTAAGTCCATGAAAAGGCCAAAGAAGTACAATGCTAGCCTATCGGATGCAGCTGCGATTGAAGATCATGAAGATGCAAGCAGTTAGTCCAGCAGTGGTTGATTCTTAGATCTGGAGTTTACACTTGGTTATGAAGCGGTAGAGTAGGGTGTGGTTTGGTTTTAGTCCTGAAGAAGGTTTCCTAGCCATGTTCATAGTCCAGTGCGGATTAATCAAGTTGTAATATTTCACAGTACTGGTTCCAAATACTATTCTTGAAATAAATTTGGTCTGCATGGGAGACGCTGAAACATATATTTGCTTTTTACAACCAGAACTTTTGAAGCTTAGGAAGGTTAACTGAATTCTTAAATTTATATTTAAGTGTCTTCGGAGTCTGGACAAGATTCAAAACAATTACATCACTAGTTAGAAGTTTCAGAATTTTTTAAACATCACTAGTTAGAAGTTTCAGAATTCTTTTAACATCGCTAGTTAGAAGTTTCAGAAAAATTTCAGCGAGTGCTAAAATATTTTGGCATCGCTAGTTAGAAGGTTTAGATTTTTTTAACATTGCTAGTTAGAAGTTTCAGAAAAAAATTCAGCGAGTGCTGAAATATTTTGGCCAAAATTCAGTGAGGCTGAAATATTTTGGCTGAAAAGCAAATATTGCAGTGAGTGCTGAAATGAATGAAGTTCAGTTATTTCATCGAAATCTCACCGAAGTGAAAACCATGGTGCCGTGCCATCTTGAGCAGCACCGGACATGATTCAAGATTATTAACAAAATTTGGTCTCACATATCTGAGGAAAAAGGTATGAGCATGAGCATGCAAGATCGGATGGGCAATAAAATAGCTTCACAAGAGAGTAAAATACTTCACGTGTGAAGACTCAATCTTAGTTGACTTTAGAACCAGTTTTCATCCTAAAAGAGGTCCAGTGAACTACTTATAAGCAATAATAAAAGCAGTCCAGTTCTTTTGGCTGATTTTCAAAGAAACGGAACGATATCTTTTTGATGATCGTGATTCTCAGGAGACCTACGTGTTGTTACGCAACTTACCTTGGTTTTTTTAAACCATAACTTACCTTTGCTAAACTCTCCACGCCCCCCCCCCCTAATATTCAACCAGGTGGGTCCCCTCCCTTGATTTCCTCCAACCAAAGAAATCTATACGTAGATATATGCCCGGGTTGTTACGATCCCTATAAATAGGGATCCTTTGAAACCTCGTAGATCATAGTTCATCCTTCTGCACCGCCCAAACCAACAAGACAGAAGGACGGAGCAACCCAGGAATCCAGCAAGACCGAACGACGGAGCCAAACATGAATCCTCTGGTAACTCCCCACGATCTCAGCCGCTGCTATTTTTCGTGCCACGATCTTCCTCCCATGATCTCTTGCTGCGACCCCACTCGTTGTTTGCATATTCATGTAACTCAGCACGTTTTTAAACAAATTAAGTTGGGGGGCGTTAGGGGAGGGCGCTAGGATTTGTTTCCTACCAGATTGGCAGTTCATTGATTAATTCCAGGCTAAATCTTAGCGTCTGGTCTTGTCGATGCCAATTAGTGCAGCGGGCGCTTGCCTTCCTTTTTTCTTCCGCACGAGTCATGGAAGGCATCGATGGCCCATGTTTTAATTCCATACTACTGACCATGATTAGCGCCTAGAGTTGAGGAGACCACGGTTGGATAGTTTTTTATTTTCCAATATTTATTTTATTTCAGATAAGTGCCTTGCAATGGAGATTACCTTAGAGGACCTTTCAAACGTAACCAAGCTGAATCACATGATAATATTTGAACATACATGGAACTCAGCATGCTTGTACCTCATGCAGTAGCGTAGAGCACAATTTTTATGTTGGTATATATAAGCTGTATTCGTCTGTATGAGTGTTTAAATTGTATACCATGCTGAATCTAATCACACTTGCACATCCATTGAACCCAGGATGCTTCTTTGCCGCCATATGAGGAGTTCATAAACGGATTAAACACGCAGCAAAGGATGTACATCCAGTTGATAGGACTGGGTGGACTTCTCAAGACACCTAGCATCAAAATTAGACGTGTACTCTGCCTGGCCATCGCTAATTCATATGATGCAGAGCAGGATGCCTTTATCATCAATGGGAGACCATGTAGGATCACACTAGAAGATGTAGCACATATAACAGGCATGCCCTGCCATGGGAAGAAGCACGTCCCTTCAAATCTTGATGATAATATGGAGTTGTGGAAGAAACTGAAAGACCGTAATGACACCAAAATAACTTTCAAAGGATTGCTAGCCAAGATGAAAGTCGACAGCACACCAAATTTTGTCAGGCCATTTGTGTCGTACACCATAGGCAAATATGTATGCCGAACAAAAGAGGAGTATGTGGATAACAAATATATTGGGATTATTAGAAACGTTGAGACGATAAAGGGCACAAATCTTGGACAGCTAACGCTTGACTATCTTATGGATAGCGTGAAGAATTTTGTAAATGGTGAGGCAAATCTTGAGGGGAATCTACCACTGCTGCAGGTAATTCGTAGTAGTACAATTATCGGTTACCTAACATACATTACATAATGTACGGGAATGTTTGTAAACTGCTTTTGTTGTCATGCAGACATGGTACTACGAGAAGTTCAGAATGCACCAATTGGACTCTAGCATCTCGTATGAATTAAGGTTAAGGCCGCTGATCCATAACTGGAGCGAGGAGAAGGCAAAAAAGGTTGACAATATAATCCAGAATAATTATCTATGAGTTGGAGAGGTAAAATGTCAGCACATTGCCTGGATTATGTAACATATATATTTTCTAAATCATACTAACGACACTAAACTGCAGTATGTTGAGGACCTAATGATGCCTTTCATTCCAGCACGAGATGGTACGCTGGCCAAACCGAAGACTGGCGCTCAGGTAAATGAGTTACATGAGGCACAAATATATATTGTAACATTCCAACTAGTATGAAGTTATATGATTCTAACTGTTTCAAAGTCTCAGATTAAGGTACTCGTCGGACGTGTATTGGCTGATTTGCAAGAAGTTGCCTCCCTCGTGCGGGAGTCCGGTACAGAACAAAACCGTAGGATGTGCACCCTTGAAAAGAAAATGGATGAGTGCCTTAGGCGTACCCGTACAAATGGCAAGCTCATGGAGGACCTCATCAAAGAATTGAAGGTAAGCCTAGAATTATGAGATTAGTATATATAATTGGAAATTTATGTGTACAAGTTTTTTTCTAATTTAGTTTACTATCAAAACACCCCAGACTAACATGTATTTTTTAAATAAAAAACACGATGGAATATTTCCAGGAGTGGACGACATACATCTATCTGACCTCAGGGCACCTTCACACCCAATGGAGGCCTCTGTTGAGAATGCTGAGCAGGCTTCTGACCAGGGGAAAGGTAAGCCTAGAATTATGAGATTAGTATATATAATTGGAAATTTACGTGTACAAGTTTTTTTCTAATTTAGTTTACTATCAAAACACCCCAGACTAACGTGTATTTTTTAAAGAAAAAACACGATGGAATATTTCCAGGAGTGGACGACATACATCTATCTGACCTCGGGGCACCTTCACACCCAATGGAGGCCTTTGTTGAGAATGCTGAGAAGGCTTCTGACCAGGGGAAACAAAATGATGTCACGGAGGTCGCTGCTAAGCACGATTGTAAGCAGGGAATAAAAAATGATGACATGGAGCCCCCCATGAAGAACCTTGATGAAGATTTTGACGTACGCATGTTAACTTAATTATGAAACAATCATTGTCGTTTCAGAAATAACATTTTATCTTCCACGTACAGGATGAAGCACTCGAAAGAGCTGCTGCAAATATCAAACGGGATCTCAGTGGTATTCATAAGCTTTTGAAAGAGGTGGCTGATATCCAGGGAGCTCCTAGTTTTGATAAGCAAATGCATTCCAAAGCCACCACAAGCCTTGAAGATTTCCAGGTGATGCACATTTTACCTATAATTAAGCAAGAATCTGCTAAAGGCTAACACGCGGTTTATTTCGTTTGACAGAATCCATTCAACATACGGAGTAAGCAGCACTCTGTGAAGGCTACAGGATCGCGAGATCCTGAAGAGCCCCGTGCCTTCATAGATGATGACAACCATGATGAATCCTTTGAAAAGCAGCAACAAGTAAGTGTGGTTGAATCGACGCCACCAAATCATGGGGGTGAAAAGAAAAGGGTGGTATTGCAATTATTTAAGAATGACGAGTATGCTTCGTACGACACTGAGAAGAAAAAAAGGAAAAAAAAGACTCCATTAGAGTGTACAAATGATTTCGAGGACACGAACAGTAAAAAGAGGAAAATCGGTTCTAGCAACTTAAAAAAGAGGTCAGAAGTTCCTGAAACCCAGAGGGACCAGCTAGACGTGGTTCGACAGGATTTCGTGGCGTCACTGATCAACACTACAAATCATGAAAAACAAATGGTGTTAGTTGATGACATTGTCGTGCTATCAAAGCATTTGCAATGCCTCACCTATAAAGATGAATCTGAAGATGGTGTATGGTTGGGTGACAAAGTAAGATAGTATTTCACAAATTTGTTTATGAAGTTTCATTTTTGTACAATACAATTAACTTGATTATTGTTGTAGGTGGTTGATGCTGCGATCCAGCTCATGCGTCATGATCAACCAATTGACACAAGGGACGGCCAACTGGTTTACATTGAGAGGGTGGCCGGCGTCGCTAAGCTCGAAAGAGATGGTAGGATAGAGGAGTGCTACGAGGACGCTTTGGCAGGCATTCCTGGAACAACACAAGGCACCACCTACCTGAAACATGATATGGTATTTTAAGCTGACGTAGAACAGATTTTTTTATTACTATGCACGTTGATCTAATTATCTGTGCACTCCAGGTTTTCCTACCTACGAAAAGTTTATACACCCACTGGTTCCTTGTGGTCGTAAACCCCATAAGGAAGGAGATTCAGGTTCTTGATTCACTTTTCCACTGTATGATACCCAAAGAAGTAAATAACATGGTGAGAATTTCAACATATTTAATTATAAGAAAGGATTTAACATCGTATGTAAGTATAAGTCGTAGGCAACTTCTCATCCCATTGGGCTTGCAGGTACGTGGGATGGAAGCACATCTAAGAGCAGCGATGTGAGTCAATGGGATTGAAAGCAATGCATGGGAAGAAATTAACATGACGCAATGGCCAGTACGGAATATTAATGTGCCAAAATCCGATGAGACGTCAGTCAACAATATTAGCTTTTGTTTTTGTTTTAGATTGTTAATATCTGAAATGCTGATCTAACAACATAAAATGTTGCAGTTCTTGTTGTGCACTGTACATGCTGAAGAACATCGAATTATTTATGGGAGTAAAACTGAGGTTGCAATATGATGAAGTACGTAGAGTAACACCTAAAATTTTGTCATTTTCTGAAACATATGGAACGATACTAACATATCCTCGCATGCAGGCCTACATCGACAAATTCAGAAGAGAACTGCCTCTTGTGTTTGTCGGTTCACCCTACAACAAAATGAAATACGGGACTAGGTTAAAGCAGTACCATGCTAGGCAATCGGATGCAGCTGCGGTTGAAGACGACGAGGATGCAAGCAGTTAGTCCAGCATTGTGGTTCATTCTTACATGTGGAGTGTACACTTGGCCATAAAGCGATAGAGTAGGGTGTGGTTGGGTTTTAGTCCCGAAGAAGGTTTCCTAGCCGTGTTCTTAGTCCATTGCACATGAGTCAAGTTATAAAACTTCAATAATATTGGTTACTATATTTTGCTTGAAATAAATTTGGTCTATACGGGATCTCGTAGAAATCTATATTTGCTTTTTACTACCATGTGACAATAATGGTGCCTGGGGCAACCCTAGAAGAATAATGGATTATGATATGTCTATTTTTATACGAGAGAAAAATTTATTAAAGCATGAGCATAGCCTCACAACAGAAGTCAAAAATACTACCTGATTCAACACGCAATCCTAGCTATGTCTCGTAGGCAGGCCGCAAAGCCAAAAAAATAGAGCATAGGATAACAAGAGTAAAAGCACGTACCATAGGGGCCTCTGCAGGTGCTGCAACGCTGAATTGAAGCGATCACCTTCAGGAGCACAGTGGTGTGGCCATGGTACATCCATCCTACCTCAGGGAATCACATAGCATGTTTTGTCATAGCCCTGCAAAACAAAAGAAAAATTACTACTTGTACTAACCTTGTCAAGTGTGTGCATGTAACAAATGTTGGACATAACTAAACATGGAAGAATGAAATGCAACATATATAAGAATCGAATGCTCATTCCTTTCTCTCTGCTTTTTGCGAGGACCATTACTCTCCCTTTAACAAGGCTAAAACATCATAATAAGACTTAACAGCAATCTTGAAAAGGTGGATATCCCATGTGAATCTAATTTTTCATATAAAGCACATGCCAAGTCTGTTGATCCCAGTCCAGCAATTGTACAAGAAGAAGCGAGCATCATAAATATTGAGCAACATAAGCTATGAATTGTTTATAGTACATTCCAAAATTAATAGCTTATCATCTCTATTGATCTCCAAATCTCACCTATCAGCCAAATTGAAAGAATACATGTTGAATGCAACGATTGAACATTCGTAGATCAAGCAGTCGAGGCTGGACGAATGGGGCTGGCCGTCGAGGCCGGCGGCCGGCTTCATCTAGTCCCGCAGAATATGATCCATACCCAACCACCTTGCCATCAGATGAGATGCATGGCCAGATCAAAGCTGCAACCATGACTGAGAAATGATATGTAGAGGATGCAAACAACCAATTGGGGTGTGGGAAAGAGGTTGCTTATAACCTTGTGGCTATAGGCACCCGCATGGAGAACTGGGAGGTGGGATGGCGCCGACTCTTCGCCGGCGGCCGCCGCGGGGAGGGCAGTGGGCCTCCTCTCGTGTTCGTTGAAAATGCGGTGCGAGATCGCGAGGGAATTGGGGTGGAGGAAGGGAGGGGCCGCGACGCGCGGCTAGATCCTGCCGGCGACGAGGGAGGGAGGGGCCGCGACGAGCGGCTAGATCCTGCCGGCGAGGATCAAAACCGTAGCGGCGGCGAGGAATAAACCCTAGCGAACGAGATAAATATCGAACCGAAAATAGCCCTGAAATTCATACCGAGAATACCCTCGAAATATTTGGTAGGGAAAATCAGATCAGTTCGAAATATTTTTTCTCCCAAAAATGTCCCTCGGGGTCTGATATAATACACGTGCAGTGTATTGCATCAGATCTGGACCGTCGATTTCGCTCCGACGGACGGTCCATATCGTCCGGATGCACTGTAAAATGACCCTTTTTTTCTTCCGTGGTTTCTGATTTGGAGATCCTTGGAAATCCGCTTCAATGGGTGTGAATTCACTTCAGTGATTTCGGCAAAACACCTCGGTGTATCGATGCAAGGTTGAGCTGATCCCTGATCCATCATCACAGAGAGATCCAACAACCCAACATTGACGACCAGGATGGGAGCGGCGGAGATGACGCTCCAGAAATTACAAACGTTGCTCGCGACCACCATGACCATAGCCAAGCCAAGGACAACACGGAGGCCTCAGCCTCCCACACCAAGCAGATCGATCTGTTGGTGGGCAGGGTGGATGATGTTCTTCAATCACAAACCACGCTACTCTCTGAACATCGGCAGAACACATCAACGCCTGCTGAACTCATCTAATTCCTTGACTAAGAGAGTGGAAGGGCAGATGAGAAGGATGGAAGTGATCAAGGGTAGTCAACACACCACACCACTAGTAGCGGCTATGGATCAGAGGGCTACAGGACCAGGAGTAAATACAAATCGTCGAGAGGCGCAGACTAGGACAATACAGGTTCAGAAACAATACCTAAATCACGAGGATCACCACCCATTCAGATCTCCACTTACCTTTTCCTTACTAGAAGATCTGTAACAGGACTCAAACAAATAGGAGAAATCAGTAGCGTTTGGTCATGCTAAGATGCCTCGCACTGATTTACCACAGTTCAACAGAGAAGATCCAAAATGGTGGAATGACTCTTGTGAAAAGTATTTCCAGATGTTCTCTATTCCTCCTGATAATTGGGCTAGTTTTTCCACTTTGCATTTTCAAGGAAATGCAAAAACTTGGTTTCAAAGTTATGAAGCCTTGCATAGAAGCCCGATCTGGTGTTGGCAATGTATGATAAGTTTGATGTCAACAAGTATGAGCAACAACTGGAATAGCTGTTTAAGCTGAAGCAATTGGGGACAGTAACTGAATACCATGCTCAGTTTCAGGAATTGATGCACAAAGTGTTGACACATAACCAGGAGTTTTATAACTTTGTATTTCTCTCTGATCTATCCGCCTTCTTTGGTAAAATAGATTGATTTATCTTCAGTGGAAGAGGTGCTTGGTAGTAGGTTCAATCTTGCGGTGGCATTACTATGTGACAGGAGCAGCAGCAAGGCACGTATTTGTATTGTTGCTACTTTACCACGGGGTTCGAACATATAAATTGATCTTACTTTGTCTACATTATGCCATCATTCTTCAAGCATTACTCTGTTTGTTGTGAACTTAATATTTTGAGATGCATGTTGGATAGTGGTCTTGGACTGGAGTGATAGTAGTAGATGCAGATGGATTCAGGTCTACTTGTTCAGACATAATGCATATATATTGATCATGCCATGAAGAATCATCATAACTATGAGCTATTTTATCAATCATTCAACAGTAATTTGTCTGTCCACCGTTGCTATGCTCATGAGAGAGATGCCTCTAGTAAAACTATGGCCCCGGGGGTCTACCTTCCTTATGTACTAAAACCCTAAAAAATCCTCATTCTTTTTATTTTCTTTTATCCATCTACCACTAACAAATTTAATCCTTACAATTGGCAAGAGCAAGGGGATTAAAAACCCTCTTGCCTTCGTTGGGTGCAAGCATTTGTTTTATGTGTGTGTAGGTACCAATCTGCTGCTGCATGACTCCACCGCTGCCGCTTGCATGCATGTGATCTGCTCGATTCCGATTGTTTCAATGGACCGATCACGATCATCTCACCATCAGTCATTTCTCGGATTTCCTTCCCAACACGACAATTTATGCACCTTTGCGCAGTCCCAATTGTCAACCTCTGAATGTACCGATATCTCAAGGGACGCACACAACTTCGATCTTCTTTGGTCCTCCTCTAAATCATCCACCGCGGCCTCAAATTAAACCTTGCTCATGATACCACTAGTTAGAATAATCCGAGCGCTAGTCGATCTACCGAGGATCAAGCAATTACACAAGCACGAGACCAAGATTTGTTAATGAGGTTTACCATATGACTACATCCCCGGGGGCTGACTATGGGCGCTGCTCCCCATGACACCATCACAATACTACAATCAGGTTGCCCGTGCGCAGGCACACATTGCTGGCTCCCGCGTGTTTTTACTATTATGTTGGTATAGGTTACATCGTGTGTCTACCCGTCATTATATAAGAGTCCTAGGATATTGATGTCCTAATAGGACACGACTCCTACCCTGTCTACACACCAAGTCCAACTGTAACCTAACTTGTACAAATATATTTGACACAACTCTAAGAAAAACTACTCGGGCCCTTTTTTGGCAAAATCACCATGTATTGCATAATTTATTTCCGAAAACACTGATCAACTGATTTACCCCGTTTGATCACTTTTCCAACAGGTAGGTCCTACTCCTTAGGAGCTAACTTGGCAAAAAGAAACATCATATGCACATGTTGACTATATCTTCTTCCTTCTCCTCTCTCCCCTCTCTTAGACAGTGTATCAAATATGTTGTCTACACTTGGATGGGCCAGCTCCTTGCAGGTGTCCATGGCCACCCCATGCTCCTCTTGCTCCCCGATCAAGCTGACGCGTCGAGCTACACAATGCCATGCCATGACGGTGCCTAAAGCGTGACGAGTCAAACGTCAGAGTTGTGCTCTGCCATGGACGTCGCTGAGGTCGCACACGCCCGAGCTACACCCCATCATGGTCGTTGTCATGCCCTCCCGCGGCACCCATGTGATACGTCTCAAACGTATCTATACTTTTTATTGTTTCATGCTATTTTAATATCACTTTTGAATAATTTTTAGTAATTTATATTATTTCTTTGGACTACTTATTAATGCACTGCCAGAGGCAATTATTGTTTTCTACATGTTCTTGGTTTTGCAGAAAACCCATATCTATGGAGGTCAAACAACCTTGAGGATTTAATATGATTTTTTTGCGGCCTGAAGATTCCAGAAAGTGTTGGGACTTGCAAGGGAGCCAGCCAAGGACCCCACGTAGCCAGGGTGACCCGCGCCGGGTGGTCGCGTGGGCCCCTGGGCACCACATCCATTCTTCCGCCTATAAATTCCATATTTTGTGAACCATTCGTACCAATTTTCTCTAATTTTTCCGCAGCCGCAAATTTCTGTTATGAGGAGATGCAATATGTGGATGCCTATTTTGGTACCCTGATGGAGGAGGGATCCACCATCGGAGGCTTCTTTATCAACATCACTGCCTCCATGACCATGTGTGAATAGTTTCTTTAGGACCTTAGGGTCCATAGCAGTAGCCAGATGGCACCCTCTCTTCCTTGTGATTCAATACAAAGTTCCCGTGAGCTGCCTCACATGATCGTGATCTGTATGATGTAATTGATGGTGTGTTTGTTGGGATGTGATGAACTGTCACTTTATGATCAGATTTCACTGAAATTAACTGAAATTTGTGAAGTTTATTTGTTTTAATTGAATAGTTTTGTATGTTGTCCGATCTATTTGTCTTCTTTGGCCAAGTTTGATGGGTAGTTCTTCAGAGGGAGTTGTGCATTGTAATGGATTTAATTTTGCAGTGATTGATCTCAGTGATAGAAAGGGAACGAACACGTATTGTATTGTTGTCATGGAGGATAGAATGATGATTTCCTTATCACACTTGGATGATAGTTTTATTGTCTACATTACTTCATCATGCTTATTTCAATGCTATATTTACTATGAACTTAATACTTCAAGATGCATGCTGGATAGTGATCTTGGGGTGCAGTATTAGTTGTAGATGCGGCTGGACAACAGTCTACATATCACAAACGTAATACCTATACGAGATTATACCATGGATGATCAAAATCATAAATATAAATATTACAATTTCATCGATGCCAAACTATAATTTATTTACCACGGCACACTTGAATGCTTGGAAAGATGCCTTGGGGGATTATATTCCTATACTAAAAACTTTACAAAAAATATATTATTTCTTTGTTGTACCATATTATTTATTTTATACATCTATCAATTCCTACCATACCGTGCAATTTAATTTTGTAACTAGCAAGACAAGAAGCTGGACAACCTTCTTGACGTGTTGGGACAAGTTTGTTTTGTGTTTTGTGTGCAGGTACAAGTGACTTTCTTTGATGGAAGAACTCCATCTGGTTTGATAAACCTTGTTTCTTTATTGAGGGAAATATTTATTGCTAGGTTACTTCACCCTTATAGTTGGGGGTTACCCAACCACTCTTACGACATAGCAAACACCATGTTGCTGTAGTCCTAAGCTGGACTGTTCTCCAGCGCGCACCAAACCCACTAGACTGTGCTCCTTGCGTGCACGCACGGAGCTCGAGGCTCGTGCTCACTGTTGTCGTCGTCATCGCCGCCGCCAACGGCCACCTTCGGTACAACCACCTTGTCCAGAAGCCCCGCCATGTCGCGCCTAACCTCGTCATCGAAGGAATGGCACCGAGAAGCCCTCAAGCTAACGCACACATCCTTTCTTCCATGACCATTTCCATTGGCCCCCGCGCCCGATCTTCGTCCATGGCGAGCGTCGTGTCCTTCTGGCGATTCCCTTGCTTCCCTGCAGTGCCTCTAAGATGCAAGTGTCCACCCTGATCCCTCGAATCATCCTCCAGCTGTCTTCTCATGCCCATGCTCTGGTTGTTGTCACCGCTGCCCGAACAACACCCCCAGGGACGGAGCTAGGATTTAAACATAGGGGGGGCGAGAGAGATAGCTATCACACACATAATATGTATATCAAGTCTCACGTAAATCCACAATGTATATTTTGCAATAGTTGTACATAATTTTTGTATGAGAAAATAACACATGTTTTGCAACTGTGGGTGTAAATTTAGCCCTACCATTACCTATATGATCATAAAATTAGCATGTTGAATTCGTATTTTCGGTGCAAAGATATGTTATGTTCCTTTATTTGTGAGAGAAGTGCAGCTAAACAGAGATGAACAATATATTAGATCTCTATCAAACATCGAGTAAATACATGTGAGTACAACGGCAGAAATGCTACTAACTAATGCAAGGATTAGCGTATCAGACCATATTAATAATATGTTTATAGCTAGAGAAACGATCTACCGCCGGCAGCGGAAATTAGCGGCGGCCATCGCAGAATCGCCATTTTCTCAAGTTTATAAACAACATTGATTCCTGACGGTGGCTGATGGAAACTAGCGGGCGGCGGCCGTGATATTGGGAATTCGGGACCAAATCGTGTGAGCTACTACCTCCGACTCAAGATCTAATGGTGAAAAAAACACTAACCTCTTTTCCTCGTTTGGTAGCTCACATGTATGGCCGTCCGGCCCGAATGCACCGTTGGATCGATACAACAACACTTTTGTGTCCCCTTCCCGGAGAGATTATATGAAGATCTACCAGGCAGCCGGCGGCCGGCGGCATGGTCGATCGCAGGAGCAGTTTTTTCAGTAGGGTTGAAACGAAGGGATTACAGTAGACCTGAACTGTGTGCGTAATGGTTCATAGCCTGGCCCCTTTGCTTTCACGGGGGGCTACTTCCTAATTTCTTTTCCATGGATTTGGGCCTTTATGCTGCAATCACTTGTTCAACAACATATGGGCTCTGGGCGTTTCTAAAAAAAACATATGGGCTCTGGGCTATGGAAGGCACAGGGGGGGGCGAAGCAAGCCACGGACAACTGCGGGGCCAAAAAAAATAGCGATTAACTTATCGCTATTAACGTGCGACACGATCGTTAGGGAGGGGGGGGGGGGTCTCGCCCCCTCTCGCCCCCCCCTGAATCCGTGCCTACTCAACTCCAACTTGGCCTCCTCGAGGCTGATCTTGGTGGCGGCTGGCCTTCTTTTAGGACGGGGCAATGGGCAAGCGAGAGAGGAGAAAGAGAGATAGGAAGAGTAGACTAGTCGACGTGCACATGTGGCATTTTTTTGCCAGTCAGCTCCTGACATGCGGAACCCATGTGTCAAAAAAATGGTCAAATGGGGCAAATCCCCCGACCAGTGTTTGGTGCAAAAGAAAATTACACAATACACGGTGAATTTTGAAGAAATATAGGGACCAAGTAGTTTTATGCAAATCTAACCGTAAATATGGTAGTTTTCTACAATTAACTCCGGCTGCCGCGACCCCCACATGACAGTTGCCGAGCCACTGCTCTTTTCGAGCTCTCAGCTGTTGGCCAGCGCGGCGGCGGCTCCGGCCAGCATCCCTGACTCTCCGGTGGCACCAAGAAGGCCCCAAAGCCCAAATTGTTAGATTGTTAAAGTAGGCCAATTTTTTTGGGAAACAGTTGTTTGGCATCTGGAAAACACAACAGCAAGGGTGCCTAAAAACCTTAAAACCATTTTAGGCATCAAATTTCACATCATCTGTTAGAGATGCTGTGAGGTAGTGATGTTTGATGCACTCATGAATGTTTGTCTTTTACCTCGCGTTGCCTCTGATAGTGTGAACTAGCTTCACCCAGCAATGCTACATTTATGAGAAGAATTTACGGAGTCAGGCGGTCATCCACATCCATTAATACACCAAATGTGAGTAGAAGACATGTAATTTCTCTTCAGTAACATGCGAGACAATGAAATAGCATGTCTCAACCTCATCTTGTATAAGAGCATCTCTAACAGACTCCTTATTTTGCGGGCCTTTAAAACCGTGATAATATGCATAACACTAAACGGCCCAGTCTGACTAATTGATTGGTGTTAATTGATAGCACTGCCGAATAAGCAACACTAGTAACTACTACTTGAACAAGAACCGTAGCAGTGAAACCAATTGGGTTGCTCTTATTCTTCCATGCCACATTAATGAATGATACACTACTCGGTTTTGCACCAACCCGCCCCCTCTCGTCCCCCCCTGAATCCGTGCCTGCTCAACTCCAACTTGGCCTCCTCGAGGCTGATCTTGGTGGCGGCTGGCCTTCTTTTAGGGCGGGGCAATGGGCAAGCGAGAGAGGAGAAAGAGAGATAGGAAGAGTAGACTAGTCGACGTGCACATGTGGCATTTTTTTGCCAGTCAGCTCCTGACATGCGGAACCCATGTGTCAAAAAAGTGGTCAAATGGGGCAAATCCCCCGACCAGTGTTTGGTGCAAAAGAAAATTACACAATACACGGTGAATTTTGAAGAAATATAGGGACCAAGTAGTTTTATGCAAATCTAACCGCAAATATGGTAGTTTTCTACAATTAACTCCGGCTGCCTGACCCCCACATGACAGTTGCCGAGCCGCTGCTGCTCTTTCGAAGCTCTCAGCTGTTGGCCAGCGCGGCGGCGGCTCTGGCCAGCATCCCTGACTCTCCGGTGGCACCAAGAAGGCCCCAAAGCCCAAATTGTTAGATTGTTAAAGTAGGCCAATTTTTTGGGAAACAGTTGTTTGGCATCTGGAAAACACAACAGCCGCGGGTGCCTAAAAACCTTAAAACCATTTTAGGCATCAAATTTCACATCATCTGTTAGAGATGCTGTGAGGTAGTGATGTTTGATGCACTCATGAATGTTTGTCTTTTACCTCGCGTTGCCTCTGATAGTGTGAACTAGCTTCACCCAGCAATGCTACATTTATGAGAAGAATTTACGGAGTCAGGCGATCATCCACATCCATTAATACACCAAATGTGAGTAGAAGACATGTAATTTCTCTTCAGTAACATGCGAGACAATGAAATAGCATGTCTCAACCTCATCTTGTATAAGAGCATCTCTAACAGACTCCTTATTTTGCGGGCCTTTAAAACAGTGATAATATGCATAACACTAAACTGCCCCAGTCTGACTAATTGATGGGTGTTAATTGATAGCACTGCCGAATAAGCAACACTAGTAACTACTACTTGAACAAGAACCGTAGCAGTGAAACCAATTGGGTTGCTCTTATTCTTCCATGCCACGTTAATGAATGATACACTACTCGGTTTTGCACCAACCTACTGCTAGGAGATCATGAATCTGCAAAATTTACATTTACGTTACTATACAACAGCGATCATTTTGCGGAGATTTGGAGAACCATCTACTAACCATCATCAGTTTGACCCTAAAAAAATCTAGTAACTATCAAATCGCACTAGAAAATCCGTAAACATAGTAGCAGGAATGTATCACTGCTTTTCAAAATCTCAGTTGCCAAAAACAACACAAATTCAGTCACCGGTCACCACCAACAAACCAAGAAAGCATTTGGTCAAAAAGAAAAACCAAGAAAGCATCGGCAACTTATTCGGTAGATCACAACGGTACGGCAGAGATTAGTAACAATTACATCACAGCAGAAAAACTACTTCACGCAAGAAATGGACAAGTCTAATTGTCACACACGTATAGACATTTTAAAAGTACACCAAACTGCTACATACTACTGTGAATGTAAGCAACGCTAACTACTACCAGAACAAGAACACCACATAGCAAGGAAACCAATTAGGTTGCTCTTAGTCTTCCATGTCAGGTTAACGAACAATATACTTGGTTCTGTATCTACCTACTGTCAGCAGATCAAGAATGTGAAAATTTACATTTACATTACTACAAAGCACACTCACTTTTCAGATTAGGACGGTCACCCAGTAACCGTCGAATCACATGAAAAAATCAGTAGCAGAAATGTATCGTCGCTTTTGAAATCTCATTTTGCCAAAAGCGGCACAAAATTCAGTTATATCCAATAAGCCATCAAAGCATTGGCAATTAAATGGGACGATTGAACAATGGAGTCGGTTGGTTCTGCACCTAATGCGGAAGTGTAACCTACTGATCATCAACCTAGAATCTCATCTCACATTACTGAAAAACAAAATCGTACGGCAGAGTCTAGTAGCAATTGCATATCACAGCAGAAATGAATCATCGCTTTCCAAGTCTCCAGTTTACAAGAACATCACAAATTCAGTTCTTACTTCTTACAACAAGAGAGACAAGCAATCATTCAGCAACTTGCATCAACCAGTAACTAGTACTTCAACGACTTGCAGATAACCAGAGTCAACAACCACTAAAGTAACAGAACCATCGACACACACATTTCTACTACGAACACGATCTAAGATGATGTGGATTTGGTGACGGCCTTGGTGCCATGGTAGAGCCAAGCAACCGTTGAGCAACTTCTATCCAGCACTAGTACTTAAACGACATGCAGATAACCAAAGTCAACAACTACTCTTCCTCCGAAGATACTACATAAAATGCCTTGTAATTTTTGAACCTGTCGACGGCAGCGTCGCCAGCTTTGAAGGCAGTCGTGGAGAGACTGCCGGGGAGGAGGAGGCGGACGGAGGTCCGGATCTCCTGGGGCCGATGGTGGACTTCTTGTTGTAGCGGGCGAGCTTGCCGGCCTCGGCGGCGAGCCTCTCGAACATGTCGTTGACGAAGGAGTTCATGGCGGCCATGGCCTTGGAGGTGATGCCGAGCTCCTTGTCGTGCACCTGCTTGAGCACCCTGTAGATGTGGACCTTGTAGGTCTCCTTCCTCCTCTTGCCCTCCTTCTGGTCCCGCTTCTTGCCGCCGCCCGCCTTGGAGGACGTTTCGCCCGCCGGCAGACGCTTCTCGGCCACTAGCTTCTTCCCGGCAGTTGCCTGGGGCTTCTCGGCCGCCTTCTCCGTCGCGGGCTCCTTCTCCACGGCCTTCTTCCCGGCCGCCTTCTCCGCCGCGGGCTCCTTCTCCGCGGGCTTCTTCTCGGCCGCCTTCTCCGCTGCGGGCTCCTTCTCTGCGGGCTTCTTTTCGGCCGCCTTCTCCGCCGCGGGCTCCTTCTCCGCCGGCTTCTTCTCCGTCGCCTTGGGGGCCATCGCTTGTGCGGGACGGTGGTTGTGGCTTTTGGTGGTGGTTTGCGTTTCGTGCGTAGTGGACGTGGGAAGGAGGATCATGGCGGATGGGTTTATAAAGTGGGGAGACGTGGGCGCTGATTGGAGGAGGGGATGGTGGCCCGGATCGGTGGGGTCGTGTGGTGGGACCGTAGGATGCGTCCCGCGCTGTCTCACGTGGACGGACGGATGTGCTTCCGCTTGGATCGCTGGCCTGGCAAAAATGGTCGCGAGAACGGTTGAGCACCTCTTTTTTTTTTTTTGAGCCCATAACCTTCGTTTCTTTACTTTCCTTTTTCTTTTCTGAGCCGAGCACCATCCCTTTGGGATACCATGAATTTGTTTTTTGTTTACTTCACTGTGTATTATTATTTTCAAATATCAAGAATAATAAATATTCATTTCGGGACTGTTTTGAGCTGAACAATTTTCATGCCGTTTTGAGCCACATTGAGATGTTTAAACATCATTTTTACGTAAGAACATAATGGTGTCAAAGCTAGGATAAACATAAGAACGAATTTCCTTTGCAACAAATCTAAGCTAGTAAGATGAAGGAAATAGAACAGGACAGATCATTTCCATATATGTCTATATATCTTGTACACTGAGAAAAATAGCACCTGACTACTAAACAAAACTACAATGAGTTTAAAGAGAAAAAGGGATATAGTCAGTTTTGTTTCGGAAAGGAAATACAACCAATTCATTGCCGCCGATTTGATCAGATAAAATGTGGAGGAAGAAGTGGACGATGACCACAGTAAAGGCGACTCTGATTCACGAATTTTCAATCACAATACGTTAGGCTACAACAGGGGGGCACACGTGGCAGGACCGGACGACATCAGAGCATCGACCCGGCGCCACACGTCATGACGCGGAGGACGGACGTGCCGCTAGGCGCCATTATAAGATCGACGAGGTCAATCTCACCAACCTGCCAGCCGGCCGTTGTGCCTAGGGAACTGCTGCTAGGATGCCACCGGCAACAGGAGCACATCGTCGCCTGAACTCAGCCGCTTCCTAATACGTCGTCGTGGGGGCTTGGTCAAAAGGTAACAACTAGAGATCTGGTGTCGTCAAAGCCGCTCGAGAGACAGGTTGGCGGAGGAGAGTAGTCGCATGGAGGTGGAGTATGGGGTAGACATGGTCGCCAAAGCTAGTGCCAGGCGCTCCTCGAAACACTACCTAACCACACACGTTGACCACAATTGCCACCGTCTAGACTCCCCTCCCCGCTACCACTGAGGAGACATTGCTCTACATGTTGCCTCACCCACGATTCATCCTCTGTCTTGGTGGAAAGCAAGCTAGTGTGAATCATCATAGTCGGAGGGGGCATTGCGGTGGCTAGGTCGTCGCTGATGACGAGCAAGCACATGGACATGATGGAGGAGTCCCCCTTGCACCACCTAGCTGACAATGAGGGTCATGATGACGATGGTGGTAGGGCAAAAGGCAAACTACTTCCTTTGTTCCCTAATATAAGACCTTTTAGCCATTTCTTAATTCGTATGTATATACACACATTTTAGTATGTATGTTCACTCAATTTAGTATGTATGTAGTCAATATTTTGAAATGACTAAAAGGTCTTATATTAGAGCACCGAGGGAGTAATATATAACCAATTACACGACATCGAGACGTGAGCATGCGCTCGGGATCAGGAGGAGCCAAGTAGTGAGAAGTGAGAGAGTGAGTTCCCACGTGTGTTGACAAAATATGAGTGACATTAACACACATAGGTACCATGAAAATAGGTTTTACACAAATGTATATGTATCTTTTAGTAATATGTCAAGTACCAGAAGTAAGTGATTGTAATATGACAAGTACCGATGGAGAAAACATTTGTCGTAACATGTTGACGACCTTGAGGAAGCCACGGTGAAAACGAAGCATCGATCAGGTCAACATTTGAGAGATAAAAACTAAAAAAATGAATTTAGAAGAATCTTTGATAATGTCATACCATTGGATGCATGCCTCGAAAGGAAGGTGTGGCACCGAAGACATTTCTGAGTTTTGTTGTTCAAGTCACTAACTTGGAGCTAGCAAATTGTCCTAATCTGTTTATTATCCGAATATCCATACAATAAAACAATGAATGCCATGATCGGCAAATTATTTTTGAAATATTTAAGTAATTTTCCATGTTGCATGGCTATTCACATATGCAAGAATTGTATGATGGCTCTCTTCCAGCTTCTGGATGCGACGGTCTTTCTGTCCGCTTCTTCTCCGTGTGGTGAAGCGGCTACCGATGTTTGGCCTCTTGGTCTTTAAGCTTCTCGTTGAGGAGCTGTGCACGTTAGTGATGTGCTTCTGTCGAGGTTTAGGGCGTCGGGCTGCGCAACATGGGGAGGGTTAAGGGTGCCCAAGTAGCTGCGGAGGAGCCGAACCCCTGTCCATGGCATCGGCCGGAGAGCCAAGGGGACGGCGACGTGCAACGGATTCTGGGAAGTTCAGGACACAGCCTCAGCGCAGCACGCGGCCATGGAGTTCCAGCCGCCGGACCGTCGCTCTGGGAGGGAGTGGGTTGGGACGAAGAGCCGAACCCTCGTCGGCGGCGAGGTCGTCTGCTCGCCCCTCAATCTATTGCTCTATAGTCCAGTTAGCGTGCAATGCGCAGTGTGAATGAAAGTACTTATCGGAATACAAAAAGCTTTGTTATTTAGAAGATTAATTAGGAAAATAAAAGTAATTGGATTGAAACTAATGGACGATATGGATGTCTACAACACCTATGCAGTAATACTTTGACTGCAGAGGAACCGAGACCAATCCAACTGGAGCTTGGATTCAGGAGTTTGGGGGTCTTCGAGATGAAGATTTCTAGTAGTTTCGTGTTTTGAGTATGTGGGAATTACTTCATGTATCTTTCATATAGAGAATTTTCCAAACTTATGATTAGGTTGATAATCGATGTTTTTGTCTGATGTATCAGTTTAGTGGAATCCATAGGATGGTTTGGAACCGGCAAAGTCATTAGCGCTGCTATACACACGACCAATATGCAGCCTGCCTGCACGATTCATACGTGGCAGCTTAAACAGCAAGCTTATATGCAGGAGTGCAGCTGGGGGATTTTTTTTCAAAACTATAACTTTTTGTGCAGCAAATTCGGAAACTATAGCACTAAACGCGAAAAAATCAAAACTATGACCCCATCGGCCTCGCGCTGGCCGAAGAGGTTGTTTTCGGCCCGGGTTTGGCCGAAAAGGACTTCTCGTCCAGGCTTTGACCGAAGTAGGGCTCGGCTGGGCCGAAGAGGTGGTGTTGGTGGCGGGCAGGCCGAAAATCGTAGCTTCGGCCCACGCGAGGCCGAAGTGGGCTCTTTCGCCAGCGGGCGGCGAAGAGCTCTTCGCCAAGAGTTGACCAAGAGTTCGAGATAAGGCTCGCCAGGCCGCCTCCTTCCTCCGCTGCTCAGACTGCTTCCTCCTCTCTCTCTCGTTCTTCTCAGAACCTCACAAGCTCATACCGATCTCCACCACTTTGCACCCATTTTCACATCCAAGACACAGAATAGATAGATCATACCATTCTCCAACAGCCTACGGTGTTTTTTGGGTATGGGATAGTTTTTTCTGCGTTTGGTGGGTGGAGCCATGGTGGGGTGGAGAAGGTGTGGTTGGGAAGGAGGTGGTGGTGAGGAGGAGGAGCTGCTGTGGACGAGGAGGTGTGGCTTGGGGGGTGACCGGAGTTGAGCCTCCGGTCGTTGAGGGGGCGGCGCTGCCGTTGTCCTGTGGTGCAAGTACTCCGCGAGGTGGCCGGTGCCGCTGAGTGAAAGAGAGGAGCAAGAAGCTAGGGACACACGCTTCGAAGGTATAACCCGCCATCACAAATTTTCTCTGAATTATATATTTTAATTAGTTTAGATAAGTCATATTGTGAAGTGCAGTGTTAATATATTTGTGGAGGCATTTTAGTGCATAGTTAGTGTAATGGGTAATATTAGTCTTTGTTGTGATTAATGAGAGGATGACAATGTCTGACAGGTGAAAATGTCTGAATCAAGAACTGACTGTTTACTACGGGCGCTGGTAATGTTCGATATAATGAGTTGGGGTTGATCTTAGCGAGTTTAAAAATGGCGTCATGACACTAGCTGACCTGCATGACCGGACATTAGATGCTTGAAGTACTGGTTGACAACTAGTTTCGGTCTGGATCTTGAAGTATGTTCTGTCAGTATTCATGCATTGTGGACCAAATCATGTAAAAATGTCAAGTGGGAGTTGATGCCGGTAGATAGGAGCCAGCATTGGTTGTCCCTGTTAAGACGCTGCCGAGACCGAAGAATCCACCCATATGCACTTGTGCAACCTGTGCCGAAGGAGGAGAATACCGTATAACTCCACATGGGTATGAACCCGGCCAAGTCATTGAAGTGGCTAACGAGATTGTTTTATCCGGTCACAGCCACAAGATGTGGATGCTAGCCAACCCGAGAAAGAGTCGACTATGTGCCACACAATGTTTGTGGTCCCGATCATCGCGTAGTAGCCAATGATAATATTAGCTGGTTCTGGTTTTGCTGATGGGGATGAGGAAGGGGATGAAATGCAGGGGTGATGGAGGAAGAGGACGAGGATGGATTGGTGGAGGAACTGGATTCTGAAAATTCGAGGATGAAGTTGAGGTACCGATTCATACGCATGGGAGCAGGACATATCCACCGGCCTTACGGTGAACGATGGCCATGAGACTCCATGGCAGTATAATCTGAATAGGGGCTATGTTTGATACAAAGAAAAAATTGAAGTATGCGGTGATAAAGTGGGCTATGTCTACGCAGAGGGTTTTCAAGACACACATATCAAGTCCAACAAACTATACCGTGAAATGTGTTGAAATAGGTTGTCCAGGGAAGGTGGACGGCACGCGTCAAGTATGACATCCACTGGGTTGTCACCATTGTCATCCCACATAATTGTGTGAGGAAGAACCTGCTTGGTGAAGCATCCGAACCTGACTTCAAGTCTCATTGCGCAACTCATGTATACCGAGATAGTAGAGAAGAAAGATATGGAAGCAAAACACATCCGCATAGCAGTGAAGGTCGGATGAAATTATGTCATTCCTTATGGGAAGGCTTGGAGGGATAAGGTAAGGCTATGGAGGAAAGGTTTGGGACGTTCTTCACTCATATGATAATGTTGTCATCTCCTGGGCATCTTGAAGGAGAGGAATCCGGCACTTATGTGAACGCATACAACACATGAGGTTGCTGAGTATACCAGATTTCAAGGTGTTGAAACGAGTGTTCTTCTCTTTTGGTATGTGCATCGAAGCTTTCGGCATTGTCCTCCTGTTATGTTTGTGGATGGTACATTCCTGACCGGTCAAGATAGAGGGCAAATCCTGACTGCTATTGGTGTGGACGGGAACAATCAAATCATCCCACTTGCCATGGCATTTGTGGAGGGTGAGAACTTTCTCAGCTGGGTATGGTTCTTCCGCCAAGTGAAAATTGCCATCGTGAAGGACCGACCAAACGTATGTGTCATTCATGACAGACATGCTGGTATATTGAAGGTCGTGAAGACACTTCAGAATCCAACAGATGACGAACCAACACCTTGGAGGGACTTGCAGAGCCGGTGGTGCATGCGCCATCTTGGGGCTAATTTTTTCTCACAGTTCAAGAACAAGCGGTTGATGAACTTGTTCAAAAAATTATGCAAGCAGAGCCAGCAGCGCAAATACGAATTTATTTGGTCAAAACTAGATGAGTTTACTAAGAAGCAGGTCCGTGCGAGGAAGAAAATGGAACAAGATCAAGTTAAATTAGCAGCACTCATCATGGAGCTAGAGGAGCCAGAGGTCTTTGTGACTTGCCAGCAATTGACCCTCCTAATACTACAAGAAAGAAGGGAAGGGCAATAAAGAATTTTTCTGAGTGGATAGAGAAAGAGCCTCCAGTGAATTGGTGTTTGCTGCATGACACACATGGAGCTAGGTATGGCCACATGACAACCAATCTTGCAGAGGTGTATAACTTTGTGCTGAGAGGGAATAGAGCATTGCCACTCACAGCTATTGTGGAGGCTGTATTCCATGGCACTTTGAGATATTTTAGAGAAAGGCACGAGTTAGCAAAGAAGCATATTGAAGATAATCAGAACACACCTTATTGTAGCCATGTCATGGAATACATGGCAAAGAAGATAGAGAAAGCAAAGAAGCACACTGTCAGACTCATAGGGAATCAAGAAAGGAGGTATGAGGTTCAGCTTCCTACCGATGGTTTTGGTTCTGGAAATGAGGTGAAGACACACAAGGTAAAATTTGGAACGGAATTTTATCCAACGTGTGAGTGTACATGCAACAAACCGAAGTTGTTGCACCTACCTTGCTCTCATGTGTTGGCTGCCTGTGGCCAGATAGAGTTGGATGCTATCTCCTTCGTGTCCCCATACTATTTAAAAGAGGCAGTGCTCAACACCTGGACAGGCGAGATGACAGGGTTTAGAGTCGTCGGCAATTTCAACAAGGTAAACGACGGTGAGAGAGTATACATCCCGCATCCAGACCTTCGGCGAACAAGTAGGGGCAGACGGAAGGCCCGTCGCATTCGGAACGATATGGACGGTCTGAAGCTGGTGGAGCAACCAGGCAATGTTTGTTATACGCGGCTTATGGGCATAGGATGAAATATTGTCCCGACCTGAACAAAGATGGTGCTTCCGCATCGACGAGTGCTTCCACATCGACGGCTGCGACAACAAGAGCAAGAGGCGGACGTGGTCGTGGCAGTCGAGGCCGAAGGGGCGGACGAGGAAGAAATAACTCACAAGCTATATAATGTGTCGTGGTGGGTTTTAATATGTCGTGACTATGTTTTAATTTTTAATATGTCATGACTATGTTTTAATATGTAATATGTCAGGACTATGTTTTAATATGTAAATCCTCATGGACTTTGTTTTAATTCGTTATATGTCAGGACTATGTTTTAATTTGTAATATGTCAGATTTATGTTTTTATTTGCACCTGAGATTTGTTGTTTGAATTGCAGATATGTCTTTGTATCCGTTGCTTAATGACAACATCGATAGAAAGCACTGGGGCGCCCTATTGGAAGCGGGCAACAACTTAGACGTGTTGGTCACTCGTACCCCAAAGACTAACTGGCTGATACACGATTCATGGTTGATAGGTATGTGTGCATATAATGGAGTCCATATAATGACTTACTATGTTTGACATACTTTTCATAGCCGCTAACAATCTTTTTATTTTGTAGGTTAAGTTGGGCTGGACTTCTACCCTTGGCACGGCTGGTTGAGGGTACATTGAATGAGTGGATTGATGGTCCGGACTTAGATGAGGCAGGTGAACCAGTGTAGTTACACAAGAAGCAAGTGAAACGTTTCTCTTACGACAAGTCACTCCTTACCTGCTTAGTAGATAGATGGAGGCCAGAGACACATACGTTTCACTTTCCATGGAGAGAGATGGCGCCTACTTTACAGGATGTGTCGTACTTGTTGGGATTACCTCTGGTCGGTGCTGCCATAGGTCCCTTAGAGGCAGAATCTGGGTGGCAAACAGCGATGCAGACGCGTTTTTTGGCTGCGGTCCCGACTGCTAGGCCATAGACAACGATCCTCATGGACCTCTTTTTAGATGGTTGAGCCAGTTTCAGGTAACCATCACGGCCACTTAAACAAATGTTGTTTTTTAGTTGCCCGATTTTCATACAATTATTACGTTTCTATGTAGATTGTCTCGTTAGGATATCCCGATGTTCAGTTGTCGGAGGCACAGATTGACCGGTCCCTAGAGGCATATATTCTTTGGCTGTTCGGCAAGACGATGTTTACGGAGAACCACGTGACCACTGTCGATGCACGACTCATCGGTATTGCACGAGAGATAGCTGACGCACGTTGCCCCGCGGATATTCTACAGAGGAGTTTTGGTTCTGCTGTGTTAGCGGCTACGTACATAGGCCTGTGCAAAGCTTGCTTGTTGAAGTCTAGAAAATCTGGTGTTGTTGGATGTCCATTATTGTTGCAGCTCTGGTCATACGAGAGATTCCCTATTGGACGACCCTATGTCTACGTTGATAAACCTTTTGGTTTGGAGGACTTAGCTGGGGCTTATGTGCCTGCTATCGGCGACTTACCTACTATGGGATCTGTTTGGGCACGGCGAGAGGTACTTTTATATTAAGTAATAATTAATTCAATTATTTCTTGCCATTCAATAGTATTACTAATGCTTATTTGTTGTCATGCAGAGACAGTTTGCGCATAGTCAGGTTAGGGGATGCTACCCGTCCTTCACGGCGCAGTTTGATAGTTTGCACGAGGATCAAGTTATCTGGGAGCCATACTCGGCTGAGGCTATATCATCGAGGTACCCAGTTGGGATTTCTGGATTGTGCACTAGAGATCGGCATTTTTGGATGACCAAGGCCAAGTTGGTGTTCGATGTGACGGTTGAGGAGATGTCTCTTCATAGGGTGATGAGACAGTTCGGTCTATATCAAGAGCCTGAGATTCCAGATATTCCACACTTGCCAGACCACGTGCACAAGTAAGTACTAATACTATTTTAGTTGTCAGCTTTATATTCATAATATACCTAATCATGTATCGCGCATGTCAATATCAGGGACAGTCGCCTAGGAGGAAACAAGTCCATGGCTTACTGGCTTAAGAGCATTACCCCTTACGTTGACGAATGGACTACCGCTACGACAAATACCTGGGGTGAGGTTCGGGCCTTTAATCGAAATGTTCGGGTTGTATCTGCAGCGTTACCGGCATACAACAAGGATCTACTTGGTTCCATCAGCTACTCTGATCAGATCGAAGCCCCTCTCACCAAAGGATATGTACCCAATCGCCTCTGTTAGGGAACCTTACACCACGCGGTAAATGCCTTGGTTCTTATATGTTGAGTCTTTTGTTAATCTGGACATATTCGCTTGGGTGTCTATTCGTGGTGTCTATCATACAACGAGGATATAATTGGTTAAATCTTCATCTACAGGGTGGCTTGACAATACAGGCGCGAGAGGAGGTTTCCGCTTTAATGCGGCGCTTTTAGAGGGGAGAAACTATCCCACCGCGAGAGGGTGTCTCATGGTTGAGGCGTCTTGATGACAAGCTACGCGGGATTTACGCAGCTGTTACGTGTAGACGGTCTTCGGATGTTGCACTTCCTCCTCCAAAGACATCGTCCGCCACGCCCCTCTGTACATCATTCGTAACCCACGACCTCTGTGCACCGTGACGCTCACAACCACGACCTTCGTGCACCGTGCGTAACCTCATCCTTCACAGCCGTGGAGCTCTTCCCGCATGAGCCACCTCCTTCACAGCCGAGGAGCTCTTCCCGGCATGAGCCACCTCCTTCACAGCCGAGGAGCTCTTCCGGCATGAGCCACCTCCTTCACAGCTAGGGAGCGCCATCGCATCAGCAGATGGAACTAGGTAACCCTACTCACTACATTCTTTTCAACAGAGTAGTAATCGTTCATGCATTTGTATCAATTTTACATGTTTTACTTTACGCAGCGGCGACCGATCATAACTGTTCATGCATTCAGAGCAGTCACCCATCCTTAGTGGTGGTGCTGATTACTTTGAGGGCGACCGCGAGGATGATGACCATGCTACAAACATTTATGGCTTCTCGCAGACAGTGTTTCACACTCCACCACCACCACCGACGCAGGAGACATGCATCGTGATGCAGGCGAGGTTAACTATGGTCGTGGTTATCGCGAGCCTCGCCCACCGCCTCGGCGCTTATCGCCTTCCGGTCCTCGCCGAGGAAGACCTGCACTCGCCGCCCCCGCAGTGATATGCTTATCTATCTATGTATGACTCATTATCTATGTTAGTTTCAGACTATTCGCATATGCGTGTCAGTATTTATGTATGAGACATGCTTCATGTATGTGTTATTATCGCACTTTCTTCTATCTGATCAGGAGACATATATTATTTTATGTATGCGAGAGACATATTACTATTAATTCGCATTCTTATTCCAGTTACATTTCCAAATATATTACAACCGATAATTAAGATACAAATACATCTGAATGAAACGGTACAACTGGAATACATCTTACATACTACATGAAGTCATCATCGTCATCCTCCGTTGCTGCAGCCCTCTTGCCCTTCGACGATGCGGTCCTCTTGCCCTCCGTCGATGCAGAACTCTTGCCCTTGCTGGATGCAGAACTCTTGCCCTTCGAGGATGCAGAACTCTTGCCTTTGGACGATGCAGAACTCTTGCCCTTCGACGATGCAGAACCCGCAAGCGGCGGCATGAAGATATCTTCGTCGTCCTCACTCTCCTCAGTCCATAAAAATGTATTCTTTGCCGCAGTCCTTCTGAAAGTTTCACTCTTCGGCTCCACCACCTTCTTCCACCTTTCATGCAACCTAAGAAGTTCTTGACGTACCTCCTCATAGGTCCTTTCAGCCACCTGCACCCACGTAATTGGTGAGCCAACTCATTCATTATGGTGTCACTACCGTGAGTTCGTCCCATGGAACTATCCTATTTGTCCATCCCGAAATCGGTAACTAGACTCGGAAGAGTGCTGCTCATCCCGGGGTGAAAACTACGATCGAATGGATAATGGGACATCTCGACTACACTTCACCGAATGGTTATCCACCTTCATCAAGGGGGTTTTATAGATACAGAGGAGAAAATGGCGGAAAGAATAATCATGCGGTATGGCGGAAAGGGTTGGCGGGGAAATAAGGCGGAAGGGATTGGCGGGAAACGGGTGGCGGGAACATATGGCGGGAAGGGGTTGGCGGGAAACGGGTGGCGGGAACATATGGCAGGAAGGGGTTGGCGGGAAACGGGTGGCGGGAACATATGGCGGGAAGGGGTGGCGGGAACATTTCAAAGATGAGCCATGCAACTTCCTAGATGAGACCAAGTAGTACTTTTCGCCTAGACTTGACCAAAAAGTCTATTTCGCCTGATTGACCAAAATGTAACTTTTCGACCAGATGCCCCACTCTTCGGCCTAGTGATGGCCGAAAACCCTACTTCGGCCTAACTGTGGCCGAAAACTTTTACTTCGGCCAAAGAATGGCCGAAAAGTGCTACTTCGGTCAGAAGATGGCGGACGAGCTACTAGTTTTGGTTTTTTTGCATTACGTCCTATAGTTTCTGAAAATGCTATAAAATATATCACAGTTTTGAAAAAAAATCGCAGCTGGGGAGGCAGTGTCGTTCGGAGGTCGTGCGGGAATTGTCGTCCGTGAAGCAATTTCGCAAATGTTTTGACCTGCAGCCCGCCTCACCAGAGATGAAATCTAAGAACCACGTCACCGATCCGCGCCCTCACTCTCCCGGATCACCATCTTAGCCTTCCAATCCCGTATAGATCCAACGGCAGACTGCGCCCTCCCCCTTGTTAAATCCCCTTTCGATTCCTCCCGACTCTCACCACCAGCAGCCGCCGGCACCACCGCTCCTCCATTTCGATCCAAATCACACATCAGCTCCAAGGAAGCCGTCAGCCATGTCCGGCCGCGGCAAGGGCGGGAAGGGGCTGGGCAAGGGCGGCGCCAAGCGCCACCGGAAGGTGCTGCGGGACAACATCCAGGGCATCACCAAGCCGGCCATCCGTCGTCTGGCGCGGCGTGGCGGCGTGAAGCGCATCTCGGGGCTCATCTACGAGGAGACCCGCGGCGTGCTCAAGATCTTCCTGGAGAACGTCATCCGCGACGCCGTCACCTACACCGAGCACGCCCGCCGCAAGACAGTCACCGCCATGGACGTCGTCTACGCCCTCAAGCGCCAGGGACGCACCCTCTACGGATTCGGCGGCTAGGCCGCGCCGGTCCAGGCCAGGAGGATCCGTCTCGCACCACCGGATTAGTACTAGTAGCTACGCGTTGTCTGGTGGTGGTGTTCATGTCCTTGTGTAATGGCCGCATCTCGCTGCTGTTTGCCCTGGACTTTGTTGTTTGGATGTACTGACGGAATGGAAATCGCAGCATTTTACCCCTGAATTCGTATGGAATCTGTGGCTCAGACGATGTTTGTTCGTGCGTACGGTCAGATATTACCAGTGCTTTCTTCAATCCCCATTGCCTCGTTTTCTAAATTTCTGCCCCCAAATCCTGTTTGTGTTGGCTTCAGTGTTTGCTGGATTCTCAAACCAAATCTTATTTTGTTGGCTTCAGTGTTTTGGTGGATTCAGGCTGAAGAAGGTCAAGTGCTGGGAGTTGTTTTGTTCCTCTATCGTGATGCAGAACTTGTAGTGCTGGAGTTATATCCCTAGCTAGAATGTGTTTGAGCTACCTGTGATGTCAAACTTGTGCAGTATGTGCCCATGTTGGTTCAGTGGAGTAGTACATTTTTTTGTTGAACTATTTGTTATGTTGTGACTTGCGTACTATCAAGTTATTAGTGTTAACTGGTGAAGCGTTAAACATGTGTTTGGTGCTGATTGGTGAAATGTTGCTGCTGTTCATCTTTTTAGTCAGTGTATCCTATAATTGGTTTTTCTTTTGTGAAAACTCCACTCGTGTATTGATCAAATAACAAGAGTCATACAATCGTTTATTACATAACTAGCCACGCAGGGCGGAACAGTATTTCAGGAATTGAACCCGCAAATTTACCAATTATGAGTTGGGCGCTTTAACCATTCTAAATTTAGCTATCTCATGCGTCGTCATATTAGCCTGTCAATCTACAATCTTCAGATCCTTAATAAACTTAGCAACGCTGATTGCTTCCTTTTTTAGATCCACCTGTCAAAGGTTTTTTTTTTGCAAGAAAAGATGCAGCAAAAGAGTAGTCAATTTTCAAAATAATTGGTTTGAGAAGAGTGGTACTAATGTATATTCTGGCCAGACACGCACGAAGTTTCGCTTCATCCGCACCAGAGCACACATGAATAAAATCCCATGATGAAACCAGGACTTCTTCCAGATAATTCCTGGCGATAACCCCAACGCTAGCTGATCCTAAACTCTCCACGAAGTTAGCATCAACATTTACCTTAATATACTCCGGATCCGGAGGCTTCCAAAGAGCACGGTCAGTTTTGACGGACTAACGTACTTCCCGTCACCAAGCACCCCCTTACCCTTTTTGCTTAAATACACTTGCAAACAATTGTAGGCAGTCGTGAATGTTTTCCAATAATTTTTCACGAAGACAACAAAGGCGGTCATAGATTCTTTCCCTTTTCCAAAAATCAGATCATTCCTCAGGTGCCAAGCTCTCCATAATATAAATAAAACTTGCTCGCGAACCAGCGACCCCAGTTGATCAAGTAGGATGAGGAGCCAGTCCGGCCCCGTAAATTTGAACAACTCCTCACCCGGAATATTTCACACTTCCCCCAAGGCGATACGCAAAGCACGCGCCTTAGGACAGGTCACAAGGGCATGGAAAATACTCTCATCTTGAACACCACAAATAGTGCATAAACCCAAGACGGGTTACCCTATTTACCTGTACCACCAACTTGTTGGTGGCAGCTCTCCAAGCAGAAATTCTAACTTTTTGCGGGACTTTAGCCTTCCAAATAACATCCCACATTCTTCTTTCCTCATTAACTGCATTGCTAGAAATTCTTATCTCCTCGCTGCAATCCTTGAGATTTAACGCTAGCTTGTACGCATTTTTAACAGAGAACATCCCACTTTTCTCATAGTGCCAAGCAACAAGACCCCCCTCCCCCACAGATGCATTTTAAGATCTCTTCAGCATCATGATGAAAAAATAGCTGCCTAATCAAATTTTCTTTCCATGTTTTAGTCCCGCTCATGAATAATTTCGACATCCATTTCAGTCTAGTACGCTTCTTTTTTGCTATAGCTTTTAGGCCCGAATTTCTTGGAAGCCAATTATCTCTCTAGATGTTAACATTGTTGCCATCGACCACTCTCCATATGACCCTTTTTTTAACAGTTCCAATCCATGCATAATACCCTTCCAATTCACCGACGTGGCTTGCGGGAAAACCGTATCCAATATATGACCATTGGGATAATATTTTGCCTTCAAAACCATAGCACACAACGAGTTCGGGTACACTAATAACCTCCAGGCTTGCTTAGCTAATAGAGCTTGATTAAATAACCTTAGATCACGGAACCCCATGCCGCCCTTACTTTTTGGTTTTGTTAGTTTATCCCAAGCTAGCCAATGTGTTTTCCTTCTATTCCTCTTCGACTCCCCACCGGAGATTCCTTATAATCTGAGCAAGTTCCTCACATAATGAGACTGGGAATTTAAAAAGTCCCATGGCTGAGAGCGCTTGTAGAATACCCTTAATTTGATATTCCTTTATACCAACTAGAAGCATACTTTTCAATCCAATCTGACGCTCTTTTTAAAGCCTTATCCTTGGTCGCCTGAAATTTTTCAACCTTCATTCTATCCTCAGGCACTGGTAATCCAAGGTACTTATCCTCAAAAAGATCAGCGGTAATTTTGAGAATAACCATCGTAGACACCTGATCCTCCATACTGCCCTTTTTACCAAATTTAATGGAGCACTTATCTGGGCTCAGAAGCTGACCAGTTCCCTTCTCATAAACCGACAAAATATTTAATGGTTAATGCTTGATCAATGGACCCCTTGAAAAATAGAAGGCTATCATCCGCAAACAAAAGATGTGAAATACCTGGACCTTGTCTGCTTAGCTTAAACTCTTTAAGAGCACCTTTCTCACAAGCATCCTTTAACAACAAGGAGAGTGCCTCAGTCACAGAAAGGAACAAATAAGGTGATAAAGGATCCCCTTGCCTATAATTGATGTTGATTTTGTTGGTGAGTAGTGAATTTTATTTAAAACTGTTTGCTGATTGATACAACAGAGGCAGGCATGCCTGCGGCAAAATTTACCCGTACGCGGCGGGCATGGCAGAATTTTCTGCCTGGAAAGGCAATTTTTTACCTCACGGGCACGAGCTCTACTCATGCACGAGCACCATGGTGCCCCACTGCCATCCATAAAATAACTATAACACAATACTACGTAGCAATTTCAGATTTTTGAGGCATTGAGCATTTATACAGATACACTAGTCGATTAAGCATCTTCAAGATCCAAGGCCAGAACAAGAATTCTGAAAGGCATATCAAAGAGGAATTTCGAAACACTACACAAGGTGGGAACGGTACTACAAGATCAAGTCGAATGCGAAAACAAAGTGCAAGAAGAGTCCAACTCCAAGGCATTCAAAAATCTCCTAAACAGTTCCTAGGAAGCATGCAACAACCAATACGAGAGTAAATATAACTACTCCAACCTATGCATGGTATCATCACCATCATTGTCCAACACGGTGTATCACATTGAATGCATTTGGTAGACTGCACTAGGCTCAGGAGGGCCGATGGATGCAATTTTGGCCCATTTGGTTGTCTAAGTTGCATCAGAATTTTGTCGCACACGAACCTTAAAGTATCTCTGGGCTTGGATCTGGAAGAACGCTCGAATCAGTCCTTTTTTCAGAGCCATACCTGAGCGATGCAACTCGAGGCGGTTGCGCGTGCGGGGACACGGGGAAGATGGCATGTAATTTCTCGAAGTGGTGCCATAAATACTCTGACCACTCTCTCGCCGCTCACTCTCCCCTCTCTCCACTCTCTCATCGATGGCACACGCACAAGATCTGGACGGCGAGCATCAGAACCAAGATCTGGACGTCAAGCACCGACATCGAGCAACGTCTTCATCACCCCTCAGGCACGCGTCTGTCAATGGCAGTAAGTCCTCTATCCCCGATGGTCGATTTACGCATCAATTATACCATTCACACACTCGAATTAGGCATCGAATCTACTTCTAGGCTTCGAGGACTGAACAAAGCATACCCTATATATTGGGGGTTTGAGCGGTTTGAACAGGATTGCGTACGATTTTCACTACTGGGGGGGGGGGGGGGGAGCCCTGTCCAGTCAAATCCACCAATATTCTAAATATTCGATTCGAAAGTTTTGTTTGAGTGTGGGGTTTATGATGAGTTCATCCTTAAGGTACTTCTTAAAGATATGATCATTTCTAATGAGCCGAGGCCAAATGTTGATGGTCACATGGTTAGGTTTTCCGCACCGCATGTCATAATAATGTTGGGGCAATATGTCTATTGGGCAAAACTAAAGTTTTGGTTGGTGAATTTTGTGTCATTTTTTTATGACCAGCAAACGGCCCGTGCGTTTCAACAGGACAAAAAAAATCATAATCTCCAATGTCCATGACAAAATTTTGCTGCATCACCGAGATACACTATCACTCTCATTTTCGTGAAATCGTGAACAATGTTTGAAAATCATGAACATATTTTTAAACTTGTGAACATATCTGAAATATTTTTGCAGATTTTCAAATATTTTATAAAATCATGAACTTTTTTGAATTCATGAAAAATTTGTAATATTTCCAAACATTTTTTAAAAATCGTGGAATTTTTAAAATATATTTCCTGGATAGGCGAACATTTCTAGAATCGACCAATATTTTTTGGAATTTTTTGATGAAACAGTTTTTGAAACTCATGAACATTTTTTTGATTTAATGAACATTTTTTGAAAATGCATGATCATATTTTGAATCAGCGAACATTTTATGATTCAATAAACTATTTTATAAGTCACAATAGTTTTTATTTTTTAGGATATTTTCAATTCATAAACAATTTTTGAATTGGCGTAATTTTGTTCAGTTTCATTAACATTTTTAATACACGAATTTTCCAAAAACATTATGAACATTTTTTATTTGCTGAACATTTGTTTTCAAAATTTCGTGTATGTGAACATTAAAATCCCAAACATTTTTTAAAAATCTCGTACATTTTATGAATCCACATATGTTTATGGATTATTAAACGATTTATTTCAAAATTCCCATTTTTTTATTTTTCGGACATTTTTGAATTTTAAATTTATTTAAAGTAGAAAAAACAAAGACGGAAAATAAAAACGCAAAATAAAAAACAAAATTTAAAAACCAGGCCGCCCGGACATGAGCCGGCCTAAAGAGGTGCTCTGTTTCTTCTCTCAGCATGCAGAGCGTAGTATAGATGGTTGCTGCTGCATGGGCCGTCCCCGGCAGGGATTCCCCTGTGTGAAACCTTTTTTTTATCACTTTATTATTACGTATAGATATGCACCACGAAATATTCACGACGGTCCAAAATTATGTTAATGAATTATGACCACAATTTCCATAGCAAATGAATTTTGTTTAGAGAATTGTTCTAAAGTACATGTTGTCGCCATATTGTTATTTGGTGAATCCTGATGTAATTTGATGGCCGGATTTAATATTTGGGAAACCTTATGATATCCTACGAAAATATTAATGCCATTTCACTATGAATGTCGAGTTTAATGTTTACCCGGTGGCAATGACATCTATATTTTTATGTTAATTCCAATGTCATTTTCATAATATATCATTGAGAATTTTAATGATAGTTTTGACACTTATGTTTAATATTGTTATCATTGTCAGCTTTTGTGACAAAAGGTATCATTGTGTCTGATGGCAACCATGATTAGATTATGTTGTCAATTTATTTTAATGTTGGCTATTAATTTAGCCAAGTTCTTCCTGATCATTAGGTGATCTCAGAATGGAACCAACGAGAAGTTTTGATTAGAGATTTAATGACAAAGTTTTTATGGCATACGATGATACTTCGACTAACATTAATTATTTTTCATGTGCCATGTATGAAAAAGTAAGATCCTTTTCATTTTTGCCCAACGGTGATACATGTTCGAATAATAATTAAGCATATCTTTAATTCATCTCATTGCATGGTTAATTCATGCTCGATGTTTTGTTACGATGTTCATAACGTTTCCTCATTCCACCCTTTTTTTTACCAATGAACATTAAGAATTATGCTAAACTTTGGTTTTGGCATGCATGGACCTTATTTAGACAACTTTCCCCACATGAAGAATTAGAGATCATTGTCTCATGTAAGGAATCTCTCAACGTTTCTGCCGCTAATGCTAAAGGATGTTAATCATGATGCTAAGGAAACCATTGGGAGTGGTTGCATAAGTTGTGTGTCAACATGCACATTACTAATTCAAAGGAGGTTAAAGAAAAGACTATTTAGTTTATTCCACTAGCGTTTGGAGATGTCTTAATTCTCCATCTTAATGATGATGTTTGTTTATGCTCCTAGTTATTGGAGAAACTTATTTTTTCCTCTGTATGTAATGGATCACATGATTATGTATGATTTTAAATGTATGGTCAGGTCAACTCCAATTAGCTGGCGTTATTCTCGCCAAGTGGCGAGACAACTTATGTTTTCATTTTATAATCATTATGTGTGTTATGGTACAATTAAGATGTAAGAGAAGTGTAAAATAATGAGACGTCGTCAAAAGTGCAACCTTTTCTATTAGACCACATTTTAGAGGGAGAATGGATGTCTCATTTAAGATGAGGTATCACACTCACCTCTCTTACTCAAACCATAACACAGACTATGATAATTCTCTGATTAAGATGCAACAAGTTTATTTAGAAGAATGAATTAAAATCACAACAATGTTGTAACTCCTTTTATCATGTTTACATCTACTTACTCCCTAGGCCACATTCTGAGAGGGAGAATGGATGTCTCATTTAAGAAGAGGTATCACACTAACCTCTCTTACTCAAACCATAACACAAACTATGATAATTCTCCGATTGAGATGCAACAAGTTTATTTAGAAGAATGAATTAAAATCACAACAATGTTGCAACTCCTTTTATCATGTTTATATCTATTTACCCCCTTATGAATAATATGAAGCACACATTAATGATAAAGTGGCAAGTTTGTGAATCTAATGTCGTTTATGAGTTATGATATTGATGTAATTAAGTTGTGGCTTATGATTATATTTCTAACCAACGTTGTTTGTAATTATGTGCCACACTTCATTAAGTTCTTGTTCGTCTTGTGCCCTACAGTGATGCAGATCAAAACTGAAATGTATACTTTTTAAGACATTAGACTCTAAAGCATGATATATGTTCTATAAGAGTAAAGTAATTACCGGGAACTTGGTGCCTAGGAACACAAATCTCGAGGAGAAACTGACTATCCATGAGATCTTTATTCATGTGCATTAGGTGGATTGAGGATTATGAAATAACTTATGCAACACCTAGGGTCGAACCTCATCACTTCCCTATGATAAATAATGTGGGTGAACATTCATCTTAGTGGCTTGTTGCTATGTAGGGTGCAGGGTACAAGCTATTACAGTTTTCTGGACGAGTTAAATATTGTAGGCTATAAATGGCTTTACAAATCCAAACATGACTCTGAGAGAAATCCTGAAAGGTTAAAAGGATTGTAACCAAAAGTATTGTAATAAAGAGAGAAGAGATTTGTCTTCTGACACCTTTCCTCTTACCGGGATTAAGGAATTTTCAAGATGTTTGTGTCATTACGATGACTTGTTTTTATGTTGACTCAAATTATGAATGTTTACGTGGCTCATCCAGAAGGCTTTGTCATGAAAGGAAAAGGAAGATAAGGCATGTAGTCTGGAGAATTTATGTTATGAGCTAATACAAGCATTGAGACAATGTTACTTTAAGTCTGGGGGAGTAAGTTCTCTACCCCATGTAGATGAAAAGCTCACTAGCTAAACCAAATGTTTTCTATCTTTCAATAATGACAAGAATGATCTTTGTGTTATCTTGTGCACTAATTGCACGGAGATTCATCCAGACATAGGTCCAAAAGGAGTAAAATTCATATTATGATGACATACATGGACAAAGTATGAAATAAATACGTTATCCGCTAGTACTATGTGCTATTAAATTCAAGCGCGATAAAAATGAACATTTTAGTGTCTAAGGAACTAATTTTGAACTAATCGGATAATGTTGGTTACTTATGTTTCAACTGTCAGAAGCACCTTATGTATTAAGTATGAACACACCCGCTTATTTATGATGGTATACTCAGCAAAATTGTGTTTAATCCAGAACTGGACAACTGAAAAAGTCGTTATCAAGCTTTGCAATATATGAAAGGCTATGATTATTACATGCTCATTTAAAATGAGTTTGATAACCTCATAACTGTGGGTCAGACAAACTTTGTTTTGGTGTGGTATGCGGATATTAAGAATTCCATGCCGTGTTACATCCGCACCCTCACACAAGGAGGTTTATCATGGAAAAGCTCCTAAATAACAACCATGGTATCATCACTGATACAAACTATTTGTGGCATGTTAAGTGGCTACTGAGCAGGTTGTATGTCAAAAGAATATTTTTCGTGGAGTTAAGAGTGGTAGACAACATCTCCGAACCAATCACTGTGATTATGATCACACATTTCTCTATGTGAGTAACAACAAGTTAATTGGTGATGCCAAAGCCATTTACATTATATCTCCATTGTGAAAGATAGTCCAGGATCAAACGTAAGGTATTTTACATATAAATTTTGCGGTTCGGCTCACTAAAGGCTCACCACACATTACTTGATGATGATGTTGCCGACATAGGTTTAGGAGCTTTTTGATCCTGCAAATGAGGGCCGTTAAATAAACCAACTCCCATAAAGTACATTGGCACTCATGGTTGACAAGATTTTTTGAGCCCATAACTTCACCGAGCCCAGGAAGATCGCTATGGCTTCTCTACATTTTGTGGGAAACAAGTTCAAGATCAACACGAAGATCGTGAAGAGCCACCCATAGCTACATGGGAAGAGATGAAGAAAGCCATGCACTCAATATTTGTCCCCAAGAATTTCACAAAGGCACTTGTACAAGAAGCTTCAAGGGCTACAACAAGGGACTCATACCGTGGAAAATACTAAAAG
This sequence comes from Aegilops bicornis, assembly GCA_021605145.1. NCBI lineage: Eukaryota > Viridiplantae > Streptophyta > Magnoliopsida > Poales > Poaceae > Aegilops > Aegilops bicornis. The sequence continues at coordinate 68,222,753 of CM038674.1, read as the reverse complement.
GAGATGGAGTCCGCGATGATAAGAGCCAACATAGAATAATCCAGCGAGCAAACAATGGTAGCACATGGAAAAATAAGAGAAGCAAACCATGGCTCGCTTCCTCAGTGGCTTGAAACATCCTATCAAGCATCGCTTCAACGGCTTGAACCATCCTATCAAGTATCGCCGACGTCCAACCGTATGTGACTGGTGAAATTGATGCAACAAGCTAGAAGGGGTCAACATCCTCCCACGGTTGTTACTGTTCTAACTGCTTCCACGCTTGTTAGCCATATGCTGTGTAGTTCAACGAAATTTCCCAATTTGATGTCTGAATTTCTTGTTTCAAGTTCCACCTATGGGCCATGTGTTCTGGTTTAGAGATTGCTCCAGGACTTAATTTTTGGTTCGTCTACACGATGCATACAACAAGATGGGGAGTTTGAGGACCAAACAAGTGCTTCCTGTACACTGTAGGTTTGGGACTTCAATTCAGACGCTCTAACTCTACACTTGTTAGTGCTTTCTCTGATATTAATTGGGCAGGCTGTAATGATGATAGAAAATCAACTGGAGGTTTTGCAGTCTTTTTGGCTCCAATCTTATTTCTTGGAGTCCAGGAAACAAGCAACAATGTCAAGACATAAGCTGAATATAAATCACTGTCTAATGCCAGTGCTGAGATCATCTGATTGGAGTCTTTGCTTGAAGAATTGGGAATAAAGCAACAACGCACCTCATGTCTATGGTGTGATTATTTAGGTGCTACCTACCTATCAGCTAACCATGTTTTTCATGCTAGAACAAAATACATTGAAATAGATTTCCACTTTGTATGAGCAAGAGTTGCAGAGAAGAAGTTGGAAATATGATTCATCCCTTCCAAAGGCTAAGTTGCCTATGGCTTCGCCAAAGCATTGCCAATCAAGCCATTTGAAGCATTCAAGAACAATCTTAATTTAGGATAGTTAAGATTAAGGGAGGGTGTTAGACATAGAGATGTTTGTGCATGTAATCTCAACTCACCTCTATCTCTTTATCCTTCCTATAACAATCTCTCTCTCTACCCCGTGTTACAAACTGAATCCTAGTGATCGGGTTGGAAGCCTTGTAAACCACGGCTGGGGTTGTTCATGCCATCCATCAATAGAAAGTAAACCAAAAAACGAAACATAGAAAAAACAGAAAAACAAAAGCACGCGCACCCGTCAAATGGGCTGGCCGTTTTTATTATAGTTGATGTGTTGGTAAGTAGCGATTTGATTTGAACGAGTTAATGGCAGACTTTGTTTTGGGAAAGTGCCGATTTGCTTGAGTTAATGCATGCGTCAAATGAGCCCATCAAAATTGACTGTTGTCGAGTGAAATGTCACCTGTAAGACGCTCGTGGCATAATATAGAGTTAGACGAGGTGTTGGTGGGAGGTGAGGCGAGACTACCAAGTCCCCCTTTAGGAGTAGAGATATGGGAATGCTTGGTTCCCTGTATGTACTTCTGTTATCTCTTTCATATGAAAATCATATCTTCTGATTGAATGCAATCTTATATATCTCTCCTAGGTCAAGGAAATATTTCATTTTTATTTATTTAATGTATTCACTGAAGGTTGGCCAGGAGTACGTGTATGATAGATTTATATATTATCGAAAGGGAGTACTGATACTTGGCAACGAAATATTGCATGTCTTACACACCATTTTGATACATTTTTTTATTCAATATGATACATTATTAAACCAAGAGAGATATACAGATACACGGCAATGAAATGTTGCATGTCTTACAGACCATTTTGATACATTTTTTATTCAAGATGAAATGTTCATTTGTATAGCACACAGATAATTATAGCGCAATTGTAGGGCACAAAAAATGAAACAGAAAAATGGACAGGCCAACTTTTTCTACAAACTCACCATGTCGAGCACATAAATGGAACAGAAAAAAAGGTAAACTAAAAAATGAAACATAGAAAAAACAGAAAAATAAAAACAAGCGCACGCGACAAATGGGCCGGCCAGTTTTTATTATATTTGACGTTTTGGTAAGTAGCGATTTGATTTGAATGAGTCATTTCAAGACTTTGTTTTGAGAAAGTGCCGATTTGCATGAGTTAATGCATGTGTCAAATGGGCCGGTCAAAATTGGCCATGGTTGAGCAAAATGTCACCTGTAATATGCTCGTGGGCATAATATAGAGTTTGACGAGGGTTTGATAGGAGGTGAGGCGAGACTATCAAGTCCAACTTTAGGAGTAGAGATATGTAAATGCTTGGTTCCCTGTACATACTTATGTTATTTTTCTTTTTTGGGAAAAACATATCTCCTAATTGCATGCGATCTTATATTTATCTCCCAGGCCAAGGAAATATTTCATTTTTATTTATTTAATGTATCCACCGAAGGTCGCACGGACGGGCGGGAGGCGGAAGCCAAATGAAGACAATTGGGTAGTTGGCGCGCGGCTGCCATTTTTACATCTCGAGTGTATGGAGATGCAAATTTACATCATGAGGTGTGGTATTTTACATCTTCGGAAGGCGGTGACGCAATTTTTTTTTACATCTTATCATCTTGGGGGGTTGGGGCCTCGAAGATGCAAAAGTTAATTATTTTTGCGTCTACATCTTCTATTGGGGATACTGTGAGAGGAGCAAACCATAGCTCGCTTCCTTAGCGGCTTAACCATCCTATCAGCCATCGCCTCGACGGCTTGAACCATCCTATCAAGCATCGCCTCGACATGCTTCCAACTGTTGTTACTATTCTCACTGCTTCCCCATTTCATCAGCCATATGCCTTGTAGTTCGACGAAATTTCCTAATTGTACGCATGAATTGCTTGTTTCAATTAAGTTATGTGTTCTAGTTTAGAGGTTGTTGCAGAACATATTTTTTTGTTTGTCTACACGATGTATACAAGATGAAGAGTTCGGGACCAAACAACAAGTGGTTAAATAAATTAGTACGCAAAAAAAAAAGATATCAGTCCCATTGTCAACTACAGTAATTTAATTTGTTTTATACTGTAGGTTTGAGCTATATAACGTGGAGTCACGTCGGCACCGATGAGATCAGCTTACTTTGTGTAACAGTCTGTCAGGCGACGACTTGACCATGGCGATTGCATGAAGTCTACCCGATCGATCAGTTGACCCTTGATTATATACAGAGCATGCAGTGGTGTCCGAGCTATCATTGGCAGAACAGAACCCACCACTGCTCCACCATGCCCACGCCCTCGCGATCCCGATTGCTGCCATTGCCAGTCCTCCTACTCGTTCTTGCAGGTGCAGCAGCCATTGTTGGTGAGCAAGATGAGCAGCAGCCGATCACGCATCCGGGCTGCCCTGACAAGTGCGGCAACATGAGCATCCCGTTCCCCTTCGGCCTGATGCCGGGCTGCTTCCGCGAGGGCTTCCAGGTCATCTGCGACCACTCCTTCGACCCGCCTCGAGCCTTCCTCGCCAGCAGCGGCATGACAACGAACACCATCACGCTCACCGAGACCGACAGCTCGGCGCTCTTCGACACCCCCTATCTGGGCCTGGGGTACTCGTACCCCAAGACCTGGCTGGTCGAGCTCATGGACGTGTCGGTCGACAGGAGCGAGGCACGGGCATACGGCCCCATCACGTCCCGCTGCAGCACCAACGTTACTCACTTCAAGCTCAAAGAAGAGGCCATGAGTCTGGCGGGGCCGTTCGCCGTCTCGGAGGCGCTCAACGCGGTCGTCGGCGTCGGCTGGAGTGTCAGCGTCAGGGACAGCTCGCGCTCCACCTACACGACGACGTTCGCCTGCCGCTCGGAGCTCGCCGCCAGCCATCTCGAGCACGCCAGGAACGGGTCGTGCGCGGGGCGGGGCTGCTGCGAGGCCGCCCTGGGCTCGGAGCCCAGCTACAGCACCGTCGCCGGGGCCGTGCCGGGGGTCAGTGCCGAGAACAACACCCTGTGGAGGACCAGCCCGTGCTCCTACGCTATGGTGATCGAGAAGTCACGCTACACCTTCTCGACGCCGGACCTGTACGGCGACAAGGTGCTGCCGAAGAGGTTCCCCAGGGGCGTCCCCGTCGTGCTCGACTTCGCCATCGTCGGGGACGCCGCTTGCCCTGTGAAAGGCCAGCGGCCGCCGCCGGACTACGCGTGCGTCAGCAACAACAGCCATTGTGTCAACGCGACGGTTGGCCAGTCGAGGTACGCACTCAGCTACGTGTGCAAGTGCTCCGAGCACTACCAGGGCAATCCTTACATCGCCAATGGCTGCAGAGGTTTGTCGAAATGTTTTGATCTCCACAGGTTAATAATTTCCATCCTTGTTTAGACGATTTATTAACTCAGATTTCGTATCTTATCCTTGATTTCAAACTTCTGAAGACATCGATGAGTGCAAGTTCCCAGATATATATTTTTGCTCAAGCAAGGGCATATGTATGAACAGACTTGATGGCTATGATTGTCCATGCAAGCCTGGAATGAAAGGCGATGGAAAATCAGGACACTGTGCAGAAACATTCCCCCTAGTAGCCAAGGCGATTGTGGGTAAGTAAATGGCATGTATATTTATGTATTTGTGCTTAGAAAAATGTTGAATTTTGAGCTTTTCTTTCTAAGAATGTTGTGGTACACTATTCCTGTCTTATTCTCCTACATATCACTAATTTTAGAATGCGTAAATAAGTTTTTATAACTTTAATTGCTAATACACATTTAAGCATTTATTTTTTCTACTATATAATATATTTGCATCCTCGTTTTATTACCAGATCCGTTCTATGGAATACCTTTATTTCATTATTAGCTATTTATACTAACACCAAAAAAAAAAGCTATTTATACTAACATGTAAACATAAGAACTTAGTGTTGGATGTTTATATTGGATAGCTTTTCTTCAAACTTCTTGCATAGCAAGTTAATATATCTAAAACATAAAATTAAACATATTGCAATAGTAAGTCAAAAGGGTGAACATGGGCAACTAGTTTTAAATTGGGGTCACCTAGTATGACAGGATGGCCTGCTCATTTGCCGTCATCTTTGACCAAATGTGGAACCTAGTGTGAGCTTTCATGGTTCTCCTCTTAGGGCATTCACAATGCATTGTTTCTTATTCGGAAAAATAAATAAATGCGTAGGTGTGATAGATTTGTAGAGACAACCACCCAAGTGCATTATCTCTTAGGGCAGTCTCAATGCATTATATTTTAAGCTATATTGTTGATGGTGTTATTTCAGTTTATGCTGTATTTCTACTAGATCATTTATTGGGAACTTGTGAGTAAGTTTGTTTTGTCCATGCAGGCACAATCGGTTGTATTTTTGTCATTGTAGTTATGTCATTTCTACTTCTTCTTAGCAAAGAGAAAAAGAAGACAAAAGAGTTCTATGAAAAGAATGGTGGGTCTACACTAGAGAAAGCAAAAATTATAAAACTTTTCAAAAAGGGTGAGCTCATGCCTTATTTGAAAGATACCAATTTTATTGGAAATGGTGGTTTCGGTGCAGTTTACAAGGGCATCCTTGGTGATGAATTAGTTGCAATCAAGAAGACGATTAGTGGTAGTCTGCTAGAGAATGAACAGTTTGCAAATGAAGTCATCATCCAATCCCAAGTCATCCATAAGAACATTGTCAGGCTCATAGGTTGTTGCCTGGAAGTTGATACCCCATTGCTAGTATATGAGCTTCTTTCCAATGGTAGCCTCCATGACATTCTTCACGGCAACGACAACAAACCTTTGAACTTGGATACACGTTTAAGAATTGCTGCAGAATCTGCAGATGGTCTAGCTTACATGCATTCAAAAACAAACACCAAGATCCTACATGGTGATGTCAAACCAGCAAATATACTGTTGGATGATAGGTTTGTCGCGAAGATTGCAGACTTCGGCATATCGAGGTTGATTGCAAGAGACAAGCAACACACCGCAAAAGTCATCGGTGATATGAGTTATATGGATCCAGTATATTTACAGTCAGGCTTGCTAACTGAAAAGAGTGATGTCTATAGCTTTGGAGTTGTGCTCTTGGAACTTATTAGTAGGAAGAAGGCCATGCACTCTGATAACAACAGCTTAGTCAACAGTTTCATTGGAGCTCATAGAAGAGGGGAGAGGGCAACCGAGTTGTTTGACAAAGAAATTGCTGTAGGAGAAGATTTGGAGATTCTTCAAAGTCTAGCAGGGATGGCAATCGAATGTCTCAGCCTTGAGGTGGATCAAAGACCAGACATGACAGATATAGCACACCGCCTTCTCATACAGAATAATTCGCGTAGTGCATAAGTTGTTTCAAGTAAGTTGTTTATTTAGTTAACATATATGTATGGCGTCAAATAAGCACAATTCACATCAGCAATTTTTTATTTTGCTATTTGAGCAGAATATTTTCAATAGATGTAGGGGATGTGTCCATCAATTTCATGAAGTTTCTTATTTCACTATAACTCACTCATTGTGCCATATTTTGAAGTTACCAAATGTATGTATTGCATGGATTCACCATTTGTTTTCTAAATGTATTTATCGTGCTATACTGAAACATGGGTACCCAATAGTGCTGTATAATGAAGAATAACTGCACTATTGGCTAATCAGCCACGATTTTCAGCTCGCCAAGTTGGCTTCAACGGAAGGGGAAGAGCAGTGGCCTTGTTGGAACCCGAGCGGCGGCGACCTACCATGCACTACTCTTCCTTGCTACCGGCGGCGCCCGTGGACGTGCCAACTTCGTGGTCATGGGGGTGGGGCGCGGCCTTGGCGGAACTGGTGATGTCCACCTCCTCGTCGCTCTTGTCGAACACCTCGTCCGCCGCCTCGTCCATCTCCTTGTAGGCAGCCTGTAATTTCGCCTTGGCGATACCGCTAGCGAACGCGGCGGATGTCACGGATGGGGCGTTAGGAGTCGAGCGGTGCCGCCTGCTCCGCCATGTCTGCATTTGACACGATGGCCAAGCTGACGATGAGTTGCTCCTCTGCTTGCCGATGCTCGTCGAGGAGATGGAGGTTGTAGGCTTGATCGGCCTGCGCCTCCCGGAACTTGGCCTCCCGCCCCTCCCACACCATGTTCATATAGTGGGCACGGGCCTCGTGATGGTGATGCCGGCATGCACCGGCGAGGAGGGTGACACCAGCTCGTCCTCGACCACATCCCCCATTAGGACATCATCGACCTTTGTCTGCCTGCCGGCCTGCCAACCCGCAGCAATGGCGGCCATCTCCTTCTTCTGGTCAGATGAGAGGCTATCCCAGAGGGATTTAAAGCGCGAGGAGGCTATGGTTGGTGTGGTGCGGAGAGGAGAAAGGGGTCATAGGATGATGACTGTGACTATGGCCGGGGTTGGAGTTTATATAGCGGGCGGATGGCAATGATCGGCGGCAGGCAAACAGATGAGTGGCTGTGACGCCCGGATAATTAAGCTACAGTAATCCTCTGCTAGTGATGCCACGTCATCACATTACTGTTGATAATCCTCGCTTGATTTAAATCTTATTTCAAATTCAAGTTCAAACTGAAGTCCAAAAATTAAATTTCTCAAACATGCAAACTAATATGTTCAAAGTGCGGCGAAGTTTCCATAACCAACCATGGTGCTGACCCAACATTTTTTTGTAAAGTGTTTTCATGCCCTATAATAATTAAAACAGGGGCTTAAAGCAATAGTTAAGTGTTTTTTAAATACTGAACAAATATAAAACTAATTGAGTAATGTGCCAAATAGTTTAGGTCAGTAGCCTAAATATAAACACTAATTTAGGTGATGTTTAGATAATTGCTAAAGCTAAAATAAATAGATAATAGGATATGAAAACAATAAACAGAAAAACAGAAAACAGAAAAGGTTAAAGTTAAAATAAAAACAGAAAACAGAACCCCCCCTCTTCCCTCGTGGGCCTTGTGGCCCAGCTGGCCTTTGCCGGCCAGGCCGGCCCGCTCCCGCACGCCCGCTGGCCTATTTGGCCAAACCCCCCCGAAACCCTAACTGCTAGCCCCCACTCCCCTCGTTCCCCACTCCCCACTCCTCCTCCCTCTCCCCGCACCGTTTCTAGATCGAGGGGCGACCCCCCCGACCCCGCCAATCATCGACCGCGCCATGCCGCCGCTCCGGATGGCGGGCTCCCTGGCGCGAGCGCCCGTCCTTGACGCCTGACCTCCCTTCCCCTCGCGCTCCTTCTGCACCGCTGCGCTTCCACGATGCAGGCGCACGCCAGCGCCTTGGCACCGCCGGGGCGCCCGGAGCCACCTCGCCGGAGCCACGACCTCGTCGGACCGTCCCCGTCCTCCTCCTCAACTGCCACCAACGCGCCTCGATGCCCCCTGCTCACCAACGCCAGTGAGGACCCCGGTCGTCCTCCCCTCCCCCTGTCCGTGGTCGCGGTCGCTGTGCTCCGCGTGCACACCGGGCTGCCTTGACCATGACCGCATCCTCTGACCCGCCACCTCCGTGGCGTCACCGCGCCCTCGCTTGCGCTCGGTGCCGCCTCGCCCTGGTCCGTTTGGCTGCGCCGCTGCCGCCGCCCGGCACTCCTCCCGCCGTCGTCGGTCGCCGAGGTCCTGGCCGCTCCCGCCCTCGCCTCTGGTGGCCTCAGGTGCGAGCGCCCGCACCCGTGCTCCCGTGCTCGCGCCCGCTATGGCCTATGGGCCACTGCCCAGTAGGGCCCACGCCCATGTTTACTTTAAAAAAATGTTAAATATATATATATATATATTAAAATAATTAATTAATTAGTTAAATGCTTAATTAATTTAATTAATTAATCTTAATTAACCTAATGAACTAGATTAGTTAGTTAAAACTTTAATTAGTTAGATGAGTCTATGACAGGGGGCCCCACCCCCTGTTGACCAGTCAAACGTTGACTGGTCAACTGGGACCCCCTGGCCCACCTGTCAGCCACTCTGTGCACTTTTGTGTACGCTGTGCAGGGTATTAATAAAACTTTGAAAATTAATAGAAATTAAACCGTAGCTCGGATGAAAAAGTTTTATACATGAAAGTTGCTCAAAACGACGAGACGAACCCGAATAAGCGATCCGTTCGTCTGCCACGTGCCCCTAACTACCTGAACATGCAACTTCTCCCCTCCGTTTCATCTGTCCGAATATGCTAAACCTGGGTGTTGTAGAATTGTCACGGCAGATGTCCTAGGGCAAGTACTTAGTCGTGAGGCCAACGCATCTATGTGATAGCTTGAGAGGGGTTGAGCGGAATCAAGAAACGCAACACAAGACAGGGATTTAGACAGCTTCGGGCCCCGGGAAACATCATCCGGTAACAACCCTACATGCTGTTTGAGGCTAGGTCTCATTATCATCACGAGGGAGTCGCCGTAAACCGGCTCTCCTCTTTGTGTCTAGCCCTAAGATTGTTTCTTCTTGCTTGTAGCTTGTCCCTCTTTGGGAGCCCTACCCCTCCTTATATATGTTGAAGAGGCGGGTTACATGTAGAGTCCAACTTGGACTTAAGACTTAACTATTCTAACTTATCTTCATGGGCTTCTTAACATCTTGGGCTTCATAACATCTCGGGCTTCATAACCCCTGACAACCCAGTTATCACTGTTTGCCGGTTTAACATTGTCTGCCGATTTAACATTGTCTGCCGGTTTAACATTGTTTGCCGGTTTAACATTGTCTGCCGGTTTAACATTGTCTGCCGGTTTAACATTGTCTGCCGGTTTAACATCCGCCAGTTTACCAAGTCCCAGCCGGTTTACAACTCCGGCCGGGTCATACCGCGGGGTATATCCCCGACATTAGCCCCTAGTTTAATTTGGATTTATCCATGTTAAACTGATCCTGATCCTCTTTAAATCCTTGTCATTTCCTTCCAGAAAATCCGGGTCAATAGGCCAGCTTCATAATTAATTTGCTGACATTGGTTTGTCACAGAGAAATATTGTGAAGAATAACTCCTTTAACTCAGCTCCCAATGCTTAAAAACAATATTGGTCCTTGAAATACTCATCTGATCTTCAGCCGGTTTAAGGACGTAGAACTTGCCGGTTTATCATTGCCAAGATCACCGGTTTATAAATATTGATAGCACCGGGTCATACTTGTAGTTAACATCCAGCTTGAAAATATACCTCTTATATACCTATTACTTATAGCCCTCAAGTCTTAAGCAGGTAGAATAGCAATAGCTTAAGACTTGCTTCAATATAAATATCACAATCTTGAAGAAATCCAGGTTGTTCATCTCAATCACTAGTCAGAATTGAGTATTCCACATATGTAGCCCCCAAGTGCCGGGTTGTCATGCTTGCAGCAACCTGGGACTTGATATATACTTCAATGAAAATAACATCATATGATATAACCCCCATCATGGGGCTTGAATCCACGTCCACAAGGTTAAGAGCCTTGTTCTTTACCAACTGAGCAATGTATCCTTCAATATAATGGATAAATAGCTTTGTACCTTGAATTGTTGATAGGAGCAACTGGTAGCCCCCAAGGGCGGTTCATTATAATGTGATGAGTCGGGTCTTCAATAATATGATCAAAAATGACTTTGCATTAGCCCCCAAGTGTCATGGTGCATGCTTGCAGCGACATGAGACTTGCATATTTGATGTAATCTCAACTTAAATAATGTAGCCCCCAAGTGCCGGGTTGTAAGCATGTAGCAACTCGGGACTATGCCTTCAACTGTAGAATAAATCATATCCTATTGACAATATGATAGCCATTGCGCTAAAGCGACTTTGAAAACCTTAACCATAATACTGGTTATTGATAACCATAATAGGAATCCAGCCATGTTGGCTATTTGAAGATTTGAATAATATAATCCAATGATTTATGAGTGCATGATTCCAATGGCGCAATCCAAATATATGCTGGCGACTTATAGTCGAAACCAGACCGGGCTAATAGTCTCCGGATTATGATTTAATCGTCTTCCGTCAATCTGTAACTGACAGTTGAACCGGATTTAATAATGTTGGTTGAAAACGCAAGAGAAAAAATATTTTATCAAAAGAAAAACATAAGCAAAGGCAAAGATAAAACCATTGCAAATGAGGCTTTGAGCCGATCAAGTGGCATTACCATGGTCGGACAAGACCATGCCCCCAAAAAGGCGTAGCTATGGTTCGAGTCAGCCAGGTCCCAAATGATGCATTGGCATTACGCCGATCAAGAGGTGTAGCGATGGTTCGGGTTCGACCAAAGCCCCCAAGTGATGCTGTGGCACTAGGCCGATCAAGAGGCGTGACTATGGTTCAGACATGACCAAGTCCCCAAGTGATGCTGTGGCTTTTCGCCTACCAAATGGCGTTGCTATGGTTCGGACACGACCAAAGCCCCCAAGTGATACTGTGGCATTGCGCCGATCAAGAGGTGTGACTATGGTTCAGACATGACCAAGCCCCCAAGTGATCAATAATATGATAAGCCAATAAGGCATGATACCCATGTTTGAAGCGCGCATCATGGCAGCAGGTCCTCTTTGGCACCCTTTAACTTTTTGCAAGAGATAAATCCTTCTTGAACCGGGATTTTGAACCGGATTTGAGAGCTTCAAAGCTTTGTGGGAGATATCTTCCCCTTGATCCGGATTTTAAACCGAAATCCCTCTTTTTAAGTCGGAAATTTTCTGACGGCCTTTAAATTTGCACCAATATGGCGGTTTAGGGTCCTGCATTAGACAACTTTGCAGGCCAAAGTAATTGCTCTTTTAAAGAAAACAATATAAAATATACTGGATGGATTTCACCTGATATGTCAGACCAATAATTATCTACCGCGGAGTTGATGATCACCACGGTGAAGCCGTTGACCACCAAATGGGTGCGCACGCTCGATGGGCACGGCATAGCAACACCTTTATAATGAATCATTGTCATGCGCCGAATGATGTTGGCGCGCCTCCATCTCCGCGGTATAATGCCACTTCGTAATGAATAATTCTCCTCCATATAAAATACAACAGAGCAAAGTAGTTTTGGTCCGATGAATTAATATGTACTTAAAAATAAATGGAATAAACATCACCTAATTTTTTTGTCCGATGATCATGGACACCGGTGCTCGCTTTCTAGTCCGCCAAGTCAATTTTTTTAACACCGGTTCGTGTGATGGTCGCATCCGAGTTGTTGGTACTTTCTCCTCTAGGTAATGATAAAAAATCCCTGGGTACATGTACATCCTCCTCCAATAGGCAGCAATTTTCCATCCCTGGGTACATTCTGCAACCTGCCACGGCGGCTTGGATGTAACTGCCGGCCCGGTTTATGGCAATTTGGATGCGGCGGCGACTTTGAGGCACGTCTTGAAGCCACAGCGGCGGGTGATGAGCCGCGGAAGCGGCCAGCGGTTTAAATCAGCACAACGGGTCCACACAACACGAGACCTGGTGAAACAACGATCAGTGCGGCGGCAGTTTAGAGCAGAGGTGGCTTAGCCCGGGGTGGCTCGTTGTGAGAGCGAGTTGGAGATTGGAGAACCGGCTGCAGCAGAGTGGGGGCAGCACCGGTTTTTGTGAGGCCGAAGACCATGGCGGTGGCGACTCGGCGGAGATGAAATCCCGCGAATACGGAGAAGAAATTCGGCGGAGGTCTCAGCTGTTGAATCGGCAATTCAGAAACGATTTGACAAGGCAGAGCACATGGGCGATTGGTTCAGCAATGGCGGCGGGGAGGCGGTTTAGCGGGAGCCGGCAGCGGGCGAGCAAAGACGATGCGGCGGGCGTGGAATCCACAGCCGGCGCGGCGAAGCGCAACCCACACGGCAGGGAAGAGGCCGAGCGGCCAGCGCAGTGGCATCCGGCGAACGACCGGGGGAGGCGGAGAGCAGAGACACGGGGGCACGGGATCCGGCCGAGGCCCGCGAGGTGCATCTGCGGCGACTTAGGAACCATTGGGAAGCCGAAAAGGGCGGTTCACGCGGTCGAGGCCGGGCGGCTTAGCGCAAGGCCACGGGCGCTAGGTGGCCCGGAGCAGATGGCGGGCGCAGCAGAGCTCTGTCTGGGAGGAGGTGAGGCCTGGTCAGCCCGGCAGCAGCGACTTGAGTGTCATGGGCGGCGGGTGGCTCTTGAAGTGGCAGCGACAGAGAATCGCGGGCATGCGGCTGCGTGGAGGAGCGCCTTGACCCGTCGGCAGGAAAAACTGCAAGCGCTGGGGCACGCAGGGTACGAGGCTGGGTGGCGCTGGTGCAAAAAAGCGTCGGCGAAGCAGACCATGATAGAACGGCCGGTTCAGTGGCACCAGACAGTGGTAGATGGCGGAGACTGTGGCGGCGGCCTGAGGAGGTAACTGCGGCATTTGAAGGCTCGATGGCAATTTGAAGGCGCGGTTTGACCACGAAAATTGCAGGCCAGGTGATGGGGGCGCTCAAAGGCGGATGTGTGACCTGGCGCACGCGGATGGCAGCAGAAAGCAGAGTCGCGCCTGTCGTGGAATTGTCACGACAGATGTCCTCATGGAAGGACTTAATCGCGGGGCCATCGTACGGGTTAACTTAGAGGGGTTAAAGCGGACGCAAAGACACGAGAGTTTATACTAGTTCGGCCCCTTCGATGAAGGTAAAAGCCTACGTCTAGTTGTGATGGGATTGATGTGATTTCGACGACTAGGGAGCAATAGCTTCGCCTAAGCCTCGAATTGTTGTTGTTTGTCCCTAAACCGCGCTGGGCCGCCCCTTATATACACGGGTTGACGTCCGGCGGTCTCTGAGTTCCGAGGCCGGCTCATACAAGTGTCCGGCTCGGTCTCTTCTTTCTCTTATCTTACAACACAAGTTACATGGTATGGCGGTTTTACCATTATGGGCCCTAATTCGCCCTGGCCTCCGGGCCTCTAAACTCTACAGCAATCGCCATCTTCTGAGTCTTCGTGGGCCCCAATTATGGCCGAGGGTAAACCGGCCCCTTCAGGACGGTTTATATTCGATGTTACATCCCCAACATTAGGCCCCAGATTGACTTGAACCTGTTCATGTTAATCTTCAACATCTTAGGTAACTCTGAATATCTTCCTTCATATTTCATAAACCGCCATCTGCTTAAACCGCCGTGACGTCATCCTCCGACCACAGCAACAGAGCATCTTGACGTCATCTTTATTAAAGAAGCCCAAACAGTAAGATTCCCTTCATTTAATATTATCCCGGAAATCGAGGCGACCGCTGCGTCGTCTACCGCTTTTAACTCCTCCATTCTCGCGCCTGTTAATTACTCCGTCCCATTATAAATAGACCGGAAGGCCCTTTCTCTTCTTCCTCCTTCCGCGCTTCTTCTTCCTCGCGACGCTCCAGCTCTGAAGCTCCGCCGTCGCATCCGACCTCCGAACGCCGCGTCAGTGCAAGGCCGCTGCATCAACCTGGTTGTACCAGAGACTCTCGGTGCTCCTCCGCTGTTCTGTGCATCGGGTAAGGCTCCTCCTCATGCCCTAGATCCGCATCTTGAGGCTCCTGTTCATATCGTCGTTCATAGGTGTTCATCCCTAGTCTCTTCATACCTGCTCTGCCATGGCTTTTTAACCCAACCGTAGCATATATCCTGTGTAGTAACTGCTCCGCCTTCAATTTAGCACTTTGCACATCTTTCTTTTTGTTCAGATCCTCTTGTTAGAACGCACGAACTTCCCTGCCCTTTATAAGGCTTGCATGGGTCGCAGAAATTTTTCCTCTTGAATCTTTGGTAGATCCAAATTAATTCCATTCATATGTGAAACCTGTTTACATCCACACTTAGCAGATTTTCCAGTTCTGTCTCTTCCTCCTAAGGGCGGTTTAATTTTTTGATAGCTAATCCGCCATACTCCATTAGTCCTCAGTTAAACCGGAAATTGGAACTGACTGCCAAATTTCTGGTTTAGCATTGTATAATATGTCTGAACCGTTAACGGTGAACCGTTTTTTACTTTTACTTTCGCAGTTTCTTCTTCCGGAATGGCCAAACAATTCTCAGCTTGCAATTGGGTCCGGTCCAAGATCACTGAGACGCAACTCAATGGATATGTCACCACCGGCGCTTTAGCCTCCAAAAATGTCCTCCATTGGCGTGTTCCGAATGCCGAATGCCCTCCTGAACCTCAAGAAGGAGAAGTAATTGTATTTATGCAGCACTTAGACCGGGGATTCAGCCCGCCCGGATCAAAATTCTTCCGGGATGTCCTCGCAAGTTTCCAACTCCATCCACAAGATATTGGTCCGAACTCTGTGTCCAATATATGCAATTTCCAAGTTTTCTGTGAAGTCTATCTTCAAGAAGAACCATCTGTGGAGCTGTTCCGGGATTTCTTTCATTTGAACCGCCGTCTGGAGTTTTCGGATGGTCCTAACACGGGCGGGTGGCGTTTCAATCCGTAAAAGGAAGGAAGTAGACTTTCCTCACGCAAAACACCATAGCCATCCAAAAGATTGGAACCAAACCTGGTTCTATTGCCGGAATACCGCTCCTAACAGCGAGAACCCCTTGTCGGGCTACCGCCCTCACCGGCTTAGCAACCATCACCCATTGCCTTTACGCTTGACCGCCGCAGAACAGAAGAATTTTGCGCCTCAAATTATCAAACTCCGGGCTCTAATGGCCAATGGCTTAACTGGTATTGACCTTGTTCGATGTTGGGTTTCTTGGGGCATCTTGCCATTAAGCCGCCGCCCGGATTGATGCACGAATACACCGGTAGCGTCAAAGACCCTCAAAGGCGTCACGAACTACCAATAATCGAGCTTGAAGTCACCGAGACGGTGAAGAAGATGCTCGATGAGCCGATCTCCGTTTGCAGCCAAACCGGGTTGGCCCCATTCTGTGTTTCCAACAAACCGCCTGCGGTAAGGCTCCGCTCATCGCTCTTCGGATATTAATGCCTTATTGATATATATTAATCCTTGTTACTTCTCAGGCTAACAGCTCCTTCTGGAAACGAACCAAACCGGCCCGGGTTCCTCGTATAAAGTCCAAGACCACCAAGAAAGCTGGTAAGAGGAAAACCGCCGAGTCTTCTGATCCGCCGGAAGAAGAAGATTCAGAAGCTGAGGTAAAGCTTGATTTACTTTGTCCCTTTTTATCCTTCATGCTATTGATGCTTCAATTCCTGTGATGATGTTGAAGCGATCATGCCGATCCTGTTGAGGTAATCCTTCTTTCTTCCGAATCTGATCTTGTGCCGGTTAAAAGAATTCGCCGCACAGTCCGGAAAGTGAAAAAATCTCACTCCCGTGCTCATTTGAATCCGAACCTTTCTTTGAAGACACAGCAGGCTGAAGAGCGCCGTACGACCCGGCACAGCGGTCAACAAATTACATCGTCCGGTTTACCTGACACCCCAACCCGGAAGCGTCGTCCAGAGGTGATTTGTTCTCCTGAAAAGCGTTATCCTTTGAAAGGTTTCTTCCGATGTCCTCTCAATCCGTCTGATCCAAATTATCAGGCCTCTTCCAACTCATCCGCGGTTCATCAACCACTCAACCGCCTCCTCTTAAAGTTGCTGCGGGTAAGCATAATGCTCTTTTTGTTTTCTTCGCATTTGTCGGTTCATCACACTCTAACTCTGAATATTGCAGCACCAAGGCTCGCTTAAGTAAGAAGGCGAAAACCCTTGACCCTCATGGATGCTGATCCGGAGAAGACTCGAGCACCATGGCGAAAAGCCCGAAGTTGCTAAAAACAGCTCTGCGGGTTGAACCAAGACGACAATGCTAATCCGCCAGAGGTTGAACCGGAAGCCCAGGTGGAAACCTCACATCCTGCTCCACCGAGTCTTGCAGCAGAACAGGTAGCAGTTGCTGAAACGCCGAGCCTGGGTATGAAAACACCAAGCCCAAGGAAGAATGCCAATCTGGCCAGCCCGGCCAAAGATGATGATGTCGTAGTGACGGGCACCGCCTATACCGCCCCTGGCAATCCGGTCGCTTTATCAAAACACAGCGCCAAGGAAGAGTCTACTGCCATGAGTAAAGAGAAGGGAAAAACTGATCTGTCGGCTTATGATAACTTCTCCGCTCAAGAACTTCACTGCTTTACGAACCGACTCTACACAAGTCGTGACTTCGAAGCCGGTCTGGTGAATCGTATGAAGGAACACTATGAGGTAAGGAGTTATGCCTCTCTTGTACTTTTGTTGTGTAGTAGCCCCCAAGGGCCGGTTCAACTGAGCATAGTTAAACCGGGACTTAATATAAAACTCATACGTCTCAAACTTCAAAGTGTTGTAGCCCCAAGGGCGGTTCAACTTAGCATAGTTAAACCGGATTTTAACATGTATGACCATAGCAAGATGAGATCAATTAGCCATTAGCCCCCAAGTGCCAAGTTGAATACCTGTAATAAGCTTGGGACTTCATAATGAGACAACTAATGTGCTCCATTTTTTTATCAGAGTGATATATACCAAAGAAACCGTACAACTCAAGGACCTTCATGCCAATCAAGACTCAACAAGCGAAGCCACCAAAGCCAAGGATGAATTGAAAACTGCCTTGACCACTATGGAGCAGCTCAAGGAGTGGTATAAATCCGAGCAGGCCAACCAGGACACCGAGAAGGCTGGTTTGCTAAAACGGCGGAAGATGTGAAGCGGCTCTTAAACCGGTGATGTAAGAGCTCACCGGACTAAAGCGCCAAATTAATGCCATGACCTCTGCGATCTTTGGTAAGAGATTTTTCACTGATTACTATTCCGTTTTGATATTTCCGCCAGTTTAACCTGAGCTGTCTTAAACCGGTACAAGGAAGCATATTGCTCATCTGGGCTCTGATATGCGGAAGAAGCTCAAGGCTGCATACACGTTGATTGAGCAGTTGTATACCGGCACCCAGCGAGTCATATGCGCTACGTCATATGATAACACAGCTCCGTCCTTGATCAAAGATACGCCGACCGGCTATCCATGATTCCGGCACAACTTGAAGAGTTGAAACGATCCATGACCCGGCTGGCACTTTATTGGCTCTAACTCGCGCTAAAGGCGTGGATAGCGGACCTTGATCCGGACATAGCCAAGGGATTCCCAGCGCTCAAGAAAAGCGGCGAAGCCTTTGATAATGACGCCCTCAAGCGAATAACAAAGGAGGTGCGTCCTCTGGCGAGTCAATCGGCAGCGTGAAGCTAACTGGCGGTTTACCGCTCTTTCTATGATGCAAACAACAAGCGGGTGGAGTTTGTCATTCCGTAAGTGCGTAACCTTGTTCCTCCAATCCGTAAGCACACTTATGCCCTCGACGTTGATCCGGCTGAGCTTATAAGTGAAGAGGCTGTCTTTCAGGCTTTAAACCGGATTGACTGGTCTACCAATGACTTCCGGCCCTTGGGTGATGAAGAGGAAGGAGCTGAACCGACGGCAGACGACCCATCTTCTTCACGTCAACCCGGCGAGGAAGCTTAATCCGTCAAGCCGGTTGATGCATCATAAGCTGCTAGTCATAACGCCATTCGAAATGTTGGGCCTCGGAAGGCCTTGTAATAGAATAGCCAGCACTTTTGTTTTTGAATATGCCTTTATGCCTTGATCACGCAACCTTCAGCGAGAGGTGCCGATACTTTTGATTGAATAATCGAAACCTTCAATCTATTTTGCCTGCAATCACAAATTCTTAAACCGCCACGGCGGCTTGTGTCGCCAGCCGGCTTGTGACGCTCATATGTATATGTAAGGAAATATTGAGGTATATGATCAAAATTTTGTGATACAAAAATACCTGCCAGCGGGCATGAAGTTGGCTTAGCCAACCTGGAAGCGGAGGTGGTATAAACCATTACCGTCAAAGGAGAAAACAGCTCCTGTGTTTATAATGCCGGTTTACCATGTAAACCATGCCGGGTCATGTTAGGCCCCCTGTTACTCCATAATGGGATGTTAACAGGAAAAGTCAAACCAGAAAAGTTATTTCCGGATTAAAATAAACCGAAAGCCGCCAATTGACTGGTTGAACCGGTTTGAAAAAATGTTATCGGTTTAAAACGCAACAAAAATCAAATAACAATTTGCGAGAAAGAGGCTTTATTGAGCCGATCGGATGGCATTACCATGGTCGGGCACGACCAAGCTCCCAATAAGGTGTAGCTATGGTTCAAGTCAGCCGTGTCCCCAATCGAAACCGTGGCATTATGCCGATCAAGTGGCGTGGCAATGGTTCGGGTTCGACCAAGCCCCAAGTGACTCTATGGCCTTAGGCCGATCAAGAGGCGTGATCGGTTCAGATTTGACCATGTCCCCAAGTGATCCGGGTGGCTTCGCCTATCAAAAGGTGTTGCATTGGTTCGCATACCGACCAAGCCCCGGATGACATCTTAAAAGCTTCTGAAGAGCAAGCTCAAGGGATAAACCGGAGGACGTTTTAAAACAACAACTCCATGTACCCAAGCCGGAGTTTGACAGAACGGATACCCCGCTTTAACCGAGGCTCCGGTTTATTGCTTTTATTCATAATATATACATTGTCATAATATGTACATAAGGAGAGCCGATGGCTCGGTATAATAAGGCGAAGATGAGCTATGTTCCACGGCCTGTTGGTCTCCTCTTCGACGTGCGTGAGTCTTTATGCTCTCGAATATCAATCGAGATAGTATGACCCGTTGTGCAGATTCTTGCTGACCACAAAAGGCCCTTCCCAAGGTGGGGATAGCTTGTGCATATCTGCGGTCTTGAATGAGCCGAAGTACCAAGTCTCCTTCTTGAAAGGTTCTGGTTCTGACCCGTCGACTGTGATACCGACGAAGATCCTGCTGGTAAATCGCCGAGCGAGCAGCCGCCATATCTCGTTCTTCATCCAGTCGATCCAAAGCGTCCTGCCGTGCTGCCTCGTTATCTGCCTCAACATAGGCTGCCACACGAGGCGAGTCATGACGGATATCGCTGGGGAGGACCGCCTCCGCTCCATAGACCATAAAGAACGGTGTGTATCCAAGTGGATCTGTTAGGGGTAGTATTGATACTCCATAACACGGATGGTAGCTCTTCTACCCAACAGCCCGGCGTCCTGCAGAAGGGACCATAAGCCGGGTTTGATACCTCTCGGGATCTCCGATTAGCTCGCTCGCTTGACCATTGGACTGTGGGTGAGCTCTTGAAGAAAGCGTCTGCCGGATGTGCTCACGTTCACAAAACTCCTTCATGGCACCTTTGGACAAATTGGTACCATTATCTCGTGATGATCTTTGTGTGGAAACCCAAACCGGAAGATCACCCTTTTAATGAACTGAACCGCCGTGGCCGCATCACACTTGCTAACAGGCTCTGCCTCGACCCACTTTGTAAATTTGTCGACTGCTACCAGTAAGTGTGTCTTCTTGTCCTTGGACCTTTTAAAAGGTCCTACCATGTCCAGCCCCCAAGTTGCACGGGCAAGTAATTGGAATCATCCTCAATTCTTGGGCCGGTATATGAGCACGTCTAGAAAACTTCTGGCAACCATCACATCGTCTGACCAGATCTTCCGCATCAGCATGGGCAATCAACCAATAAAAACCATGGCGGAACGCCTTAGCCACCAAGGATTTTGAACCGACGTGGTGACCACAGTCCCCTTCGTGGATCTCACGCAATATTTCACAGCCTTCCTCAGGGGACACACAACGCTGAAACGCCCCTGACACACTGCAATGATGCAACTCGCCATTAACAATGGTCATAGACTTAGACCGCCGAACTATCTGTCGGGCCAACATCTCATCTTCTGGTAAATCGCCCCGGCTCATGTACGCCAAATAAGGGAGCGTCCAATCCGGAATGACATGCAGGGCTGCCACCAACTGAGCCTCCGGATCAGGAATAGCCAAATCTACTTCATCAGAAGCTTGGTCGACGGATTGTGCGATACATCAAGGAAGACATTAGGCGGGACCGGTTTGCGTTGAGAGCCCAACCGGCTTAAAGCGTCCGCCGCTTCGTTCTTCCGAGATCCACATGGTCCACCTGATAGCCTTTAAAATGACCTGCAACAACATCCACCTCCCCACGATATGCAGCCATGAGTGGGTCTTTGGAATCCCAAGTGCCTGACACCTGTTGGGCCACCAAGTCCGAGTCACCGAAGCACTTAACCCGGCTTAGATTCATCTCCCTAGCCATCCGAAGACCATGGAGCAAGGCTTCATACTCAGCTGCATTGTTAGTACAAGGGAACATTAAGCGGAGGACGTAACAAAACTTTTCACCTCGTGGGAAGTTAACACAACTCCAGCCCCGAGCCCTCCAACTGCTGGACCCGTCAAAGTGGATGGTCCAATAGGTATGATCCGGCTTTTCTTGGTAACTTGTAACTCCATCCAATCATTAATGAAATCCACAAGTGCACAGGATTTTACTGCCGTCCGAGGCACATACAGTAAATCGTGCGTTCCAAGCTCTATAGCCCACTTAGCAATCCGGCCAGTCGCTTCCTGGTTCTGTATGATATCACCCAAGGGAGCTGAACTAACCACCGTGATGGGATGCCCTTGAAAATACTGCTTCAGCTTCCGGCTTGCCATAAAAACTCCATACACCAGCTTACGCCAATGCGGATATCTCGCTTGGACTCAATGAGCACCTCGCTGATGTAATAAACCGGACGTTGAACCGGATACTCCTTCCTGCCTCCTTCCGTTTCTACCACAATGGCTACGCTTAATCGCCTGGCATTAGCGACAACATATAGCGAAGCGGCTCCTTGTCAATGGGAGCGGCGAGAACGAAGCGGGTTGGCCAATTGCCGCTTTAAATCCTCCAATGCTTCATCGGCGGCTGAACTCGCATAAACTGATCCGTCTTCTTGACATCTGGTATAAAGGAATGGCCTTCTCTCGAGGCGGTGATAAACCGGCTCAACAAGGCAATCCGGCCTGCCAATCGCTGGACATCATTGATACACTTTGGCTTAGCCAGGAGGTGATAGCTGTAATCTTCTCCGGATTAGCTTCAATCCCCTGTTGGACACAAGGAAACCCAATAATTTACTGCTGGAACACCGAAAACACATTTGGCGGGTTAAGCATCATCTTGTACACCCGCAAGTTGTCAAAGGTTTCTTTCAAATCCTCAATCAGTGTTTCCTTCTTCCTTGACTTAACCACAATATCATCCACATAAGCATGTATGTTGCGGCCGATCTGTTCATGTAAGCAATTCTGTACACAACGCTGATAAGTTGCTTGGGCGCTCTTGATCCCAAAAGGCATAAACACATAGCAGAAGGCTCCAAAGGGAGTGATAAACGATGTCTTCTCCTGGTCCTTAACCGTCATTTTTATCTGATGATATCCAGAATACGCATCCAAAAAGCTCAAACGCTCACAACCCGCCGTAGCATCAATAATCTGGTCAATGCGGGGAGGGTGAAAGGATCTGTGGACAAGCCTTGTTAAGATCTGTGTAATCCACACACATGCGCCAAGTGCCGTTTTCTTAAGGACCAGCACCGGATTAGCAAGCCACTCGATGGAAAACTTCAACGATAAAACCTGCTGCTAAGAACACAGCAACCTCTTCTCCAATGGCCTTACGCCTTTCCTCGTTAAACCGGCGAAGGAACTGTTTTACCGGTTTGTACTTGGGATCAACATTAAGAGTGTGCTCAGCGAGTTCCCTCGGTACACCTGGCATGTCAGAAGGCTTCCATGCAAAAATGTCCCGACTCTCACGGATGAACTCAATGAGCGCGCTTTCCTATTTAGGATCCAAGTTAGCACTGATGATGAACTGCTTGGACGAATCACCGGGCACAAAGTCAACAAGTTTAGTCTCAGCCGACTTAAACTTCAGATCCGGATCGCTCTGTAGTTGGCTTCTTCAACGGGTCATATCCGCCGGATCAACCTTGTCTTTATAGTACTTGAGCTCTTCGGTGGCACAAACCGACTCTGCGTAAGCCGCATCACCTTCCTCACACTCTAAAGCGATCTTGCGGCTCCCATGAACCGTTATCGTCCCTTTGTGACCCGGCATTTTAGCTGCAAATAAACATAACAAGGTCGCGCCATAAACTTGGCATAAGCCGGCCGCCCAAACAGGCGTGGTAAGGGCTTTGAATTTTCACCACTTCAAATGTTAATGTTTCCGATCTGGAGTCATGTTCATCTCCAAAGGCCACCTCTAGAGCTATTTTACCAACCGGATATGCTGACTTGCCAGGCACCACACCATGAAACACTGTATTGGACGGCTTGAGATGTTTATCCGTTAACCCCATACGACGGAAGGTCTCATAATACAGGATGTTGATGCTGCTCCCTCCGTCCATAAGCACCTTGGTGAACTTGTATCCTCCCACGAGGCGCCACCACTAGGGCTAGTTGACCCGGATTGTCAACCGGGGGAGGATGATCCTCTCTACTCCACACAATAGGCTGCTCTGACCAGCGTAGGTAATGCGGCACGGCCGGTTCAACAACATTGACTGCCCGCTTCTGAAGTTTCTGGTCTCGCTTGTCCAAACTAGTGGTGAAGACGTGATACTGTCCACCATTCAACTGCTTCGGATTGCTTTGATAACCCGACTGCTGCTGCTGCTGAGTGTAACCACCTTGGTTGTTCTGATTGTTCTGATTGTTCTGATTGTTACGCCGCCCGGATTACCATTGAACCACTGGACCGAATTTCCTCCACCGTAACCGGGCGGACCACTGAACCGCCGCTGGGCCCTTGATCATACCGGAAAGCATTAGAACTTTTGAACTCTTGCATAATGTAACAATCCTTCCAGAGGTGGTTTCTTTGGCGCCTCCTTCGTCCCATGCTTCGACGGGGTTGGTTCGTGAGATAATTGAACCGGTCCGGATTGTGATTAGGCGCACCACCTCGGTTCGGATGTTTACCCTTGTGCCGTTGACCCTTGTCCTGCACATTGGTGTTGGCTACGAAGCCCATGTTACCATTCGCCTTACGCTTGTTTCCTCCGTTACCTTCCGAGTGATCTTTCATGGCTTCGGAGTTGCTGTTCTGCTTTCCCTTCCTGTTCCATCCTCCTCCTCGGACTCGGGATCCTTGGTACTATCGTAATCAGCGTACTTCACTAAAACGCCCATGAGAGTGCCCATGTCATTGCAAAAACGCTTCATGCGACCCAGCTTCAATTTTAAAGGTTCGAACCGGCAGTTGCTCTCTAGGGTTAAGATTGCAGAATCAGTGTTGATCCGATGCGAAGAATGTAGAACTTGAAACACGGCGCACTCCAACGGGTTGTGGATTCCCCTCGGCCCTAGACACAAGCCGCCAAGTCCACCACAGACATGGGCTGCTTACGGTGTCTTTGAAATTCTGAATGAACGGGTCCGCATAATCGGGTCCATGAACTGATGGAATTGGGTGGCAAGTTTTTCAGCCAAGTCTGCGGGCCGTGCCTTCAAGCATCATGGTAAAATACTTTGCACATGCAGCTTCATCCACATCCAGCATCTCCATGGCCATCTCATAGCTTTCTATTCACGCCTCTGGAGCCAGATCGGCGGTATAATTGGGCACCTTGCGTGGCCCCTTGAAGTCTTTGGGCAAGCGTACATTGCGTAAAGCGGGGACGAGGCAAGGCACCCCAAAGAGCGAGATGTAACCCGGGCTCGAAGATGGTCGGTCGAACGGTCGAGCTGATGATCCTCATCTTTGTCTTGCTAACTCGGCCTCCCTCGTGCCTGGCCGGTCCACCACCTCTTGAGCGTTTTCGAAGCCACCCGCCGGGTTGTTGCCGCGAGGTGCCCCGCGCTGCGCATTACTTGACACGGCCGGTTCATCTGTGTGCCGACTATAACTCCGGCTTGGGCGGGGGGTGGAGTGGATCCGATCACGGCTGTATGAGTACGCTTCCTGTTGGGCCAGGGCCGTCCTCAGGAGCTCTTTGACCCTGCGTGTTTCCACCGCCTGTGGTGAATCGCCTTCGACCGAATCGCCTCCAACCGCGCGCGCCGCAACAAGGTTATCCATCGGGTTGGAGTAGTGACACGGAGGTGTTAGCACAGCCCGAGGCGCGCCGCATGATGGCGAGGCAGATCTATCACACGGGCTGAATCGGCGCACCCGTCCCAGTGCTTCCGCCCGGCTCACCACCGCGGCGGATTACATGGTCCCTGCTCACAGGGTGTTGAAGAGGTCTCTTACCTCGAAAACCGAGGGCAAAGCGGGATCTGTACTTTCTTTTCATGACTTCATGCGACGCGTTACGATCCGGCATGAGCCTATAAGCCTGCGCATCCGGCGGCCGCTCCGCCATCATCCCGACGTCTGCGGCTGCCATATCCGCTTTAGCTTTGGTGATCTGCTCCTTCACCTTTGCAATCTCCGCATTATGCAGGTCTTGATCTGCCGGGTTAGCCTCTCGCCATGAGCACAGCCAATGCATCAAATAGTTACGATAAAACTTGAGCCGGCGGGCGCACAGGGCCTCCTGCCCCGGCTGCCATCGCCGCTGTTGAACCGGCGACCATTGGCGCGGCGGTCGAAGAGTGAAGCGTCGCTTGTGTACCGGCCATGAATATTCCAACCCGGTTGGGCAGATCAAAGGGGTCCGGAATACTCTCATCGTCGGAACAGCCCCGATCTGGCCATCTTGCAGCTGGTGCAGAGACTCAGTTTCCCGATCGACGACTCGTCATCGTGAGTAGACAACGGTTTCGCCACCAGATGCTGATCCGCCCTCATAGTCTCCTCCATGGATGACTCCCACGAGCACGCCTGACAACCGGTTTAGCCAGGGCAGGATTCTTCTTCGCCCGCTGAGCCGTCTCGACGAGGTCGGTGCAGATGTCCGGCCCAGGCCCTGGCTCACCGATCTTGCCGATGAACACGTGTATGCCACCAAAGGGGACCCGGTACCCGTACTCAATCGAGCCGGCCTCGGGGCCCCAGCCTGCATCGTCGATGTAGAGCTTGCCACGACGACTCTTGGTCATCCGGCCCACAGCATAGCCTTCGAGTCCTTCGAACTTGCCCTCTAAGATCATCAAACCATCGTGCGATAGCCCCACGGTGGGCACCAACTGTCGTGGAATTGTCACGGCAGATGTCCTCATGAAAGGACTTAGTCACGGGGCCATCGTACGGGTTAACTTAGAGGGGTTAAAGCGGACGCAAAGACACGAGAGTTTATACTAGTTCGGCCCCTTCGATGAAGGTAAAAGCCTACATCTAGTTGTGATGGGATTGATGCGATTTCGACGACTAGGGAGCAATAGCTTCGCCTAAGCCTCGAATTGTTGTTGTCTGTCCCTAAACCGCCGCCGGGCCGTCCCCTTATATACAGGGGTTGACGTCCGGCCGGTCTACAGAGTTCCGAGGCCGGCTCATACAAGTGTCCGGCTCGGTCTCTTCTTTCTCTTATCTTACAACACAAGTTACATTGTATGGCGGTTTCACCATTATGGGCCCTAATTCGCCCCTGGCCTCCAGGCCTCTAAATCTACAACAATCGCCATCTTCTGAGTCTTCGTGGGCCCCAATTATGGCCGAGGGTAAACCGGCCCCTTCAGGGCGGTTTATATTCAGTAGTTACATCCCCAACAGCGCCGGAGCGGGATGAGTAGAACCGCGGGAATGGGGCGGCTCGTAGGCCACGGTGATAGCAGTCCAGTGACTTAAACGACTCATGGTCGGTTCAGCAGATGCGACCGCGATTTGAAGCCGCCGGATCGAGGCGGGTCGAATCCACAATCGCAGTTGATTTTGCACCAGGTTGGAGCAGGAGTGGTAACTTGGAGCAGAACAGGGCGGACGGAGCCGGTGGCTTGAGGGTGAGGCTGGCCCGGCACAGCCGTGGCCAAGGCGGTGAGACTAACGATGGCGGCTCAACATACACCACTATAGCGGAACTCGCGAGGCGGTGGGGACGACCGTGGCCGGTTTGATGCAGTCCTCGCCAGCAGAGGCGGGTCAGCCACGGCGAGATGACCCGAAGCCACGCGACGCTGGCACTCGAGAGCGGAAGGGCGGTTCATGGCTATGGTGAGACCCGGTCATGGCGAGGCGGCAGCGGTGCAGCCGTGGCGGAAGAGAGGCCACTCGGGGCAGCTCGATGGCTCAAAGCGAGGTACGCCATCGCGGAAGGAACTTGACGAGACCGGCGGAGACACGGACAGGCATTGGAGGTATGATCCAGCCGGAGCAGGCGTAACCCGGGCGGGTGCCGGGTCGCTCGAGGCAGAGGCAAAAACGGCGATGCGGCAGAGTCCGCGTTGATTCTTTGTGCTTGTTCGGGTCGTCGTCGGTATTGACGCTTTGACTATTGCCGTCCGTGTCTTCCAGGTAGTAGGATAGCCATGGTCGAGGCGGTTTGAGGCCAGCTATGGTAAAGGTGAATCACGGGATCGACTTAAAGCGGCCGGCGACTCCACGTCCATGGCTAACAATGGCGGAGGTTTGAACCGGTCGGCGCTGGACCGGCCGTTTGGAAGTGACTCGGAGGAGATTTTAAGATTTGTTTCCGTGTTCACCCGGTCTTCATGTTATAGTTGAAATCAACATCAGACCATGTGCTTATCCTGAACAGTAGATGAATTTGGCTGTT
The DNA here is from genome assembly GCA_021605145.1 of Aegilops bicornis. Lineage (NCBI taxonomy): Eukaryota > Viridiplantae > Streptophyta > Magnoliopsida > Poales > Poaceae > Aegilops > Aegilops bicornis. The sequence continues at coordinate 68,195,355 of CM038674.1, read as the reverse complement.
TCCACATTGGGACTCTGAACCTGCCCACAACAGCAACAACTCGTGGCTAAAAATAATTGTCGCGTCAGCGGCGACCACTGGCGGGTCGTGTAGAACAACTATAGATGCCATGTTCCATCGGTATTTGCTGTACGTAAAGATTGCCTCCGGGTTGATATGGCGAGTTACTGCGGTTGTTGATATAGATCTTTGTAAATCGGCTCTTCATCCAAAAAAATTACGAACTTCTCAATTCCTTGGAGAGATCCCTTCAAGAACTCAACACCACCGTGCGCAGGCCCCATGGTGGGCGCCAATTGTCGTAGAATTGTCACGACAGATGTCCTAGGGTGAGGACTTAGTCGTGAGGCCAACGCATCTATGTGGTAGCTTGAGAGGGGTTGAGCGGAATCAAGAAATGCAACACAAGACAGGGATTTAGACAGCTTCGGGCCCCAGGAAACATCATCCGGTAACAACCCTACATGCTGTTTGAGGCTAGGTCTCATTATCATCACGAGGGAGTCGCCGTAAACCGGCTCTCCTCTTTGTGTCTAGCCCTAAGATTGTTTCTTCTTGCTTGTAGCTTGTCCCTCTTTAGGGAGCCCTACCCCTCCTTATATATGTTGAAGAGGCGGGTTACATGTAGAGTCCAACTCGGACTTAAGACTTAACTATTCTAACTTATCTTCATGGGCTTCTTAACATCTTGGGCTTCATAACATCTCGGGCTTCATAACCCCTGACAACGCAGTTATCACGGTTTGCCGGTTTAACATTGTCTGCCAGTTTAACATTGTCTGCCGGTTTAACATTGTCTGCCAGTTTAACATTGTCTGCCGGTTTAACATTGTCTGCCGGTTTAACATCCGCCGATTTACCAAGTCCCATCCGGTTTACTACTCCGGCCGGGTCATACCGCGGGGTATATCCCCGACACTGGGGAAACATTCCCGGATGTTATCCCCCTTGGCCGGTAATGTATAGCACCGCGTTAGATCACGTCTAGCTCTGCCTGTTGTCTTGTTATGCTCTTGCTTGCTATGTATTTACTTTTTCTCCTCCCTCTTCTCTCCGGTAGACCCCGAGACTGTCGATGATGCCGCTGTGATCGACTATGTCGACGACGACCCCTTCTTCTTGTCTGAGCAACCAGGCAAGCCCCCCCTTTGATCATCCCGATATCGCCAATTCCATTCTCTCATGCTTGCATTAGATTTTGCTACTGTTATTGATTGATCCTATTCTGATGCATAGCCTGCTTTTGTACCTCCTATTGTTACCTGTAGGACCTTGAAGTATGTCTAGAGGGGGGGGGGGGGTGATTAGACTACTTGACCAATTAAAAACTTAGCCTTTTCCCAGTTTTAGAGTTTGGCAGATTTTAGCTATCTTAGGACAAGTCAAGCAATCATCACACAATTCAAGCAATCATGCAAAGAGTGTATGAGCAGCGGAAATTAAAGCATGCAACCTGCAAGAAAGTAAAGGGAAGGGTTTGGAGGATTCAAACGCAATTGGAGACACACATGTTTTTGGCGTGGTTCCGATAGGTGGTGCTATCGTACCTCCACGTTGATGGAGACTTCAACCCACGAAGGGTAGCAGTTCTTGTGAGTCCACAGAGGGCTCCACCCACGAAGGTCCACGAAGTAGCAACCTTGTCTATCCCACCATGGCCGTCGCCCACGAAGGACTTGCCTCACTAGCGGTAGATCTTCACAAAGTAGGCGATCTACTTGCCCTTACAAACTCCTTGGTTCAACTCCACAATCTCGTCGGAGGCTCCCAAGTGACACCTAGCCAATCTAGGAGACACCACTCTCCAAGAAGTAACAAATGGTGCGTTGATGATGAACTCCTTGCTCTTGTGCTTCAAATGATAGTCTCCCCAACACTCAACTCTCTCTCATAGGATTTGGATCTGGTGGAAAGAAGATTTGAGTGGAAAGCAACTTGGGGAAGGCTAGAGATCAAGATTCATATGGTAGGAATGGAATATCTTGGTCTCAACACATGAGTATGTGGTTCTCTCTCAGAAATGGTAAGTTGGAAGTGTAGGTTTGTTCTAATGGCTCTCCACGAATGAAGAGGAGGTGGAGGGGTATATATAGCCTCCACACAAAATCTAACCGTTACACACAATTTACCAATCTCGGTGGGACCGAATCAACAAACTCGGTCAGACCGATTTTAGTAAACCTAGTGACCGTTAGGGTTTTGATTGGGGACTGACTTGCGTCTCGGTAGGACCGATATGGTTAGGGTTAGGGCATAACGTAATCTCGGTGAGACTGATTACACAAACTCGGTGAGACCGATTTTGGTAATTAGCTATCCAGAGAGTTGGTCAGGTAAACTCGGTGGGACCGATTCCCTCTTTCGGTGAGACCGAAACGTTACGAAAGGGAAATCGAAAGTTTACATTGCAATCTCGGTGGGACCGATCCGCTCTTTCGGTGAGACCGAAAAGTAACGAAAAGGAAACAGAGAGATTACAATCCCATCTCGGTGAGACCGAGATCCCTATTGGTAGAACCGATTTGCCTAGGGTTTGTGGCGATTGGCTATGACATTTGGAATCGGTGGCGCGGATAGGAAGAATCGGTGAGACCGATTTTGGCTTTAGGTTTAGGTCATATGTGGATGTGAGAAAGTAGCTGGCGTTTTGGAGCATATCACTAAGCACATGAAGCAAGAGGCTCATTAAGCAACACCTCATCCCTCCTTGATAGTATTGGCTTTTCCTATAGACTCAATGTGATCTTGAATCACTAAAATATAAAATGAAGAGTCTTGAGCTTTTGAGCTTGAGCAAATCCTTTGTCATTAGCATTTTGAGGGATCAACTTTCACCATCCATGCCATGCCATTCATTGAGCTTTCCTGAAATGTTCATCTTGGAATAGCATTAGCTCAATGAGCTATATGTTGTTATGAATTACCAAAACCACCTAGGAATAGTTGCACTTTCAATCTCCCCCTTTTTGGTAATTGATGACAACATATAGATCAAAGCTTCGACAAATGATAATAAGATTGAAAAACATCGTCGCTTTGAGAAGTATGTGATAAGCAAGAGCTCCCCCTAAATTTGTTCATAGTTTTCGATTTGCTTTGGACTGCAAATGCACAAGGAATTAGGCTCATGGGTTACTCTTCCATGTCACATACATCTTGGTGGAGCGCTCAAAATGATACGGATTGAATACATGCACTCATCACCAAGCATAGTGAATGATCACATAGGATAGATAAGATAATATCATCAAACATGCATAAGTATAGCTTATGATCAAACACATGATCATCAATGTCTCAAAAACATAGTATCTCAAGCAATCAAAAGCAAACAAGTTTAAAAACCACCAAATCAAGAGAGAACAAAAGCAACACTCTCTCTCTCGAAGCCTATGATCTATACATTTTTCTCCCCCTTTGGCAACAAGTTACCAAAAAGTCATAGAAAATGCATAGTGCTAGATCGACTCTCAGGCTTGATCTTCAGGTGGTGGTGTACGGATAGCACCGAGGACGAAAGCTTCAGTTGAAGTAGATGGAGCTGGAGCTGGTGGCAGTGAGGCTGTAGCTGGTGCAGATGAAGTGGCTCACAGTGTCGAGGCCGCACAAAGCAGATGACCTCTGGGCTCTAGGCACTCTGGCTAATGCATCGATTGTTGTTTTGCCCTTCCTCTCCTGCATGTCATCCTGTAGTTGCTCCACAATGATGAATCTCGATTACTTTCACATCTATGTCATATAACTTTTGTTCCATGATTCTTTCCAAGCTCTCCTGATTTTGAGTGAGGGTGGCCAATCCCTTGTCAATCCTCAGTGTTGATGCTATTAAGTATCCAAGCTGCTCCTGCTTGTTCTTCAAGAAATACTCAGATGCCTCCTCTTGAGTTGGCATCCTGGCAGCCTTCTCCTTCCTTGCCTTCTCCTTCTTCTCTTGTGCTTGAACTGACGATGGATCTTTCTCATTTATGACAACCTCATTGTCCTCAAAGTCTGGATAAAGTGGAAAATGTTCTTTATCCAATATATATTTGCCTGTGCCCATCTTTGAGTTAATAAACTCCTGGATCTGAGGGGCATATCCACAACTTCTCTTACAGTGCTGCAGTCCTCTTAATGGTTTCAACCATAAGGCTCATGACTTTGAATTTCGTGGCACATCAAACAAATGCAACATGTTGATTGCATGCCCTCTAATCATGTTGTGGTCACCGGACTTAGGCGATGAGAGTATGCCTTAAGATGCAGTTGATAGTTGGCAGCCAGCGAAGGAAGTGGACTGATCCAAACTTATGTGTCTCAATGGCTGTATGCAGGATCTCCTTGTACATGTGTGCCATGGAATTGTGGTCCATTTTCTTCTTGGCATATACATCCAGGTCGTCTTCATTCTCCTTTGGGGCATTTATCAGCTTTGCCCACTCCTCAACAGTTGACTGGTACCTTGTACCTTCAGACATCCACACTATCCTGCCATCTGGATAGAAGTGTGCTGTGGAGTAGAACTGCATGATAAGTTCATCGTTCCAGTTGGTGAGCTTTTTCCCAACGAAGTCTGCAACTCCAATAGCAACAAAACTGTCTTGCACTCCAGGATAGTGCTCTACATTTTCTTTTATGTAGGTCTAGTCGACCCACCTCATATCACACACTATGGGCTTCTTATCCAGCAGAATAGTCTCATAAAAGTCCTGCTGTTCCTTGGTGTGGAACCTGTAGTCCACAGCAGTTCTTCTCCTTGTGGCATATGGATCTGTCATCCTCCATAGCCTCAACCCATTGTCTCTTCGATCTTCATGTCCTCGGCCACATGATGGGCATCATTGTGGTCCGTATCTTGGGCTTGAGCTTCCTCGTAACTTGTCCTTCTTCATCTTCTTCATCAGCCAACCTCGAGCACTTTGGGGCCTTGTTCTTCTCGGCCGGTGGAATACTCCTGGTATTCCTCTTTGGTGCAGACTTGGCCTTGGGGGCAGCTTTGGGTGCTTCCTTGGGCTTAGATGTGGCAGCCCTGATCTTATAGCATCACCCATAAGCTTTGGTGCCTTGGGTGCTGGTGCAGCAATCTCTTCTTCCTCTTCCATCATGGAAGGCTTCCCAATAACTCTGACCGTGGTCTTCTTGACCCTTTCTTTCCTTTTCTTTCCTTCAGCAGCAGCTGGCCCTTTGGGATCAGGCTTTTCAAGAATTTGAGTTGATACTCTGACCTTTGGCATAGGTGTCCTCTTGGCAGGAACCTTCCTATTGAGTCCAGGCTTTGTGCTATGTGCTGAGCCATACTCCTTTTGAGCATTGCCTTCTGGGAGGTTGCTTCATCCTCTTCTGCCCTATAATCCTCATCTTCAGAATCTGAGGTTTTCTTCTTCCTTTGCCTGGTGGCAGCTTTAGGCAAATTGCTTGGGGTGCTCCTGCTGCCTTCATCTGAAGAGCTGGAGGGACTAGTGCCCTCACTCATGTTCACCTGCTCCTCTGACCTGTTCTGACTGTCACTCTGGTCTGACATGCTGCAAAAGACTGACTGCTGACCCTGTGAAGAGTTATAGATGAGGTAGAGTGGATGAGCATCACAAAATGTAGAGAATTTTGTAGAAGAATGACTAAAAAATTCAGTTTTAGTTTTCCACAGAAAGCATTTTGGATCAACCGATTTTCAAACTCGGTGATACCGAAGCAGTTTTGGAACCTAAACTGATGAACTCGGTCAGACCGAGTCACAGTTCGGTGGCACCGAGACTGCTAGGGTTTCACAAAGTCCTAAAATCGGTCTCACCGATTAGCAATTCTCGGTCAGACCGAGTCTCACTAGTGCAATGGCATAAGCCAAATCGGTGGGACCGAGTTTTTCAACTCGGTGGGTCCGATATGGTTTTGGCGGAAACCTAACCCTAAATTTTTGAATCAAAACTATTCTAAGGATTGCATTGACTGGATAGGAGTGTTTCAATCGTGGCAAGAATCAATAAGAACACAATGTGCTGAGAATCGGACAAGGAAAGCACTGTGATCGAGTCCATACCCTAGTTCGGCGGAGACTCGCTATGGCGGCAACGGCAGGGTTGAATTCCGTTGACGGCGGCGGGGACCAGCGACACGAGGCGGCTGGCGACGAGGAGACGATCCGGAGACCATGGAGGCAGAGCGAGCTATTGCGCGGGCGAAGAGGTTCGGAGAAGTTTCCAAATTTTTGCCCGTGACTATATATAGCCCGACCCTGTCGGTGTGACCGAGTGGAACAACTCGGTGACACCGAGATGCAAAACTGTGTACAGTTATTGTAAGGTGTGACCGAAGAGTTCAAATCGGTTGCACCGAGATTGAAAATCCAGATCGACTTAGTGATCTCGGGAAGACCGAATGGAGGAATCGGTCAGACCGAGAATCACAAAGAAGTTTTGGAAGTTTAAGTCTATGACGAATCGGGGACTCCGAGTGCTCCTCACCGCAGTGGTTCGAATCGACTTGATCAAATTTTTGATGTAGCACGAATAGAGTTTGAGACGAGAAAAGCATAGATAGCTAGAGAAGGTTCTTAGGCATTCTTGTCCATCCACTTGGCCAAAGAAAAAGAAGCCAATCAATCAAAACAACAAGTGGATGTCCTCGAATGAGTAAAGTATGCAACCAACATGCTCACACAATAAGATGGCAAATGAAATCTGTGGCAAAGCATGCACAACCAATTCTAGCATCTACCAAACAATTGGCGATGACTAGGTCATCTATATATGAGTATATTGACTTAGGAGTCAAATGATAGACATTTGATCATAGGTCATACTCATCGTTTAAGCTCAAGTGGGGTTACCACTTTTACATAAAGCATTTATGTGTTCACATCATTAGAGTTGCTTTGACTCAATTCTTAGAGTTAAGCTCCCCTAGATGTGAGATCCCCCTAAGAGGGATGAACTAACCTTGGGTTTTGTCGATGATGACTTCATGTAGGTGTTGAAGATGTGGATGCTCAATGTTGATGTAGATCTTTTTGGAGCAATCCTTTGGAGTGAGATGCACTTTCAATACCTACATGGGTTAGTCCCACAAGGAAAAAACAAGTATATCCATAGACATAGAGTGATGCACACACAAAATGATGTCCATCAAATCATTAGGTTACCTTGTCCCTTGCCTTACCAACATGAGGTTTTGTGACTCCTTGAACTAGTGCAAGATATGGAAGTTGATTGCACTTGTCCTTGCCATAATGATATGAGTGAAATGTGTTGGCGGAGTCACCCTCAAGAACTCTCTAGTTCTTCTTCGGGATCCACATCATCTTGATGGGAATCCTTGGAGTTGTAGTTGTACTTGATGAGGTAGAACTTGACGTAGTCTTGGGAATCCACTTGACCGAGACCTTAGGTGCCTCTTCAAATGCATCAATCTCTTCTTGAAGCTTGTCCTTGCCTTTGTTCTTTTGGTCTTGTGGTGGAAGATCATGTTGTGCTTGTGTTCCCTTGAAGGAAGTAGGATCATACTTATCTTGTTGAGGAACAAACTTCGTCTTGGGGTATTGATCTTCTTCCCACTCAACTCCATTGGCATTGAACTTTCGTTCAAAACCAACACCTTGATTCTTCGGTGCCTTCCTTGCTTGCGTACAATTTCCTCGAATTGCTTACTCCGGCAAGGCTCTTGTATACACCTTTCTCTATAATTCCCTTCAATAAGCTATTTTCTTGCTCAAGTGTAACTTGGCTAAGAGAATCATTAGTGGAATCAAGAGAACTACTAGAAGCAACAATATTGGATTTGACATTATTATTGTTACTACTAGAGGAAGAATCTTTCTTAATCTTGTTACTAGACTTGACTTGAGGCATGTAAGTAGATAAGAGTAAACGCTTGGCAATGTAAGAAGAACTTTTCTTACGGAGATCATCATTGATTGCTTTTAAGAACTCATGCTCTTGCTCAAGATTGAGCTTTTCAAAGCGTAACTTCTCATGAGCCCTTAAAAGTTCTCGATGATCTTCGAATATAGTTTCATGAGCTAACTTAAGAGATTTTAGTTCCTTAGTTAGATGCTCAATCTTCTCCTTATCATTGTCATTCGTTTTATCTTGATTAGCATGATTAATTGACGTTTCATCATAGTATTCATCACTAGAGTTGTCAACAAGTAAATCATCATCCACAAGCAAGTCATCTTCATCACTATTGAAATCAACATACTCAGGATGTGTTACCTTTGGACCTTTGGCCATGAAGCATCTTCCAATTCCTTCATTTGGTGACTCAAATATGTCGTAGGAGTTGGTTGACACAAGGGCTAGTCCGGAAACACCTTCATCTTGAGTATATTCGGAGTCGGAGTGATAGCTTCTCTCGGACTGATTGTCAGAGTCGAAGCCGGATACCCATTCACCAACATGAGCTTGATGTTTTCGTTTTATGTAGCTCTTTAATGACTTGTCCTTCCTTTCCGAATCCTTGCTTCTCCGTGAGGGTCTTCGTTCATAACGATCATCTCTACTCCTCCTCTCTCTTGGTGGTGATTCTTCTTTTCTACTTCTTCTTTTTGGAGAGTCTTCTCTTCTTTTGTAGGGTGCCGTACACTCATTGGAATAGTGTCCGGGTCTCCCACAATTGTAGCAATTTTGCTCTCGACTAGAAAATCTTTTGTCATTGTAAGACCTTGACTTGGAGCTTCTTTCTTTGCTTCTACTCTTGTAGAATTTGTTGAAGTTCTTCACCATTAAGCTCAATTCTTCATTGAAGGTGTGTTTCTCACTTGATGATGTGGGGGCTTCACTTGAGGCTTTGTAAGCACCACTTGACTTGTTGTGAAGTTCCTCCTTATCCTTAAGTGACATCTCATGAGCAACAATTCTTCCAATGACTTCCGTTGGCTTCAGATCTTTGTGTTGGGGAACGTAGCAGAAATTCAAAATTTTCCTACGTGTCACCAAGATCTATCTATGGAGAAACTAGCAACGAGGGGAAGGAGAGTGCATCTACATACCCTTGTAGATCGCTAAGCGGAAGCGTTCAAGAGAACGGGGTTGAAGGAGTCGTACTCGCCGTGATCCAAATCACCGGAGATCCTAGTGCCGAACGGACGGCACCTCCGCGTTCAACACACGTACAGCCCTGTGTCGTCTCCCATGCCTTGATCCAGCAAGGAGAAAGGGAGAGGTTGGGGAAGACTCCATCCAGCAGCAACACGACGGTGTGGTGGTGATGGAGGAGCGTGGCAATCCTGCAGGGCTTCGCCAAGCACCGCGGGAGAGGAGGAGGACTTGGGAGAGGGAGGGCTGCGCCGAGGCAAGGGTGCGGCTCCCATGCGCCTCCCCACTATATATAGGGGTGGAGGGGGATTATTTCTTGCCCTCCAAGTCCATTGGGGCGTTGGCAAAGGTGGGAGGAAAGAAATCCCATCCTTTCCTTTCCCCACCGATTGTTACCCCCCTTTTTAGGGATCTTGATCTTATCCCTTCGGGATATGATCTTATTCCTTCTAAGGGGGGATCTTGGTGCACCTTGACCAGGGGTGTGGGGCCTTGCCCCCACTACCCACGTTCATGTGGGCCCCCCCATGCAGGTACCCACTCCGGAACCTTCTAAAACCTTCCCGGTACAATACCGAAAAATCCCGAACATTTTCCGGTGGCCAAAATAGGACTTCCCATATATAAATCTTTACCTCCGGACCATTCCAGAACTCCTCATGACGTCCGGGATCTCATCCGGGACTCCGAACAACATTCGTTAACCACGTATATCTATTCCCTATAACCCTAGCGTCATCGAACCTTAAGTGTGTCGACCCTACGGGTTCGGGAACCATCTGAACATGACCGAGATGTTCTCCGGTCAATAACCAACAGCGGGATCTGGATACCCATGTTGGCTCCCACATGTTCCACGATGATCTCATCGGATGAACCATGATGTCAAGGACTCAATCGATCCCGTATACAATTCCCTTTGTCTAACGGTATTGTACTTGCCCGAGATTCGATCGTCGGTATACCGATACCTTGTTCAATCTCGTTACCGGCAAGTCTCTTTACTCGTTCCGTAACACATCATCCCGTGATCAACCCCTTGGTCACATTGTGCACATTATGATGATGTCCTACCGAGTGGGCCCAGAGATACCTCTCCGTTTACGAGTGACAAATCCAGTCTCGATTCGTGCCAACCCAATGCAGACACTTTCGGAGATACATGTAGTGCACCTTTATAGCCACCCGATTCGTTGTGACGTTTGGTACACCCAAAGCATTCCTACGGTATCTAGGAGTTGCACAATCTCATGGTCTAAGGAAAAGATACTTGACATTAGAAAAGCTTTAGCATACGAACTACACGATCTGTGTGCTAGGCTTAGGATTGGGTCTTGTCCATCACATCATTCTGCTAATGATGTGATACCGTTATCAACGACATCCAATGTCCATGGTCAGGAAACTGTAACCATCTATTGATCAACGAGCTAGTCAACTAGAGGCTTACTAGGGACATGGTGTTGTCTATGTACCCACACATGTATCTGAGTTTCCTATCAATACAATTATAGCATGGATAATAAACGATTATCATGAACAAGGAAATATAATAATAACTAATTTATTATTGCCTCTAGGGCATATTTCCAATAGTCTCCCACTTGCACTAGAGTCAATAATCTAGTTCACATCGCCATGTGATTAACACTCACAGGTCACATCACCATGTGACCAACATCCAAAGAGTTTACTAGTGTCACTAAACTAGTTCACATCATCATGTGATTAAGACTCAATGAGTTCTGGGGTTTGATCATGTTTTGCTTGTAAGAGAGGTTTTAGTCAATGGGTCTGCAACATTCAGATCCGTTTGTACTTCGCAAATCTCTAGGTCATATTGTAAATGCTGCTTCCACGCTCCACTTGGAGCTATTCCAAATGGTTGTTCCACTATACGTATCCGGTTTGCTACTCAGAGTCATTCGGATAGGTGTTAAAGCTTGCATCGACGTAACCCTTTACGTCGAACTCTTTATCACCTCCATAATCGAGAAACATATCCTTATTCCTCTAATGATAATTTTGACCGCTATCTGGTGATCCACTCCTTGTTCACCTTTGTACCCTCTTGCCAGATATGTAGCAAGGCACACTTCCGGTGCGGTACATAACATAGCATACTGTAGAGCCTACGTCTGAAGCATAGGGGACGACCTTCGTCCTTTCTCTCTCTTCTGCCGTGGTCAAGCTTTAAGTCTTAACTTCATACCTTACAACTCAGCCAAGAACTCCTTCTTTGACTGATCCATCTTGAACACCTTCAAGATTATGTCAAGGTATGTGCTCATTTGAAAGTACCATTAAGCGTTTTTGATCTATCCTCATAGATCTTGATGCTCAATGTTCAAGCAGCTTAATTCAGGTTTTCTATTGAAAAACACTTTTCAAATAACCCTATATGCTTTCCAGAATTCTACACCATTTCCGATCAACAATATGTCATTCACATATACTTATCGAAATTCTATAGTGCTCCCAGTCACTTCTTTGGAAATACAAGTTTCTCACAAACTTTGTATAAACCCAAAATCTTTGATCATCTCATCAAAGCGTACATTCCAACTCCGAGATGCTTACTCCAGTCCTTAGAAGGATTGCTGGAGCTTTGCATACTTGTTAGTATCTTTCAGGATTGACAAAACCTTCTGGTTGTATCACATACAACCTTTCCTCAAGTATAACATCGAGGAAACAATGTTTTGATATCCTATCTGCAAGATTTCATCAATCATGCAGTAATTGCTAATCCAATTCCAACAGACTCTTAGCATCGCTACGAGTGAGAAAGCCTCACCGTAGTCAACTCCTTGAACTTGTCGGAAAACATCTTTAACGACAAGTCGAGCTTTCTTAATGGTGATACTTACCATCATTGTCCGTCTTCCTTTTAAAATCCATCTTTACCCAACGTCCTTACGACCATCAAGTATTTCTTCCAAAGTCATGGATCCTCTCTCGGATGTTATGGCCTTGAGCCATTCGTCGGAATCCAGGCCCACCATCGCTTCTTCATAGCTCGTAGGTTCATTGTTGTCTAGCAACATGACCTTCAAGACAGGATTACTGTACCACTCTGAAGTAGTGCGCATCCTTGTCGACCTACGAGGTACGGTAGTGACTTGATCCAAAACTTCATGATCACTATCGTAGCTTCTACTTCAATTGGTGTAGGCGCCACAGAACAACTTCCGATTGCCCTGCTACACACTTGTTGAAGTGACGGTTCAATAACCTCATCAAGTCTCCACCATCCTCCCACTCAATTCTTTCGAGAAAGCGTTTCGAGAAAGGACCTAATTCTAGAAACAATCCTTTTGCTTCGGAACTGAGATAGGAGGTATACCCAACTGTTTTGGGTGTCCTATGAAGATGTATTTATCCGCTTTGGGTTCGAGCTTATCACGATGAAACTTTTTCACATAAGTGTCGCAGCCCCAAACTTTCAAGAAAGCGACAACTTAGGTTTCTCCAAACCATAGTTCAAATAGTGTCGTCTCAACGGAATTACGTGGTGCCCTATTAAAGTGAGTGCGGTTGTCTCTAATGCCTAACCCATGAACGATAGTGGTAATTCGATAAGAGACATCATGGTACGCACCATATCTAATAGGGTGCAACTATGATGTTCGGACACACCATCACACTATGGTGTTCCAGCGGTATTAATTGTGAAACAATTTCCACAATGTCTTAATAGCGTGCCAAAGCTCGTAACTCAGATACTCATCTCTATGATCATATCATAGACATTTTATCCTCTTGTCACGATGATCTTTAACTTCACTCTGAAATTACTTGAACCATTCAATAATTCAGACTTGTGTTTCATCAAGTAAATACACTGAGTATCTACTTAAATCATCTGTGAAGTAAGAACATAACGATATTCACTGCATGCCTCAACACTCATTGGATTGCACACATCGAAATGTGTTACTTCCAACAAGTTGCTATCTTGTTCCATCTTACTGAAACCGAGGCTTTTCAGTCATCTTGCCCATGTGGTATGATCTGCATATCTCAAGTGATTCAAAATCAAGTGAGTCCAAACGATCCATCTGCATGGAGTTTCTTCATCTGTATACACCAATAGACATGGTTCGCATGTCTCAAACTTTTCAAAAACGAGTGAGTCCAAAGATCCAACAACATGGAGCTTCTTCATGCGTTCTACACCAATATGACTTATATGGCAGTGCCACAAGTAAGTGGTACTATCATTACTATCTTATATCTTTTGGCATGAAAATGTGTATCACTACGATCGAGATTCAACAAACCATTCCTTTAGGTGCAAGACCATTGAAGGTATTATTCAAATAAATAGAGTAACCATTATTCTCCTTAAATGAATAATCGTATTGCGATAGACATAATCCAATCATGTCTATGCTCAACGCAAACACCAAATGACAATTATTCTTGTTTAATACTAATCTTGATGGTAGAGGGAGCGTGCGATGTTTGATCACATCAAACTTGGAGACACTTCCAACACATATCGTCAGCTCACCTTTAGCTAGTCTCCGTTTATTCCGTAGCCTTTTATTTCGAAGTTACTAACACTTAGCAACCGAACCGGTATCTAATACCCTGGTGCTACTAGGAGTACTAGTAAAGTACACAATAACTTAATGTATATCCAATATACTTCTATCGACCTTGCCAGCCTTCTCATCTACCAAGTATCTAGGGTAATTCTGCTCCGATGGTTGTTCCCCTCATTACGAAGCACTTAGTCTCGGGTTTGGGTTCAACCTTGGGTTTCTTCACTGGAGCAGCAACTGATTTGTTGTTTCATGAAGTACCCCTTCTTGCCCTTGCCCTTCTTGAAAGTAGTGGTTTCACTAACCATCAACAATTGATGCTACTTCTTGATTTCTACATTCGCGATTGTCGAACATTGCGAATAGCTCAAGGATCATCATATCTATCCCTAATATGTTATAGTTCATCACGAAGCTCTAGCAGCTTGGTGGCAATGACTTTGGAGAAACATCACTATCTCATCTGGAAGATCAACTCCCACTCGATTCAAGTGATTGTTGCACTCGGACAATCTGAGCACAAGCTCAACGATTGAGCTTTTCTCCCTTAGTTTGCAGGCTAAGAAAATCGTCGGAGGTCTTATACCTCTTGGCGTGGGCACGAGCCTGAAATCCCAATTTCAGCCCTCGAAACATCTCATATGTTACTGACGTTTCAAAAGCGTCTTTGGTGCCTTAGCTCTAAACCGTTTAAGCGAACTATCACGTAGTTATCAAAAGCGTGTATGTCCGATGTTCGCAACATCCACAGACGGCGTTCGGGGTTACTGCACCTTTGGCGGTGCATTAAGGACATAAGCTTTCTACTGATCGCATAATTGCTACTATCAACTTTCAAGTATATTTTCTCTAGGAACATATCTAAAACATTAGAACTATAGCGCGAGCTATGACATAATTTGCAAAGGGCTTTTGACTATGTTCAGGATAATTAAGTTCATCTAATGAACTCCCACTCAGATAGACATCCCTCTAGTCATCTAAGTGATTACATGATCCGAGTCAACTAGGCCGTGTCCGATCATCACGTGAGACGAACTAGTCATCATCGGTGAACATCTTCATGTTGATCGTATCTACCATACGACTCATGCTCGACCTTTCGGTCTCTTGTGTTCCGAGGCCATGTGCATACATGCTAGGCTCGTCAAGTTAACCTAAGTGTTTAGCGTGTGTAAATCTGGCTTACACCCGTTGTATGTGAACGTAAGAATCTATCACACCACGATCATCACGTGGTGCTTGAAGCAACGAACTTTTCATAGCGGTGCACAGTTAGGGGAACACTTTCTTGAAATTTTAATGAGGGATCATCTTATTTACTACCGTCGTTCTAAGCAAATAAGATGCATAAACATGATAAACATCACATGCAATCAAATAGTGACATGATATGGCCAATATCATTTTGCTCCTTTTGATCTCCATCTTCGGGGCTCCATGATCATCATCGTCACCGGCATGACACCATGGTCTCCATCATCATGATCTCCATCATCGTGTCTCTATGAAGTTGTCTCGCCAACTTATTACTTCTACTACTATGGCTCCCGGTTAGCAATAAAGTAAAGTAATTACATGGCGTTTGTTCAATGACACGCAGGTCATACAATAAATTAAGACAACTCCTATGGCTCCTGCCGGTTGTCATACTCATCGACATGCAAGTCGTGATTCCTATTACAAGAACATGATCAATCTCATACATCACATATCATTCATCACATTCTTCTTGGCCATATCACATCACATATCATACCCTGCAAAAACAAGTTAGACGTCCTCTAATTGTTGTTTGCATGTTTTACGTGGCTGCTATGGGTTTCTAGCAAGAATGTTTCTTACCTACGCAAAACCACAACATGATATGTCAATTGCTATTTATCCTTCATAAGGACCCTTTTCATCGAATCCGATCCGACTAAAGTGGGAGAGATTGGCACCCGCTAGCCACCTTATGCAACAAGTGCATGTCAGTCGGTAGAACCTGTCTCACGTAAGTGTACGTGTAAGGTCGGTCCGGGCCGCTTCATCCCACAATGCCGCCGAATCAAGATTGGACTAGTAACAGTAAGAATATTGAACAAAATCAACGCCCACAACTTCTTTGTGTTCTACTCGTGCAAAGAATCTACGCAATAGACCTAGCTCGTGATGCCACTGTTGGGGAACGTAGCAGAAATTCAAAATTTTCCTACGTGTCACCAAGATCTATCTATGGAGAAACTAGCAACGAGGGAAGGAGAGTGCATCTACATACCCTTGTAGATCGCTAAGCGGAAGCGTTCAAGAGAACGGGGTTGAAGGAGTCGTGCTCGTCGTGATCCAAATCACCGGAGATCCTAGTGCCGAGCAGACGGCACCTCCGCGTTCAACACACGTACAGCTCGGTGACGTCTCCCATGCCTTGATCCAGCAAGGAGAAAGGGAGAGGTTGGGGAAGACTCCATCCAGCCAGCACGACGGTATGGTGGTGATGGAGGAGCGTGGCAATCCTGCAGGGCTTCGCCAAGCACCGCGGGAGATGAGGAGGACTTGGGAGAGGCGCATGGGAGCTGCACCCTTGCGCCTCCCCACTATATATAGGGGTGGAGGGGGATTATTTCTTGCCCTCCAAGTCCATTGGGGCATTGGCAAAGGTGGGAGGAAAGAAATCCCATCCTTTCCTTTCCCCACCGATTGTTACCCCCCCTTTTTAGGGATCTTGATCTTATCCCTTCGGGATATGATCTTATTCCTTCTAAGGGGGTATCTTGGTGCGCCTTGACCAGGGGTGTGGGGCCTTGCCCCCCCTACCCACGTTCATGTGGGTCCCCCCATGCAGGTACCCACTCCGGAACCTTCTAAAACCTTCCCGGTACAATACCGAAAAATCCCGAACATTTTCCGGTGGCCAAAATAGGACTTCCCGTATATAAATCTTTACCTCCGGATCATTCCGGAACTCCTCGTGACGTCTGGGATCTCATCCGGGACTCCGAACAACATTCCGTATATCTATTCCCTATAACCCTAGCGTCATCGAACCTTAAGTGTGTAGACCCTACGGGTTCGGGAACCATGCAGACATGACCGAGACGTTCTCCCGTCAATAACCAACAGCGGGATCTGGATACCCATGTTGGCTCCCACATGTTCCACGATGATCTCATCGGATGAACCGCGATGTCAAGGACTCAATCGATCCCGTATACAATTCCCTTTGTCTAGCGGTATTGTACTTGCCGAGATTCGATCGTCGGTATACCGATACCTTGTTCAATCTCGTTACCGGCAAGTCTCTTTACTCGTTCCGTAACACATCATCCCGTGATCAACCCCTTGGTCACATTGTGCATATTATGATGATGTCCTACCGAGTGGGCCCAGAGATACCTCTCCATTTACACGGAGTGACAAATCCGATCTCGATTCGTGCCAACCCAACAGACACTTCGGAGATACTTGTAGTGCACCTTTATAGCCACCCGATTCACGTTGTGACGTTTGGTACACCCAAAGTATTCCTACGGTATCCGGGAGTTGCACAATCTCATGGTCTAAGGAAAAGATACTTGACATTAGAAAAGCTTTAGCATACGAACTACACGATCTTTGTGCTAGGCTTAGGATTGGGTCTTGTCCATCACATCATTCTGCTAATGATGTGATCCCGTTATCAACGACATCCAATGTCCATGGTCGTGAAGCTGTAACCATCTATTGATCAACGAGCTAGTCAACTAGAGGCTTACTAGGGACATGGTGTTGTCTATGTACCCACACATGTATCTGAGTTTCCTATCAATACAATTATAGCATGGATAATAAACGATTATCATGAACAAGGAAATATAATAATAACTAATTTATTATTGCCTCTAGGGCATATTTCCAACACTTTGTAGTTTGGCATCATTTGAATCAATGTGCACACGGTATCATACTTTCCATCCAATGCTCTTAGGATCTTCTTGATGATGAATCTATCAGTCATCTCTTCACTCCCTAAGCCGGCAATCTCATTTGTGATAAGTGCAAGCCTAGAGTATATTTCAGCGACACCTTCACCATCCTTCATTTTGAACTTGTCAAGCTGACTTTGGAGCACATCCAAATTGGATTCCTTGGCCGGATTCAGTACCTTCATGCATATCAATCAAAAGTATCCCAAATTTCCTTTGCATTCTCAAGGCGGCTGATTTTGTTGAATTCTTGAGCACAATCAGTTGAAGATGATATCACAAGCTTGAGCGTTGTATTGCAACATCTTCAATTCTTCCGCATTAGCTTCACGGTTCGGCTCTCTCCCATCAAAGAATTCACCTTGCAAGCCAATACAAATAATTGCCCAAGCAGTAGGGGTTATGTCCGAGAATATGCATTTTCATCTTATGCTTCCAACTAGCAAAATTTGTACCATCAAAGTAAGGACCTCTCTGGTGATAATTTCCCTCGCTAGACGCATATACTCTCCTAGGTTGTGAAACAAAGGCTATGACCACCAAAAGCTATGGAAATCAAAGCAAATGGAGACCAAGCTCTAATACCACTTGTAGGACCTTGAAGTATGTCTAGAGGGGGGTGATTAGACTACTTGACCAATTAAAAACTTAGCCTTTTCCCAGTTTTAGAGTTTGGCAGATTTTAGCTATCTTAGGACAAGTCAAGCAATCATCACACAATTCAAGCAAGCATGCAAAGAGTGTATGAGCAGCGGAAATTAAAGCATGCAACTTGCAAGAAAGTAAAGGGAAGGGTTTGGAGGATTCAAACGCAATTGGAGACACGGATGTTTTTGGCGTGGTTTCGATAGGTGGTGCTATCGTACCTCCACGTTGATGGAGACTTCAACCCACGAAGGAGTAGCAGTTGCCTTGTGAGTCCACGGAGGGCTCCACCCACGAAGGGTCCACAGTAGCAACCTTGTCTATCCCACCATGGCCGTCGCCCACAAAGGACTTGCCTCACTAGCGGTAGATCTTCACGAAGTAAGCGATCTCCTTGCCCTTACAAACTCCTTGATTCAACTCCACAATCTCGTCGAGGCTCCAAAGTGACACCTAGCCAATCTAGGAGACACCACTCTCCAAGAAGTAACAAATGGTGCGTTGATGATGAACTCCTTGCTCTTGTGCTTCAAATGATAGTCTCCCCAACACTCAACTCTCTCTCATAGGATTTGGATCTGGTGGAAAGAAGATTTGAGTGGAAAGCAACTTGGGGAAGGCTAGAGATCAAGATTCATATGGTAGGAATGGAATATCTTGGTCTCAACACATGAGTAGGTGGTTCTCTCTCAGAAATGGTAAGTTGGAAGTGAAGGTTTGTTCTAATGGCTCTCTCCACGAATGAAGAGGAGGTGGAGGGGTATATATAGCCTCCACACAAAATCTAACCGTTACACACAATTTACCAATCTCGGTGGGACCGAATCAACAAACTCGGTCAGACCGATTTTAGTAAACCTAGTGACCGTTAGGGTTTTCGGTGGACTGACTTGCATCTCGGTAGGACCGATATGGTTAGGGTTAGGGCATAACGTAATCTCGGTGAGACCGATTACACAAACTTCGGTGAGACCGATTTTGGTAATTAGCTAACCGGAGAGTTGGTCGAGTAAACTTCGGTGGGACCGATTCGCTCTTTCGGTGAGACCGAAGCGTTATGAAAGGGAAAGCAGAAAGTTTACATTGCAATCTCGGTGGGACCGATCCGCTCTTTCGGTGAGACCGAAAAGTTACGAAAAGGAAACAGAGAGATTACGATCCCATCTCGGTGAGACCGAGATCCCTATTGGTAGAACCGATTTGCCTAGGGTTTGTGGCAGTGGCTACAACATTTGGAATCGGTGGCGCCGGATAGGAAGAATCGGTGAGACCGATTTTGGCTTTAGGTTTAGGTCATATGTGGATGTGAGAAAGTAGCTGAGGGTTTTGGAGCATATCACTAAGCACATGAAGCAAGAGGCTCATTAAGCAACACCTCATCCCTCCTTGATAGTATTGGCTTTTCCTATAGACTCAATGTGATCTTGAATAACTAAAATATAAAATGAAGAGTCTTGAGCTCTTGAGCTTGAGCCAATCCTTTGTCATTAGCATTTTGAAGGATCCACTTTCACCATCCATGCCATGCCATTCATTGAGCTTTCCTGAAATGTTCATCTTGGAATAGCATTAGCTCAATGAGCTATATGTTGTTATGAATTACCAAAACCACCTAGGGATAGTTGCACTTTCATTACCTACCTGCTTATCCTAAACTGCTTAGTATAGGTTGGTTAGTGATCCATCAGTGACCCCCACCTTATCCTTGTTGCCCCTACTTCATCATCGACGACTCGATCTACGTGATCGACGACCAGAGCCTGACACCTCACATCACATCACGCCCCTTTAGTTGCTCGACTCTGCAGAGCTACTATCCAGTGCCGAGGGTGATCCCTCTTAACGCACTCCTGATGATAATTCTGTAGTGTAGCTATTCGGTCGTGGTCAACGAGGGTGGTTCCTCTTTCACCATTCCCGATACGGCTCTGTCGTGCAACACCTCAAGTGTGAACCTCGAGGGTGGTTCCTCTTACGTTCACCTTGATGATTACATCGAGTGGAATCCTCCGAGGGTGATTCCTTGGGTTTTCCCCTTGATGTCTGAACACATAGTTACCTTGACTTTACTGGAGACCGTTGTGAAAGCCGGGCGGGCCCGGAGAGCACCCGTCGATGTGGACGGTGACGGTGGCTGTTTAAGCGGTATCACCGGGAGGGTGATAGCTCCGGACTTGTCCCGATAGCCGTCCTCCTTTTAATAATGCACTAACAGGTTTGGGTATTTGTTACGAGTTGGCCTTTGGCCTTTACGCACTAACCACCACGCGAGAATAGTTATGGGCCTCGGCGTCGCAGATATCAGCCGAAGCTTTGTCGACGTCCGGTTCAGCGATGCGGCACGGTTGTATCGTCTTTGGCCATCCGAGGTGCTGGTATCCACCCTGCTATAGCGACCAGGAGTGCCGCGGGCGATGGGCCCAAGACCCCGGAGCGCTTAGGATGTAGACCGGCGGGGACCTCTCTGCTGAGCCTAGATAGGGCTGCGACGTGTGGATCTTCCGAGCCGGGAATTGACCCCAGAAAGGTGTGTCCGGCCAGAGTGATCGAGCGTGTTGGGTAACGTGGTGCACCCCTGCAGGGAAGACATATATTCGAATACCGTGTCCACGGTAATGGACGTTTAGACTTGTATCCTGATCTTATACAACTAGAAATGGATACTTGATATGTGATGGATATGTTGGCTCCGGGATTGCTTTCTCGCAGGGAGACGAGGAAGGATCTCTGGGCCTTAATGCTACAACATGCATGTTAATTAAACCTGCTATTCTATACTCTTCTACATGCTGCAAGATGCTTGGAGCTGCTTGAAGATGCTAGTCTTTGATAGGCTAGGCCTTCGCCCCTTATTCTGGCATTCTGCAGTTCAGTCCACAGATACCGCCCTTCCATTTGATACCAATGCATACTTAGTATAGATCTGATTTTTGCGAGTACTTTGGATGAGTACTCACGGTTGCTTTGCTCCCCCTTTTCCCCCTTCCTTCTCCTTTCCGATTGATGGAACCGGATGGTGGATCCCTCGAGCCAGATGCCACCGCCGACGGATACTACTACATGGAGGCCACCGAAGACCAGGAGTAGTTAGGAGGTCCCAGGCAGGAGGCCTTGCCTCCTCGATCGTGTTGCTTTTCTGCTAGCCTTCTTAAGGCATCCTTGTTTAACTTATGTCTGTACTCAGATATTGTTGCTTCCGCTGACGCTTGTGTTTCGAGCTTGTATTCGAGCCCTCGAGGCCCCTGGCTTGTAATATGAATCTTGTATTATTTTGATTTGTGTCTAGAGTTGTGTTGTGATATCTTCCCATGAGTCCTTGATCTTGATCGTACACATTTGCGTGCATGATTAGTGTACGGTCAAATCGAAGCGTCTGAGATTAATGTCGAGCCGATCGCTTGTAGGATCCCCCTTTCAAACTCCTTGGCCGAAGTTGAGTCTAGTATTTGAAAAACTGATTTGCTAACATGGCTGTGTGGCTTACGGGCCCATGTTGCAATTGGGTGGTATTAGGATCTTTTACTCCTCATCTATACTCTGGGATTCTGATCTCTCTTCTATTTCGGGTTAAATGGTTTTATTAACTCTAACTCTAGGTTCTCGTAAATACTTTCTCCCGGAGAGCCCTCACTCCAGATGATTGCTTGGTGCACCAGAAGACTCTGAAGATACTCTCCAATGTTTTCCCGAGACCCTGTACCCTTCGCCGTTGCGATCCTACCACCGATAAATCCTTATGAGCAACTACCTACGTTGTCGTTCTTACCTTCATACCCAGTTGCTCTTGTTATTACAAGATGCCCCAAATTACTCTCTGTTGTCCTGAGAATCCGTTGAGCCTACTGCCTTGCAGTTCTTTGCCACATGAATACACCTATGGATAATTACTCGCGCTTGCCGAGTATCCATTCATCCACAGTTGTTCAGGTGTTTCACAAATTACTTTGGAATACCATCCGATATTCCCATAATCCTCTCCAACTATTGCTCTTCAAATACTTGTCTGCTTGCTTTATGGATACTTTCCATATGTCTGACAAAATTTAGTAGTATCCTTTGTCATCGTATTTTTGAACATTTGATTCGATATGTTTGTGTATGCTTGCAATCATCAATCACAACTGGAATTCTTCCCTTCGGCTCAGACGTCACCCCTGACATGAGCTGGTGTTCGGCAAATCAAACCTTGATCGATTGTTGATCTATGTCTATTCAACTTACCTGTCTTTGATCAGAGCCTCTGCTTATGATCCACCGTTTTGGAAATCATATTTCCTTTGCATTTTGAACTCTGAATTAGTCAGTTGCTTCTATAATCTGACCACCTTGAATTCTTTCTTCTTTTGGTTGAGTACCGTTGCTCACATCAGATCCCTTGTGAACCACCAGATCCTCTGTGGATTTTATCCGACATCATCCTTCATATTCAATAACCTTGTGAACCTCCCCTCGGATACATAATGCCTTTGGTAAATTGTATCCCTCGTTCTTGTAAAACATACCCTTCTTCCGGGCTTTATTTACTCGTGAAGTTGTGGTATATGTTCCTAAGATGCCCCTATGGGTTGAATCTATGGCTTCCCTAAAGCTGTGTGAACCGAAGATTATGCAGGTTATATCTCATGGCGTTTCTTTGGATAAATTTTCAATTCTACAACTTTGTCAAAGACGAGAAGTAAATGAAAAGTTGTGCATTAGAGAAGTGGGAGTCGACCTTGAGCCTTGTGTTCATGCCCATGGACCCGATGTGGAGCTTAACATGGAAGCTTCTTGTTATAATAATAACCCCGTTGCGATAAGTTCATCTCGTATCCATGTTTGGTCCTTTGCAATCGTGGTTCAGACCATATTGTTCTTGTTTGATCCATTTATCGGACAAGTTAAAGTACTTGTCTTCTTCAGATCGTTTAACCTATCCAACCTCTACTTTGATCTACCTTCGAGTATTACGCTTTGGTACCTCGAGAATATCACGGAACTACATAACTTCTTATGAGTTCTTCCTCAACTGTTATTTCTTGCCGATTCAAAATTTTCCACGGGTTCTAAGTTGGTAGACACTCGAGGACAACAATAACTGATTCGAGTCTACACTTTCCTTTCCATTGTTATGTTAACCTTTCTTGTAACGTAACATATTTGAGCAGTAATAATTTGCTGCTTATGTAAATGCCTCGGTATACAACTCTGTCAGTAAGACCTTGTTACAATTGTTGATGACATCTCGGTAGCCGCTGATGGACGAGAACTTTGCCTACTGGTCCGCCTCGCCTTGCGAGCAGGAAAATGGTTCTCTTCGTCCCTCGCCCTTGGTACCAACGTTGTTGCCAACATAACTGACAGTCTATGCTCTGACATGCCTGGCTATCAGCGCCCTTTCTACTTCTAACCCACATGGTGGGCCCATAACCCACAGGTCACAGGATCGAAACCTGTCTGTCCTTGTTTTCAAAGTTGTCCCTTGTGCTTGGCTTCGTATGTCATTCACGAGCCACCATCCTTGTGATATGTTCTGGTATCAGACACAATACTTATTCCCATTGCTCTTGAACCCCTTTCACTCTCTGTTTCAGGCAACGAATGATTGCCTACCCGCTTGAAACTTCTTATTGCACCTTCTTGCTTTGCTCTCGATGTCTTACTTAAGTTTCAACTCGAGAGATAGCCCCCAGTTACCTATCTTGTGTTGAGGTCCGTCCTTTCCGAGTCTTTCCCCCTACTACACCCCTTAAATCTCGGGACGAGATTTCTTGTAGTGGAGGAGAATTGTGATGCCCGGATAATTAAGCTACAGTAATCCTCTGCTAATGATGCCACGTCATCACATTACTGTTGCTAATCCTCGCTTGATTTAAATCTTATTTCAAATTCAAGTTCAAACTGAAGTCCAAAAATTCAATTTCTCAAACATGCAAACTAATATGTTCAAAGTGCTTGTTGAAGTTTCCATAACCAACCATGGTGTTGACCCAACATTTTTTGTAAAGTGTTTTCATGCCCTATAATAATTAAAACAGGGCTTAAAGCAATAGTTAAGTGTTTTTAAATCTTGAACAAATATAAAACTAATTGAGTAATGTGCCAAATAGTTTAGGTCAAGAGCCTAAATATAAACACTAATTTAGGTGATGTTTAGATAATTGCTAAAGCTAAAATAAATAGATAATAGGATATGAAAACAATAAGCAGAAAAGCGAAAAGCGAAAAGGTTAAAGTTAAAATAAAAAGCAAGCAGAACCCCCTCCTCTTCCTCGTGGGCCTCGTGGCCCGGTGTGGCCTTCTTTGGCCGGGCCGCCCGCTCACTTACGCCCGTGGCCTATTTGGCCAAACCCCCCCGAAACCCTAACTGCTAGCCCCCACTCCCCTCGTTCCCCACTCCCCACTCCTCCTCCCTCTCCCCGCACCGTTTCTGGATCAAGAGGCGATCCCCCGACCCCGCCAATCGCCGACCGCGCCATGCCGCCGCTCCAGATGGCGGGCTCCCTGGCGCGAGCACCCGTCCTTGATGCCCGACCTCCCTTCCCCTCATGCTCCTTCTGCACCGCCGCGCTTCCACGATGCAGGCGCACGCCAGCGCCTTGGCACCACCGCGGCGCCCGGAGCCACCTCGCCGGAGCCACGACCTCGTCGGACCGTCCCCGTCCTCCTCCTCAACGGCCACCAACGCACCTCGACGCCCCCTGCTCACCAACGCCGGTGAGGACCCTGGTCGTCCTCCCCTCCCCTTGTCCGTCGTCGCGGTCGCCATGCTCCGCGTGCACACCGGGCCGCCTTGACCGCGAGCCGCGTCCTACAGCTCCGCCACCTCCGGCGCGTCACCGCGCCCTCGCTCATGTGCGCCGCTCAGCGCCGCCTCGCCACTGATGCATTGGCCGCGCCCGCCTACTTTGCCAGCGCCCGGCGCTCCTCGCCGTCGTCGATGCGCCGAGGTCTGGCGCTCCGCCCTCGCCTCTGGTGGCCTCAGTGCGGCGCCCGCACGTGCTCCCGTGCTCGCGCCGCTATGGCCTATGGGCCCCTTTGCCCGATGAGGCCACGCCCATGTTTACTTTAAAAAATGTTATATATATATATATTAAAATAATTAATTAATTAATTAAATGCTTAATTAATTTAATTAATTAATCTTAATTAACCTAATGAACTAGATTAGTTAGTTAAAACTTTAATTAGTTAGATGAGTCTATGACAGGGGGCCCCACCCCCCTGTTGACGATCAAACGTTGGTGGTCAACTGGGACCCCAGCCCACACGACCACTGTGTGCACTTTTGTGTACGCTGTGCTGGGTGCGCTGAGCATTTTAGCTATTTAATTCGAATAAAATTAAATTGCAGAATATTAATAAAACTTTGAAAATTAATAGAAATTAAACCGTAGCTCGGATGAAAAAGTTTTATACATGAAAGTTGCTCAGAACGACGAGACGAATCTGAATACGTGATCCGTTCGTCTGCCACGTGCCCCTAACTACCTGAACATGCAACTTCTCCCCTCCGTTTCATCTGTCCAAATATGCTACACCTGGGGAAACAATCCCGGATGTTATCCCCCTTCGCCGGTAATGTGTAGCACCGAGTTAGA
The DNA here is from genome assembly GCA_021605145.1 of Aegilops bicornis. Taxonomy (NCBI): domain Eukaryota; kingdom Viridiplantae; phylum Streptophyta; class Magnoliopsida; order Poales; family Poaceae; genus Aegilops; species Aegilops bicornis. Next base: position 68,169,628 of record CM038674.1, on the reverse strand, counting down.
ACACGTCTAGCTCTGCATGTTGTCCTGTTATGCTCTTGCTTGCTATGTATTTACTGTTTCTCCCCCCTCTTCTCTCCGGTAGACCTCGAGACTGCCGCTGATGCCGCTGTGATCGACTACGTCGACGACGGCCCCTTCTTCTTGTCTGAGCAACCAGGCAAGCCCCCCTTTGATCATCCCGATATCGCCCATTCCATTCTCTCATGCTTGCATTAGATTTTGCTACTGTTATTGATTGATCCTATTTTGATGCATAGCCTACTTTTGTACCTGCTATTGTTACCTACCTGCTTATCCTAAACTGCTTAGTATAGGTTGGTTAGTGATCCATCAGTGACCCCCACCTTGTCCTTGTTGCCCCTGCTTCATCATCGATGACTCGATCTACGTGATCGACGACGAGCTGACACCTCACATCACATCACGCCCTTTAGTTGCTCAACTCTGCAGAGCTACTATCGAGTGCCGAGGTGATCCCTCTTAACGCACTCCTGATGATAATTCTGTAGTGTAGCTATTCGGTGTGGTCATCGAGGGTGGTTCCTCTTTCACCATTCCCGATACGGCTCTGTCGTGCAACACCTCAAGTGTGAACCTCGAGGATGGTTCCTCTTACGTTCACCTTGATGATTACATCGAGTGGAATCCTCCGAGGGTGATTCCTTGGGTTTTCCCCTTGATGTCTGGACACACAGTTACCTTGATTTTACTGGAGACTGTTGTGAAAGTCGGGCGGGCCCGGAGAGCACCCGTGCAATGTGACGGTGACGGCTGGCTGTGTAGCGGTATCACCCGGGAGGGGGTGATAGCTCCGGACTTGTCCCGACAGCCGTCACTCCTTTTAATAATGCACTAACAGGTTTGGTATTTGTTCTGATTTGGCCTTTGGCCTTTACGCACTAACCACCATGCGAGAATAGTGATGGGCCTCGACGTCGCGATGTCGGCCCGAAGCTTTGTCGACGTCCGGTTCAGCGATGGGCACGGTCGGATCGTCTTTGGCCATCCGAGGCGGTGCTGGTATCCACCACTGCTCGCATAGCGACCGGAGTCTTTGCGGGCGATGGGCCCAAGACCTCGGAGCGCTTAGGATGTAGACCGGCGGGGAGCTCTCTGCTGAGCCTAGGTAGGGCTGCGACGTGTTGATCTTCCGAGGCCAGGCATTGACCCGAGAAAGGTGTGTCCGGCCAGAGTGATCGAGCGTGTTGGGTAACGTGGTGCACCCCTGCAGGGAAGACATATATTTGAATACCGTGTCCACGGTAATGGGCGTTCAGACTTGTATCCTGATCTTATACAACTAGAAATGGATACTTGAATGTGATGGATATGTTGGCTCCGGGATTGCTTTCTCGCAGGGAGACGGGGAAGGATCTCTGGGCCTTAATGTTACAACACGCTTGTTAATTAAACTTCTATTCTATACTCTTCTACATGCTGCAAGATGCTTGGAGCTGCTTGAAGATGCTAGTCTTCGATAGGCTAGGCCTTCCCCCTTATTCTGGCATTCTGCAGTTCAGTCCACAGATACATCCCTTCCATTTGATACCAATGCATACTTAGTATAGATCTGATGCTTGCGAGTACTTTGGATGAGTACTCACGGTTGCTTTGCTCCCCCTTTTCCCCCTTCCTTCTCCTTTCCAGTTGATGCAACCAGATGGTGGATTCCTTGAGCCAGATGCCACCGCTGACAGATACTAGTACATGGAGGCCACCGAAGACCAGGAGTAGTTAGGAGGTCCCAGGCAGGAGGCCTTGCCTCTTCGATCGTGTTGCTTTTGTGCTAGCCTTCTTAAGGCATCCTTGTTTAACTTATGTCTGTAATCAGATATTGTTGCTTCCGCTGACGCTTGTGTTTCGAGCTTGTATTCGAGCCCTCGAGGCCCCTGGCTTGTAATATGAAGCTTGTATTATTTTGATTTGTGTCTAGAGTTGTGTTGTGATATCTTCCCGTGAGTCCTTGATCTTGATCGTACACATTTGCGTGCATGATTAGTGTACGGTCGAATCGGGGGCGTCATAGTGGTGCCGGAGTAGGTTCCTCGGCAACCACATATTGTTAATGCAGGGCGACGGACCGCCGCATTGTCATTTGAATGTGAAGCGGTCACGTGCACCGAGAAGTGGCAGGCCGATGCTCTCTCGGAGCTTCAATGCCGGCAATAGTGAGAGGCCGTTTTCGCTCTAGCCGTGCATGAATGCGGTACTAACGCTCTAGAGTGGCGCTGACTGTTGCAGGCGGGGACCGTGCAGGGGCGAGGCAGCGGGTTACTAGTAGGCCAGGGCAGTCAGAAGCGGACATGGCAGCTGTCCGGATGCCCGTAAATGCCCCTAGTTTGTCTCCAGTTTACGGGAAAAAAATGCGTCCAAACTGCCGAGCGGACCAATATAGGCTCGCGTTGGACAACAAAACATGTCCCGGCCGCGTGGTCAAGACGTATGCGGATGGTTGGGGTCTGCTTTGAAGATGCTTGAGGTCTTTGCTACTGAAAGCTTTGCAAGCAATCACTTAAGAAAATAAGCTTTGCAAGCTGCTGCTTCTTTTCTTACTTCGCAAAAAATAAAATAAAATACACTTCTTCTTCTTCTTCTTTTTATTTTTTGAGGAATAAGAGCATCTACAACCAGGCATCCCAAACCTGCCTCAAACGCTCGTGCGGGGTTCAGTGACCGGTCAGAAATATCCGACCCAGACGGGCGCCTCAAACGGGCCTTAAACGCCCGGAATGACCGGCACCCCTCATATCCAGCCCAAATATGGGGAGGATATGGGGAGGCTTGGACGAGACCTGGAGTGTCCGCCACGTCAGATTAACAGCAGGGTTCCACACGAAAACTCTCTGAAACCTAGCGGTCTGAAGCTCGTCTCCTCCGTCGCCACGTGGCGCCGCTCTGCGGGCCGCATAGTGCTCTAGCCTGGCTATTTAAGCCGACCGCTGGCACCAAAACCCTACCCATCGACATTGCCCCCCTCCCGTCCGCTGCCTCCGGCACTTTCCACTCACCGTCCACCACCAGTAGTAGCCATGCATCCACGCCGCTGGGTAAGGAGCTACACATATCTAACGCCGGAGCACCGGCTGCAGCTCCTTGAACATATCTTGGCAAGGCATGAAGCTCGGATCACCGTGGGGCTACCTCTGGACTCGATGGATCCGGAGGAGGACTTGGAGGAGGACGAGGACAATGAGAATGGGGAGGATGCGAAGTAGGAGGAAGAGAAGGAGGAGGATGGGGAGGGTGCGAAGTAGGAGGAGCAGGAGGAGGAGGACGAGAATGATCTGGGGGGCGTGGGGGACGCGGATTTGTAGGCGATCCTTGATTCCCTCCGGCCGGAATCGGCGGCGGAGGCCAGCGTCGTCGTCTACAGGAGGCGGAGGCGGAGCACGCCGCGGACTTCAACGAGATGCTTGCGTATACGAATGAGGAGGAGGAGCCAGAGCCCTCCTACGCTCCCATCTACCCGGCGCTCGACACCGACGTCGTGGACATTTCAAACGACCAAGTGTAGTTAGGCTAGTGTGATGTGCATAGTACGTATGATTTTTGGGATATTTAAATTAGTGCCCCTGGTTCCTTAGTTGTGCTCACTTTTCCCCACGCTCCAAACGTTTGCTCACTTTTCCCCTCTTTCTTAGCTGAAACTCTCACAAATGCTCATAGCGGGCGTTTGGCGTCTTGACCGTTAATTGCTGACGAGTGGGGCCGAGTCTTCGTCTAACTGTTGCTTGCTGACGGGTGGGACCGCAAGGAGACACGTATTGGGCAGCTTGTCTGAATCTGAAATAGATCTAGACAGGCCGCACTGCACCGCGCCGTGCCGCCCCCTCCACCGGCGTCGTGCCGCGTCCACCGCAGTTGTTTCCTCCACCCTATGCCCTATTCCGTTCGTCGGCGACGCCGCATCTCCGCCAGATATAGCCCACCTCCCCATCTGGGATTACATAGCGATGTTGAGTGAGGACGCCCGGAATGCAGTCGACCGTGGAGAGGATTGGGTCGAATCCGCGGCAGATAATTCATGGATTAAACCTGGGTAAGCATTGTTTCCTCTCGAATTGACGGTCTAAGTCGTATTGTATGCCGTATTTGACTTCTGTTTGTTTGAATCGTTCGAATTTGTGCTCAATTTTACCAGGCTAACTGAAGCCTTTGTTTCCTTCCCCCAACAAAATAGGATTGATCCCGCGCTGGCTTTCCGGCTGGCGACTAGAATGGAAACTAGTGTGCTGCATGGTACTAAACCGCATTTGATTTCATCATTTTTATATCCCAAAGTGGTAGAAACCAGCATATCTTTCAAAGATTTGCGAGCTGAGCTCCGAAACACCTATCCACAGGTGATGCCGATCTTTGTTGAACTGAATTACTTGAAGTGACGAGCAAAGATTTGTCCCACTAACTTGCGGCGATCATATGTCGTTGCTTTTTGCTTTGGGATTGCTGGCTGCCGATTCGGTAAACTCCAAATCGATGTGCTTCACCACGCCTTGAACGGGCGAAGGGGAAGGGAGTTCGGACATCATCATGCGTGCTAATAGCCAGCACCCGGCACTCCTTGTAGGTCGACACCAAGTAAAGCAAGTGGTTCATGGAGGCAAAACATGCCTCGCCAATTCTGGTTCCGATTCAGCTCTTTGCTTCTCGTGTACCTTCTGCGGTTGGTGTAGAAGATCACGAGAACCTGATGAGGCGGTGCCTACAAATGATGATGAAGACGAGATGATGTTTCCTGAACTGGTCGATGTAGCCCGGTCGACCAAGTAGTGGATAGCGAATATATGGAGGAGCCCATCAGCCAAGCTAGGTTTGATGACAATCCGATGAAGAGAAGGTGGAGAACATGGACAGCTTAATCGAGGATGAATACGATGGTGATGACATGCCAACAATTGAGTGGAACAGGGAAAAACCCGAGCTTAGTGTAGGTACCATTTTCCAATCAATGGTGGACTTTCGGAATGCAGTGACAACATGGTGCATTATATCTGAAAACACCTATAAGACTAAAAGGAGTGAGCCAGCCAAGGTTCACAGTTTTTGTCCATATCCTAGGTGTAGGTGGAAGTTGCATGCATCTCGTATGAGAAAGAGCAAATATATTCAGGTAATCCAAGTTCAGTTAGTAATTTAGTTTCAGATCGTTGAGTAAGGTTTCTTAACTGTTCTTTACCCTTTTATTTTGTTTCAGATAAAGAAAAACCCACACAAGCACACCTGTCCACCTGGAGGGGGAGGGGGGAAGGCCAAAACCAAGCTAGAAAAAACTAGGTGGGTGGCAGATGCTATATTGGATTGGTGACGGAAGAACACGGACTTGGTCCAACAGCACTCCATGGGAAGCTTTTTGAGAAGTACAAGATAGAATTCCTTACATGAGAATTTTCAATGCTAGGGAAAAGGCTCTTGGCTAAGTAATGGTCAATGGAATGACAGTTTTCAGCTGCTTTACACTTTCAAAGCTGAAGTGGAGATGGCAAGTCCAGGGAGTGTTGTAGAGATTGACAAGCATACAGTTCCGTTCAAAATAAAAGGGAAGTCATTTCAGAAGGAGTGCTTGAAGGGCTTTTGTTTGTTTCAAGGCTTCTTTGGCGGGGGTTTCTAGATGGTTGCGAGCCCTATTTGGCTGTAGATGCTACACATTTGGTGGAAGATGGAGAGGACAGCTAGTAGCAGGTTCTGCAGTTGATGGACACAGCTGGCTATTCCAGTTGCATTTGGTGTGGTGGAGGCAGATGCGAGGAAAGTTGGAGTCTGGTTTTACTGCAGCGATTCTTGCAACATTATAGGCACACCCCAAGGTTTAGCTATACACACAGATGCTTGCAAGGGTTTAGAGAGTGTGGTGGAAATTGTATTCCCCGGAGTGGAGCATAGAGAATGTATGTGACACCTAGCGCATAATTTCAAAAAGAAGTTCAAAGGTAAAGTTTATGATGAGAACTTATGGCCAGCATGATACACATGCAACAAAAGGAAGCATGAACACCATTTGAGAGTGTTGTATGCTCAAAATCCTCTTGTGAAGGAGTACATGGATGCACATCATGGCAAGGTGTGGTCAAGAAGCAAATTCAACGAAATCTACAAAGTAGATTATGTGACCAGTAACCTTGTAGAATGCTTCAATTCAAAGTTCAAGTCAGTGAAAGGGCTCTTGTTGTGGCAAGCATTTGACAAGATGAGGCAAATGATCATGATAAAGATGGCTCTTCGCAAAAGAATTGCAGAAACACAATATGTTGGTCATCAAATGCTCCCATCACTGATTAAGGCATTGCACTTGAAGGCAAGAGGACTGAAGATGAAATGTATTCGATCTGGTACATATGAGGGAGAGGTTACCTATACTGACACTAAAAATAGGGTATGGAGGTATCCTGTGAACCTAAGTACTAGAGAATGTACTTGTAGGCAATGGCAGATCCGTGGGAAGCCATGCATACATGACCTACATCTGATGACCGTTATCGGGGGTGCAGATGGTGAGTTGATCGATATTGCTCTGAGTATTTCTCTGTTGCCAAATTTATGGCTGCTTATGCTGACAATGTGCCTACACTATTGGGGAAAGATCAATGGAACATAGTAGATCCAGGGTTCAAACTCCACGCTCCTGTCATTACTAGACCACCAGGAAGACCAAGGAACCAGAGGATTAGAGCAGGTGAGGAGGGTCGTCTACCAAAGAAGCGTGTTTGCAAAAAATGTGGAGTTCTGGGGCATATTGCTAGGCTTTGTACCAATGCAGTGGATGCATCATTTGGAGAGGAGGAAAGATGGACAGCAGCCAATTCTGAGGAGAATGCAGCAGCAATGGAGACTGAAGATGCAGTGGAGAGTGCATCAGCAAATGAAGTAGTGGAGAATGCAGCAGCAAATGAAGCATGTTGGTATGTGTTTGCACCCTTTGTAGAATGCAGCTACCCTTTTGTTTGCATTTGTTCTCTTTTTGCCTATGGCTTATAATTTTATTTACCAGCTCTAGGGAGAAAAGGCCAAGAGATGAAGAAGCAGAAGATTTTGAAACCATGGCCTTTGATGGTTTTGAATCTATAAGAGAGGAAGAGGAGGGCGTAATTTTTCCAATTATGCCTTTAAAGACTACTGAACCCATAGATGACCGTCAAATGGTCGTCAAGTGCTCGGCGAGTGCAACTACTCCATCAGCACCTCCACGAGGAAAACCCCAAGTAAAGCCCAAGATCAAAAGGAACAAGAGTTTGAAAGAAAAGAACATCTCAACTAGGGAAACCAGGAGCAAGACGGTGAAGCCAGCTGCAAACACAAGGAGCAAGTCGAAAATTTGAATTAAGTTGTTGGGAAATGTTCGTGTTGTCAATTTGAGGGCGAGTGGATCGCTTAAAACCTGGTAGATTTGTATTAAGATGTTGGCATCTTAAAACTTGGTAGATTTGAGCTACTGTGAAAACTTATCAGTTGTAATAATGTTGCTTCTACTTTGGTTTCTTATTTGAGTCAGAATTCAAATTTCCATCAAAATTTGAATTTAAATCAATATTTGAATTTGAGCCAAAATTTGGATTCGAGTCAAAGTAGAAGTTGAACATTGGAGGTTCATTCTCTGTGCAGTGTATTTGATCGAGCATTTGAAGTCCAATATTCGTAGGTGAACAGCCCGAATGAGAAATGTGCTAGAAACGAGCTCGAAAGCTAGGGTAAACAGCCCTATTTGAAATCAAGTTTTTTTTGACCTTGCCTAAATGAGGCATATATATTTTTATTAACACTTGTTCCATATATATAGGGTAAAAACGAAGTCTCACTATTTATTGATTAATATTCATATTACTACATTTTTTTGAAAAAATATGCTTACTCACTCCAAAATGAAGCTATGGAGATTTTTCTGATTTTTTTAATTATTTTGATTTTTTTCAAACCCTAAACCCTCTCTCCCTATTCTACGAACTCTGAAAATGTTCATAGGTGATAGCTCATTTGTGTGAAGACTTTTTTCATGAAAATGACCTACACCAAGTTTATTTTTTTCTCATAACCTTGTCACATATGACGGCTATGTGCGCAAGAATTAGAACATTTTGATTTTTTTTGAATTTTTTAAAAACATTTGAACTTGATTTCGACAGATCACTTCAAAAATGATTTTTCAAAAAAAACCGCACCTATACCGAGTTTATATTTTTTTATGGTAACTAGGTCTCATAAACGGACGAACTACGTTTGTTTTATATTTTTGTGATTTTTTCTAATTTAGTTATGGCCATTTGAAATCTGGTCAAACCCTGATAACCCCGTTGACTTGCTCATAACCCCACAGAAATGCTCCAAACCCTAGCGTTGAACGTGCGCCGTCGGATCCTACCAAGCGCCAAACACCACCCGTCAGATGTGGGGCAGGCATGCGCGATCCGCGTGATGCATCCTGATTGGCTACTGCACTGTCCTTCTCGGGTTTTTTACGATCTGCCCCACTTTACATATGAAATTGTATTTTTCGCACATGACCACCACATGTCAGTGTTAAGAGTTGGTTCAAATATTCAAACTGCAAAATACAATGTGGCAAATCATCAATATAGCTTCCCCTTCTCCTCTTCTCCATCTGACAGATAAAGGCATCGAGCAGATCGAGCAATTCCTCTGTTTCTTTCCCCATCTTCTCGTTCTTCTTCCTCTCGAGCAATTCCTCTGTTTCTTCCTCTCGGGGGATATGTCGACCTCCTCGTCAGCCCCCCGTTCCACGTGGCCAGTGTATGGTCCGATGGCGATGACTCGATGCACTTGGCCTTACGGACAAGCGCCATCAAGCGGTTGACTTGAAGGAGGAGAAGAATGGGAACTTTGGTAGCGAGTTAAATCAAATGCGAGAGCAAGCCGGAGGGGCAGGTTAGATCTGAGTTTTCCTCGCATCCTTTATCTCTAATTTCTCAAAAAATCTATCAGATTTGGATTTAGGTTACATGATTTCGTTTTCAGATAGTGAAGAAATGCCACCATTTTGAGTGGATGTATGATTACATCCAGAGGCTTCAAGGGTCGGGCTTGCTGGATTCGAGGGGGAATGCAATCCGCGAGTCCAATCTGCCCCATGACAGTGCCGCTCCGGCAACAGCAACGCGTCCGGAATACCCGACGGTGGTAGTTGTTGAACTGAAGACGGAATTGAAGAAGATGAACAAGAACTTCAAGCATCTGATTGAGTTGAAGAAGCAATCCAATCTGATAGCTTTAGGAATACTTGCTCTAGGAATTTTTTACTTGATGGCCATCTCTCGTTAGAGATGTTTGTCTACTGTTGTTGCCACTGTTTAGCAATCCAAGTCTGTTTATCTCAAATGCAACTCTGTTTAGTGCAACTGTCGATCTCTGAATGTATGCAGTTTACTGTTAAGTTTCGACACTTTCAGTTTCGGCAGAAAACAACTACCAGTTCAGTGATAGGATTATTTTGTTAGCTAATAACCTCGAGTGTTGGATCATACCCTAGCTCGTCAGATGACAGTAAGTAGTACTTGAGCAGCACAAGGGATATACATCAAGTTCATCTCTTCTCTCTCGCACTTGCCAAACTTTTGCCCTCGAGTTCGTCAGTTTTGCTAAAAAAAACCTAGTTCACGGGCCCAAAGAGAAAGCCCAGAAACAAGCGATGTTTCTTTTTTTGTTTAGGAAGGATTGCTTTGTTCTTTTTTGTTTCTGATTGCTTTTTTCATTAATTTGATTGCCCAATCTCTTCTATCTCATTGAGGATTTTTTTTTGGCTTTCCTTTATGGGTCCCTTCATTTTTTTAGAATCAAAGTATTTGCAAACCGCAGTATTATTATGCCTAGCGTACCAATACTTCATGATTAGAAAAAGAGGTCTCACCCTCTTTTTTATATACTTCAAACATAGTGTAGTTAAAACTACACTTTTGACTAAAGCCAAATATCTCAAAGTATTTGATACTTCAATATTTCTGAAAACCAAAGTATTCTTTGAAGGGAGCCCTTCTTTGAATACCTAAAAAATACAGAGCTCTCAAACCAAAGCCGTGTACAAATGTACAATATGTTCTTATTTTTAGAAGGCATCTATAAACACATCATTTTTAGTTTGTTTGGTTAATTTTTCGCACGCCAATTAGACGTGTCTAAACTTGGGACAGACAAAATACAAACATAACAAAGCATTAATATAACACACATAACTTAACATAGATAGGGTTGCTAGGGCAACATAAGTTCTTACATAGACACCGATAGATAATAATAATTAACCTTACATAGATAGGGTAGCTAGCTCGGGCAACACACACACCAAACTCACACTACATAGTAGATAGATAGGGTAGCTAGGGCAACACCGCCATGTCTTCACCATCGTCTTCACCTTAACCGCCGGCTTCACCGTCTTCTTCGCCGCCGGCTTCAGTACTCCTCCTCCTCAAGGCCGTTGTCGCCGAGGTAGTACGGGAGGCTGTGCATGCGGTTGCGAGCGGGGAAGACGCTCTCGAAGTCGGTGAAGATGTTATAGGTCGTGAATGCGATGAAATCGCACCCACACCAATACACCTTGCCGAGCAGGTAGTAGGCATCAAACCTGTTGGTGAAGTGGACGATGAGCCCTACCACTGGAGCGTTGGCGTGGGGACGCTGATCCACGAGGTTGAACATGGGCGGCGAGCCCGCCGGGAGGTGGTGGAAGCCCGCACGGAGGAACCCCCGTGCAAGCTCAGTGCTTCCCCTCCAGCGGGAGAACGCCCACACGCGGAGGGATTCCTCGACGACGACGTTGGCGGGGTACCGCCGTTCCGGCACGGTGGGCGGCGCTTGGAACGTCGGCCCGTTGTACTGCATCTTGCTCGCTTCGCTGAGTGGAACGGCTTTGGCTTTTGGGGGAAGAAGAGAAGTTGGAGGCCCAGATGGATCTGTAGAAGAAGAGGCAATGAAGGGCAGTTTAAATAGCCGGGGGGGACGAAGTGGGTACACGCGCAACCGGCGTAGATCGTAGCTCAGTGAGTGTGTGAACCGATGCGATCATCAATTTGTGAACGTGAATCGATGCGAGCGTGCTTTGCGTGCCCTGCGTTGGCGGCTGCATGCTCCCCCTTCTGCGTGCTCTGCATTGGCGGCTGCCCTGCCTCCCATTCACGAGCGTGCGTGCAGCCTGTCGTGGTTTTAAGTCTGACAGTAGAATGGGGGGTAGGTATGGAGAGGCAAGATCCTAGCTATGGAGTAGTTGTATACGCAAGGGATTTACGAGTTCAGGCCCTTCTCGGAGGAAGTAATAGCCCTACGTCTCGAAACCCGGAAGCGGTCGACTGGATTATATGCGTATGTGTTACTGGGGTGCGAACCCTTCTACCTGTGGACGGGGGTGGCTTATATAGAGTGCGCCAGGACCCCAGCCAGCCCACGTAGTAGAGGGTTTACGGTGCGTTAAAGCTAGGCGTTACTGGTAACGCCTTACATAAAGTGTCATTAAGATCATAAAAGACTATTTAACTACAGACCGTTTGGACACCGAGTGGCTCTTGGACTCCTGGTGGTCGAGTGTGTCTTCATGGTCGAGTGTCTTTGCATCTGTCGAGTGGAAACCTACCAGGTCGACTGGAAGGCTGCTTCTCTTGCGAATGTCCTTGTGGAGGGTACCTTTGGGCAGGTCTATGACCCTACCCCAGGTACATGACTTCATCACAGCCTGCGGCGTGAACCGATGCCTCGACATATGGACGCGACCGTGCATGCAGCCTGCCCCTTCTGCCACCGGCACGTATGCCTGCGACGCGTGAAACGACGCTGCGGAGCGACTGAATCCACCGGCAACCGTGCGGCACGGATCGATGCGTGCGTGTCGGCGTGCATGCATGCGATTAGGTCTAGGTCACTAGATGCGTGCGTGGCGGTGTTCGCATGCATAGCAGGCTACATCGATGCCAAAGCCGGGCATGCATAGCAGGCTGCATCCATCGATAGCAGGCTTTTTTAATTTATTACCAACAAACTAACGGGCCCGTCCTATGAACACAAACACGGCCCAACCAGCGAAGCCACAGCCACAGTCAACAGAGTCCAACATGGCCCCACAAGTCAGTTAACGGCCAAGATGGCAAACGTCTGTTATGAACATTTGTGAGAGTTTCAGCTAAGGGAATGGGGAAAAGTGAGCAAAAGTTTAAAGCGTGGGAAAACTGAGCACAACTAAGGAATTGGGGGCACAAATGGAATAAGCCCATGATTTTTTTGCATGTTTTATATGGATCTAGTAGATGAAATATGAGGTACTTGGATGTATAGCACCATGTATTAGATGTGACCAGTCAATGCCGCCGACGTGCCCGATAGGGTCTGCAAGCGTTTGAGGAGCCGAATTTGCCTAGTCCGCCTATAAATAGCTTTATTTGGCAGAGCGCAAAAAGGAGATGTACTTCACAAGTTGCAACGCAACATTTGGGCTTAGAAAGGAATGACAATGGAGGATTCTATCTCCTAGAGATTAACTCCCGCTTTCAACCCACGAACAATATGAGTCTGAAACATCTTTCGTATAAATTTTATGAAATCATGTGTGATGGCTCGAATTCTTATTCAATCTTATAATCAGGACTAGCAGCATATAACACAGGACTAGCAGCGGCCCGAGAGCAAACGGGCCGATGCTTGCATGTGCCATCGATGCTCATTGTGTTCCTAACACTTCTCAGGCACACATCAATACTTCTATTCTACTCTGGTTGTGGTCGTTTGATGGGGAGACATCCTTTTATTGCGATAGACTCACCATTAAATTCATTGCCACAAAATATTTGGTCATAATGGGGGTTATACTCATTTTCCTTACTTCAATACATTTATTTTTCATACTACTCATTTACTTTGATTGTGGGTTCATGTAAATGAATCTATCTAACATCTTATCGCAGTGAGAAATCTCATATACTAGTCTCATTAATATGATACTAGTGTATGATACTACATTGACAATGCATAATACTTTCTTCATTTTTATTTACTCTGCATATTAGAGTTGACTGAAGTCAAACTTCATAGAGTTTGACCAAGTTTATAGGAAAGAATATAAATATTTACGATAACAAATCTATATGATGCGAAAGTACGTTCAATAATGAATCTAATGGTATTGATTTGTTATTATAAATGTTAATATTTTTGTCTATAAACTTTGTAAAAGTTTATAAACTTGACTTTGACCAAAACTAACATGCAAAGTAAATAAAAATGGAGGGAGTATCATAGATGACCTTATTTATTGTCATGCATGACTCATAGTAGCACATCATTTAATATGATACAATATCATACTATGATACTCAATCCTCTCATTCTTTATTTAGTTATATGTCATCTCATCTAAACTGCTTAGTTGACATGCATGATACTTCATAGTATGATACTCCCACTCTAAGCAGTTTTAGCCTGGTCACAATGGGAAGTATCATATGCATGATACTAGTGTGTGATACTACCTTCACAATGCATATTATCATAGATTGGTATCATAGGGATCTTATTTATTGTCATGCATGACACATACTAGTACTCCCTCCGTTCCTAAATATAAGTCTTTTTAGAGATTCCAATATGGACTACATACGGAGCAAAATGAGTGAATCTGCACTCTAAACTATATCTATATACATCCTTATGTAGTTCATATTGGAATCTTTACAAAGACTTATATTTAGGAACGGAGGGACTACATCATTTAATATGATATGGTATTATATTGTGATACTCAATCCTCTATTTTCTCATTTAATTGAGTGTCACCTCACCAAAAATGATTAGTTGGCTCGCATGATACTACCAATAATACTCCCATTGTGACCAGCCTTAGGGCACTTCCAATGCTTTTATCTTAGCATGTTTTATAGATAAAAATATATGATGTGACACCCTATTTAATGAGGAAAAATAGATCAATCTAGATACAGAATTAGCATCAAATCCAAGACATATGATAGCTTTTCTCTCGCAGAAGGCATTAAATGAGAGTTGTTCTAGATACAACACTAAAAGATAGTGCACTCGCACTGCCATATGTAAACATCTTTAATGTCATTAGATACAGCTTGAGATATATAGTGCATTGAGCTGCCCTGAAACTATGGTAAGGAAATGCATAAATGTTGGCTAGTATTAATATATATCAAAACTAATGGAGTACTCACCTATTCTGATTGGGGATTCCTGTGAATGGTTGTATGTTGAGGCGGACTACTTGAGAAGTGTTAGGAAAACAATTACGCCCTCCGTATAAGAGCGTTTAGATACATGGTTGCATATTGTGACCACATGGTTGCATATTGAGAGAAATATGTTAATATGATCATCTGGTTTAGTTATATTAGTACAAATGCCTGCGTGTTGCAATGTGGGTAGAAGCTCAGCCATAAGAGGTCGTATCATCTATTTCATATTGTACATATGTAACAGGTAAATAGGTAAGGAACCCTTGTACCATAGCTTAGTCTACTCTAGCTTTTATTTGTTTGTAAGACTTCTCAGTTCAGTTCTTTAATAAAGGAGTGTGAGGCTTTTGCCTCAAAGTATTCAATCGAAAAGAAAAACTTCATAAAACCTGATCCATGAGCTATCACGCACTATAGTTTATATTCTGTTCTGATAAGCATCAACAATAAGATTACATTGATTATTGCTTTCCGGAGTCTGAAGTTTGGACGTTAAAAAGCCATCTTAGTGTTCTTCATCTGATGGAAGAGTAGTGGTTCATGTAATAGTCCGTGAATGTTTCTTTTTTTGAAAAACACAAAAAAAATTAAGAAAAGTGAACGTTTTATTAAAATTGGAAATTTTTTGAAGGAGAAAGAACAAATGTTTTTTAAATATTGTGAATATTTTCTATGATCATTTTTTGTTCAAAAAATATGTTTTTTTATTTTGACCAGTTTTAAAAAGTGTGAACATATATAAAATTGTATACATTTTTAAAACTATTTATACTATGTTGACTTTTTTAGATAGAGTTTGTTGTTTGGTTGGGAAGGCTTTTTATTTTTATTTTTTAGGCTTGGCCCAAAACAAACACTTTCTGTACAGAGAGAACACCTCAAGTCTCCCTGCTGCCCAGCACCGCCGCCCAGGCCCGCATCGCCCAGCCTTCCTACACTGGCCGAGAAGACACAACCGATCATCTCCAGCCTTACCGAGCAAACCTCCAGTGCCCTGCCCCACGCTCGTTTATCTTATCTCTTCGTTTTCTGCCGCATATCGGCGCCATGGACACCGAGCCGCTGGTCACCTCCACCTCGAGCGTTGTGCAACTCCTGGAAAGCAATGGCGCCATCTCCTCCGACTTCGCACGATCTGCAGTCCAGCTGCGGTTAAATTAGCCTCATTCTCTTCTTTTCTTATCTCTTTGTCACACTTTTCTTCCTTATCTCCTTGTCACGCTGTTTGGAATCTCTAATTCTTTGCTTCTCGTTATTTCCTTATCTCTTTGTCACACCGTTTGGAATCCCTAATTCTTAGCTTCTCCTTATTGATATCCTAGAAAAATCAAAGAGTGGGATTGTTGGATATAAAGCAGCGACGTGGGACTATTGAATATGTTAATCAATTCCCTAAAGAAAAGAATAGGTGAATCAACACTCAGTTATAAACGTTGGATGAGCTAGCTTGTTTACTCATGTGTGCATGTAGGCTAGGTGAAGCAAACACATGCATGCACGGTAGCTCGTCTGCGTCTGTGAAGGATGCAAACATCAGCCAACCCGATTTTAATCTAACGAAAAAAATGCTTCGGTACAGGCTGGTTACGTAGGAAACAAAGGAATTTACATGTGACTCGCCACTAAATTCATCTGCTTAAGTAATACTCCCTCTGTCCCAAAATATAAAAACGTTTTTAACACTACACTAGTGTCAAAAACGTTCTTATATTATGGGACGGAAGGAGTATATACTAGGATTTACATGTGACTCGCCACTAAATTCATTACCACAAAATATGTTGTCATGGAAACTAAATTCATCTACTACTACTATTAAACAATCAAGTTGTGGCAGAAACATTACATCTCAGCCATACATCCGCCATCTCTCAATGGACCGGATTGTCTCAATGTTGTATCACATCATTTACCAAAATCAATTACCAATAACATTTATCAAAATTACTTACCAATAATTGCCAGGATCTACGCCATCATAATTACGCAAAACATACCAACCTGAGCCTATTTTAATCATAATCAATTAGCAATAATCAATCATAATCAATTAGCAATAATTACCATGATCTAATAATTACGCAATAATTACCGCGATCTCGCTCCGACTGGAGACCTCCACCTTGGGCCGTCCGGTCCTCGCTCAAACCTCTCGATTCGAATTTCTGAGGCAGCCCTCCTCATGCCGCCGTCGACCTCCTTGCTCCAACCCCTATATGTGTTGTACACGTACATATCTCTTCTCTACTACTATTAAACAAGTAAACATTTTCTTTCTTAAAGATACCCCGTTAAGTGTACATCGATTAATTATCATCGTTTGATCATCTAAATTAATGAAAGCTAACAGATCAGACTAATCTGATGAGACATCAAAGGGTGCAATTAGCAATTACCGAAGGCGGACCGCTCCACCGGCGGACGAAATTTTTCTACGCCTGCTTCGGCAACTTCCGCTCAAGCATCCCACCAAATCTTCGATAATTACTATTCCTATACCATATATAATTGCCATCTAATTATTATTATCCTTTTTTGTTGCCGGAGCATCTAATTATTAGTATCAACTAAAAGAGGAAGCCACTCAACCTAATTGATCTCTTCCTACCCCGCGTCTGATGCTATCGGCGTCGAAACATGCCCCTTCATCCCTCCCTGTGCCCTCCCTATCTACGTCATGGTCCCTTCCTGTTATACCTCGGCTAAAAACATATCTTCTCTAATCCCTCGCACTATCCGCCATTGCCTCTGCAACGCAACACACACCACCTCTGTCGCCGCCCGTGCGGGACACGGAGTTGTCGCGACCTCCGATTCGACGCGCTACCATATAAGAGTTGAGACGGTCCGTGCCGGTCTGACCAGCCTGGCAGTCCTGTTTTCTGTGACTAGAACGCCTGCGCTCCAGACCGGGCCGGATCGAGCGGATCGAGCGGACCGGCAAGTGGCAACGACGATCGGCGGCAGGAGACCATGACGAGCGCGCACGACGACAGGAGGCCACGACGACTGTCGCGGCGGCGCATGGCGGCAGGAGGCCATGGATGGCGCCTGCAGGAGACGTCTACGACGTGGACACCGGCAACGGCGAGGACGACGAAGGAGCCATCATGCCGGCCAGCCACGGCAACTCTGGTGCGCTCCTGCACTCGCTGACGTTGTCCATGGGCTCTAGGTCCCTCTCCACATGCGTCAGCATGTAGCAGGCGCCCGCACGCGCCCATTCCTAAGGCGCTGCCGGTGGCGAGTACATCGGACAGAGAAACAGGAGGATGCACACAACTTCGATGCATTGACTGTATAACCTCTTATTTTCGTGGATGTCTCCTGCGCGCACGCACATGCATTGACTGTATGGATGGAGCGAGGTTTGGTTTTTCTTCAGTTTTCTATAGGGACATGCAACATGAGACCTGACGACCTTTTCACGTGCATGGAATCATTTTCTGTGGACGAAGCGAGCGCGGCGGCGACGACATGTTCAATTTCATCGTCAGAGAAATAAGGACGGCGAAGTGGGCGCCCGAGCCAGTTCTTCTGCAGAAGCGTAAGAACCGTCGTTGGGATCTGCCATACCTTGCTCGGAATACATCGAGAGTATGGCTCCTCTCCAAACAATGCCGAACATTTTCACGGTTCTTTCTTCTACTTCCTTACAAGCATTCATGTTTTTACAACTTGGGTTTGTAAGGACGTGTTGCTTAATACTCAATAATCCTAGGCCTTTTCGCAAAAAATAAATAAATTGAATGAAGTCTTTTTTTGTTCACCTTCTCAACTACAACGAGACTGAAGATGCCTACGCTTTATAACAATTGATTAAACATATAAAAAACTGAGATAATTAGGTGCCAGTGCTCTATGCATACGATGATTCATTTAAATGATATGTCGATTTGTAATATCTTTATTATTATTAGAATATCTTTTCTATGGGAATTCTTATTTTTGTCGGTGACCAAGGTGGGCAAAAGCGGACCTGTATTATTTTCATTATCATTTATTTAAAAAACAGAAGGTGAAACAATCAAGCATCATCGTTGACCGGAGTGGAGATCTGAGTCTGACCAACGCCTGCCTACCTCCGCCAAACCATCACTTCCAGACACACCAATGTCGCCTCACCAACCAGACGCGGATCCAACCTGCGCGAGAAGAAGCAGATAGCCGCCAATGGGCGTCCTCACGGGCACCACCGGGGCTAAACCTTCCTGGGACTGCACCCCCACAGACAACATAGGTTCTGCCACGACCCACCCACATGGAGCCGCGCAACCACCACCGCCACCCATCATTGTCTAGGGGTGGCACTGTTGCCGAGAGGGACGCCTCCCTATGAGCAGCACGCTGCACACACCATCGGACCACCACGCTCCACCGATCACCTGAGACCTGTGCCAAAATAACAGCCTGCGAAAAAGGATGCCCTGCCTCCACCTTCCCTGGGGCAGGTGGCTTTGTCGGCGCCCTCCGGCAGCGGTGAAGCGAGGGAGGAGGGGTGGTCTTGCGGTGCAGGTAGGGTTTTTCCATGTCACCCGAGTAGAGTAACGCGAATATAATATTAGTCGAGACGTGCGTTGCACGTGCACGCTTACTAGTCTGCTTAAGTAATATATAACGAGAGTTTCGTAAGTTTGCCAATAGGCCCATCTTTTGCTAGCATTTCATGCTGATGGACGTTCACTGGCGCGTGCGATAGGCAACGGACTTGGCGACCGCCCGCACCATCCACCTCCACGACGGCAAGCTCCTCCTTCGTGGAGACGCTCTACGTCTCGTGCTCTTCAACGACGAGGGTAGAGTGGTCGATGCTAGGGCGCTACGCGAGCACGAGTCCGTCGACATAGGGTACATCGTCTCGTTCCCGTGTTTTTTTGCGAGGGTTCATGATAGGATCCCAACGATTCCAAGAGCAGATTCCCGGCGTGGTGGTGGCGATCAGGTCAAGGGTACAGCGGCGATGCACGGATCCAATCCTGCGGTACACGGCACGGGCGAGGTGCACCAAAACGCCCCGACCCGCTATGCATGGGACCCAGAGGAGGGAAGGTGCCACCAATGGCGGTTGTCGACCACGTGGACGGCGATCCGGGGCTCCATTCGTATCTCAACGACCAGAGGGGGAGTATTAAACCCCCACTCCACTCTCCCCTTGACCTAGACGCCGCTCTCGCACACCTGTGGGTGGTGGCGCACAACCCTAAACCTAGATCTGATTCCCCTCCTTCCTTCTCCTGGTGGCGAGGGAAAATTGGTGGCGATGATACGTCTCCAACGTATCTATAATTTTTTATTGTTCCATGCTATATTATATTCTGTTTGGACATTAATGGGCTTTATTAGACACTTTTATGTTATTTTTGGAACTAACGTATTAACCGGAGGCCCAGCCCAGAATTGCTGTTTTTTGCCTATTTCAGAGTTTCGCAGAAAAAGAATATCAAATGGAGTCCAAACGAAATGAAACATTCGGGAACGTGATTTTCGGAATGAACGTGATCTAGAGGACTTGGACCCTACGTCAAGACATCAACCAGGAGGGCACGAGGTAGGGGGGCGCGCCTACCCCCCCAGGCGCGCCCTCCACCCTCGTGAGCCCCACGTTGCTCCACCGACGTACTTCTTCCTCCTATATATACCTACGTACCCTCAAACTACCAGATACGGATCCAAATACCTAATTCCACCGCCACAACCTTCTGTATCACTGAGATCCCATCTTGGGGCCTTTTTCAGAGCTCCGCCGGAGGGGGCATCGATCACGGAGGGCTTCTACATCAACACCATAGCCTCTCCGATGATGTGTGAGTAGTTTACCGCAGACCTTCGGGTCCATAGTTATTAGCTAGATGGCTTCTTCTCTCTTTTTGGATCTCAATACAATGTTCTCCCCCTCTCTTGTGGAGATCTATTCGATGTAATCTTCTTTTTGCGGTGTGTTTGTTGAGACCGATGAATTGTGGGTTTATGATCAAGTTTATCTATGAACAATATTTGAATCTTCTATGAATTATTTTATGTATGATTGGTTATCTTTGCAAGTCTCTTCGAATTATCAGTTTGGTTTGACCTACTAGATTGATTTTTCTTGCAATGAGAGAAGTGCTTAGCTTTGGGTTCAATCTTATGTGTCCTTTCCCAAAGGATGAGGGGCAGCAAGGCACGTATTGTATTATTTCCATCGAGGATAACAAGATGGGGTTTATGACATATTGCATGAGTTTATCCCTCTACATCATGTTATCTTACTTAAAGCATTACTCTGTTCTTATGAACTTAATACTCTAGATGCATGCTGGATAGCGGTCGATGTGTGGAGTAATAGTAGTAGATGCAGGCAGGAGTCGGTCTATTGTCGCGGACGTGATGCCTATATACATGATCATACCTAGATATTCTCATAACTATGCTCAATTCTATCAATTGCTCAATAGTAATTTGTTCACCCACCGTAATACTTATGCTCTCGAGAGAAGCCACTAGTGAAACCTATGGCCCCCGGGTCTATTTTCCATCATCTTAATCTTCCAACACTTAGCTATTTTTATTACCTTTTATTTTACTTTGCATCCTTATCATAAAAATACCAAAAATATTATCCTATCATATCTGTCAGATCTCACTCTCGTAAGTGACCGTGAAGGGATTGACAACCCCTTTATCGCGTTGGTTGCGAGGATTTATTTGTTTGTGTAGGTGTGAGGGACTCGTGCGTGGTCTCCTACTGGATTGATACCTTGGTTCTCAAAAACTGAGGGAAATACTTACGTTGCTTTACTGCATCACCCTTTCCTCTTCAAGGGAAAACCAATGCAGTGCTCAAGAGGTAGCAGCGACTGCAGGTCCTTCGCTGAGGTCACTGCAGCTCCTCCACGTCCACCAGATCCCATGGACAAATCGAAGCAGGGTTTCCGCGGTGACCATCGTGAGGGATTGGGAGCTGGACGCACGGGCCGCGGCGGCGGGCGTTTCGACCGCGGTGCGGGAAGATTTGATCGTGGTGGTGGTCGCTTCTCGTGGTGGAGGGACGACACCAACAACAACGTCGACAAGTCTGGTACATCCGACACCTCTGAGGTTCCTCACTGGGAGGCCGCGGTGGCGGCGGCGGAGCGGCAAAGCTCCAGCTCAGGGGGCGTATGGGTGGAGAAGAACAAGGGCTCTGCGAACTCAGGCGGAGGGAGCAGTTCTCGCCTAGCCACGGAACCGACCCCGACAACTGCTGCTCCCCCTGCATCAAGGGCTTTGGCCAAAAATTAGGTGCCCTCTTCCAATTCTGGCGATCTCTGTCCCATATGCAAAGCTATTGGGCATACTCCTGTTCATTGCCCGCTTGTGTTCTGCGAGAGATGCAGTAAGCTGGGACACCTGGCTTATGTCTGTGTAGAATTTCTACCCTGAGAGTGTATTGCTCCGATGTGTGCCTTTCAAGCTAGGGGGCAGGGTTTCTTCTATATTCATGATTATTGCTCAGCTGAGCAAGCTAGGGAGAGATCTTGCAATGTCATGATTACAGTTCTAGATGGGAATCCTACGGTAAAACAGATGAACGACGCGTTCTTCTTGTACCTTGGTAAAACCTGGAGGTGTTCTGCTAAACTGATTGAACCTGGAGTGTTTATTTTAGATTCCCCAATATCAGAGAAGTAGAAAAAAGCGTGCTATAGACCGTATGACTATGAAACCGTGTGGAACATTGGTGAGGGTTACTAGATGGGAGCATGGCGATGGGGCAAAAGGGATGCTGGAGAAAGCATGGGTAAAAGTTGGTAGAATTCCAACTGACAAGAGGTGTGAAAGAAATGTTGCCTTTGTAGCCTCTCTTCCTGGAGTGCCGCTTGAGATTGATATGGCTACCCTGCACCGCCTCGACTCTGTCAGAGTTAAACTGGGATGCCGCAACGTTGATGAGATTATCCCAGTGGCTGAGTCAGTCCCGGCGGATCGATTTTACGACTTCACCTTTGAAGTGGAGTGGGGTGCTTGTGAGGGATCCTGAAAAAGAGAATATTCGCACCAAAACCTCTGCTGATCAAGGAGGACCTTCACCTAAAAAACAGAAAGAGCAGGTATGAATGATGACCTGATGGGTAGCTCTTCTGGTGGAATGCATGATGTGGAAGAGAAGAAATCTGTGGGGAAACAGTGTGTTAATGATACGTCTCCGTCGTATCTATAATTTTTGATTGTTCCATGCCAATATTATGCAACTTTCATATACTTTTGGCAACTTTTTATACTATTTTTGGGACTAACATATTGATCCAGTGCCCAGTGCCAGTTCCTGTTTGTTGCATGTTTTATGTTTCGCAGAAACCCCATATCAAACGGAGTCCAAACGGGATAAAAACGGACGGAGGATATTTTTGGAATATTTGCGAAATATGAGAAGAAGAATCAACGCGAGACGGTGCCCGATGGGGCCACGAGGCAGGGGGGCGCACCCCTGACCCTCGTGGGCACCCCGTAAGGCGGTTGCTGCTATTCTTTTGCCGCAAGAAAGCTAATTTTCAGGAAAAAAAATCTTGGCGAAGGTTCAGTCCAATCGGAGTTACGGATCTTCGGATATATAAGAAACGGTGAAAGGGCAGAATCCCAGAACATAGAAACAGAGAGAGACAGAGAGACAGATCCAATTTCGGAGGAGCTCTCGTCCCTCCCATGCCATGGAAGCCAAGGACCAGAGGGGAAACCCTTCTCCCATCTAGGGAGGAGGTCAAGGAAGAGGAAGAAGAAGGGGGGGGGGGGCCCTCTCGCCCTCTCTTCCGGTGGCGCCGGAACGCCGCCAGGGCCATCATCATCACCAACACCTCCGCCGCCTTCACCAACATCTCCATCACCTTCCCCCCTCTATCTACAGCGGTCCACTCTCCCGCAACCCGTTGTACCCTCTACTTAAACATGGTGCTTTATGCTTCATATTATTATCCAATGATGTGTTGCCATCCTATGATGTCTGAGTAGATTTTCGTTGTCCTATCGGTAGTTGATGAATTGCTATGATTGATTTAATTTGCTTGTGGTTATGTTGTTGTCCTTTGGTGCCCATCATATGAGCTGCCACAGGATCACACCATAGGGTTAGTTGTATGTTGATAGGACTATGTATTGGAGGGCAAGAGTGATGTAAGCTTCTACCTAGCATAGAAATTGATGCATACGGGATTGAAGGGGACCAATATATCTTAATGCTATGGTTGGGTTTTACCTTAATGAACGTTAGTAGTTGCAGACGCTTGCTAATATTTCCAATCATAAGTGCATAGAATTCCAAGTGAGGGATGACATGCTAGCAGTGGCCTCTCCCACATAAAACTTGCTATCGTTCTAGTAAAGTAGTCAATTGCTTAAGGGACAATTTCGCAACTCCTACCACCACTTTTCCACACTCGCTATACTAACTTTATTGCTTCTTTATCTAAACAGCCCCTAGCTTTTATTTACGCGCTCTTTATATTCTTGCAAACATATCCAAAAACACCTACAAAGTACTTCTAGTTTCATACTTGTTCTAGGTAAAGCGAACGTCAAGCGTGCGTAGAGTTGTATCGGTGGTCGATAGAACTTGAGGGATATTTGTTCTACCTTTAGCTCCTCGTTGGGTTCGACACTCTTACTTATTAAAGAGGCTACAATTGATCCCCTATACTTGTGGGTTATCAGTTAACAACTCTTTGGACTCACCTGTTTCGATGAACTCTGACAGTTCAAACCATGACACTCTTCTGATTCACACAATGGAACAAGAGCATTGGCTGCCAATGAAAAAGAAAACTCAAAAGCCCTTTTCTTTCCTATGAGATATGTGACTAGATTGCTGCCTTTGATGTTGGGAATGGGAAAAGAAAAAAGACTTATGCCGAGAGTGTGAAGAGCTCGATTAAAGTTACAGAGTTGGAGGGCCCATTTGGTGTTGTTGATGATAACACAGTTGAGTACAGCGTGCAATCGCCCGAATCTGCTCATGATTGTTATGGTGAGGTGATTCTCACACCTCCCCTCTTACATGAGAATGTACTCAGGTTCAGTGCCAGGACTGTGCTAACCAACTTGGGGAAGGTGGAGGACAGGGCCAAAGCTGCCAGCAAGAAAAGGGATTTGGAAAGTATCAATGCTTCTAATAATTCCTTTGCAGTTTTATCTAATCCTGATATGATGCTTAGAGCTAGAAAAATGGGGGTTATGATTCCTGATATTGAATTCTCTAGAATTGAAATTCTTAGGGAGCTTGAAAATGTTAGAAATAATGCTATAGAAAAACCTCCTGATGAGGTGATGTTTATTACCAATGGTAAAGGTGAGGGTATCCCCATGAATTTGAGTTGGGGGTGGGGGGTGATCAGGATTGTGATGTTTCTGATTTTTCTGTGGTTGGGTCCAGGAAAAAGAAACATAATACTAGGAAAGTCCAAACCCCTATTTCTAGACCCAGAACCAGAAGCCAAAAGGCAGTGGAGTCCACTGCCAATCCTGGTAATGCTGCTAAGTCTCCTAGCAGAGTGGCCAGAGGGAAGGGGGAATTCAAATGAATGGTATCTTCTGGAACTGCAGAGGGGCAGGTAAAAGTGGGATGACCACTTGCTTCTCTGATCTGATTAAGGATCATTCCCTAGATTTCTTATGCTTGCAGAAGACCATGAAGAGGAAATTCTCCCTAGTTTCTTTAGGCAAATAGATCCTTACAATACTTTTGATTGGACCTGGATCCCGTCATGCTGGCAAGTCGGGGGCTTGCTTTGTGGGGTCAAGAAGGAGAAATTAGAAATTTTTCCTGGTCTATGGGTAAATATATTCTTCAAGTCACTGTTTTTGATGTAGAAAAATAGTGTGTGTGGGCCTTGTTGAATGTCTACGGTGCTGCCCATGATGAGCGCAAAGATGAATTCCTTGCAGAGCTGGCTAGCTTTTGTAGCCACTTATCCATGCCTTACATTGTGGGGGGGGGGGAGATTTTAACATTCTTAGACATTGCGGAGAAAAGAACAAAAAGATGGTGGCCTCCCATTATATAGACAGATTCAACGCCATAATTAATACTATGTGCCTTCGAGAGATCTATTACGAGGGGGGGTATGTTCACTTGGTCCAATAACCAAGCTCATCCTACTCTAGAAAAGCTGGATAGGATTCTTATGAATAATGAATGGGAAGACTTGTTCCTCCTGGTTACTACCAGAAAACTGGTCAGGGATGTTTCTGACCATAACCCTCTCCTCATGACCACCAATAGTGTTCAACCTCAGTCACCTAAGCCCAGGGAATTTAGATTTGAGATGAGCAGGATGGCCAATGAGGATTTCCTACCCTTGGTTAGGAAGATTTGGCTGAGACCAGTCAAATCCTTTGATCCCATTGATGTGCTCAATATCAAGCTGAAACGTTTCAAAAATAGTTTAAGGGATGGGTGAGGGAGTCCTGGATTAGGGGGTGTCCGGATAGCCGAACTATCACCGTTGGCCGGACTCCTGGACTATGAAGATACAAGATTGAAGACTTCGTCCCATGTCCGGATGGGACTTTCCTTGGCGTGGAAGGCAAGCTTGGCGATACGGATATGTAGATCTCCTACCATTGTAACCGACTCAGGTAACCCTAACCCTATCTGGTGTCTATATAAACCGGAGGGTTTTAGTCCGTGGGACGAACAACAATCATACCATAGGCTAGCTTCTAGGGTTTAGCCTCTCTGATCTCGTGGTAGATCCACTCTTGTACTACCCATATCATCAATATTAATCAAGCAGGAGTAGGGTATTACCTCCATCGAGAGGGCCCGAACCTGGGTAAAAACATCGTGTCCCTTGTCTCCTGTAACCATCCACCTAGACGCCTTGCGATTCGGGACCGCCTACACGAGATCCGCGGTTTGACACCAACATTGGTGCTTTCATTGAGAGTTCCTCCGCGTTGCCGCCATCGTGAAGGATGCCTCATCCCGTCTTTTAAAGACGGCACCGTTGCTAAAGGAGCTTTGGCCACCGCCAAACTCTCCGGTTTTCTTATGACCGCTGTTCGGTCATTGCGACGATGACTTCTCGGGTCATCGAAAGCAATCTTCACATTAACTCGGAACTCGCCGAGCAGTTAGATCCGATGGAGCTCTCTTCCTTGAACGAGCTCTTGATCGCATCGCCGCCCTGGGAGTCGCTACAGACTACGATCAGATTGGGCCTAAAACTGATCTGAGAGAGATCAACTCTCCCCAGGCTACCCACCACGTTGCTGTGGTAGAGGAACAATACATCGACTTTTCTTCTACCTTAAGGACTAGCTATGTCTGGATTCCTGACCCCTCCATGCCGGATTCCCACGGAGGGGAGGACACTACTCAAGCCCTGAACTTAAAGTCAGGCAGCGGGCTAGATTCATTGGACAACCTCCAAGAACCCAAGCTTCCAAGTTCGGAAACTTCTTGGCCCCTGAATCTCAGATCGGACGGGGTTCGGAATTTAATTCCACCCACCCACCCAAACATAAGCGATCTATCCCAAATCCGGCAAGAGCCCGGTGAAACAGTAGATCATTACTGGGCCAGAATCCTCTTGGTTATGGACAGGATAAAGGACTGCCGCGAGGAGGACGCAATCTCATTCTTCTGCAATAATTGCACGGACAAGGGAATCCTAAATGCCATAAATCGTCATTGAAATTACACGCCGCTGACTTAGCGTCCATAGTACGAAAATCTTGCGATGGAGAGCGCTGGAAAACCGAAATCAGATTTTCGGATAATCCGCCCCGAATCGACCCTAGTCCGAAATAAAAGGGTGCATCATCACCAGCACCTGGGTTACATACCAAAAGCAAAAACCTCCCAAAGGGCATGGAACCGTCTTTGGAGGGATGGCTCAATGGACCTGCAAAATTCATAGCACAGAGGGCGCCACTCCAACTCATAGCCTTAGAGCATGTTGGATACTACAGTGGCCAAAAGTGGCGAAGAGCTCTTAGCTCCAGAGCACCAGCCCAGCAATACCGAAGACGGTATTAATAGTCTTGAGACTTTCGCATCAAATAATATGCGGAAAAGAACACTCGCAGCCTTGCGAAGTCTACCAGATAGCAACAATAAATCCATGGAGTGACACGGCTATTACCTTTAACGCCAAATGATTTAACCTAAATTCCGAACAGCTCGAGCACCAGCCGCATTGGTCCTCAGTCCAATAGTGGACGACTTTCACCTTACCAAGGTACTCATGGATGGCGGCAGCGGATTAAACCTCATCTACGAGGAAACCCTTCGAAAAATGGAAACAGAGTGGAGCCGCATTGAGCGAAGCAGCACAACCTTTAGAGGAATAATCCCCAGTCGGGAAGCATGCTGTACAGGAAAGATCGCACTAGATGTGGTGTTCGGCACGCTGGACAATTATAGGTCCGAGGAGGTCACATTCCAAGTGGTCCCGTTCAGCAGCGGATATCACGCTCTATTAGGGCGAGAGGCATTCACAATTTTTCAAGCTATACCCCATTACGGGTACATGAAGCTCAAAATGCCCGGACCCAACGGAATTATCACTCTCGCTAGTGACCCGGACATAGCGCTCCGCGCCGAAAATAAAACAGCCGCACTTTCCCTTGAGGCACTATCCAAAGCCCTAGCGGCAGAGGAACTCACCGCGCTGCGCTCCACGGTGAACAGGGACGATGTGATACTTGCTAAGAGATCCAAGTCCACCTCTTTTAAACCGCGCATTTAAATAGTCAAATTCCAAGTCCATCCAACGGACCCTACAAAAACGGCCTCCATCGGGGCACAATTAAACCCTGATGTGGACGCCGCACTACGAGAATTCCTATGTGAAAATTGGGACATTTTTGCCTGGCACCCTTCAGATATGCCAGGAATCCCACGCCAGCTGGCAGAGCACAACCTAAATATCCTAAAAGGATTCAAGCCAGTTAAACAAGCTCTTCGGCGTTTCTCCGAACCCAAGAGACACGCCATGGGAGAGGAGCTAGCTAAACTATTGGAGGCCGGATTCATAAGAGATATTAAACATCCGGACTGGCTAGCAAACCTGGTAATGGTACCAAAGAAGGACAAATCCTGGTGCCTATGTGTCGATTTTAAGGACCTTAACAAGGCCTGCCCAAAGGATCCCTTCCCTCTCCCCCGCATCGATCAAATTATCGACGCTACCGCAGGACACGATTCATTGTGTTTCCTCGACGCATACTCCAGCTACCACCAAATTAAGATGGCAGAGCCAGACCAAGCCGCAACGACATTCATCACTCCATACGGCCCATTCTGCTTCAACACAATGCCCTTTGGGCTCAAAAACGCCGGCGCAACATATCAGCGCATGATTCAGACATGTCTGGCAAACCAGATCGGCAAAACAGTGGAGGCATACGTAGACGATGTGGTCGTCAAATCCAAGCATGTCAAAACCCTAGTCGACGACTTGAGGCTCACATTCGATAATCTCCGAACATATGACATCAAGCTCAACCCGGAAAAATGCGTTTTCGGCGTACCCGGTAGGAAAGCTCTTGGTCTTCATTGTATCCTGTAGAGGAATTGAAGCAAACCCAGCCAAGATCCAAGCTCTGTCACAATTGGATATCCCCAAAGACCTCAAACAAATACAAAAATTGACTGGATGCGTGGCGGCTCTAAGTCGCTTTATCTCCCTCTTAGGAGAAAAGGCATTACCCCTTTATCGCCTCCTCCGGCGCACCGAACACTTTGAGTGGACGAATGCTGCCACGGCCGGACTCGAAGAAATCAAAGCCATATTGGCAACAAATCCGGTCCTGGCCGCGCCCAACATGGGCGAACCAATGTTATTATACATTGCAGCAACCCATCAAGTTGTAAGCGCGGTGCTCGTTGTTGAACGAGAAACGGACGGACACAGGTTCCCTCTCCAAAAACCAGTTTACTACGTGTCCACTGTCCTAACTCCATGGAAGTCACGGTACCCGCATTCTCAAAAGATAGCATACGCGGTGTTCATGGCATCCCGGAAGCTGCGACACTACTTCCAAGAGTGTTCGATAATAGTAGCCTCCGAACTACCTCTTAATGACATTATAAACAACCGCGACGCAACGTGCCAGATTGCTAAATGGGCCATTGAGCTCCTCCCGTTCGACATAACGTACAAGCCACAGCGAGCTATTAAGTCGCAAGTTTTGGCTGACTTCATCGCCGAATGGACTGAAGCCGAACTCCCTAAAGAGTACGGCGCATATTCCAACTGGATCATGCACTTCGACGGCTCCAAAATGTTGGTCGTCCTAGGGGCTGGCGTCATTCTGACGTCCCCAACCGGAGATACAGTCCAAGTACACGGACTCCAACAACGCAGCCGAATACGAGGCCCTTCTACACGGTCTCCGGATGGCAGTCTCCATGGGCATTCAACGCCTAGAGGTGCGCGGCGATTCGAACCTCGTGATATCCCAAATAAATGGGGACTTTGATGCCAAGGATCCGAAAATGGTAGCTTATTGCAATGCCGTCTTAAAAATGTCAGCTCGGTTTGAGGGGCTCGAATTTCACCATATAGCCCGGGATAACAACCAGGCAGCAGACGTGTTGGCACACATTGGCGCAAAGCGTGATGCCATCCCCCCAACATCTTCCTAGAGAGGCTCTTCAAGCCATCCGTATTATGGGAGGGAGAGTCCGGAAATAACAACCTGCACTCCAACCACACCGCCCCACACCGAACATTCCGACATAGTTGGTGGTACCGCCAACGAAATAACACCGTCAGCCCACGCAATAATGGCAGTCATTGCCCCATGGATGTAACCATTCCTAGCCTACCTAACTAGGCAGGAACTTCCCGAGACCAAAATGAGGCCCGCTGCATAGTGCGGCGGTCTAAAGCCTATAAGGTCCATGAGGGAGAGCTTTATAAGAAAAGCACATCCGGAGTCCTTCAAAGGTGTATCTCCGAAGAGGAAGGGCGGAATCTCCTGGCTGAAATTCATGCCGGACTCGGTGGGCACTATGCCGCAGCCCGGGCCCTTGTAGGCAAGGCCTTCCGTACAGGATTTTATTAGCCGACGGCCCGGGCAGATGCTCAGGACTTAGTCCAAAGATGCGTCGGTTGCCAGCTCTTTGCTAATCAAAGCCACATGCCACCCACCGCCCTCAAAACTATACCCATCACCTGGCCCATTGCGGTCTGGGGGCTTGACATGGTTGGACCCCTTAAAGGAGGAACCCACAAGCAAAAATACCTATTGGTCATGGTGGATAAATTCACCAAATGGATAGAAGCCAAGCTCAGAAGACGGCCGAATCCGGACCGGTGATAGACTTCATATCAGGGGTAGTACACCGTTACGGCGTCCCCCATAGCATCATCACTGATAACGGCATGAACTTCACGGCTGACGAGGTCAAACTCTGGTGCAAAAACATGGGCATCAAGCTCTACTACGCTTCAGTCTATCACCCTCAAACTAACGGTCAAGTCGAGTGAGCAAACGGTCTAATCATGAGAGGCATTAAACCCAGGCTAGTGCGGTCCCTCAAGAAATCTAACACGCACTGGGTAGAGGAGCTCGACTCCGTACTCTGGGGGCTGCAGACCACGCCGAATCGCACTACCGGATTCACACCATTTTTTATGGTATACGGCATAGAGGCAGTTTTACCCTGCGACATAATTCATGACTCACCTCGCGTGCGCATGTACGAAGAAAGAGAAGCCGATCTCGATCGGCAGGACAGCTTGGACGCCTTGGAGGAGGAGCGTGACGTGGCAAAAGCTCGTTCCGCATTCTATCAACAGCAGGCTCGAAGATATCAAAGCAGGGAAGTACGGGCCAAAGCTTACAATGTTGGCGAACTAGTTCTACGCCTGCCGGACAAGAAAAAGGACAAACTCAAGCCCAAATGTGAGGGTCCCTTCATCATCGACCAAGTCTTGACCGGCGGAGCGTACCGTGTGCGAAACGCATCGGATAACCGACTCGAGCCGAACCCATGGAACGCAGCCCGTCTCCGAAGATTCTACGCCTAGCGCCGGATTCTCAGTTCGTCTCCTTCCTCCGTCTATATGGTATACGTTCAGCTGTCTTTTATTTCTCTCCTTCTCCTCCTTTTTCCGAAGCCATTAAAGGCTCGTTTATGCATTGTTAGCATACACTTGACGCGCTTATCCGCGCTCATTATACCTGGGGCTTCTTTAATGAAGCTTATTTATACGGGCTTTATGCCCAACACATGTGTCACACTTCCGCATGTACCTTTTATTCACCATTATATGCATCGATATGACTTAAGTTTTGGCCAAGCTGGGTTGCTGGCTCCATGCTTACCCCTACGGTCCCGATTGTTCGGCTAGGTGGTAAAGGGAGCACCTCTGCGATTATTACCGCCGGGTCAGCGGACGTGTACCTCGGGACCGGGTGAAGCCAAAGCTAAGCGTTCTTAAGGGAATATTCGGTCGGTGAACTAAAAGACGATTTTTATTTTTATTTATCTGCCCCGGATGCTTTTACCTTTTTTCAGTCCGACATGCACTTTAGGGCATGCCTCCCAGGGAAAGGAACCCCTAACGGAACTATTCTCCCTGGAATATGTTTCTTACGAACCATGCAATATAACATAACTAGTTGGGCACTTGTTTGATAAAGCACTCATGACCCCTACGCCTGGTCTCCACGCATGCCCCGGTTTTTACATAACCGCGAGGGTATTCGGACACACCTGCACTATTGGGTCCCGAGGTTGAAGCGAAAAGGTCCGCTACGACAAACGATCTACAAACCGGCTAGAAGGAATTTTACATGTCATTTTAAATTACATAGTCAAATTGACTGATTGTATTCCTCTTCAATGCCGTCTAATAGGCTGTCTAGTTTACAAATCCGCTGGGAATACTTTATGCCAACTCTACTTGGCCGTACACTAAGCTCACAGGATCTCCTTCCTTCGGGCCCCACAGGTCCGACCTCGGCCATGTGGTTTGGGTCCGCCTTCGTGTATCGCGTCTTCACCATGGCCCAGGCCTCCCTGGCGCCTTGATGACAGGCCGATATCTTCCATAGTCGGAAGCGCCGCCGTCCTCCCTGAAGCTTCTCTGCAAGCTCTCCAAGGCCTTCGGGCAGGGAGATAGATGGCCACAAGGCCTGGGCGACGCCTTTCATCACCTGCCGAATCGTTCATGCAGTTGCAACAGCTCGGGAAGAAGGTCACCCGTCGAACCGGGCATTTCCTCTTCAGGACGACCCGTGAGCATACCTACAGACATAACTTTGTTAGTTGACTTCCTCGCCGAACTCTTCTTCAAAGTTCACTCAAGCACTTACTATAAATGCCGCGACGAAGTCGCTGATTCTCCTTCACGGAGTCAGACAGCTGGGCACGAACATCCTTTAGTTTCTCAACCAGCTGGGTGTTGGCATCTTGGAGATTATTTTTCTCTTGCCTCACCCTTGTAAGCACATTCTCGCCGGCCTTCAACCGGCGCAAGAGCTGTTGCTTGTCTGGATCTAGTCCGGCGCCATCTGCAATATTATTGTCAGATTTACACACACGCCACACTTCACAAATTACTTATCTTTTGAAGCATATATTACCAGAGGGGGTCTCTGTGGCTCCCCAGATGGCGGCTAGTGCTTGGCCTCAAGTTGGGCCTTGCATTCTTCAAGCTCCCGGGACAGTCGTATTCTTTTTCGTAAGATCCTGCATAACAAATGATCCTTAAATCAGTTATTCTAACTACTTTAAGTCTCGGGGGCTACTGGCATATATAACCGTCAAATTTCCTCACCCGTATGTCCTTTACATACTGCTCCGTGGCTCTGGCTAGATCATCTTGAGCGGCACGGAGGTGCGCATCTCCTGAATTAAAGGCATTCAATGCCTCTTGGGAGAAACATGCGTCACGAAGAACTGTCCGACGGCGCCTGTGATTCATGGCGCTCTCCACCTCGGAGTTGGTGGCGGACAATCTGTCGGCATCCTCTGTCGGAGGAACGTCCGACGCACGCCTCGTGTTCGCCTCCGCTTCTGGACCCGGCTTTGGAGTCGTGCTGGCGGAGGCTTGATTGGCAACCTCTCCGGACACAGTCCGGCGAGCGCTCTTTTTCCTGAAAAGGGCACTAGCGTTAGTATGCCTTCCAGGAATCAATCCTGGGAATATGGTGATGCGCCATACCGTTGCGGTGGCGTTTCGATCCGGACCGCACTTCTTTTTAGCCTGCGGGGCCGTGCTGCCCCTTGTTGGCTAGCCGCCGCGGGCTCGGCCTCCTGCCTCGAAGGCACCCCCTGCGAAACACCATTGGTATATGGTGATAAAAAATAAGCACGGATGGGTCATTATCAAAGTATTGGGACCTCGCCCGCCATTACGTGAGGTCGGAAGTATTCCGGGGTAATCGGCCGTAATGGCAACCAAGGCATTATCGATGCTCAGTTGGTGATATACCCCATCAATCAGCTCCACCAATATGTCCGGATCCTCATGGGATGCCGGATCGAGGAGCCTTTCCGGATCCTCGGGTTGTGGAGGCGGGCTGTTTATGTCTTTTACAGCCTGGCGCAGTTCCTGCGTCAAAATCACAAAATGAGATACCTAACCATGGGAATACGGATCGGATGTGCAAAAAAGAAATGTCCACTTACCCAGCTTCGAGGGTTGTTCATAGAAAATCCGTTCAATGGACTGACGCGGAGAAAATGTTCCTCTTCTCCCTTGTACAGCGCGGACAAGGTCTTCACCATATCGGCGACCGATCCCGGCCCCTTACGGCCATGACGGGTGACATCGTCCTCCCCGTTGAAATCCCACATGGGGTGGCCCCTATACTGGAGCGGCTACACCCCCCGCATAATGCATGTGGCCATGACACCAATCATGGTCAGTCCGGAATGAGCTAACAATCTTATTCGGCTCATCAGGTAAAGGACGTCCCTCTCGTCTTCCCTCCAGCTCATGGCGCCAATCAGGCGTTTCTTCAAAGGAGCATTGCTGAACTCCGGAGACCGATCCGAACAGGATCCGCAGCGGGACGTCTTCTATATAAAACCATTCAAGGCCAGTCTTCGGATGCCTTCTTCGGGGTTCCGGATAGATATCCGGTCCTGGCGATGCGCCATAGTTCGGCTCCGCCCACTTGATATATTGACCCCTCATGAGAACGGGGTACAAGGCAGAATAATCTCTTCCACAACGCAAAATGAGCCTCGACGCCCAAGAACAGTTCGCAAAGGGCCACGAAGCCCGCGATGTGCAAAATGGAGGCAGGCGTAAGGTGGTGCAACTGGAGGCCGTAGAACTCCAAGAGCCCCCGAAGAAACGGATGAATTGTAAATCCATGTCCTCTTACTAGATAAGAGAAAAAGCATACCCGCTCTCCTTTAGAGGGATCGAGGACACTCTTCGCTTGCTTTCCGCCCTTGTAGGTGGCAAGTCCGGCTCGAACCGGAACCATGAAGGCCGGGGGAAGAAATCCCTTGGTTTGGAGTGTCACTAGCTCGCTATGCGGGACTGAGCATCTCTCCCAATTTCCAGGCAGAGGGCTAGGAGCGCGAGAGGAGGAGCCGCGTCGACTGTCCATGATGGAATGGATTTTTGTCAAAGGCGCTCCGATGAAAGCTCGCAGAGGGGGGATGGTGTGACTCAGATCTAGATCCTCGTCCCTTTTATAGGCGGCTCATTTGCGCAGCTAGGGGGATAAGTGTAAAAATACCCTGGCTTTTCGCATTCATTCAAACACGTGGAAGATGGACATTATTGGGCGTGGAAGCCAAGGAGCACAACATTTATCGTGAAGCGGACACTATTCGACAAGTATATGGAATTTGAAGAAAAACCCGCCTCGCAATGCCGAAGACAATCTACGCACCGGACTCATCGTCATTGAAGCCTGGTTCGGGGGCTACTGAGGGAGTCCTGGATTAGGAGTGTCCGGATAGCCGAACTATCACCGTTGGCCGGACTCTTGGACTATGAAGATACAAGATTGAAGACTTCGTCCCGTGTCCGGATGGAACTTTCCTTGGCGTGGAAGGCAAGCTTGGCGATACGGATATGTAGATCTCCTACCATTGTAACCGACTCAGGTAACCCTAACCCTATCCGTGTCTATATAAACCGGAGGGTTTTAGTCCCAGAGGACGAACAACAATCATACCATAGGCTAGCTTCTAGGGTTTAGCCTCTACGATCTCGTGGTAGATCCACTCTTGTACTACCCATATCATCAATATTAATCAAGCAGGAGTAGGGTATTACCTCCATCGAGAGGGCCGAACACTGGTAAAAACATCGTGTCCCTTGTCTCCTGTTACCATCCGCCTAGACGCACAGTTCGGGACCCCCTACCCGAGATCCGCCGGTTTTGACACCGACAATGGGGTCCTGACAAATTTGGCCACAATAAGAAAAGTAAGAAGGTGATCAAGGATGAGCTTGCCTCCATAGAGTCTATGGAAGAGCAAGGCCCTCTTGACCCTGATATTCTACATAAAAGAGCTACACTTAGTGGTGAGCTCCAGCAGCCTATGGTGAAAGAGGAATTGTACTGGCTCCAACAGTCACATGAGACGTGGCTGTTGAAAGGGGACCAAAATACTACCTTTTACCATAGGATTGCCAATGGTAAAAAGAGAAAAAACACTATCCATTCCTTTTCATATGGCGACACTAATATTGAGGGGACTGATAACTTGCTCAAACATGCCACGGGGTTTTATAAAGAGTTATTCAGTCCGCCCTCGGGGAATCTTTTCCACTCAGATCCTGATACTTGGGGAGATAATAAAAAACTTACGGTTGAGGATGATGATTTTTTGACTAGACCCTTCAGCGATGAAGAGGTGAAAAAGGCTCTATTCTCTATGGATAGGAACAGAGCTCCTGGGCCAGACAACATACCAGCAGAATTTTATCAATTCTGTTGGGAGGTTGTTAAACATGATATTATGAATCTGTTCGTGGCATTTCACGAAGGGTCGTTGCACATAGAGAGATTGAATTATGGGACTATTACCCTGATTCCTAAAACCAATGGGGCTAAGAAAATTCAAGAATTTCAACCCATCTGTCTGTTGAGATGTCCTTACAAACTCATCACTAAAGTTTTGGACAATAGGGTTGCAGTGTTTGCCGACAAGCTCATTAGTTGCCACCAAAACGCTTTTATTAAAAAGCGCAATATCATGGATGGGATCCTGACCTTACATGAAGTGCTGCATCACACTCAAGTCAAGAAAAAAACAGGAATTGTCCTAAAACTTGACTTTGAGAAGGCATACGATAAGGTTAACTGGGATTTTGTGCTCGAGTGTCATAAAATGAGGGGTTTTAACGATAAGTGGTGTGAGTGGGTGGAGAAAATCCTTCGCAATGGCACAATTAGCGTCAAGATCAATAATAGTGTGGGGCCTTATTTTCAAAGTTATAAAGGGGTTCGTCAAGGAGATCCTATGTCCCCTTTTCTTTTTAATCTTGCGGTTGAATGCCTTACTAAGATGATTCTAAATGCCCGGAAAAATAACCTTATTAAAGGGCTGGCAGCTGATCTTATTCCCAATGGGGTGGCTGTCATGCAGTATGCGGATGACACGGTGATTTGTATTGAAGATGACATGGACAAAGCGGTCAATCTCAAACTTCTATTGTACATGTTCGAACTTATGTCTGGCCTTAAGATTAACTTCTTAAAAAGTGAGGTTCTATGGGTAGGTGGGGACGATTCGGTCCTCCAGAAATATGCTGATTTGTTTGGCTGCCAGATCGATCACTTTCCTATGAAGTATCTAGGAGTGCCGGTTAGTTACTCTTCTCTGAGAAACTCGGACTGGGAATTTGTTGCTGTCCGATATCTCAAATGTTGCGACTCCTGGATTGGCAACTCTGCCTCATCCGGAGGGAGATTGACTTTGTTGAATTATTCTCTATCCAGCATCGCATACTACTATATGTCGATGTTCCTCCTTTCTAAAACCTTTATTGAGAGATTAGACAATGCCGTCGCAAATTTTTCTGGTATGGCGGGATGGGAAAGAAACGTTATCATTTGGTCAAATGGGCTCGAGTGTGCAGATCTAAAAGCAAAGGGGGGCTGGGCGTTAAGGACCTCCATAAACAGAATATTTCTCTCCTAGTGAAATGGTGGTGAAAGTTGGATACATGGGAGGGTCTTTGGCAAGATATAGTGAGGGCGAAATACCTCAAGAACAGCTCGGTGGCTACTGTTAACTCCAAGTTCAATGACTCCCTAGTATGGAAAGCCTTACTGAAAGTTAAGGAGGTCTATATGGCCGGAAGAAAAGTGGTTATTAACTCTGGCAATATAGCACGACTGTGGTATGACCCTGTTGGCTCTCATCCACCTCTGTGTGATATCTATCCAGAGCTGTTTAGCATCGCTAACTATCCGAATGATACTATTGCCCAGTTTTAGGGGCAGAGCTGGTGGGGGAGTGTTCAGGCGCAGATTAAATATAGACCTGACACACCAGCTGGAGGGGGTGCAGGGTGTCGTTGACAGCCTTGAACCTTCTGGTGTCTGTGATGGGATTGAATGGGGCTTTCGTCCCGAGGGCAAATACGCAACTAAATCTATGTATGCTTACATAGAAAAAGACCTTGCTGGGTGTGATTACAGATGGATTTGGAAGGCTAAGCTACGTGTCAAAATTCAGATTTTTATCTGGCAACTCTTTCAGGATGTTGTTCTCACCAGAGATGTTATGAAACGTAGGAATTGGGCTGGCACCCGCACTGTTCTTTCTATGATTGCAGAGAAACTTATCTGCACCTGTTTTTTCCTTTGCCCTGTGGCAAGGGTAGCTTGGCGCACTGTTGGAGCGATGCTTGGTACTGATTTATGTCCTAACAATCTTTGTCAGTTTTACTCCTGGTGTTATGCTTTTCTTCCCCACGGGGAACGATATTTCACTATGGGCCTAGCGGCCATTTGCTGGGCCATCTGGAATCGCAGAAATCAGGCCACCTTTGAATTTAAGAAATTGTCATCTCCTTTTGAGATTGTCTTCACTGCTTGTGTACAATTATCCTATTGGGCAGGTCTACTGAAGGGCGAGGAACGAACGGAGCTAGAGAATGGCACGACGCTTTTGAAGAAGAACACTAAGGAGATGATGAGGCTCTGTGCGACGGCATACGTGGGCACCGACCTGGGGTGATTCTGGCGCCGTACTTCTTAAAGCTCCCCCTTTTGAAGCTGTTTGGTCATGCTGTCTGGTGGATTCGGTCGTGCTGTCTGGTGGATTCTTGTAGAACTTTGAGCAGTTTATGTTAGCTCTATGCTCCTGCCGTATTGCCTCTGCGTAAGCTGCGGTGTTTGCTGAACCTTTGCTACTTTGTTGCATGGTGACAATGCTCCAGGGTTTTTGCCTCGTAGTGGGCGTTTCGATTGCAAGTGTCCACAACGGGTTTCCCTGGAGTGCTTGAACTTGCCTTTTCTCTTTCCCTTTTCGTTTGAACTTGGATATGGCTGTATTTCCGTTATTTCTATAATGGAAAGGGGATTAGCCCGGTTCAAAAAAAATTAACGCATTTTATTTTTCCTAGGATCTGTGTGTGCCTATCCTTATTTTTTTACTACTAATACGTGGTTCAATGTGGAGTTGTTTGCAGAAAAGAAAACTCCCAAGGACCAAACCGCCATCAGGGTTTTCGTTACCAAATAAATAGCCGTCAAAGCTTCTCCGTTTTTCCATCCCACACCCTCTACAAGTTTCTTCTCCACGCCCCCCGCGAGTTAGCGGAATTGCCACGCGAGTCCTCCAAGTTTCGCGATGGAGCCACCCGCACCCGGTTCAGAACCACCGGTCGAGGAGGACCGCATCCAAGAACCGGACTCCAACGCCTCCTCCAATGGGGATGGGGCCCCGACCGCTGCTGCGCCGCCACCTCCACCTCCCCGCGCGACGCCCCTCCACCTCGACCAGGCCGGAGGCGGCGCCGACGGGTCGACCTCCGCCACGGTGGTGGACCCCGGAAGGGCAAGGAGACGCTGCTGCCCAGGGACATTCCTCCTCCTCCGAGCCCTGCGGACTACGCTGGCGGCGGCGCCGATGGGTCGAGCTCCGCTGCGGCGTGGGCCGAAAGGAAGGGCAGGCGGGCCGCCGTTCCCTGTCCGGCACCTTTTCCCCCACGCGTCGCGGGCAGCAGCCCCGACTTTGGAGCCGGGGGGTCAAGCTCCTCGGCGGGGAGGAGGATGGTGGTGCCGAGGGATGCGACGGGTCGTTCGACTACATGCAGGTGGTACGAGAGGGGCAGTCGGTTGTCATCGAGGAAGGCGAGGAGGAGCAGGTGATTGGGGTTCGCGATGTTGTTTCTTGGAGTTTTGGAGTTACTGGCGTTCTTGAACGTTTCTTGGTTTCTTCTCGAGCAGGTGGAATCG
The DNA here is from genome assembly GCA_021605145.1 of Aegilops bicornis. Classification (NCBI taxonomy): domain Eukaryota; kingdom Viridiplantae; phylum Streptophyta; class Magnoliopsida; order Poales; family Poaceae; genus Aegilops; species Aegilops bicornis. The sequence goes on along the minus strand of CM038674.1, from coordinate 68,130,092 downwards.
CCTCACGCCAAAGACGCGCTCCCGGGAAAGAAAAAGGTATAGCCTGAATCTGGTCTTCTTGCTTGCTCGCCTGAATCTGGTCTTCTTGCTTGCTCGCCTGAATCTGATCATTTTCTTGTTCCGGGTGTGGAACTGTGATCTCTTCAGTTTGTTGATATCTTGGGGATGTTTTAGAGTAATACAAGCTGAATCTGGGACAAATGCTGGGGACAGTTTGATTAGGTATTTCATGATTATGACTCGGGGTGCTTCTTATGTGCAGTATGAATTTAGAGGTGGACGAGCATCTTGTTGTGATTATTCAAAGCTGTTCAAGATTTAGGTGTCCAGTCTTGTGCTTGTTGATTCTTCTATTCAGTGGATGAAATTTTGCTGCAAGTGGAAAATGTGGGGAGATTTGAGGATCATGTTGTGGCAGTGGTTGCTGCGATACTTTGGCAAGAAATCCTGAAGCCAAAATGAATCAGTTTTTGGTATAAATGAATCGTATTATAGGAGAAGTTAATCTCAATGCTTGCACTGGATTACTTAACTTGATGTACATTATCTAGATCCTCGGCCACTTTTATGCAAAAGTGTTTGATCTCTTACTCCACCCTGGAGTTTGGTCGAGAAGTTTGGGCCTTTGGCCATCTGTTACCTGAAAGTCTGAATCTGACAACGAAGCCTCGAAAGTCGACACTCAGTTCATATAAAAATCGGCAAGAGTATAGAGGATTTGGACACCTCCACATTTTTCAATCATGTTAGTCCTTTCACCTTGCTAATAGTACTAAATGTGTGAATCCTGATGCTAACTCTGTGGAGTAGGAGAAACTACGACAAGTCAAGGTGAGACCCAGGCCTGAAAAGGGGAAATCACCCTGGAGTTGGCTCAAGAACAAGGTATGACCCGAATCTTATTTAATCTTCGCACTTGTGATTCTTAGGTGGTATGACCATATGATCATTCTTGTACTTACCTATTTTATGTGCATAGAAACTGGAATTGGGATTCTTGATTTCTGTGTGTTTCATGTTAATTCTGGACCTGTTAGTCTAATCAAGGCAAGAAATCTTGGTTTGAGCATCATGTGGTGTCCTAGAGTAGAGGAGGAATCTAGGGCAAATGTTGGCGGCAGTACACACGTCTTTGTTGCTTGTGGGTCTTTCCGAAATCTGGCATCGTATTTTGAAGCGGATGGCTATTTTGTTGAAATTGCTGTCTGTAAAACTTGTGGAAATCTTGAGGTCATGTCCTGATTACTGCAATATTTTCATAACAGAGCCTGAAGTTGAATGTGCAATCTTCCTTCGTAAACAAATATTGCTATCAGAAAATTTAGTCTAGACATTAGTTCAAGACCGCATAACCAAACATAATTTCTGTAAATCGTTTGTCATTTACATGCAAAATCTCTGATCACTTCAGGATTTGGTTGAGAAGTTTCGCCATTTGGTTGATTGGTACCTCGAACTCTTTCAGAAACCTCAGAATATAATTTCATTTAGTAGTTGCCGAAAATAAAGAGCTTTGGACTTGAACGTTTGTGGTCTTGCTATTACATTCTTGTTTTTTTTACTGGGAAAAGGAAAATGCTCGCCTTCTTGTTGATTTTGTACAATTGTAAGACTGGCAGGATGTATGGACTTTAACTTTGTTTTCTTCATTTCTTGTCAAATAGATTTTTTGTAGAGAAGGAGGGCAATTATTTTCGTTACATGTCCAGCACCAGGTTTGTCTCCATTTTGCCTAATGTGATGTTCAAATTTTAAGTGCGTGAAATTACAGGATGATGTCCTAGATCACAAGATACTTTGATTCATGGTTCCATACGATGAACTGTTCAAAAGGATTATTTTCTCTTTTATGGATACTAAATTGTATGTTAATTCTTGGTTGTGATAGTTTGATGGAAGCTGAATCGTACTTGTACTGTTGTTGAGTTTATCAGAAAATAACATATATGTTCTTCTTTTCTTACTGAACATCAATAGATCAATATCGGTGATGGGATTATATATGATAGTGGTTTCAAAAACCAAAAATTGGAATAAAAACAAACTTTCCATCACATTTTTAGATATGTTCTTTCCATGTTCTACGCTGTAATTTGAATTCTCGTATTTGTGTGGTTGTTGCAGACACAACCCATCTCCGAAGTAAGGAATCGTTATATGGTTTCTTCTAATGGGATGAACAGCCTTGATGGCTATTCAGAATTTAGACCGGTGATTGGAGATGGGGAGTGTTTCTACAGGAGCTTCATATTTTCCTACCTAGTAATTGCCCCCCTCTCTTTTTTCTTAGCATATGATGTAGGTTTAGTTAGTTAACTTTCTCTGTTTATGCGAATGTACAACAGGAGCAAGTTATTGATAGGCCGGACACAGATGAGGAACGCCGTCTCCTTGATGTTGTTGAAACAGCGTCTGCACGACATGCAGATCTTCGATGGAACTCTAAGTTTCCCAGGACCAGCAGAGTAAGTTCTCGCCTTCTCCATATTTGTTCTTTCTTGGATAAACATGCTTGCAATTGCAAGGATGATGATTCTCTTCAGGTTACAAAGTACACCTCAAGCAGCATCTGGCATCTCACTCTCTTTGTTTGTCATTTGCAGGAGATGCACAATTGCTTAACAGTAGTGGCATGCCGTCACAGTTTTAGACAATGTTGGCACAAACTCAAATTTGAAGCTTATTGTGAAGTTAACAACCTGATTGTAACGACGACCTTAAGAGAAATTTACTTGCAAAGGAAGAACCGCAATATAATGGGGAAATAACATAATTTTATGCTTGTTTGAGCACTGCAACAATGCATACCTTGTGGTTATTATTGTACAGCCACCTCACTGTTCTGTTACTATGCTATAGTATATGTGCAATGACTGAAGCTTCTCAGGGAGTTATCTTAGCTGTGTTCTTTAATATGCTGCTATTGATCAGTATTCTGTATGTATTATTTGTAATGGTATGATTTTCAACTGTGAATAATTGAGTCGCTGAATCTTTCAGGCATTTAAGAAGCTGCTTGAGAAAGTAAAGAGATGGAAGAGCATGGAATCAACTAGCAGGTTTTTGTTTCTCTTGGTTTTCTGCAATTCCATCAAAGTATTATAGATGAATGCATTCTATCTCACTGACAGAATATGTGCCATTTTTAGTTGCCGTAAAGAGGAACTTCTCAAGTTCTTCAGCACATATGATAAGACGCAAGACAGTGAGAAAAAACACTCTTGAACTTACATTTCCTTCTGTTCATCGTAATTCATGTTTCTGACACATTTTATTGGTTAGTTTTTGCTTTCCTCAGATTACTAGTAGCTATCCAGATATGCTCGCACAGTGCGGAGTATGTACCACATATACCAGATGTCGCCAGTGGAGTTTGCAGTCTGAAAGTTGTCAGTATCAGAATCCCTTTCCTTACATTAACTCGTGCTGAATTTCCAGTGCATCCATTGTTGGATACACGGCACTCATTTTACCTGACTTCTTGTTGCACAAACAGTGGTGCTTTCTGTACGTCACTCCAGCTCGTGTGGAATCGGAAGGTCTTATGATGAGGGCCTTGGCCAGCGCGCTTGACGTAACCCTCATAGTGGAAACATTCCAAGGAGGATATGCTCGAGATATCTACACTGGTCCTGGAGTTCCCCGTCCGGCTGTGACCCTGCTGTACAATGGTAATCACTACGACATCATCTACCCACGCGCTCCTCCTTCCGAGAGTTCAAGTCATCAGGCTTCCTAGATAGAACATCCCGGTGATCAGAGTTCAATTCAACAGACTTCCTAGAGAGAACATCCTGCTGATCAGAGTTCAAAGTCAACAGATTCCTCCGGATTAAAGTTGTGTTGGGCTGCTGCCGTTGAATGAGAGTGTTGCTGAGTTTAGTTGTAGAGTAGATCCACCGATGAAGTTGGGGTAGGCATAGCATATACTTACTTGTGCATTCTTCTTCTGTTGGCTGGTATACGAGTGAATGTTCTGTGATCACATTCGAACTTCTTAATTGTGTTTTTGAAATTTGAACATGGGCATGATATCGGCTGGTCTTTTTTGTATGTTCTGGAAGACACAAATATTGCTCTTGTTTGGACATGTCTCTTTGGTGGCTTGCCTTTTTGTTTGCAGCAATGTGGATGATGAAAATATCCTAGTTTTTTCATTTATATTAGTCACTTAAACAAGGCTGGGTTCAGTTGAGTTTTTCTGCTGCTGATGGCAATACAAGCCTATAGATCTCACATGCAGAAATTCAATAGATTTTGCTAGGTTAATGTTGAGTTGGGGCTGCTGCCTACCTACCAATACAGTAATGAAGCAGAGATACTTGTGCATTCTTTCTTGTGTTGGTACATTACATAGTGTTGGTGCCACTGGATTGATCAGTTGGCAATATACAGGGATGAATACAACCGTTTAATTAGTTTCTGTGATTGGTTTATTTGTGATTCTTTCTATCTCTGTTGGTTACCCTTCTTGTGTCTGAACCTGTATGATAATCCGATATATTTTCCAGGAATGGCTTGGGAACCTGTTTGAGTCCCAACTTGGTGCCCTTTTTTTTGGCTTTACATTGCGATGTAATCCAATATATTTTCTATCTCTGCTGGTTACCCTGCTTGTACCATCCACGGCAGACAACATTCAGACGACGACGAAAGAGAAGAAGGAAAATGGATCTAACTGTATTGGCACTAGACATCAACACCTGGAGGCTTCAGACCTGCTGCAGTCCTGAGATAAATTCATCTTCAGATTGGATTGGATCCAAGTGAAAGGATTCCAGATGTCATTTACAGAGCGGGACAGCTTCCTGAAGAGCATACGTTCCAATATATCATCGCTCATCTTCCTTGTTCTGATCCCTGTTGGAAGAAACTACTGGGATAGAGCAAATTTTCACTAGTTAGATAAATTGCATCAAATCGGAGAGACTGAACCACACACGGACAAGAAAGATCTCTGAACTCTGATACAATCAAAAGTTACATCAAGGACATGGTTGGTTGCTCGCATCCCCCATGCAGCCTCCGGAAGACCAAATTCACCCGTTTGGTTAGCTGGGTTGCATTGAAATTTTTGCCCGCACAAACCTCAAAGCACCGCTCGCCAGCCTTGGAGAAACCCCCGAGTCGGCAGGGAGCCAAGTTCTCCATGTGCATGGAGGGGAACGCGACATCGAACTTGTGCAAGCAGAGAGATGGCGCGAGCTCGCGCGCTTCCCCAAGAAATTGGTGGGAGTAATTTCATCACCTCTCGCCAATTGCCTCCGCCTGGTTACTGCCCCCCCCTCTTCGGCTCACCGCCTTAACCTGCGCCACCATCCCCATTGCCCCCATTTGAGCTCTCCGCCCTAGGAAGCTTCCTCCCCCGACAAGTAGGTAAGCGGCGCCATCTTCTCAGGCCGGCGGCAGCGATCTTTCTTCCTCCTCTTCTTCAAGTTGTTCAATGCCTCCTCCCTGCTCCTCCGGTGGCGGTAAGTAACATCACACCCTACTTGTTGTAGCTTAGATCTATGAGCATGTGCTAAATTAGAATAGATGTGCTAGTAGTAGGGTAAGTAATGCAAGTATTTCTTCATTAATGTTGTGTGAGGATGTGGTAGATCAGTTGGTAGTTGTGTCACTTTGGTTTATGATAGGTTTTGCTTGTTGGCAGTGATGATTTCATTGTGTTGTGTTACATCAATGTTTATGTGCTAGTATTACATGTTTTCCAAGTCGGCTTTCATGCTAGTATGGTATATTTGGTTGTGTGTTGAGCTTCATGACCTATGCATGTTAGTGTGGTATAGATTTGGTAGTGTGTTGAGATCATGATCAGTTTATGTTAGTATGGCAGATTTAGTAGTGTGTTCAGCTTAATGACCAGTCCATGCTAGCGTGGTAGATATATTGTTCTTGTCCGGTTAGTTCTGATACTAACCATTGTAGGCAATGACCGAGGAAGAGTATAGTCAGGCCCTTATTTTGTCGGACACCAAACAAACCTTTGCCTCCTATGTTGAGGACATTCTTCATTGCTCAAGATGCAAAGGTGTTTGAGAGGCCTCGCGTGTGTCCTTTTAGTGGTGGCGATACATGTGGCTGATACTAAGGTGGCCATTAAGTCTGCCAAGGCATGGTTGAGGGGGTCAATGAAGGGGAATGCAATGAAATGAGATCCTTACATGTCCACCTTTGTCATGTACAAGATGTTTGATATCATCGTGAGAGAAGTGAAGACTCATAAGGGCTTCAAGGAGGTGCACCTGAACATTGTTGCCAAGATGTCTTTGAGTTCTCTGACACAGAGTTACCTCAACACAGGTGTACAACCATCTTTTGGAAGTGGGGAGCGAGATGGATCCAAGTGTCAAAGCTTAGAGACCTTAGCGGTGTGCAATGTGATTAGGATATCTTCACCATTCTATTGAAAGAGAAGCACTACCAAGGCCACATCGCGGTTAGTTAACCTATAACTTGTTTCACTCGATCTAGCATACCAATCACAAAATAATAGTGTTGCCTTTCATTCTTAGCATCACCCCAAGGATGTTGAGTACCTCAACAAGCCCATCCAGAACTACTCTTGGGTGCAGACCATCTTCTCCTGGGGTCAGACTACATGCAAGCATGCCATGGGATCTAGTGAGCCTCTCGATACACCCGCAGTTGAGTACCTAGCTAGACACCCAGGAGTCGGAGACCATCATCCTTGATGACCTTGACAAGCCTGCTAATCATGCTCCCTACTTCTGAGAGGAAGAGGAAGATGGGTGCCTTGAGGGACAAGGAGTTGAGTGTCTTTAGTAGCATGATCGAGGCGGTCAAGGAGGTGGCATTCGCCATCAGGGACAACAAGCGTGTCGACATGCCCCCTTCCCTCTATAATGTTGTCATGGACAACATTGGGTTTAATGAGGAGGCTCTGATGGTCACTCTTAGCCACCTCCTAGGCAACATGGCACATGGTCTTGGATTTGTTGGCATGGAAGTGCGGCACTGGATGATCTGGCTTTAGGACCTGGCTGAGCAAGCACTACTACGTATAGTGCAAGAGTCTCCGGGGTAGTGGCATGATGTTCTACATTTTGTGGTAGCTAGGGCTTGATACTATTGATGGCCTGTATATTTTGATGAGGTGGTATATACAAACCCCTGAGATGGTGAACTTGTTGTGGTAGGATTACCCCATCTTTTTGATGTGGTGATGGCACCATAGTAAGCAGGATGAGCTTGTGATACTTTTAGGTATATGAATCATGCATGCTTATGTTGCTTCTATTTCATATATCCTGCTTGTTTAAATCTTGTTCTTCTGTCTCAATAGATGAAGTGGTACGTGGTTTACTCATGGAGGGTTCCAGGAGTCTACGATTCATGACAGGCATGCCATTAACAAATGAATGGTTACAAAAACAGCTGCTATATAGGGTTTCAGACTAAGAGGATGTACATGATGATTATTCCAAGTTCACCAGCAAATAGAAGATCATTCATGGAGTAGGCAAGGGTGTAGGTCAAATCGGGTTAGTGGGCCGAAGAACTTCATAATCTTTGTCCAATTCGTCGTCATTGTGGTTTTTCTCAATCCGTGCATTTTAAAACTGAACCGCAACATCATTACCAAAACTAAATTGATCAAACCGATTTTATGGGTTTTTTGGTTTCCGATTATCAGCATGAAATTTCCTTACCGTTTCGAAATTTGTTTTTCGTATATACCAAAAACCAAACGGTTAACCAAATTAATTGAAGTAAAAAATATTTATATTCCTTGAGCAAACAACCATACATGCATGCCCAGACACACTCTTCTATATACCTCACATCTACTCTTCATCAGGTCAATAAGCGAGGTTGTACTAAAGTTGTTGTCATGGTTCATATACACTGACTGGCTTGTGGGTATCACTCTGGAGGTGGATATGTCCACTATAAATCGAGCCTCGTCAATTAGAGCTAAAATTGGTTGTCGCTGTATTGACCAGCTACCTGCCACGGCTGAAGGGGTACTGGGGAGCGTTTTTACAAGTTCACATATGAAGTTGAGGAAGTTCTTGTTAAGAATTCTGTGTGTACTGAGAATGCAACTGAGATGACCAGAGGGAATACATCTAAAGCTGATCAGACCCCTAAACGCAAACGGGCTGATTAGGAGAAAGAAGATGACGGTTCTGAGTCCCAGGATAATACAAAAGGGGGGCATCGACTCATGGTGGCAAGACCTGTCGTCTGTCACCACTGGAGCGTGAAGCCTCTGAATCTGAAAGCGAGGTAGACTCCTCTTTGCTTATTGAAACCATGGCCAAGGAACAAGAAATGCTGGAAAAAAATGAAGGCCAAGACACATCAAACTGGATTGTGTCTACTGAGCTTGTTGTGCCTGATAAGATTTGTGAATCTGAGATGGAGCTTAAGGAAGTTCAGGTAACAAAAACACCTGTAGCCTATCGCTCTTTGTCCTATGCTGCTGTAGTTACTAACTCTACTCAGATTGTGGAGGTGAAGGACGATGTGGACTCAGGTTTGAAGATATCCAGTGACTATGTGGTACAGTTACCTTCCCCTGAATGTGGTGATGAGGTGATTCCACTAGTAGAAAAAGGGTCTTTTGTCCCAGTTGGTAAGGGCCTTTTGTCCCAGTTCCTAAACCGGGACTAAAGGGTCGTTACTAATGCCCTGGCCCTTTAGTCCCGGTTCAGTCCAGAACCGGGACAGATGGGCCTCCACGTGGTCAGGTCGCCGAGCCCATCGCAGGAGGGTTTGGTCCCGGTTGGTGGCACCAACCGGGACCAATAGGCATCCACGCCACAAGATTTCAGGGGCTGTGGTTTTTGTTTTTTTTGTAGGGGGGGAGGGTTGGGGGTTTTGGGGGGTTAATTTAGTTGTTTCATATATTGTGTTAGCTAACTAATTAATAGAGAGAAGTGTCCTCTCTTATGTCCGTGCTTGGTCGACGCTACGTACTATACATAGAGAGGCCCTCGACACGCTAGCTAGTAAAAAATGAAGGAAACCATTAAGTACAGAAGTTCGTCATGCATACCGAGAGAAGTGATCGATCGACCTCTCCTTCTCCGAGAGATTGGTCGAACAACAAGTTTTCAGACATCTATCCAACGCTACTGGCTACATACATATACAATATGTAAGATCTCTTACAATCCCCTAGCATTTGAAATCAACTTCCACATGGTATTCTCCGGCTTTATTGATGACGTGGTCAAGAAAGAATCCCGCCAATTCCTCTTGAATTGCTTTCATGTGATCTTGTGGTAGGAGTTCATTCCGCATCTGCCACGCCTAATTTGAAGAAGGGGTTAATACATATATATGAATGAAACTCAACAGAAATGATGGTGTAATAAAATGAAATTGTGAATATTATTGCTTACGCACTTCATATTGTCTTTTAGAGTAGCCCCGCTTATTTTTCAAAGTCGCGTTGTAGATGAACTCGCACACGTAGTATCCACAGAAATTATTCCCTTCTTCCTGCCACAAGCACTTTACGAGAAATAGAGGTCAATCAAACTAATAATGAAGCATTATAAATGACATTGATGAAAGTATAACTATAGAATCAACGGGAGATGCGCGCAACTAGCTAGCTAGTAGTACTTACTTTCGGGTATGTATATCGCAGCTCCTTCGGCAGTCCCGGAGCTTCTGCGGTGAAATGTTTCCAAACCCTGCAAGACAAAGAAAATAATTATTATTACTTAAGATATCAGAAAATGAACAAAAAGTTGCCGATATGGTGCGATAATGATCGATTGAACTTACTTGTTGAGCAATTTAGTCATGTCCGCATAGATTTCGGGATCTTTTCGTCTCGAGTCTAAGACGGTTACTAGTCCCCGCTCAAGCTTAATCTCTAGAAGAACATAGTGGAAGCTGCGCACGCATGCATAACTCATTAATTACATTACTATAACCTCGCTCGAGTAATAAGGGAAACCGAATATGCACACGACAGTAACACTCACTTGAAGTTGTAAGGAAAGAGTATGGTATCTTTGTTTTGATTTTTCATCAACGATTGTAGCAAGTTGGCCTCGGCCTCTTCGCGTGCTTTTTAAACTGAATTTCATCTATGATATTTGTGTTAATGAACCCAATATCATACATTTCTTGTTTTCTGCACTCGACGATCTTCAATCTGCATAATATAGTGAGGATAATTAATTATAAGTACATGCAATGAAAGAGCTGAGCTATATATAGAGACTTAATGACAGAAATAGTACTTACAGACAGTAGCAAAAGACCGTTAATTTATCGATGGCCTTTTGATTGAAGAACTCGAAGAACTCCTCAAATGGAACAGTCAACAGATCAGTTCCAACGAGGTCGCTCCTCTTTAATTCTCAGATACAAAGTATTCGCCCCCGGACTCTCTCGCAGGTTTTCATGTACCAATTATGGAATCTTCGCATCATCGTTGTTAGAGATTTTTCATCTTTGACGAGAGGCTTCCGTGCATCAGATCTGTGTTCGCCCACCTCCATGAAATCAAAATGTACATTGTCGCAGGTAATCTGCAAGATTGCTATAACCGGCACCGTCCCCGGAGCATTAGCGATGATGTCGCTAGACACATTGAGCGGGGGGCACGATTGGTTCGCTTGTTCGCCGAGCTGGGCAATTTTTTTCCCAACTGCTCGTCGTTCTTTTAACCTTTGATTACTGACAGTAATTCCCGACCGCGACGCTTCTTGATATGCCTTTTGAGTAATGCGCTCATCGTTGGTTTTCGGCGGAGACTTTGGTGGTTTCCTCAGGGCATCGATAGTGCGCTTTGCTTTCACCGGATCTACCTTCTCCGGAGGTGGATGTCTCTGCGCTTTCAACCCTTCAAAGAAGTCCTTCACTTCAGTCCGCACGATCTTCGCGTTTTTCTCCTCGGTCCTCTCGTACGGTAACTTCTCTAGAGGCTTGAGAGGTGGACCGTATCTGTATTGCCTCCCGCCTCTGGCTGTACTGCTAGACGCCGGAGCAGACGGAGCGGCTGCGACTGTCTTCTTTCGTGCTTGCTTACGAGGCGGAGGAGAAGGACTACGACACGCCGGAGCAGCCGAGGCGGCGGCGAGTGTCTTCCGCCCTTGCCGGCGAGGCAGAGAAGGAGGAGGCTGCTGGCTGCTCGGGCGCGCCGGCGCAGGCGGAGAAGGAGGCGGAGTGCCGCCACGCGCCGGAGAAGGAGGCCGAGTGCCCTGATCGTCACTCACCGGAGGAGGAGGCGGTGGAGAAGGCGGAGTGCCCCGACTCACGGAGGAGGAGGAGGAGGCAGAGGCGCCCAGTTCGGAAGGTTGATGAGCTCCTTCCGCCATAGGCATGGAGTCTTCAGAGCGTAACCCAGCCTAGTCTCCCCTTCACCGGTAGGGTGGTCAAGCTGGAGGTCCTCAAATCCCTCCGTTATTTCATCCACCATCACCCTAGCATATCCTTCTAGAATCGCCCGGCAGTGAAAAGTTGCGCCGGGTTCAGTAGGATAAACAGAGCCAACAGCCGCCTTGACCTTCAAATTCATCCATTGCGTCATAATGTGGCAATTTTGAGACTCCGTGATAGCATCCACGGGATAGCTGGCAGGAGCCGTCAAGACATGCTCCGGCTGAAGCAACTCGGTGGAAGCCACGCTGCTTCTCCGCTGAGATGACGGGGTAGCTTCGGGGGAAGCTTCGGCAGTTCGTTTGCTGCGGTTTGCTTCTCGTTCCTCTATCGCTTGTACCCTTGCGTGCAGCGCCTACAGTTGGGTCTGCTACACTTTTTTCCTCCTCTCCTGGCATTTGTAACCGCCTGCGTCTGGAAAACCAGCATTCCACGGAACGGAGCCTGGCGTGCCTCGTGTCCGTCCAGGGTGCTCAGGATTCCCGAGGGCCATTATGAGCTTGTCGTTCTCTCTGTCTGGAAGGAACGTCCCTTGCTGCGCTGCATCGATATAGTGTCGAAGCCTCTTGACTGGTATTTCCAATTGCTCGTCCGTCCAAATGCACTTCCTCGACATAGGTCCAAGGTTCCACCAGCCTCAAGAACCAAGTCCGACAACGGTCTGCTGGCTTCATTGTCTCGGTTCGATCCCTTTATCAACCAGATCATTCTCAGCCTTGGCCCACTTAGGCCGGGCTTTGAGGTAGCCACGACCCGTGCGATGGTGAAGCTTCTTCTTCGCAGCATTTTGCTTGTTTGTCGCCGACATCTTCTTACTCTTTTCCGATGTCTTGTGGGCCACAAATGCGGGCAGTGATCTCTGATCTTCTCATATTTGCCCTTGAATTCTGGTGTCTCTTTTTTGTCGACAAACGATTCGTGTCTTTCTTCCACCTCCTGAATAGGCCTGCCATCTTCTTAAGAGCAAAAGACTTGATTAATTGCTCTTTAACTGGCTTCTTCGGATCATCCTCTGGCGGTAGGGTGAAATTTGACTTCAGCTCAGTCCAAAGATCATTTTTCTGCATATCATTGACATAAGACACCTCAGGGTCTTCGTTCTTAGGCTTATACCATTGGTGGATGCTAATCGGGATCGTGTCCCTAACCGTAACCCCCGACCGAAAGCAACAAATGCGTTCTTTGTCCGGATGGGTTCAATCGGTTGGCCGTCAAGCGATTGCTATAATCTCAAACCTTTCATCCGAGCTCAACTTTTTCTTCGGCCTCGCCTCTTTACCGAAGTTGTGCTCGATCCGGAGGGCTAGAAAAAAGAACAAAGACGAGAGTTAATTAATATGTGTACATACCAAAACAATGAATGCATCAATTAGCTAGTCAGCACAGGCTTAACTAATGTATATACTTGGCCGGACTCGGTTCGGCCACCGGAGCCATCATCACGGTCCCCTTCTTGCACCGTCATTGGGTCACCGGAGCCATCATAATCATGGCCAGCTGCTTCTTCACCCTCTCCTTCCAGACCATCGGGGTCGTTGAGAAACAACGAGCAGACGACATCACTTCCTTGTGCGATTATGTCCCCCAACAACGCTTCTTGTGCTTCATCTCGGGGGGTGTCCATAGTTTCTACAAATATTTACAACATGGCAATTATTATTCAAACATGACAGATGGATATATTAGCTAGTGGCAAACGTAGAACTAGCTAGCTAATCACAGTAAGGAATCATATTAATTAGTGGCCTCGACGCTGCTTCTCTAGGGTTTGGGGTGGCCTCGACAACGCTTCAAGGGGGTAATATCGACAACGATGACATACACACATGGGAAAATAATATTATCGGAGAGGGGGTATATCGACCCCCCCACGTGTTGAAGTTATCGGGAGGGGGTATATCGACCCCCCCCCCCACGTGTTGAAGTTATCGGGAGGGGTTTATATCGACAACGCATTTACATACATACGTGGGAAAATAATATTATCGTGAGAGGGTATATCGACCCCCTTGTGTTGAAGTTATCGGGAGGGTATATCGAATTTCACGTGTTGAAGTTATCAGGAGTTTATATCGACACGACATACATACATGGGAAAATAATATTATCGGGGAGGGGGTATATCGACCCCCCATCGTGTTGAAGTTATCGGGAGGGGTATATCGACGACGACATATCCGATAAAAAAATAAGAAGACGAAGAAGAAATAAAAAGAGGAGAAGAAGAAAGGAATAGAGGAGAAGATTGAAGAAAAAAAAGAAGAAAAAGAAGAGGAGAAGAAGAAAGGAATAGAGGAGAAGAAGAGAAAATAGAATTATTTATTTCTCCTCTTCTTCCTCTTCTTATTTCCTTTTCCCTCTCATTCTTTTTCTTCTTCTTCCTTCTTAAAAATACATGAAGTAGTATTGCTTGTTTTTTGAAAATAATGTTCAAATAGAAATTTTAGAAAAAAAGTAAAGGTTTTGCCTAATTCATTGTTCATATGAATATACAAACATTTGCATATTTACAATAATTAATATCACCAAAAAAATCTATGAACAGAAAAATACTATTTTTTCTAAAAATCTATCTTTTGCATATATACATGAACATATATATACACAGAGAACATATATACATACATATATACATTTTTATAAAAATGCAATAAACAAAAAAAAATCTAAAAAAGGACATATAAACAGATATACACACATACATATACATATAATCAGGAATAAAATATCTATATATGTGCAAAAAAAACAGGGGGAAGAGGGGGGCGGTGCCGGCCCTGACAAAAGGGAGTGGTGCGGCGTGGTTGGGGTAGGGGCACGGCGCGCGTTGGGGTAGAGGCGACGGCAGCGTGGTTGGGGAAGGGGCAGAGGTGACGGCGGCGTGGTCGGGGCAGGGCGAGGCAGAGGCGCGGTGGCGTGGGGCAGCTGGGGCGATGACGACGTGGTCGGGGCAGGGGCGCACGGCGTGGTCGGGCGGGCGCCGATGGCATGCTCGGGCAGGGCGGCTGGCGTCGACAACGGGCGACGGGCGAGCTTCGGGCAGCCTGGCGCCGTCGTCGGGCGGGGAACTGATGCGGATGAATCTGAAAACGCCAAGTGCTTTCTTATATCGAGAGTATTGGTCCGGTTCAGGCACCAATCGGGACCAATCGTTTTAGTCCCGGTTGGTGGCACCAACCGACCAAAGGCCTTTTTTCAAAGAGCCCAAAGGGCGGAAGCGGCGTTTGGTCCCGTTGGTGGCACCAACCGACTAAGGGAGATAGTCCCGTTGGTGCCACCAACCGAGACTAAAGGGTGGCATTGGTCCGGTTCGTGCCACCAACCGGGACCAATGGCCTTGCACAGCGGCGTGGTGGTGGGAGTTTAGTCCCACCTCGCGAGTTAAGAGCGTCGACCACCAGCTTATAATCACAGCTGCCTACTCACTCTCGAACTCCTTCGAACTGCAGGCCTATGGGCCTAATCTCGACACTGTTTTGCCCAGGCCTCTTTGGGCCTTCTCATGGGCTCAATCCTCGCCCATGGCAGGTATCTAGTCGTATTCGTGCCATGGGGCCCGATGGGAGGCACTTTTTTTGTTTTTTTGTTTTATTTACTTATTGTTGCTATTTTTATTTTTTCCAGGTTTTTTGTTTTGTTTTCTGCATTATTTATTTTCTTTTTGTTTTTGCTTTATTTTTAATTCTTTTTGCTTTTAGTTTAAAAAAAAATTATAAACTTTCTGTTAGTGCCATTAATTTTCAAATTTGAAAACACTTTTTTTGTTTTTTTTGTTTTCTTTCTTGCTTTATTTATTTTATTTTGTTTCTACTTATAACAAAATACTTATTGTTGCTATTTTTATTTTTTCCCAGTTTTTTTATTTTGTTTTCTGCATTATTTATTTTCTTTTGTTTTTTGCTTTATTTTTTAATTCTTTTTTGCTTTTAGTTTTAGAAAAATTATAAACTTTGTGTTAGTGCCATTAGTTTTCAAATTTGAAAACATTTTTTTTTTGTTTTTTTGTTTTCTTTGTTGCTTTATTTATTTTATTTTGTTTCTACTTACAACAAAATACTTATTGTTGCTATTTTTATTTTGTTTCCAGCTTCTTTGTTTTGTTTTCTGCATTATTTATTTTCACCAATGGCCCACGTGGCTGCCCTCTTGAGAGTGTATTTGGTGAGAACATAGTTGACAAGGAGCGAACCGGGATTAATGGTATTACGAGGGCTGTACCATAAGACATTAAAGCATTTCAAATGAACTCTGAAAAAGTTGAAAGTTGGCATGTTATCATAATTTCACCCACATAGCATGTGCATGTACAAAACGGACAATGGTATCATACTCGTCTGTTAGAAAGTTGGCATGATATCATCATAATAGTTGAGGGAGAAAGTCTTCAGTTTTTCTTCGCTTGTGTCATTTGCTTATTGCGCCGTAACCATGGATAATCTTCATCGTTTATCAGGATGCTTGGGTCAGCCTTGACTTTGAAGGGAGGAATTTCATGAAACTTTTCATAATCTTCAGACATGTCTGTCTTGCCCTACACTCCCACGATGTCCCTTTTTCCTGAAAGAACTATGTGACGCTTTGGCTCATCGTATGATGTATTCGCTTCGTTATCTTTTCTTTTTCTCGGTTTGGTAGACATGTCCTTCACATAGACAACCTATGCCACATCATTGGCTAGGACGAACGGTTCATTAGTGTACCCAAGATTTTTTAGATCCACTTGTCATTTTAAATCGTGGGTCTACTTGTACCCCGCCTCCTGACAGATTGACCCATTTGCACTTAAACAAAGGGACCTTAAAATCATGTCCGTAGTCAAGTTCCCGTATGTCCACTATGTAACCATAATATGTGTCCTTTCCCCTCTCGGTTGCTGCATCAAAGCGGACACCGCTGTTTTGGTTGGTGCTCTTTTGATCTTGTTCAATCGTGTAAAATGTATTCCCATTTATCTCGTATCCTTTGTAAGTCAATACAGTCAAAGATGGTCCCCTGGACAACAAGTATAGCTCATCACAAACAGTCTTGTCACCTATGAGACGTGTTTCCAACCAACTGCTAAAAGTCCTGATGTGTTCACATGTAATCCAGTCGTCAGACCGCTCCGGTGTTTGGAGCGCAGATCGCTCTTGTGTTCATCGACATACGGGTCACCAAGGTAGAGTTCAGAGAACTGTGTAGTGTGCTTGAGACCAAGAATATCCGTCCCTGCATATTATTGAGTCCCCTCCAAGCGTGCCTTTTCCAGTCAATCTCCCCTCATACCGCGATTTAGGGAGACCTATCTTCTTAAGGCCAGGAATGAAGTCAACACAAAACCCGATGACATCCTCTGTTTGATGGACCATGGAGATGCTTCCTTCTGGCCCAGCGCGGTTAAGGACATATTTATTTAGGACTCCCATGAACCTCTCAAAGGGGAACATATTGTGTAGAAATACGGGCCCCAGAATGACAATCTCATCGACTAGATGAACTAGGACGTGCATCATGATATTGAAGAAGGATGGTGGGAACACCAGCTCAAAACTGACAAGACATTGCGCCACATCACTCCTTAGAGTTGGTACGATTTCTGGATCGATCACCTTATGATATATTGCATTGAGGAATGCACATAGCTTCACAATGGCTAATCGGACGTTTTCCGATAGAAGCCCCCTCAATGCAACTGGAAGCAGTTGCGTCATAATCACGTGGCGATCATGAGACTTTAGGTTACTGGAACTTTTTCTCCGCATATTTATTATTCCCTTTATATTCGACGAGAAGCCAGTCGGGACCTTCATATCGAGCAGGCATTCAAAGAAGATTTCTTTCTCTTCTTCGTAAGAGCGTTCTTGGCGGGACCTTCATAGTGCTTTGGAGGCATGCCGCCTTTTTTCGTGCAAGCGTTGCAGGTCCTCCGTGCCTCTGGTGTATCTTTTGTCTTCCCATACATGCCCAAGAAGCCTAGCAGGTTCACGCAAAGGTTCTTCCTCACGTGCATCACGTCGATCGAAGAGCGGACCTCTAGGTCTTTCCAGTAGGGTAGGTCCCAAAATATAGATTTCTTATTCCACATGGGTGCGTGTTTCTCAGCGCCATTCGGAACAGCTAGTCCACCGGGACCCTTTCCAAAGATTACGTGTAAATCATTGACCATAGCAAGTACCTGATCACCGGTACGCATGGCGGGCTTCTTCCGGTGATCTGCATCGCCTTTGAAATGCTTGCCTTTCTTTTGACATTGATGGTTGGTCGGAAGAAATCGACGATGGCCCAGGTACACATTCTTCCTGCAACTTCCCAGGTATATACTTTCAAAGGTCATTTAAACAAGGTGTGCATGCGTGGTATCCCTTGTTTGTCTGTCACGAAGGTTACCGAGAGCGGCCAATCGTTGATGGTCACGAACAGCAACACCTTTAGGTCAAATTCCTCCTGTTTGTGCTCATCCCACATACGTACACCGTTTCCATTCCACAGCTGTAAAAGTTCTTCAACTAATGGCCTTAGGTACACATCAATGTCGTTGCCGGGTTGCTTAGGGCCTTGGATGAGAACTGGCATCATAATGAACTTCCGCTTCATGCACATCCAAGGAGGAAGGTTATACATACATAGAGTCACGGGCCAGGTGCTGTGATTGCTGCTCTGCTCCCCGAAAGGATTAATGCCATCCACGATTAAAGCAAACCATAGGTTCCTTGGGTCCTTTGCAAACTCATCCCGATTTTCTCTCGATTTTTCTCCATCGACCCGTCGGCCGGTGCTCTCAACTTCCCATCTTTCTTACGGTCCTCACCGTGCCATCGCATCAACTTGGCATGCTTTCCGCTTTCAACAGACGTTTCAACCGTGGTATTATAGGAGCATACCACATCACCTTCGCAGGAAGCCTCTTCCTGGGGGGCTCGCCGTCAACATCACCAGGGTCATCTCGTCTGATCTTATACCGCAATGCACCGCATACCTGGCATGCGTTCAGATCCTTGTATGCACCGCGGTATAGGATGCAGTCATTAGGGCATGCATGTATCTTCTGCACCTCCAATCCTAGAGGGCATACGACCTTCTTTGCTGCGTATATACTGTCGGGAAATTCGTTATCCTTTGGAAGCTTCTTCTTCAATATTTCCAGTAGCTTCTCAAATCCTTTGTCAGGCACAGCATTCTCTGCCTTCCACTGCAGCAATTCCAGTACGGTACCGAGCTTTGTGTTTCCATTTTTGCAATTGGGGTACAAACCTTTTTTGTGATCCTCTAACATGCGATCGAACTTCAGCTTCTCCTTTTGACTTTCGCATTGCGTCCTTGCATCGATAATGACCCGGCGGAGATCATCATCATCGGGCACATCGTCTGGTTCCTCTTGATCTTCAGCAGCTTCACCCGTTGCAGCATCATTGGGCACATCGTCTGGTTCCTCTTGATCTTCACCAGCTCCCCCCGTTGCAGCATCACCGTATTCAGGGGGCACATAGTTGTCATCGTACTCTTCTTCTTCGCCG
Source organism: Aegilops bicornis (assembly GCA_021605145.1). Taxonomy (NCBI): domain Eukaryota; kingdom Viridiplantae; phylum Streptophyta; class Magnoliopsida; order Poales; family Poaceae; genus Aegilops; species Aegilops bicornis. The sequence continues at coordinate 68,111,229 of CM038674.1, read as the reverse complement.
TCTTCCATCATAACCCCTATTTTTCCGTGCCTCGTCCAAACATTATAGTGTGGCATGAAACCCTTGTAAAGCAGGTGGGTGTGAAGGATTTTCCGGTTAGAGTAAGACATCGTATTCCCACATTTAATGCATGGACAACACATAAAACCATTCTGCTTGTTTGCCTCAGCCGCTTGAGAAACTCATGCACGCCCTTAATGTACTCGGAGGTGTCTCACACTGTACATCCATTGCCGGTTCATCTGCGTGCATTATATATAATTAAGTGTGTCAAAAACCATTACAGAACATCATGAATAGATAAATAAGTGACCAAATTAATAGAAGTTCATCATCACATTAAAACCAAAGTACATACATAGTTATCTAACAACATATAGCTCTCCAGAGCATCTAATTAATTAAACCATACATTGAAACTATGTAAAACATTTCAATGCGAAAACAAATGCAATCATAATCGCAACCAAGGTAACAATTGATCCAACGGCATAATGATACCAAGCCTCGGTATGAATGGCATATTTTCTAATCTTTCTAATCTTCAAGCGCATTGCATCCATCTTGATCTTGTGATCATCGATTTACATCCGCAACATGCAACTACAATATCATCTTCTCCTCCTCAATTTTTTTTATTTTTTCCTTCAAGAAATTGTTTTCTTCTTCAACTAATTTTAACCTCTCGACAATAGGGTCGGTTGGAATTTCCGGTTCACATACCTCCTAGATAAATAAAATCTATGTCACGTTGGTCGGCATAATTTTCATAAACAATAAATGAACCAATAGTTATAAAGAAAATATATACCACATCCGAATCATAGACAGGACGAGGGCCGATGGGGGCGGATACCAAAACCATCGCACTATATAAGATGCAATAATAAAAGTAAGAAAATAATACAAGTATCTATCTAAACATACAAGTAAGAATATTTTTACTTTCGTAAAGAAGATAAGAACAAGAGGCTCACCATGGTGGTGCCACGATGAGATCGGCGCGGGTGATCGACGGCGGTGAAGACGGGGACGGGGCGTGACGGACCGCTAAACCTAGACAAATATTGAGGAAAATGGAGCTTGGAGGTCGAGCTTGGAGAGGAGAAAGCTTAAGTAGTGTGGGTCGGGCATTCCATCGAACACCTTGTGTGCATAGGAGGTGATGAGCTAGAGCACCACCAAGCCCTCTTGCCTCGGCGGCCAGAAAAAACAGAGCAGTGTGCTCTGCTCTTACGCGAGGGGGTATATATAGGCACCTCATTGGTCCAGGTTGGTGGCATGAACCGGGACTAAAGGGCAGCCTTTGGTCCCGGTTCAAGCCACCAACCGGGACCAATGGTGGTGGGCCAGGAGCGAGGCCCATTGGTCACGGTTCGTCCCACCAACCGGGATCAAAAGGTCCAGACGAACCGGGACCAATGGCCCACGTGGCCCGGCCGGCCCCCGGGGCTCACGAACCGGGTCCAATGCCCCCATGGGTCCCGGTTCTGGACTGAACCGGGACTAATGGGCTAACCCGGCCTGGACCTTTGTCCCCCTTTTCTACTAGTGTTCTCACTCCTCCACTTGCGCATGAAGCAGCTCCGAGGCTCGGCAAATGCAATGCTTGTGGGGTGCACGAGAACATTGAAGCCAAAGCTATCCGTCTTGCTCAACAGAAAGACCTGGGAGGTATTATTCAAAAACCTTGCAAAAATTCTTTTGCTACTCTATCTAATACTGAACTGATGAATAGAGCTGCGGGGATGGGGGTCATCACTCCTGATAATGATTTTACATATGTGAATGTACTTAGAGAGCTTGAAAATGTTAGAGAAAATTTAATTGAAAAGGAAAGGAAAGAGGATAAAACTGAGGAGTATGATGAGGAAATCATTGTTACTAATGGCCTTGGTAATACAGCAAAGGTCAATTTAACCTGGCTAGACTAGGAAGATCCTATGCATGAGCTGATCTCTGCTAGCAAACAGAAGAAAGGGAACCCAAAAATAAAATCCAATGTTAAGATAGCCAGACCTGTGACTAGAAGTCAGAATAAGAATAATCCCTTAGTGGAAACTCATTGTAGCCCTCCTATGCCTCCTGGTAGGGCTACTCAATCCAAATTCCATAAAAAACGTTCCAAATGAGAGGCCTCATTTGAAACTGCAGAGGAGCAGGCAAGAAAGGGATGGCCACCTGCCTCTCTGATTTGATTAGTGACCATTCCCTGGACTTCATTGGATTGCAAGAGACTAGGAAGAAGGACTTCACCCCTAAATGTCTCAGAAAAATTGACCCCTTTGGCCAGTTTCAATGGGAATGGATCCCATCTATAGGGAAATCATATGGTATCCTGGGGGGGTTAGATAGGACACTATGGACCTTACTTCCTGCTGTAGGGGTAAATACATCTTGCAGTTAAATATTCATGATAAGAAAAAGAAAAAAGACTGGGGGCTGTTGGTGGCATATGGCTCAGCACATGAGGAGTTCAAAGAAGGATTTTTTAGTGGAGTTGGCTGCTATGTGTGGCAACATGAATATACCCTACATTGTAGGGGGAGACATTAATATCCTTAGACATGAAAATGAGAAGAATAAGAAAATGAGCCATAGTAGATCCACAGATCTTTTTAATTCCATCATCAATGCGCTAGCTTTGAGAGAAATTCACACTAGTGGGGGGAAGTATACTTGGTCAAACAACCAGGCCCACCCCACTCTGGAGAAACTTGACCGTACCCTGATGTCTGAGGGCTGGGAAGAACTTTTCCCATTGGTGTCTGTTAGAAAACTGGTTCGAGAGATCTCGGACCACAATCCTCTCCTGCTTTCATCTGGTGATGAGGAGCGTGGGGCTCCCAAACCTCGGGAATTTCGTTTTAACCTTGCTTGGATCAAAGATGAGATGTTCATTCCAACTGTCAGTAGGATCTGGGCTAGGAAAGTCCATGCATCCGACCCTATTGACATTTTAAATATCAAGTTAAAAAGATTCAAGACCTACTTTAAAGGGTGGGGTTCGAATAAATATGGCCATGACAAAAGAATAAAAGAAGAGCTTAGGGTTGGGCTTCCTTACTAGAGGAACTAGAAGAAAACGGGCCCTTGTCTCCTGAAATGTACATCATCAAGATTGATGTGTGTACTGAGTTGCATGAGTTGCTGATCAATGAGGAAATATTTTGGCTGCAACAATCCCATGCACGCTAGTTATTGAAAGGTGATCTCAACACTGATTACTATCATAAAATTGCCAATGGGCGAAAGAGGAAAAACACAATCCATTCCCTTAAAGTAGTTGATGTGGAGATTGAAGGCACGGATAACCTGATTGCTCATGCCACTGAATTCTATAAAGATCTTTTTGGCCCCACACCTGGCAATATGTTTCATCTTGATCCTAGTAACTGGTCAGATGAGGAAAAACTTAATGCCAGCGAGAATGCTGATCTTTGTCGTGCGTTTACTAAAGAAGAGGTGAAGGAAGCATTATTTTCCATGGCACCTAATAGAGCACCTGGCCCTGACAACATTCCTGTTGAATTTTATCAGGTTTGCTGGGAGATAGTTAAACATGACATCATGTCTCTTTTTGTACATTTCCATAAAGGAACGCTAGATGTGCAACATCTTAACTATGGTGTGATAACACTTCTTCCCAAGAGTGCTGGGGCAAACAAGATACACCATCTTATGCCTATTTGTCTCCTAAGATGCCCATATAAACTGATCACTAAAGTGCTCGATCGTAGGGTGGAGAAATATGCTGATAAATTGATTAGTTCAACTCAAAATGCTTTTGTTAAAGGTAGGAATATTATGGATGGTGTTCTCTCCTTGCATGAGATACTGAATTATACTCATGTAAAGAAAAAAGTGGGGGTGATATTGAAGCTTGATTTTGAAAAAGCCTACGGCAAGGTAAACTGGGACTTCTTGTTAGAATGTCATAAACAACGAGGCTTTAGTGAAACCTGGTGTGGATGGATCAAACAAATCCTGCGCAATGGGACGGTGAGTATCAAACTTAACAACAGTGTGGGACCGTATTTTAAAAGTGCAAAGGGGGTTAGACAAGGGGATCCGCATTCCCCCTTTTTGTTTAACCTAGCTGCTGACTGCCTTGCAAAGATGACCACTAATGCCCGAAAAAACAACATGCTGGTTGGTTTGGCCTCTGCTCTCATCCCGAGTGGGGTCGCGGTGCTGCAATACACCGACGACACCATTATTTGCCTTGAACATGATATAGACAAAGCTATGAACTTGAAGCTTCTGTTATATATGTTTGAAAGGATGTCAGGGATCAAAGTTAACTTTAAAAAAAGTGAGGTACTTACTGTGGGGGGATTTTCCTATCAAATATCTTGGCATGCCAGTGAGCTACACTACCCTTAGAAACTCTGATTGGGAGTTTATTGTGACTAAATATCTCAAAAGATTTGAAGCTTGGATTGGGAATGCTACCTCCATGGGAGGAAGGCTTACACTGTTATACTCTGTTGTTACACAGATTTCCCTGTACCACATGTCCATGTGGTTAATGAACAAAACCTTTATTGAGAAGCTCGACAAGCATAGGAGAAAATTTTCTGGCAGGGGTGCAATAAGAAGAAGAGATACCACCTGGTTAGGTGGGACAGGATTTCCAGATCCAGAGATAAAGGGGGGCTGGGGGTGAAGGACTTGAGGAAGCAAAATATCAGCTTGATGGTTAAGTGGTGGTGGAAATTGGAAACCCAAAAAGGGTGGCAGGATATCGTGCGAGCACGATACCTGAAAAACAAAAATGTGGCCTCGGTTGAACCCAGGTTCTCAGACTCCCCCTGTTGGAAATCGCTTCTTAAAGTCAAAAACTTGTATATGGCTGGTAGGAAGATAAATACCAAATCTGGGAACCTCACTAGGATCTGGAAAGATCCCATTGGTGATCAGAGCCCGTTTCAAGAACAATATCCCCTGCTGCTTGACATCTGCAACAACTAAGACTGTACTGTGGATAAACTTGGCTATGTTGATGTGCAAACGTTTTTCCATAGGAGACTCTCCTCTGATATGCTGGACCAGTGGAAAGATATCAGAGACACTATTGCAAGTATCATGTTGACTCAAGGAGATGATGTAGTGACCTGGGGGCTAGCGAGCAATGGGAAGTTCTCTACCAAATCCATGTACAAATGGCTAGAAAAACCCCTTAGTGGGTGTCATTATAAATGGATCTGGAGAGCTAAAATCCCCCTCAAAATCAAAATATTTATGTGGCAAATGTCCCAGGACACTGTCCTTACTAGGCAGGTCATGAAAAAACGAAGATGGCCTGGTAACCCTAGCTGCTCTTTCTGTGATAATATTGAAACATCCCAACACCTATTTTTTGCTTGTCCCGTTGCTAAAGTGATGTGGCACTGTATTGGGATGGCCCTGGGTACAGATAGGTGCCCAAATACTTACTGGCAATATTATACTTGGTGCGGCGTTTTCCTGCCTGTGGAGAGAAATACTATACCGTAGGCCTGGCTGCCGCGTGTTGGGCTATTTGGCTTGCTCGTAACCGAGCTACCTTTGAGAAAAAACAAATCAAACTCCTTTCAAAATTGTTTTCTCCATATGCTCCTTTCTCATCTATTGGGCAGGTCTTCAAAACGAAGGAGGAGCCAAGGAGCTCCAGGGAGGCGCGGAGATGATCAGGGCGGGTACAATGAATCTGATGAAGATGTGCAATGCGATGCGTCGACCGATCACGAGCGAATAGAAGATGTCAGCTACTTCTCTTCTTCCGGTGGCGGGACGCTCCTTCGGATAGCTGATGCTGTTTTGGTTTCCATGTGGTTGGCTTTGGAAAATGTTGTCATCCCTCTAGCCTAGATGGATGGGCTTTTGTAATAGGTTGTAGCTTTTGATTGAACTGTCAATTGGTGTTATCAGGTTTTCGCCCCACGGCACTTGTTTCGATGGCGAGCGAGTGTGGTGGGTTTCCTGGTAATGCCCGAACTCGCTCTCCTCTTTCCCTTCTCCTGTTGTCTCTGAAACTATTGTATTTCCGTTCATTTGCAATGGAAAGGGATGCAGCCCGGTTTGAAAAAATATATACACTGACTAGCCGGTGAACCAAAGTTGTTGTGACCGCACCGCATTAAAGATTAAAAAGAGTTGTGACCTGCTCACTCATGACCATGGAAAAGTTAATGGGTGGACCAAAGGCTTGCAACGTAGTCAGTTCTCTTGTACAGAAGTCAGATTCCTTGCTTAGCATAGTCATTTTTCTATGTTTCTCTGATGTTGTTTTGTTATTGAGAAGAAAGAAATGAAGAATATGGTCAAAGGCGATACTCTACTCCCAAGCTCAAATGCACCCCGTCATGGACAGTAAAACCCAAAAAATAGTAAAAGAAAATCCCTCCAATCCATTTTATTGCTCAAACAGATATATTTAGCACTGAAATACATCTATATACATCCGTTTGAGCGACAATTAATATGAATAGGAAGGAGTATAAAAAAAAATCCTGATTTCTGTTGCCAACAAACATGCAGGCTTACAATTCTACCTACGTACAAAATTCCATGAAGGAATAACATTCGTGCGGGTCTAGATGAGAAAAACAAAAACAGTGCTCCAAAATATTACCTTTATCTTAATTATTTTGTTTTTGATTTGTCTAGATACGGATGTATTTAACACTAAAAAATGATTAGATACATCTGTATCTGTATCCAGACAAATCTAAGACAAAAATTTTTGAGATGAGTATCACATCACATTTATGCATTCTATCTGGAATTGCTGGCCTTGGATGAATGCGGGGTGCCACCCTTGCCAAATACTCCTTTCGTTTTAAAATAAATGTCTCAACTTTGTATTAGCTCTAGTACAAATTTATATTAAACTTAAGATATTTATTTTAGGACGGAGGGAGTATGCATGGGCAGCGGGCGGCAAGGTCACCGCAGCCAAAATTGAGTGGCTAACTACACCATTCTTCATGATGGAGCTGGAATCTGCATTTAAAGCCACTCGTACAAATACTGCTCCAGGGCCGGACGGTTTCCGGGACACGTTTTACAAGAAATTTTGGTCGTTGGTATGCCGACAAATGTTTGAACTGTTAGACGACTTCACTAGAGGGAAAATTGATATCAAACATTTGAACTATGCCATTATTACGCTGCTTACTAAACTTCAGGGGCGGAGCTTATCAAGCAGTTTCGACCCATTGCCTTGATCAATGTCGGATTCCGATTACTTGTCCAGGGGTTTGCCACCCGGCCCTCTCCGATTGCGAACCGAGTCATTAGTCAAAGGCAATTGACCTTTATCCGAGGAAGGAGCATTCTCGAAGGAATTTCTGTGCTTCATGAGGTCTTGCACACAGTCTCCCAACAAAAGGAGAACTTCTTCATCTTGAAATTAGATTTTGAGAAAGCTTACCACCGTGTTAAATGGGAGTTTCTGGAAGAAGTTATGAGACTGAAAGGATTTTCACCATTGTGGGTGAGCTGGATCATGCAGATGGTTCATGGTGGTTACACTAGTAGAAAAATGGCCTATTGTCCCGGTTCGGAAGGTCCATTTTATCCCGGTTTTTGGACCGGTATTAAAGGGTCGTTACTAATGCCCTAGGCCTTTAGTCCCGGTTCTTACACAAATTGGAACAGATGGGTCTTCACGTGGCCGGTGTAGCGAGCCCAGGCAGGAGGGCCTTTAGTCCCGGTTGGTGGCACCAACCGGGACCAATAAGCATCCACGCGTCAACAACTGGCAGGAGCTGAGGTTTTTGTTTTTTCCTTCTGAAAGGGATGGTTTAGGGGGTAATTTAGGGTGTGTTAGCTAGCTAACAGAGAGAAGTGTCTTCTCTTATTTCCGTACTTGGTTTACCAACGCTACTGATATGCCTAAACATGGCTTAGATTAAAGTGAAGGCAACATGTGGTGCATGTAGAAAGTAATACTAATCCTAACTTGATCAAGTTTGGATTAGTACTACTTTCGACATGCACCACATGCTTGTTGCCTTCACGTCAATCCAATCCATGTTTATTTTACCCACTGATATATAATAACTCTTCATGCCCGCATCATGCATCATCATAATAATAAGTCATACTAATCATCATCATACAACTTCTACTCGTTATTAATAACAAGTCATACGATCATCATCCTCATAGTCATTGAACCACCCTACTTAATTGTTCTAGGCACATGATCATCAGTATTAGGTAGGACCTAAATACCCTCTTTAAGGTAAAATAGCATAAAACAATATAGACCCTGAACTCTCCATTATGGAGAATGGAGATCATCCTGTCTCCAATTCTTGCGCTTCGCTTCCTTTTGCTTCCAAGAACCTCCTTACGACTGTCCATACATTTTTTCCATTCCTTGATTTTCATGTCTCCACTTCTTTTAGAAATCCGGTATGGACAGTTGAGATTCGTAGGATGACCTGGACGTATGTTCAAAACATCAAGGCGACCACTCTGATACATCAGATGAGGCACACAATCAATCGGAATTTCCTGTTGAAAAACATATAGTAATAACTTCGTAGTTAGCAATGTAGTTAAGTTTTAAAAGAATTTATGCAAAAGATGCACAAATGTCGTAATACTAAAAAATCTTACCATGGCATCTCCATGGATGTTACCGTAGTTCAACACGTGCACTAGTGGCACGTATTGACCATAATGTGGAGGAGTTTTACAATAGATATTGTAATTCTTAGTACAAAATCCGACCAGATGATTTTTCTCCTTATAAGTTAACTCAGAGCCGTCGGTGTAGTAGGTTCTGTCTACCATGTTTCGCACATTGTTTGAACAATCAAAATAAGCTGTCAATGGGAATAAGATGTCAACTATTTTGAAATGAACAATATAATTTAGTTAATAACTATGTTTGAGAAACTCACATAGCGGTAGAATTAGAGGCGTATCAACAAGGACCCAAATGTCCATATTGTCTTGGTCGATGTCAGGATCACCAAGATCCATGGTGACAAGCATACCATCATCAAAATCATACATCTTGCAAAATGCTTCCCAATTTTTGCAACCAAAATGGGTTACGCTCTCAGAATTATATAGGTTTACTTCAAAATCCATATCATGATGGGTCCATAGGTGAATTTCTTTATTGCCATACTTTCATGGTTTTCAAAACCCATCCTCTCCAAGACATAGCGTCTTGCATGGCATGGGATAAGCTAGTCGAATTGTAAAAGATGAAAATTACACGTTGAAATAGTTGAAGTTGTGCTTAATTACAAAAAAATAACACTTGTCGTCGTTGCGTACCGTTTCAACATCGAAGGTCTCCTCCAGCTTAGTGCTGAAGCGCCGACCTTCGTCCAGGTGAGGCCTGTCGCACAGACCTCAGTCATCGTGGCACTAGTCGCACTCCCCCGGGAGACTTTCATCGTCCGAGTACGGCATTTCCTATGTTCATAATTTAAATATTGAACTTGTACAATCAAATATACATACTAAAAAACCTAAATTTTAGCATTCAAAGTAGGAGTACTTTTCCAATTTAAGCATTCAATAAGCAAAACCAAATCGTAAAATAAAGTAGTATTCAAATTAGCATGCATTCAATTATAAGCAAACTACATCATCTCTTGCGTCCGTACATCGTCGAATATTATCACTAATACATCTCGAATACTATCATACATATAGCATCGCTAATATAGCTAGAACCGTAGCGCCCGACGGGTATCGGCACGGGTGGTGGACACCCAAAGAGAAGGAACCATCACAGGATCACTCCAGTGAGATCCCTGAAGAACCTGCCAGGTATTGTCGAACCTACCCTCCAACGCAACCATGTAGCGACGGACGTGCTCGTCCTCCTCGCTGACACGGTGACGTACCACCTTCGCGGTGTCCAGAAGCCTCGGCACCGTCAGTGGCCCACGCGACCGCCACCACAAGGATCGAGTTAACGACGGGCTGGCTCCTCACCAACCTACGCCCCCCGGAAGGTAGCACCTCCCAATACCAGCCCGGCAGAGCCCAGTCCCGGACATGTCCCCTCTGATCAAGCCGGCCTCCTGCGCCGAGTCGACGACGAGGATGCGGGATAGGCATCGTCGACGTCGATGCGGGAATAATTGGTTGAACTAAAAAAATTTAACTAGTTCTATTATTTTTCTTGCTAAAAATAAACTACTTCTATATATAGTAATATAAAGTAGTTTTCTTAAATCAACTAGTTCAACTACTACTAAGCACTTAATTACTATAAATAAAATAAAGTAGTACTTACTAAAAATAAACTACTTCTATATATAGTAAAATAAAGTAGTTTTTATTAAATCAACTAGTTCAACTACTAAGCACTTACTATTAATAAAATAAAGTAGTACTTACTAAAAATAAACTACTTCTATATATAGTAAAATAAAGTAGTTTTTATTAAATCAACTAGTTCAATTACTAATTAAGCACTTACTATAAATAAAATAAATTAGTACTTACTAATAATAAACTACTTCTATAGTAAGATAAAGTAGTTTTATTAAATCAACTAGTTCAACTAGTAAGCACTTACTATAAATAAAATAAAGTAGCACTTACTAAAAATAAACTAGTTTAACTAGTTCTATTATTTATCGACCCCCCCCCCCCCTCATGTCAATATTTTTCTTCTTCTCCTCTTTTTTTTTCTTCCGTTTCATCTTCTTATTTATTTCTCCTCTTCTTCCTCTCCTCTTCTTCCTCTCCTCTTCTTCTCCTTCTTCTTCTCCTTTCTTACTCTTCTTATTTTCTTTTTCCTCTCCTTCTTTTTCTTCTAAATATGAACATATATACATAAATGACTTTGATCATACACAATTTTCCTATACATACACAATATGAACATATACATAAATTGACAAAGAAAATTCTATGAACAAAAGAAAATCATAAAAATTCTATCAACATAAAAAATCTAACTTTTGCATATTCTTTGCATATGAACATACATACATTTTCTTATTTTTTCTTAAATGTAACTTTTGCATATATGAACATACATACATAAATTATACATACATGGAAAAAATTGCTATGAACAAAAAAAACATCATATATGAATATTTTGTATATACATCCATATCCATCCATCCATCCATTCATACATACATACATGGACAAAAAAATGCTATGAACAAAAACGTTAGTAGTATTTTTTAATGATTTAGCCTAAAAAATTCTTTTATTAGTATTTTCAAACTCTAGAATGACCTTTTTGCACTAGAACTATTTGAAATGATTCTTTTCAAATGCCACAAATTTTTTGAGAAGTCCTCTGATGCCTATAGATCATTTTTCTTCAAAAACCCACTGTCGGTGTCAAAACCGGCGGATCTCGGGTAGGGGGTCCCGAACTGTGCGTCTAGGCGGATGGTAACAGGAGACAAGGGACACGATGTTTTTACCTGTGTTCGGACCCTCTCGATGGAGGTAAAACCCTACTCCTGCTTGATTAATATTGATGATATGGGTAGTACAAGAGTGGATCTACCACGAGATCGAGAGGCTAAACCCTAGAAGCTAGCCTATGGTATGATTGTTGTTCGCCCCACGGACTAAAACCCTCCGGTTTATATAGACACCGGATAGGGTTAGGGTTACACAGAGTCGGTTACAATGGTAGAACATCTACATATCCGTATCGCCAAGCTTGCCTTCCACGCCAAGGAAAGTCCCATCCGGACACGGGATGAAGTCTTCAATCTTGTATCTTCATAGTCCAGGAGTCCGGCCAACGATGATAGTTCGGCTATCCGGACACCCCCTAATCCAAGGCTCCCTCATTAGCCCCTGAACCAGGCTTCAATGACGACGAGTCCCACGCGCATATTGTCTTCTGCATTGCAAGGCGGGTTCCTCCTCCGAATACTTCATAGAAGATTTTGAACACAAGGATAGTGTCCGGTTATGCAAAACAAGTTCCACATACCACCGTAGAGAGAATAACCTTTGCACAGATCTGCTGACGTATTCCGCGGTGTGACGTCACACCACGGCCAGGCCTTTACACGAATCATTTTTACTGTTCCACCTCAGCGTGTTTAGCGAGGCGGTTTCCTTGTCACGTCTTATCAGAGCGGAGATCGTGCCCCCTTATTCCGGGATTCTCATCAATATGGGCGTGGGTAACCCAGTCGTGCCCGTTGGCACGCCTCCTCCATCGAAGGCGAGTCCCGAACGGTCACGGGGAGGGCTCTTGGTATTCAACATCTTTATAACGAGACCAAGGCCCGCTCCTTTCTTTCAATCTCAATCGAATCCGCCCCTCGCTTTGAGTTCCAACACCCAAAGCTCCAGATTTAGGCGCTTCGGACCTTCAACGATGTCTGGCTCCGACCTGCACGGCCGGTGGATGTCTTCCTCCGTCATGGAAGAAGATGTGCTAAAGCTGAGAGACGCCAGGTATCTAACCGGCGAAATTAAGATAGGCTGCCTGCCCAAGGGCAGGTTATTCCCACTCCCAAGCCTGGTGAGAGCGTGGTATTCGTGTCTCACTTCCTTCGGGGTTTAGGCTTCCCGACGGACCCCTTTGTGAGGGGGCTTATGTTTTATTATGGGCTGGAATTCCATGACTTGGATCTGGAGTCCATCCTCCACATCTCGTCGTTCATTGTTGTATGTGAAGCCTTCCTCCGCATTACCCCTCACCTCGGATTGTGGCTCAAGACCTTCAAAGTGGAGCCGAAGATGATCAAGGGGTATCAGGCAGAGTGCGGAGGGGCTGTTATAAGCAAGAATGCTGACGCTCCATGGCCCGAGGGCTCTTTTCAAGAGGAGCTTAATTTATGGCAACAGGAGTGGTTTTATATCACCGCTCCCAGGGGCACCAAATGGGCGGCGCCACCTGCCTTCCGCTCGGGTCCTCCACTGCGGCGGGTGTCATGGGTCAATAAAGGGCTCGACTGGGGACCGTCCAAGGACGTACCTCTGTTGCAGGGCCGTATTCGAGACCTCCTAGAGAGAGAGAGATCAATCTGCTCATAGTAGCGCAGGTCATGCTGATTCGTCGCACCTTGCCCTGCAAACGTCACCCCCTCCGCCTGTGGGAGTTTAATCCGGAGGGACCTCGAGCTCTCCAACATTTTATGGGCGCAACGCCCGTGGAGATGTACCAACTATTCTTCGGATCACAAACAATGTGTCCGGACTTAACCGAGGACGCAGGTCTGAGCTGCAATCTCCCGGATACTCAAGTAAGTAGTCCTGCACCCGGATACTCAAGCAAGTAAGTAGTCCTGCACCCGGATACTTAAGCAGGAGTGATAGCAAAAGCAAAACTGATCAGGTGTCCGGCCCCCCCTCCCTGAAACCACGCCGGATCCTGTATTAACCAAGATGCTAGAGGCTGTGCCTTCTGAAGAAGGCGAAGGGGGGAACAAAGGAACTACTACCTCCGTGAAGGAGGTTATCAAGAAAGGGGGGATAGAGAAGCCCTCCCTCCAAGGGGAGAAGAGGACCGCTTCTGAAGATCTGGAGACCAAAGCCTCGAAGCGAGGGAAGAAATCTTCACCAGAGGGTCCTGCGGCGGGAGATGCCCCGGCCGCACTATTTCCCCAAGGAGATCAGCCCTCCAGCGAGCCGTAAGTAAAGGGGGGCGTTTTTATTTAAAAGAGAGATATCCCCATTTTATTTCTGAAGGTAACCGAAAGTTTACCTTGTAGTTCGGATCTCAGCCCTTCACAGCAGAGCTCGTCTTCAGGGGATCTTGATCCGGAGATGATGGAGAGCGAACGCCTCCACCTGCCGTATCGTTATGCGAGGTGGACGACCACTGAGGTGTCGCTATGAGGGCTTCTCCGAATCCGGCGGGGCGAGAAGGCAGCCGTATGTCCCCTCAAAGCCCTCCGTGTCCGGCCTTGAAAAAAGGCCGCGGACGAAGTCCGACACCAACGGGTGTACGGTTGGAGGAGCTGAAGGATCTGCTCGGGCGAGCGTTTATCTCGGAAGATCACCGTACGTTAATGGGTACGGTGATTGAAAGGATTTCATCCGCTGAGAGCGGATTGCATGAAGCCGTTATAAGTTTACTGACGGGTTTTGAGGTACGCAAAATGATGTACCTTCTGACAGTTTTGCATATAAAAATGTGCCCTGTATAGATAGTAGCCCCTGAGACTTGGTGCGGTGTCAAAAATGACGGCGCGCCGAGGATCATAACCCCAGGTATAATAAGCGCTCTTCCTATGTAGGTGGCGAAGCGTCCGGTGGCTAGCCGGGCTGATGAATTTGCCGAACTGAAGTGGCAACTTGACGTGGCGGATGCGGACATCAAGCTTGTTAATAAGCGGCTTGACGAGTCACAAGGGATGCAACTTCTCCGCGGACACCTGGTAAGGGAGCTTGACGCCCATGCCTTACAACTTGTATGCTTGATGCAGATGGTGCCGCTGCTATGGAGAACCTTCAGGCGGAGCTCGCCTGAGCCAAGGAGCAAGCCAGAAAAAGTGATGCGGCGGCCTTAAAGGCGGCCGCGGAGCTAGAAACCGAACAGGCTGCTCACTGCCGAAGCAAGGAAGAAATGGCCGAGATGGCCGTAAAATTGAAGAATGCTATTGACCGTTGCGGGCTTCTTGAAAAAGAAGATCGAGCGAAACAAGAGGACCTGAAAAAGGCCGCCACCGAGGCCAAGGGTACTCGCTCTGCGATGAGAGCTATGAAGGAGGAGCTACGCCAAAGCCGGAGATATTGCGGCTGGAAAGCCCTTTCTGATGCGGAGGAAATTCACGGATCCTAAGTACGCTCAATTGGACCGGCTGTGGGGTGCAGAGGATGCTTATCTGGAGTTGGCGGCGAGTGCCGCAGACTCGGCCGAACACTTCCGAGGTCAAAAAGATCACGGAATGGAAGAGCTTTTTTGGTCGCAGTTCCATAGTCCGGAGCGTCCACTTTCCTTAACCGATCGTTTGGCCGAATGGGCTGAGCTGAATAGGTTGTCCGGACTCACCATGAAGGCTGTCGTGACTCATTTGTGGCCGAAAAGGCCCGAGCCGAGGAGTTATTTTGGCTTGGTGCAACAGTTCCTTGGTGCGGTGCCGCATATCGATGCAATGAAGCGGTCAGCATGCATAGAGGGTGCGCGGATGGCTCTTGCCCGTGTCAAGACATACTGGGCGGAGATGAAGGCCACCGACGTTGCATCCCAAGATTCATACAGAAGCCGAGTACCTGCCGAGCACTATTTTGAGGAAGTCCTGCAGGGCGCTCGTTTAATAGAGACGCAGTGCTCGAAGGATATTATGTTTTAATGACATGTATGATTTGTGAAAACAATGTTTCAATAAAATATAATAGCTTTTTATACTTGTGTGTTCAAGTATTAAAACACCTCCTGTGCGGCCGTTGATGTATATGTGTATTTAATCTAAAAACATTATAACCGAGCACTTTTTCAGCCCTCTCACGCCCTCAACGTTTACGGCCGTCGGATTTCGTGTTTGATTAGCTTCTAGCCGTCAGATTCTCCTTAACCAGTAGTTAATCACGATCTGGGCTGCCTATCCTAATGGGCTGCTACTCTGGGGACTTTTTTGAAGGTCTGTGGTTGATTGGGCTTCTATGGGCTGATCGATCCGTCGATGCGCTGAAAAGAAAACCATTCGGTTGAGGGGATCCGAGCGGCTTGGTACAGAGGGGTGCCCGACGCCTAGGCGAGCCTCGAGGGATTCCGACGCGGGCGGGGATCGACACGAGGCGACGTCTCCTCTTCCTCCTCGCCGTTGCTCCTGTCAGAAGCCACTCGTCTGCGTGGCGGCAAGGGTTAGACTCACGAGGGATTCCAGCGCGGGAGGGGATCGACCTGAGGCGACGCATCCAGCCCGAATCGACCTGACGCGATGCGCGAGGATGCGGCGCGGGGAACCCTAGGTGCCGCCGCCATGCCTACTGCCTCGCCAGCCCGAGGAGATCTATCTTACAAGTTCAAGGTGAGTTTATCTGTTCTCTCCATCATATCATTACCCTGGTTTACCTTCTCAGCATCCTCACGTATGGCTAAGGTTTTGAGAAATCCGTCGCAAATATCATAGAGTGTGCTATTACAAGACATATATTGTAGGGTGTGGTGGTGCTTATAATACTTAACTGTTGAAATCAGCTTTCATAGTTTCAATCGCTTGTGTGCCAATCAATTTGGGTTGGTTCATGTATACACCAATGAATTGTGGGGTGTACTGTTGCTTAACCAACTTGATTTTAGAACCTATTTTCATGTTAGCAGTCAACTTTACTCCATGTGTAAAAAAATTAAAAGGGCGTAATTAACTAAACTGTGGAAAATTAGATGCTACAGCCACAATAGTTCCTTTATTTTAACAACACAAAAATTCTATATACACCGAAATCATAAAAAAATGGTCAAAGTTTTGCAATGTACAAGGCAATGGTCGGATGTTATGAAAATAGTAGGAATAAGCATGTAATTCCCTTTGAGGAATGATGAATCCAGCGATGTTAACTTCGTTTCTCCGTGCATGTGATCGCTTGGGGCTAGTAGATTCCAATGGTGGAACAGAAGCTATGCTAGGTGATCAACCTTTGCACAGTAAAACATATGAAGATGTTCTGAATGTAAAGCATCTTCGCCAATTTGAGGAAAATGACATTAGCTTACTTCCATATATATATTGCAGAGAGATTGTCTAAGCTTAATAATATAGCATGGAGACCAAGGCGACCAATCACCCAATGCAGTTGTTGCGTAGAATAGTTTGCATTTGTATGTTCTTTCTTGCTTTCAAATGTTCTTGCACGAGAGAAAGGAAGTGGCAGTCTTTTGTGCTATGTGGAGATTTGTTCTTTCCTTATGTGGGCTATCCCTTCATTGGTCTGGCCTATTTTCATGTGTTGTACTACATCGACCGAGGACAAGATCATTGTTTTATCCAGGGCTAACCAGTTAAGTGTATCTAGACATCATTTTGTATCGTTGAGTAAATTGGTCTTGTGAATCTAAATTCATGTGTTTGTTTGAGTATGCAGGTGCAATTCCTCAAGCATACTGGATGGTCACCAATGCCTAATTGAGAAATTATTCAACCTGTTCATGGATCAGGTAAAATATTCCATTCATAAATGTATGGTGTGCTTTCAGCTCTATCCACATTTATATCCTTCCTTGCGATTTTTCTGTCATGCAATTTCCATCATGTGCTTATTTGGTGATGCTTCGAATGTGTAACTCTACTTATATTTTTAGACAGCTATATATCTTTGTCGATTATTGCAGGCCAGGTGTTGGTGTGTGGATTGGTCAATCGTGTCAACATTCAGATACTATTCCTGTTCTGCAATCATATATTGACTTATCTTCATATTAGTCGATGCATGATTTTCTTTTAGTGAGATGTTATGTTCATATTAGATGTACAAATGCAGACACACTATGCTTGCCTATGTGGCATGACTAGGGAGTGTGCTTAAGATATACTACATGGAGTAGTTCCTATCAGGTGATCATTAATTAGTATGGCAATGAAAATGTTCATGATTGTTCGGTCATACTGCCTCTGAAATGGTCAATATAGATGCACACTCAAATCACTAATTGCATTATTAAGTTCCCAGTCTTGCTTCAGATTTCTTGAACTTAAATAGACCTGCTTTACAATTGCATGATTATTTACACATTCTCTAACTGAAATGTGGCAACTTAACTGATACAAGTTATCTAACTATATATTTATCTATAGGAAATTGAATATTTTGTGTCATGCAAATCAACAAACTGCAGGAGTTAGCTAAGGGAAGCTGCATCTGTTTCTCCCTACAGAAAAAAATCCATCTATTCTTTGCCATGGTGTACCACACTAGCTTATCCAAGTGATCTAAGGTATCATCGTATGCCTGAGCTTTGCCTCACATGAAGTCCATCACAACTGAACACGGTTCAGTTTGTTTTTCGCCACTAACACTTTATCTTATCCGCCCATTTTCCGCAAACTAGGTTGAGAAAGGCATGATATGGTCCATTGTGTATTCCAAATGGGCTGCTATGGTGGATGTGGAAACACAACTTTGATTTCCTTGTGTGCCAAAGAGAGAACAGGATAGCACATCTTGAAACTTGAGACATGGAGCTTATGGAAGACTTTTTGATTTGTATTCAACCTAGGACACAGATGAGCTTGGCCATTTCAACAATAAGTAGTTTCTCTTAAATATACTACTTTGTTGGCTTGCAGTTATAATGTAGAGAGTATTTTCTTGATGTAACCATACATTGTTAGCACATTATATCTTGGGCCAATTCTGATTATTTCATCAATTACTTATTTACCGGGCTGCATCCATGTTTTTCACATCTTTTGTTTTACTACCCACCCATTCCATATTATGTGTTATTGATTTAGTACAATGTACTAAATGAGTGACAGTTAATATGAAATGAAGGGAGTACTTTGCAAGAATAAAAGTATATTTCTACATTATTTTCGGCCTAAAGTTGTACGGAGTCATTACTTTGAGATCAACTGAATGTGATTCTAGTACTGTTATAAGAATATCCTGTCTTGATTACTGAACGATGTATCTTTATGTATTGGATTTATATGTTTCATTTTTCTTATATTTATCAAAATCACTATCATTTGAATGAAAAATTAGACGGGCGCAGCAACGCGCGCCATCGATAATCTAGTATAACCTGAAAGATGGCAGTCTTCCACTAGTAGAAAAAGGGCCTATAGTCCCGGTTCATAAGGGCCTTTAGTCCCGGTTCGTGAACCGGGACTAAAGGGTCGGTACTAATACCCTCACCCTTTAGTCCCGGTTCTATCCAGAACCGGGACAGATGGGCCTCCACGTGGCCTGTCCACTGAGCTCAGCAGGCGGGAGGCCTTTGGTCCCGGTTGGTGGCACCAACCGGGACCAATAGGCATCCACGCCACAAGATTTCTTTGGCTCTGGTTTTTGTTTTTTTTCAAAAGAGGGGGGTTTGGGGGTTTTGGGGGTTAATTTAGGTGTTTCATATATTGTGCTATAGCTAGCTAATTAATAGAGAAAAGGGTCCTTTCTTTTGTCCGTGCTTGGTCGACGCTACGTACTATACATAATGATAGAGAGGACTAACTAAACATGCTAGCTAGCTAGTAATTAAGCAAACAGAAGATCGTCATGAACATATATATGCATACAGAGAGAAGTGATATCGACCACCTCTCCTTCTCCGAGAGATTGGTCGAACAACAAGTTCTCGTGATATCTATCCGACGCTACCGGCTACATATATACAATAATTATTTTTTAAAATACGGACGCGTGGTCCACATGGTATTCCCTGCCTTCAGCGATCACATAGTCAAGAAAGAATGCCGCCAATTCCTCTTGAATTGCTCGCATGCGATCTGGTGCTAGGAGTTCATCCCGCCGAAACATCTAATTTTAAGAAAGGGGTCAATACATATATATATATATATATATATATATATATATATATATATATATATATATATGAATGAATGAAACTCAACACAAATGATGGTAATAAAATAAAATTATGAATATTTTTATTTACGCACTTCAAATTGTTTGTCGGAGTAGCCCCTCTCACAGGTCGTGTGGCGGATGGAGTCACAAACGTAGTATCCACAGAAATCATTCCCTTGTTCCTGACACAACCACTTTACAAGAAACAGAGGTCAATCAAACTAATAATTATATATAGCAAGCACATGCTAAATGGTATTGATGAAACTAGCGCTTGAATCACTAGGAGATGCGCGTGGAATATGCTACTATATAGTACTTACTTTCGGGTGTCTAAATTGCAGCTTCTTCGGTAGTCCCGGAGCTTTTTTGATGAATTTTCCCCAAGCCCTGCCATACAAAGAAAACAATTAATTGATATCAGAAATGAACAAAGTTGCTGATATGGTGGATAATGATCGATTTAACTTACTTCTCGAGCATTTCAGTCATTTCCGCATACTCCTTGGGATCTTTTCGTCTCGAGTCTAAGACAGTTACTACTCCCTGCTCAAGCTTAATCTCTAGGAGAATATAGTGGAACCTGCATGCATAACTCATCAATATTACATTTCTATAACCTGGACTAAATAAGGGAAACCGAATATGCCACAAGACAAGAATACTCACGTGTAGTTGTAAGGAAAGAGTATTGTATTTTTGTGTTCATTTATTTCCAACGATCGTAGTAAGTTGGCCTCGGTTTCCTTGGCACGATATTTAACCTCATTTGCATCGATGAGATATGTGTTAATGAACCCAATATCACCCACTTGTTTTTTCTTCATTTCTGCGATCTTCAATCTGCATAATATAGTGAGGATATTTATAAATACATGCAATGAAAGAGCTGAGTTATATAGAGATACTTAATGACAGAAGTAGTACTACTTACGTATGAGCAGGTGACCGTTGCTTTATCGATGGCCAATTGATTGAAAAACTGATAGAACTCCTCAAATGGAATAGGCAACAGTTCAATTCCAAGGAGGTCATGCTCCTTTTAACTCTCAAATACAAAGTATTCCTCCCGTCGGACTCTTTGCAGGTTTTCATGTACAAATCATGCAATCTTCGTGATCATCGTTGTTAGAGAGCTTTCATCTTTGACGAGAGGCTTCCTGCACTCGTATCTTTGTATCTGCACCTCCAAGAAATCAAATTGTACATCGTCGGGCAAGTAATCTTCAGGATTGCCATAACCGGGCACCATCCTCGGATCGACGATGTCGCTAGCGTGCACCTTGAGCGGGGCACGATTCCTTCGTTGTTCGCCGAGCTGGGCAATTTGTTTCCCAGCTCGTCGTTCTTTCATCCTTTGATCACCGACAGTACTTCCCGATCTCTCCGCCTCGGCAAATGCCTTTCCAATAATGCGCTCATAGTTGCCTTCGGCGGAGACTTGGGTGGTTTTGTCGGGGCAGCCAGAGTGCGCTTCGCTTTGACCGGATCTACCTTCTGCTCCGGAGGTGGATGTCTCTTTGCTTTCAACCCTTGAAACCAG
The DNA here is from genome assembly GCA_021605145.1 of Aegilops bicornis. Lineage (NCBI taxonomy): Eukaryota > Viridiplantae > Streptophyta > Magnoliopsida > Poales > Poaceae > Aegilops > Aegilops bicornis. Next base: position 68,090,255 of record CM038674.1, on the reverse strand, counting down.
TCATCCACTTCTGCCCACGCGATCTTCGCTTTCCTCCTCGCTCCTCTCAGACGGTAACTTCTCCGAGTCTTCGTGAGAAGGACCGAATCTAGATCTCCTCCCGCCTTTGGCAAGATCGCTAGACGCCGGCAGAAAGCAGACGGAGCGGATGTCTTCTTTCCTTGCTTACGAGGCGGAGGAGAAGGACTACGACGCGCCGAGCAGCCGGAGCGGGCGGCGGGTCTCTTCCGCCTTTGCCGACGAGGCGGAGAAGGAGGAGGCTGGCTGCCCGGACGCCGCGGTGCAGGCGGAGAAGGAGACGGAGTGCCACCACGCTGGAGAAGGAGCCGCCGAGTGCCCTGATCGTCACTCGCCGGAAGAGGAGGCGGTGGAGGAGGCGGAGTGCCCTGACTGCCGTCGGAGGAGGAGGCGGTGGAGGAGGCGGAGTGCCCTGACTCACGGGAGGAGGAGGAGGAGGCGGAGGCGCCCAGTTCGGAAGGTTGATGAGATCCTTCCGCCATAGGCATGGAGTCTTGAGCGTAACCCAGCCGATACTCCCCTTCACCGGTAGGGTGGTCAAGCCGGAGCTCCTCAAATCCCTCCGTTATTTCATCGACCATCACCTTAGCATATCCTTCCGAATCGGCCGGCGTGAAAAGTTGAGTCGGGTTTAGTGGGATAAACAGAGCCAACAAATCCGCCTTGACCTTTAAATTGCTCCATTGCGCCATAAGGTGGCAACTTTCAGCATCCGTGATAGCATCCACGGGATAGCTGGCAGGAGCCGTCAAGGCATGCTGCTCTGCTGAAGCAGCTCGGTGGAAGCCACGCTGCTTCTCTTTGAGATGGCGGGTAGCTTCGGGGAAGCTTGCAGTCGTTTGTTGTGATCGGCTGCTTCTCGTTCCTCTTCTCGCTCCTCTTCTCGTTCCTCTAGCCCCATTACCCTTTCGTGCAGCGCCTGCATTAGGCTCTGCTCCAGCTTCTTCCTCCTCTCATGGGTTTTGTAACCCCCGCATCCGGAAATCCAGCCTTCCACGAAAGGGAGCTGGCGTGCCTCGTGTCCGTCCCAGGTGCTCAGGATTCCCGAGGGCCATTGTGAGCTCGTCCTTCTCCCTATGCAGAACGAACTTCCCTTGCTGAGCTGGTTCGATATAATGCTTCAGCCTCTTGTCTGGTATGTGCTATTGTTCATCCGTCCAAATGCACTTCCCCGTTATAGGGTCCAAGGATCCGCCGGCCCCGAAGAACCATGTCCGGCAACGGTCTGGCCAGTTCATTGTCTCGGTTCGATCCCTTTATCAAGCGAGATCATTCTCAGCCTTGGACCACTTAGGCGGGCTATGAGGTAGCCACCGACCCCGTGCGATGATGAAGCTTCTTCTTCGCAGCATTTGTCTTGTTTGTCGCTGACATCTTTTTACTCTTTTCCGATGTCTTGTAGGCCTCATATGCGGGCCAGTCATCTCTGATCTTCTCATATTTGCCCGTGAATTCTGGTGTCTCATTTTTTTCACATACGTATTGAGGTCTTTCTTCCAATTCCTGAATAGTTCTGCCATCTTCTTAAGGGCAAAAGACTTGATTAATGGCTCTATTACTGGCTTCTCCGGATCATCCTCTGGCGGAAGGGTAAAATTTGACTTCAGCTCAGTCCAAAGATCATTTTTCTGCATATCATTGACATAAGACACCTCAGGGTCTTCGTTCTTAGGCTTATACCATTGGTGGATGCTGATCGGGATCTTGTCCCTAACCGGAACCCCGCACTGAGCAACAAATGCCTTCTTTGTCCGGTAGGGTTCAATCGGTTGGCCGTCACAGCGATTTGTATGATCTCAAACTTTTCATCCGAGCTCAACTTTTTCTTCGGGCCTCGCCTCTTTACCGGTTGTGCTCGATCCCGAGGGCTAGAAAAAGAACAAAGACGAGAGTTAATTAATATGTGTACATATATATATACCAAAACAAAGACGAGAGCTAGTCGACAGGCTTAACTAATATATATACCTGGCCGGACTCGGTTTGGTGATCACCGAGCCGTCCTCACGGTCTACTTCTTGCACCGGCATTGGGTCATCGGAGCCATGTAAATCATAGCCAGCTGCTTCTTCACCCTCTCCTTCCGCACCATCGTTATCGACGTTGAGAAACATCATCGAGGAGACGGCATCACTTCCGTGCGATTATGTCCCTCAACAACGCTTCTTGTGCTTCGTCTCGGGGTGTCCATAGTTTCTACAAATATTTACAACATGGCAATTATTATTCAAACATGACAGATATGGATATATTAGTGCCAACGTAGAACTAGCTAGCTAATCACAATAAGGAATCATATTAGTGGCCTCGACGCTGCTTCTCTAGGGTTTGGGGTCGCCGACAACGCTTCAAGGGTTAGGGGTGGCCTCGAGAACGCTTCAAGCTAGGAGGGGTGCGTAATATCGACCCCCACGTGTTGAAGCTATCGGGAGGGGTCGGCGTTGAACAGTACATCTATGTCCCACAAGTAGGGTAGAGGGTCGTGGATCGCCGAGCGGTCGAGGGTCAAGGGGTCGGAGATCGCCGAGGGGTCGGGAGGTTGCCTAGTGTCAAAGGATTCAATAAAACCATGTATTCATCATTAGGCGAAAGTAACAGGTGCATGATGGTACGAAGCTCTCCAAAGTTGTTTTGGAACGGAGTCCCAGATAGGATAATTCGCTTTTTGGTACAAAGTTCAGCAAAAAGGCAAATTATCCTATCCGGGACTCCATTCCGTAACAACTTTGGAGGACTTCATGCACCATCATGCCATGGTTACTTCCGCTAATGATGAAGCCATGGATTTCTTCAATACTTTGACACTATCGGTACCCCTATCGGAAAAGGAAGAAAAGAGGAAGAAGGAAGAAGGAAGAAGAAGAAGAAAAAGAAGAAAAAAAGAGGAGAAGAAGAAAGAATAGAGGAGAAGAAGAAAAATAGAAAAAATTCTATTTTTCTTCTTCTCCTCTATTCCTTTCTTCTTCCTCTTCCTTTCTTCTTTTCCTCTCATTCTTTTCTTCTTCTTCTTTCTTCTTCCTTCGATCCCAGAACCCTCGAACCCTCGACCCTAGAACCCTCGAACCCTAGAACCCTCGAACCTAGAACCCTCGAACCCTCAAACCCTTGTGCCTCGAAACCTCGACCGGCCTCGACGACCCTCGACCCTCAAAACATTGACCCTCGACGACCCTCGACCCCTCTGTGACCCTCTCGACCCTCTAGCCTAGTTCCCGACCGTCGACCCCTCAGCGATCCTCGACACCCTCGCTCCCGATAAAAAGAAGAAGAAGAAGAAGAAGAAGAAGAAGAAGAAGAAGAAGAAGAAGAAGAAGAAGAAGAAGAAGAAGAAGAAGAAGAAGAAGAAGAAGAAGAAGAAGAAGAAAGAAGAAGAAAAAAGAAGAAGAAGAAGAAGAGGAGAAGAAGAAAAATAGAATTTTTTTCTTCTTCTCATTCCTTCTTCTTCTCCTTTTTTCTTCTACTTCCTCTTCTTATTTTTTCTCCTCTTCTTCTCCTTCTTCCTTCTTCCTCTTTTATTCTTTTTCCTTATTTTCCTTCTTCCTCGGCGACCCTAACTCTAAACAGTACAACTTCCTCGACGCCCCTCTCTCTAATGAACAAAATAAAATCTATGAATAAAAAAAACATCATATTCTATGAACAAAAAAACATCATATTCCATCCACATCGATCCATGCATACATCATATATATTATCATATCTATGAACAAAAAAATTCATATGATCATCTATGAACAAAAAAATCACATATATATGCAGAAAAAAAACATTATTTCAACACTGCATACATGCATCATACATATATCCCTACATCAATATATATACATTTATGAAAAAATCATGAACATCTCTGGAAAAAAATCATGGCGGCGGCGGCAGGGGGCAGGGCAGGTGCGCGCTGGGGCTCATCAGGCGGAGGCGACGGGCGAGGTCGCGCGACGGAGGCGGCGGGGAGGCGGAGGCGACGGCAAGGTCGGGAGGCGGAGGCGACGGCGAGGTCGGGAGGCAGGGGTGGTGACGGTGAGGTCGGCGAGGTCGCTGGAGGCAGGGGCGGCGACGGCGAGGGCGCCGCGACGGGCGGGACGGCGACAACGAGGCAGGGCGACGGCGTTGGGGCAGATGCGGTGCGGCAACGACGGCAGGGGCAGACGGCGGCGACGACGGGCGCGGTCGACGGCGGGCGACAACGGGCGCTGGTGACGGCGATGGTGACGACGGGCGTGGCCGACGGCGACGGCGTCGGGCGGCGTCGGGGCAGCCTGGCAGCGTCGGGGAGGGGAAAATGCGCGATGAATCTGAAATTTCCCAAGTGCTTGCTTATATAGAAAGAGCATTGGTCCCGGTTCGTGACACGACCCGGGACTAATGCCCCCCTTTAGTCCCGGTTGGTGCCACCAACCAGGACCAAAGGCCAAATTTCAGCAGCCCAAAGGGCGGGAAGCGGCCTTTGGTCCCGTTGGTGGCACCAACCAGACTAAAGGGGCATTAGTCCCGTGTCGTGCCACGAACCGGGACTAAACCCACCTTTAGTCTCGGTTGGTGCCACCAACCGGGACCAAAGGCCTGTGCTGCCTGCCGCCAAATGTTTAGTCCCACCTCGCTAGTTGAAGGGCGCCGCACTGGTTTATAAGCGCTGGTGTCGTCCCCTTCGAGCTCCTCTCAAATGCAGGCTTTGGGCCTAATCATGCCTCTTGCTGTGGGCCTATTGGGCCTCTGCGGGCTGAATCTGGCCCATGTAGGGTTTCTAGTCGTATTCAGACCGTGGGGGCCTAGTAGGTGGTAGTTTTTTTGCTTTATATTTTATTTCTTTTTGCTTTTAGTTTTAGAAAAATATAAACTTTCTATTAGTGCCATTAGTTTTAAAATTTGAAAACACTTTTTTGTTTTCTTTGTTGCTTTATTTATTTTATTTTGTTTCTACTTACAACAAAATACTTATTGTTGCTATTTTTATTTTTTCAAGGTTTTTTGTTTTGTTTTCTGCATTATTTATTTTCTTTTGGTTTTTTGCTTTATTTTTTAATTCTTTTTGCTTTTAGGTCAGCAAAATTATAAACTTTCTGTTAGTGCTTTTAGTTTTAGAAAAAATATAAACTTTCTGTTTGTGCCATTAGTTTTAAAATTCAAAAACACTTTTTTTGTTTTCAATGTCGTTGCCGGGTTGCTTAGGGCCTTGGATGAGAACTGGCATCATAATGAACTTCCGCTTCATGCACATCCAAGGAGGAAGGTTATACATACATAGAGTCACGGGCCAGTGCTGTGATTGCTGCTCTGCTCCCGAAAGGATTAATGCCATCCGCGCTTAAAGCAAACCATACGTTCCTTGGGTCCTTTGCAAACTCATCCCAAGATTTCTCTCGATTTTTCTCCATCATGACCCGTCGGTGGTGCTCTCAACTTCCCGCCTTTCTTACGGTCCTCACTGTGCCATCGCATCAACTTGGCATGCTCTCCGTTTACGAACAGATGTTTCAACCGTGGTATTATAGGAGCATACCACATCACCTTCGCAGGAACCCTCTTCCCGGAGGCTCGCCGTCAACATCACTGTGGTCATCTCGTCTGATCTTATATCACAATGCACCGTGACACCGGGCATGCGTTCAGATCCTTGTAGGCACCACGGTAGAGGATGCAGTCATTAGGGCATGCATGTATCTTCTCCACCTCCAATCCTAGAGGGCATACCACCTTCTTTGCTGCGTATGTACTGTCGGGCCATTCGTTATCCTTTGGAAGCTTCTTCTTCATTATTTTCAGTAGCTTCTCAAATCCTTTATCGAGCACAGCATTCTCTGCCTTCCACTGCAGCAATTCGAGTACGGCACCGAGCTTTGTGTTGCCATCTTCGCAATTGGGGTACAACCCTTTTGTGATCCTCTAACATGCGATCGAACTTCAGCTTCTCCTTTTGACTTTCGCATTGTGTCCTTGCATCGACAATGACCCAGCGGAGATCATCATCATGGGGCACATCGTCTGGTTCATCTTGATCTTCAGCAGCTTTTCGCCACAGCACCATCGTGCACATCGTCTCTGCAACTTGATGTTCAAGAGCATCACCGTATTCAGGGGGCACATAGTTGTCATCGTACTCTTCTTCCTCGCCGTCTTCCATCATAACCCCTATTTCTCCGTGCCTCGTCCAAACATTATAGTGTGGCATGAAACCCTTGTAAAAGCAGGTGGGTGTGAAGGATTTTCCGGTCGAGTAAGACTTCAGATTCCCACATATAGGGCATGGACAACACATAAAACCATTCTGCTTGTTTGCCTTAGCCACTTGAGAAAAGCATGCACGCCCTTAATGTACTCGGAGGTGTGTCTGCATCACCGTACATCCATTGCCGGTTCATCAGCGTGCATTATATATAATTAAGTGTGTCAAAAATCATTACAGAACATCATGAATAGATAATTAAATGACCAAATTAATAGAAGTTCATCATCACATAAAACCAAAGTACATACATAGTTCTCATCTAACAACATAAAGCTCTGCAGAGCATCTAAATTAATTAAACCATACATTGAAACTATGTAAAACATTTCAATGTGAAAACAAATACGATCATAATCGCAACCAAGGTAACAACTGATCCAATGGCATAATGATACCAAGCCTCGGTATGAATGGCATATTTTCTAATCTTTCTCATCTTCAAGCGCATTGCATCCATCTTGATCTTGTGATCATCGATTTACATCCGCAACATGCAACTCCAATATCATCTTCTCCTCCTCAAGTTTTTTATTTTTTCCTTCAAGAAATTGTTTTCTTCTTCAACTAAATTTAACCTCTCGACAATAGGGTCGGTTGGAATTTCGGTTCAACAACCTCCTAGATAAATAAAATCTATGTCACGTTGGTCGGCTTAATTTTCATAAACAATAAATGAACCAATAGTTATGAAAAGATAATATATACCACATCCGAATCATAGACAGGACGAGGGCCGACGGGCGGATACCAAAACCATCGCACTATATAAGATGCAATAATAAAAGTAAGAAAATAATACAAGTAAGAATATTTTTCCTTTCGTAAAGAAGATAAGAACAAGAGGCTCACCACGGTGGTGTTGGCGATGAGATCGCCAAGGTGATCGACGGCGGTGAAGACGGGACGGGCGTGACGGACCGCTAAACCTAGACAAATATTGAGGAAAATGGAGGTTAGAGGTCGAGCTTGGAGAGGAGAAAGCTTAAGTAGTGTGGGTCGGGCATTCCATCGAACACCTTGTGTGCATAGGAGGTGAGCTAGAGCACCACCAAGCCCCCTCCCCCTCGGCCAGAAAAAAAGCAGGCGGTGTGCTCTGCTCTTGCGCGAGGGGCTATATATAGGCAGCACCATTAGCCCCGGTTGGTGGCATGAGCCGGGACTAAAGGAAGCCTTTGGTCCCGGTTCATGCCACCAACCGGGACCAATAGTGGTGGGCCAGGAGCCAGGACCATTGGTCCCGGTTCGTCCCACCAACCGGGACCAAAAGGTCCGGACGAACCGGGACCAATGGCCCACGTGGCCCGGCCGGCCCCCTGGGCTCACGAACCGGGATAAATGCTCGCATTAGTCCCGGTTCTGGATTGAACCGGGACTAATGGGCAAAACAGGCCTCAACGATAGCCCCTTTTTCTACTAGTGTTCGGCTTCAGCCCCCATGCACATAGTGCGGGGGTGTTTGCAAAAAGGTGCATTTTCACACTTAATCCAACGTCTTGGTCATGTAAAGGAGGTGATAGCGTAGCAAACTAGGCAACCGGACTATAATACTTTATCACTTTCACTTGGCCATAGGAGTTCGATGGTGGGGCTACAATATAGCCCTTAGGGGCACCGCACTCTCCCGAATTCGGGGCGCGTATGTGCCTGATCGGGAAATGGTCCTTCGTTAATGCGGGGGAATTCTAAACATTCCAGTGGGTCATCGAGTGGTTAACCAGTCTCACGCTATATCATGACAGTCAGTTTTCTACTTTCTCTACTGAGGTGCTCACCTAGCCGAACCGGGGCACAATCGCAGTAGTTCTCCTGGTGCCGCGTTAGCCGATAGAACGGAACGTAAGGCAACAAAACACAGGAGCCGGGCAAGCCCAACATTTGACAAAAGACATGATTCGGAGCTGATGCATATAAGGCCTAACTCGAGACGCCGAACACTCCGTAAGGTATTCGGTCTTTATGAAAACGGGCAGAATAATGCCCTAAGCCCCTGGTGTCCAGGTATGAGCAAAAATTCTGGTGCGGCCGATGCCAAAACGCCAGCCTCCTCCTCGGTTATAGCAAGAAACCGGGGGATGTGTATCAACAAGAGACAATAATAAAGGTTTACGCAGGGTCTTAATCTGAAAAGAATCCTTGCAACGGGTCCCTATTGCACGTCTGCGCCTGTGTCTCCGTTGTGCCGTATCCTAGACGGGTGTAGCATGGTGTTCATCTGTAAAAGAGAAGAACTTAGTTGAAAAGAAAAAAAGATCATGCGAAAAATGTACTTTATATTAAATAAACAGAGTACGGTTCGAAAAGTGAATAAAATTGAGCTTTATTGTCTCTTGTTGTACATGCGTGCAACACCTTGTACGGGGGTATGCCGCTAGTAGGCGTTGATATGTTTGCGCCGGACTCGTCTAGCCATGTCCGGGGTCCGAATGACCTATTCAGGTGCTTCGATTAGCGGAGCCGGATTAGTGTGGGGCTGTCAAGGCAGTCTCACGTTCTTCCGTGCTCGAGTAACACTTGATACTCCCTTTTAATGAGATGATGCCACGTGGACCGGGCATTTTAAGTGTAAGAGATGCATAATGCGGTATTGCGTTAAAGCGGCGAAAGCTTCACGCCCATGAGTGCTTGATAGCTACTTTCGAATGGGGCGATGTGGAAAGTTAACCTTTCACGGCGGAAGTTGTCGGATGAGCCGAACACAACTTCTAGCAGTAGGGAGCCCGTACAATGGGCATATAGGCCTGGCATTACCCCTTTGAAGGAGGTGTTGCTATGGCGAATTTTGGTTGGGTCTATCCCCATTTTGCGGATTGTGTCCTGATATAGCAGGTTTAGATCGCTACCTCCGCCCGCTAGGGCGTGTGTAAATTGGAGTTAAATCGATTATAGGATCTAATATCAAGGCAGTCCATCCTGCGTTCGGATACTTCCGGAATAGTCCTGATGATCGAAGGTGATTGGTTTTGACAACCATCGTTGGGACTCTGCTGGGATAGACCGTGCGGCGCGTGTTTCTTTGGGCGCCGCTCTGTTTTTCCCTTTTGTCTCTTGAAGTGAGTTCACTGTTTTGACTTTTTGTGGGAAATTCTTTTGTTTTCCGGTGCTCTGCTTGTGGGGTTCGTCATCGTCCTCTTGGTGCGTCGAGCCCCTTGTGTTCGGCATTGAGTTTGCCGGACTGCTTGAAGACCCAACAATCTCTGTGGGTATGGTTTGCAGGCTTCCCGGGAGTACTATGGATTTGGCATATTTTGTCCAAGATTTTGTTTAGGTTGGATAGGTCGTCGCTGTTGTCCTTGAGGGGCAGTTTTTTATGATTCTGCCGGGAGCTTCTGAATCCGGCGTTGACCGCCGTGCTCTTCGGGTTGTTTCCCTTTGCCCGGCACTGGTCCTTGTTGCGTCATGGTTTTCCATTTCCATCCCTGACTTCGGATGTACTTGGGTCGCTGGTATTGCATCTTGCCAGCCAACTATCCTCTCCCGCGCAAAAGCGGGTCATGAGGCTTGTTAATGCAGCCATTGTTCTCGGCTTCTCCTGGCCGAGATGTCTGGCAAGCCATTCGTCTCGGACGTTGTGTTTGAAAGCTGCTAAGGCTTCGGCATCCGGACAGTCGACTATTTGGTTCTTTTTGGTGAGGAACCTGTTCCAGAATTTGCGGGCTGACTCTCCGGGTTGTTGAGTTATGTGACTTAAATCGTTCAGATCCCGAGGGCGGACATAAGTCCCTTGAAAATTTGCTGAAAAAGCATCCTCGAGCTCTTCCCAACTTCCAATGGTATTTTCAGGGAGGCTTTTGAGCCAATGACGGGCTGGCCCTTTGAGCTTGAGGGGTAAATATTTTATGGCGTGGAGATCATCTCCTCTAGCCATGTGTATGTGGAGGATGTAATCCTCAATCCGCACTCGTGGTCCTGTTGTTCCGTCAGATGCCTCTATGTTTACGAGTTTGAATCACCGCTGAATTCGTGATCCAAAGCACCTCATCGGTGAAACACGAGGGTGTCGGCACCCCTATATTTGGGTGTGCCGTGATTTTCGGATATTTGGCGTGTTGCATTGCTTGGAAGAGCTTGCTTTCTCGGCCCATAGATGGACCTAACTGGGCCATCCTTTTGATGCGAATCCTTATGTGGATCGCGTGCCGGCTTGTGTGTGGCGCCGCTTGCCGGCGGCCTCTTTGTTCTTTGATTGCGGGGGCTCTACGGCCTCCTCATCGAATTCGGGCAGTAATTTGCGCTTCGGGTAGCTCTTTGTTTGGCGACTGTCGCTGTATTTCTCTGCGGTGTTGAGTACTTTGCTCCATCTGATTCTGAGTGCATCTTCCGCTGTTTTGAGGTTCCGCTTCTGCTTTTTCAGGCTACGCGCAGTGGCAACGATCCTTTTGTGGAGGTTCTTCTGCTCCAATAATTTGTCCGGCATGAGATCGTCCGGACTGCTATCTTCGCCGGGGATGGGTTGTTTATCCAAGTTGTCCTGTTGGTACGCTTGCTCGATAGCCTGTTCGTCATCCACCGGTTCGCCCTGCTCTATGGCTGGGTCTGTGTGACTGCTGTCTTTGTCGAGGCGGGACTTGGTGCGGCGTTTACGTTGCCGTTTTGACTGCTTTTCGAGGAATTTATCCTTCGTAGTGTCCCGTTGTTCCTCGTCGTAACTTCCTTTAGGTGTATCCACCATGTATACATTGTGGGATGAGGTGGCTGTCCAGTATCCTATAGGTGCTGGTTCATGGTTGTCTCCTACATCGTCGTCCATACCGTCGATGTCTTGAGTCGAAATCGAGCACGCCGTTTAAGCTTTCGGCAGTGGCTACAAAGTGGGTGGTGGGTGGGCGTTGAATTTCTTCGTCGCTCGCATCCCAACCTTCCCGACCGTAGTCCGCCGGGCTCTCCGATAAAGAGAGAGACTTTAGTGAATTCAGGATGTCTCCAAAGGGCGAGTCTTTGAAAGATGTCGTGGCGATGAACTCCATAATCGGCGCCCAATTGGATTCGATTGGCAGGGGCGCGGATGGTTCGGAGTCCGGAGAGGAGTCTGACACCTTGGAGTCATGGTCTTCGCAAAGGACAGTGATGGAGTTCGGCTCAATCGCCGTAAAGATCGTAGCCCCCGAGGCAGTGTCCAGCCACTCGTCCTCGATCGGCGGAGTCGACTCTGACCTAAGGGTCGGAGCGGACGCTGGTGCGGCCTCCAGGACACTGTTCGGCGGCAGAGCTAGATCATGCCCATCGAGACAGTGCGGCGCGCTTGGCTGTGGCTCGAATCCGTCGAAGATCAAGTCTCCGCGGATGTCAGCCGTGTAGTTCAAACTCCCAAATCTGACTTGATGGCCAGGGGCGTAGCTTTCGATCTGCTCCAGATGGCCAAGTGAATTGGCCCGCAGTGCAAAACCGCCGAATACGAAGATCTGTCTGGGGAGAAAAGTCTCACCTTGGACCGCGTCATTGTTGATGATCGAAGGAGCCATCGGGCCTAAGGATGACGACACAGAGGAACTCTCAATGAAAGCACCAACGTCGGTGTCAAAACCGGCGGATCTCGGGTACGGGGGTCCCGAACTGTGCGTCTAGGCGTATGGTAACAGGAGACAAGGGACACGATGTTTTTACCCAGGTTCGGGCCCTCTCGAATGAGATAAAACCCTACTCCTGCTTGATTAATATTGATGATATGGGTAGTACAAGAGTGGATCTACCACGAGATCAGAGAGGCTAAACCCTAGAAGCTAGCCTATGGTATGATTATTGTTCGTCCTACGGACTAAAACCCTCCGGTTTATATAGACACCGGATAGGGTTAGGGTTACACAGAGTCGGTTACAATGGTAGGAGATCTACAGATCCAGACGCCAAGCTTGCCTTCCACGCCAAGGAAAGTCCCATCCGGACACGGGATGAAGTCTTCAATCTTGTATCTTCATAGTCCAGGAGTCCGGCCAACGGTGATAGTTCGGCTATCCGGACACCCGCTAATCCAGGACTCCCTCACCCACTTTGGTCATTTGAAAAATTTGAGCACAACTTCCATTTTTCAATTTTGGTCCAATCTTGGCATTGAACTACAACCCTATTTTTCTTGCTAAAAAAATTCTGAATTTTTTACATCTTTTAGTCCTTCCTACTAAACCCTTAAGTCCAGAAGGGCAGCCCCAATTTCATCTAGCAAGTCCACCAAAAAAAATCATGTAGTTTCTGTCCAGCACTAAATTTTAATTAAACTTGCACTAACAAGTTTTTCCTTTTATCAGACCAACTTGACCATCTTCTCTAACATCCAAGGAGACATCATCCTACCAAGTTTCATATAAAACAAAGTTCCCTAGCTAGCCCTAGAATTTCATCAAACACCTTGTGGACATGGCTGAAAACATGCAATTCTCTGAAACTTTGCACTGAACCAACTTCACCATCATCACATACATGGAGGAAGGACAGAGGAGAGGGGTGGGAGGAAGGAGGGAGTACCGGCCTGTCCGGCGGATAGTGGTGTGGCGGCTTTGACGGCAGGGCAGGGGCGTGGCGCAGCGTCGGGGCAGGCAGGGGCGCGGCGGCGTTGGCGTTGAGGTCGAGGCAGCGGCGCACATCGGCGTCATCGGGGCAGGGTAGGGGCGCGACAGTGTCGGGGCGAGGCAGGCGCTAACGTCGGCGTCGGGGCATGGCAGGGCGCCTGACGTCGGCGTCAGGGCAGGGCAGTATGGCGTCGGGCCGGGCAGTATGGCGCGACATTGTCGGCGTCGAGGTCCGGCAGCCTGGCGGCGTCGAGGTGTTCGTCGGTGTCGAGGCGTTCGGTGGCAGAGAGGCAGGGCGCGGAGAGGCAGATCGAAGAACTGAATGAAAAATTTGACAACTGCTGCTTATATACACATAGCACTGGTCCCGGTTTGAGGAAGGAACCGGGACGAATACCCACCTTTGGTCCCGGTTCGTGCCACCAACCGGGACTAAAGGTCTCTTTTCAGCAGCCCAAAGGGCGGGAAGCATAGGCCTTTGGTCCCGGTTGGTGGCACCAACCGGGACTAAAGGGGGGCATTGGTACCGGTTGGTGGCATGAACCGGTACCAATGCATATCTTTAGTCCCGGTTGGTGCAACCAACCGGGACCAAAGGCCTTGTGCTTCCCGCATCGTGGCACGAAAGTTTAGTCCCACCTCGCTTGTTGAGGGAGCTCGAGAGTGGTTTATAAGCCCCACTCCCGCTGCCCTCTCGAGCTCCTCTCAAATGCAGGCTTTCGGGCCTAAACACACTGTATCTGCCTGTGGGCCTGCTGCGGGCCTAAATCCTGGCCCAACTAGCTAGGTTTCTAGTCGTATTCAGGCCGTGGTGGCCCAGTAGGTGGCATTTGTTTTTCCAGTTTTTAGTTTTCTTTGTTGCTTTATTTTTTATAGTTTGTTTTATTTTGTTTCTACTTCTTTATTTTATAAAAGTTCATTTTATTTTATTTTATTTTCTTTCTACTTATTTATTTTATTTTGTTTCTACTTATTTATAAAAGTTTATTTTGTTTATACTTATTTATTTTATTTTATTTTTTGCCTTTTGTATTTATTTTATGAAAATTCTTTTGCTTTTAATGTTTTCATAGAAAATACTTTGATAATTCTTTCTACTTATTTATAAAAGTTTATTTTGTTTCTACTTATATATTTTATTAAAGTTTATTTTATTTTATTTTGTTTCTACTTACATCACTAATTTTCAACCCTTTCTGACTTCATTTGTTATTTTTCATGCATTTACTGATTATTTTGAGCTATAAGACCCTGAAAAGTATAAGCATTTCAAATGAACTCTGAAAAGGTTGAAAGTTGGGATGGTATCATCATTTCACCCACATAGCATGTGTAATAAAGTTGAGAGGGTTACAGCAAAAACTGGATGCACTTCGTGTACAAAACGGACAATCTCTTTCGAAGTATCATAGTTTCATACGGAAACTCGTCTATTACAAAGGGATTCCATTTCTAAAACTTATTTGAACTCCTAACTTTTTGTGTGTTCAAAATGCACAATTCAAAGCACAATCATCAATTTTCAACCCTTTCTGAATTCATTTGTTATTTTTCATGCATTTACTGATTATTTTGAGCTATAAGACCCTGAAATTGAAAAGCATTTCAAATGAACTCTGAAAAGGTTGAAAGTTGGCATGGTATCATCATTTCACCCACATAGCATGTGCAAGAAAGTTGAGAGGGTTACGGCAAAAACTGAATGCACTTCGTGTACAAAACGGACAATCTCTTTCGAAGTATCAGGGTTTCATACGGAAACTCGTCTGTTACAAAGGGATTTCATTTTTTAAACTTATTTGAACTCCTGACTTTTTGTGTGTTCAAAATGCACTATTCAAGGCACAATCATCAATTTTCAACCCTTTCTGACTTCATTTGTTATTTTTCATGCATTTACTGATTATTTTGAGCTATAAGACCCTGAAATTGAAAAGCATTTCAAATGAACTCTGAAAAGGTTGAAAGTTGGCAGGGTATCATCATTTCACCCACATAGCATGTGCAAAAAAGTTGAGATGGTTACGGCAAAAACTGGATCAACTTCGTGTACAAAACGGACAATTTGTTTCATACGGAAACTCGTCTGTTACAACAAGCATTTCAAATGAACTACGAAAAGGTTGAAAGTTGGCATGGTATCATCATAATAGTTGTGGAGACAAAGTATTCACTTTTCCTTCGCTTGTGTCCTTTTCTTATTGCGCCGTAACCATGGATAATCTTCATCGTTTATCAGGACTTGGGTCAGCCTTGACTTTGAAGGGAGGAATTTCATGAAACTTTTCATAATCTTCAGACATGTCTGTCTTGCCCTCCACTCCCATGATGTCCCTTTTTCCCGAAAGAACTATGTGGCGCTTTGGCTCATTGTATGATGTATTCGCTTCCTTATCTTTTCTTTTTCTCGGTTTGGTAGACATGTCCTTCACATAAATAACACGTGCCACATCATTGGCTAGGACGAATGGTTCGTCAGTGTACCCAAGATTGTTCAGATCCACAGTTGCCATTCCGTACTGTGGGTCTACCTTTACCCCGCCTCCTGATAGATTGACCCATTTGCACTTAAATAAAAGGACCTTAAAATCATGTCCGTAGTCAAGTTCCCATATGTCCACTATGTAACCATAATATGTGTCCTTTCCCCTCTCGGTTGCTGCATCAAAGCGGACACCGATGTTTTGGTTGGTGCCCTTTTGATCTTGGGCAATCGTGTAAAATGTATTCCCATTTATCTCGTATCCTTTGTAAGTCAATACGGTCGAAGATGGTCCCCTGGACAACGAGTATAGCTCATCACAAACAGTGTTGTCACCTCTGAGACGTGTTTCCAACCAACTGCTGAAAGTCCTGATGTGTTCACATGTAATCCAAATGTCGTGACCGCCTCCGGTGTTTGGAGCGCAGGCTGTTCTTGTGTTCATCAACATACGGGGTCACCAAGGTAGAGTTCTGTAGAACTTTGTAGTGTGCTTGAGACCAAGAATATCCGTCCCTGCATATTATTGAGTCCCCTCCAAGCGTGCCTTTTCCAGTCAGTCTCCACTCATACCGCAATTTAGCGAGACCTATCTTCTTAAGGCCAGGAATGAAGTCAACACAAAACCCAATGACATCCTCTGTTTGATGGCCCATGTAGATGCTTCCTTCTGGCCTAGCGCGGTTACGGACATATTTCTTTAGGACTCCCATGAACCTCTCAAAGGGGTATATATTGTGTAGAAATACGGGGCCCAGAATGACAATCTCGTCAACTAGATGAACTAGGACGTGAGTCATGATATTGAAGAAGGATGGTGGGAACACCAGCTCAAAGCTGACAAGACATTGCGCCACATCACTCCTTAGCCTTGGTATGATTTCTGGATCGATCACCTTCTGAGAGATTGCATTGAGGAATGCACATAGCTTCACAATGGCTAATCGTACATTTTCCGTGAAGCCCCTCAATGCAACAGAAGCGATTCGTCAAAATCATGTGGCAGTCATGAGACTTTAGGTTCTGGAACTTTTTCTCTGGCATATTTATTATTCCCTTTATATTCGACGAGAAGCCAGTCGGGACCTTCATACTAAGCAGGCTTTCAAAGAAGATTTCCTTCTCTTCTTTGGTAAGAGCGTAGCTGGCAGGACATTCATACTGCTTTGGAGGCATGCCGTCTTTTTCGTGCAAATGTTGCAGGTCCTCCCGTGCCTCAGCTGTATCTTTTGTCTTCCCATACACACCCAAGAAGCCTAGCAGGTTCACGCAAAGATTCTTCGTCACATGCATCACGTCGATCGAAGAGCGGACCTCTAGGTCTTTCCAGTAGGATAGGTCCCAAAATATAGATTTCTTCTACCACATGGGTGCGCATCCCTCAGCGTCATTCGGAACAGCTAGTCCACCGGGACCCTTTCCAAAGATTACGTGTAAATCATTGACCATAGCAAGTACGTGATCACCGGTACGCATGGCGGGCTTCTTCCGGTGATCTTCCTCGCCTTTGAAATGCTTGCCTTTCTTTCGACATTGATGGTTGGTCGGAAGAAATCGATGATGGCCCAGGTACACATTCTTGCTACATTTGTCCAGGTATATACTTTTGGTGTCAGCTAAATAGTGCATGCATGCATGGTATCCCTTGTTTGTCTGTCCTGAAAGGTTACTGAGAGCGGGCCAATCGTTGATGGTTACAAACAGCAATGCGTGCAGGTTAAATTCCTCCTGTCTGTGCTCATCCCACGCACGTACACTGTTTCCATTCCACAGTTGTAAAAGTTCTTCAACTAATGGCCTTAAGTACATATCAATGTCGTTGCCGGGTTGCTTAGGGCCTTCTATCACGCCCAATATGCGACCCTATCCGAGAGTGACTCAAAGGTCCCACCAAGGATAGACCCGCATATTGGAAACGCTTTTTCAAGGTGGATATCATTACATCATACCATTACATAATAGTTGGGTATACATACATAAGGCACAAACGCCCAAGAATACAACAATACCATACAAGAGAACAACATACGACTACAGATGAAACTTAAACAGAAACTCAAACAATATCCACCCTGCTAGCCCAGGCCGCCGACCAGGAACCTAACCCAAGATCGATGAAGAAGAAGTAGAACTCCAACACAAGTAAACATTGCTCTTGCATCATGATCATCGCACAACCTGTACCTGCAACTGTTGTTGTAGTAATCTGTGATCCACGAGGACTCAGCAATCCCATAACCATGGGTATCAAGACTAGCAAAGCTTAATGGGTAAGGAAGGGGTAAAGTGGTGAGTTGCAGCAGCGACTAAGCAAGTATGGTGGCTAACTTACGAAACAAGAGCGAGAAGAAGAGCTAAGCAAACGGTCGCCAACTAGTAATGATCAAGAAGTGATCCTGAACTCCTACTTACGTCAAACATAACGCAAAAATCGTGTTCTCCTCTTGAACAACCCCGAAAAGAGACAATCACGGTTACGCTCGCAGTTGGTGTATTTTAGAAGAGTTTACTTCAAGTTTACTACAACCGGATATCAACAAATTCCCATCTACCACATAACCGCGGGCACGGCTTTCGAAAGTTCAAAAACCCTGCAGGGGTGCCCCAACTTAGCCCATTATAAGCTCTCACGGTCAACGAAGGATATTCCTTCTTCCGGGAAGACCCGACCAGTCTCGGAATCCTGGTTACAAGACATTTCGACAATGGTAAAACAAATCCAGCAAGACCTCCTGGTGTGCCGACACCCTAATAGTAGCCGCGCGTATCTCTTCTCAGGCCACGACCGAATGAGCAGTCCGTACAACTAAAACCAGGCCTCGAGTTTCCCCGAGGTGGCGCTGCAAGGGGCTCTAGTTCGACCAACACTTAGAGAAGCATTGGCCGGGGCTAAAATAAAGATGACCCTCGGGTTAATTACTCCCAAGGGAAAGGTATAGGTGGTAGGTAGGCAAATGGTAAAACCAATGTTGGGCCTTCTTTGGAGGAGTTTTATTCAAGGCGAACTGTCAAGGGGTTCCCATAACACCCAACCGCGTTAGGGACACAAAATCCGGGAACATAATATCGATATGACGAAAACTAGGGCGGCAAGAGTGGAACAAAACACCAGGCATAAGGCCGAGCCTTCCACCCTTTACCAAGTATATAGATGCATTAATAATATACGAGGTATTGTGATATCCCAACATAAACATAATCCAACATGGAGCAAACTTCATCTTCACCTGCAACTAGCCACGCTATAAGAGGGGCTGAGCAAAAGCGGTAACATGGCCAAACAACGGTTTGCTAGGAAGGGTGACAAAGGTTAGAGGTTCATGGAAATTTGGGCGGCTTGATAAGCAAGTGGTAGGTAACGTGGCATAACGATAGCATCGAGGCAACTAGCATAGCAATGATAGTAATGAGATCCAAGGTGACGTTCATCTTGCCTGAAATCCCGCTAGGAAGAAGAACGAGTCCATGAAGAATATGAAGCCATGAAGACGACCAAGCGTAGACGAACGAATCCTCACGATCGCAACGAAACAGGAACTAACGAGAAGGAGCACAACCGGAAAGAAGCAAACAACATGGTAAACACGCAACACATAAACATGACATGATGCTCAACCAAGTATGATGCATGACAAGGCTACATGAAGCTACTCATGGAAAGAGATGATGCATACAAGAGCAACACATCAAAGTAAGTTTAAATGAGGCCAGGAACAACGTATAACAACTCCGGTAAGTCCTCATATGCAAATTTTGAAATGGTCCATATCTGAATAAGTCTTATGTTCAAGTTGTTAAACAGCAAGTTAAGATGCACCAAGATGATATACATGAAAATCTAGTCAAGTTACATATTAAGTTCATTTAATTTGGAGCTACGGCCTAGAAGATATGAGCAAAACAAGTTAAACATGACATTGATGCAAAATGCATACAAACATCAAGCAAACACACTCAAAACATGAATGCAACAAGGTAACGTGAAACTACATGCAAAACTAAGCAAGTTTCATGTAGAGCACACTCAAAACGGAGCAACATTTCAACACATACACATGAAACAAGT
The DNA here is from genome assembly GCA_021605145.1 of Aegilops bicornis. Lineage (NCBI taxonomy): Eukaryota > Viridiplantae > Streptophyta > Magnoliopsida > Poales > Poaceae > Aegilops > Aegilops bicornis. Next base: position 68,070,963 of record CM038674.1, on the reverse strand, counting down.
TTAAAGGACAAGCTGTCCAAAACAGTAACTAGGCAACTTGCAAGTATCAAAGCAACATGCTACAGCACCTCAACATGAAAAGACATGGACGTGATGTAAAGGTAAAGCATTACAAAACATGAACACTGAGCTATCTCCACAAATCACTAGAACATGCTCAAAAGGACATGGCAAGATTGCAAATAATAACAGTTCACGACTTAGCAGAAATTCACTGAGCAAGACAGACATAACATCAGGTTGCAATATTTAGAGCTACCGAACAACATGTTACAGCAAGCTATCATGGAAAACTAGAGCATGTCATGCTAATAATAAAGACAAAGAACAAAATCTCTTACTGAACAAATTCCAAAGATCAACAGAAAAGATGGTAGCACCCATGCAAACATGGCAAATGATATGGCAGATTCAGACAGTGAAAATAACAGAACATGGCAGGAACAACGATAAGTAGGCATGTTGGTGAGCTTGTACAACTCACTACAGAGCATTACATGGCATGACAAGGTAATTAACAGTAATAAGACATGTTCGTGAAGCTAAGCAGGGCAATAGAAAGTTCATAGGATGCATGGACCTCTAGGAAAACACATGGCAAAATGGAACTTAATGTTAACAGGCTGACAGCAACATTATTTAGCAATTTGAGAGCAAGATTACAACAAGCTACAGCAGGCTATAAATGCAACCAAAGACATGGATTGATAGAGCATCACAGGTATAGAAAAACATTCTTAGTGAAATCTCCAGATTATGCATAGATTAATTGGTACCATCAAGCAAAGATAGAAACATGATATAACAGTTTCAGCATTGGCAGAACATTAACAGCAAGTAGCCCATTTCACAAGCTCGATGCACTCACTACAGGGCATAAAAAATACAAGGCTTGCACCACTTTAAAGACGGCATGGATATGCTTCACAAACTTGTAGACATCATGCTCATAGGATGTACACACAAAATGCAACAAAAATGACAAGTCATCAAGTTATAACAGTCTCAGCAGGTAAACATCACATAACACTCTTGCAACGATGATTAGGGCATCAAGATGAACTCAAACAAGCATGCCTCAATGGGATGAAATGAAGAGAATCACATGATGAACATTTGAATATTTCACACACACAAAACGGAGCTACATGCACGAAGATATGATGTGATGAACCTGGCAACATAATATGAACATTTGAGGACTTGGTGAAAATTACCAAGCGCGAAATCGGGACAGCGAGATCCAGGGCCTCCAAGGGGCGTTTGGTACGGGGGATGGCGACGTCCAGGGACGGAGGGATGCGAATCTGGAGCTCCGGCGACGAGGTGGCCGGCGACGCGGCTTCGGCGAGCAGGGGAGGCCGGCGGTCGACGGGGAAGACGGAGGAGGTCGAGGATGGCGGCTCCAGGGCGCTCTCGGCCGGATCTCGCCGGATCCGGGCCGGAGAGGCACGCCCGCGAGCTGGACTGCAGCGGATGCGGGCGGCGAAGTTCCCGTGAGTCGGCGGCGCTGAAGCGGGCGCGCGCGACGGTGATGGGTGGCGCGGTCTTGAAGCGACGGCCGGCGAGGGTCGACGAAGGCGGCGGCATTCGGGCAGAGCCGTGGGCGGTGCTGGTCGCTGGCGGGGAGGCGCTAGGTGGCGGGGAGCACTCGGGCGAGCGGGATCGGCGGTGGGCGGTTGCGGGTTCCCTTTGGGCCCAGATCGGCCCAGGGTGGGCCGCGGTTGGGCCTGCAGGGCCGCAGCGGTGGAGTGAGAGGGGTGCGACGTGGCGAGGCCACATGGCGGCGCAGGAGTGGCTGGCGGGCGTGAGGAGGCGACGTGGCACGCTCGGATTGGTCCGGGCGCGCCGGCGGCGGCGCCAAGTGGCGGAGGGCGGTTGGGGAGGCGCTGATTTCGAGGAGGAGGGAGGTGGCTGCGGCAGGAGGTAGGGGTAGAGGTCTAGGTTGCCCAAAATGGACTAGGGGTGTCCATATATAGAAAAATGTGCTAGGGTTTAGGGGTTAGGAGGGGTTTTCGGAGCGTCCGATCGCGATCCGACGGATGCGATCGAGAGAGGGGTTAGGTAGGCCTAGGTGGGCTGTGAGAGAGAGAGGTTGGGCTGAGAGGAGAGAAGAGAAAAGCAGCCCGACAACGGTTTCCGGAGACCGAAAATGTCCGAAGTTTGACCGGCTATAATGCCACTATATGCATAACGGTTGGGCTGCCAAACGGACTCCGAATGTGACGAAACTTGACAGGTGGTCTATCTACACTATAATAGGACCGCACACCAAGTTTCTCCCCATTCCGAGAACATTTTTATGCCACTTATAAAATAATATTACGGACATGCCGCGGGCGCGTGCGAGTGTGAAAGGGCTCGGAACGGACAACTGAGAGAACTGGGAGACCCAGGCGGATGCAAGTTTTGAAAATATGAGGATGCAATGCGGATGATGACATGGCAAAGTGCAACACACAAGCAAATGACATGGTAACGACGGTGAATAACTGGCGGACACCTGGCGCATCAGATCCGGGGCGTTACAACTCTCCTCCACTAACAAGAGATCTCGTCCCGAGATCTTAGGAACGAGACGGAAGGGAAAAGGGATGAGGTGAAATAAGGAGAAAAGAGAGAGGATGAACAAAGTCGAGAACACTCGAGTAGGAAAAGAAACTACGAATATGACGAGAATCAAAGCTCCTAAGCAAAAATGAATTCGAAACCACTCCGGTTAGAACAAGATAGAAGCGGATTAAGAATGAAAGAATTTAGGCAGAACTCTGGCTGAACAAGGAAAGAATAGAACATGATCTTGACAAGATGGAACGATACTTGGCGAGAGGAACAACACAACGCCTCCGGAATACTTGAAAGATTGGAATGAGAAGAACAGGGAAGAAGATGACAACTTCTACCACGAATGAAATAGAAAGCATCCATAGAAGGAAGCATTGAATGGATTTGTTGGAAATTCAACGACAAAAGAATTGCTTGTTGTGGACTTATAGATAACATCTCAAAATTATGAGGTGATCTCCGACCACAAGCGGAAAAGATTAAATAGCTGAGAAGAATGAAGAAATGCAAAACTCCCTTTCAAAAGAATATGGAGAAATAATTGCACCTCGAAAAGCAAGAAGAAGAAGATACTTGAGCTCCTCCTACAAGAATCTTGATGAACACTTGAAGCATGAATTAAATCATGTCAACCCACCATGAAGAACTCCGGTAACAAAAGGATGATGAGATAGAATTGAAAGATGAAACTAATAATATAAAAGCCTTGCGATGATTTAGATGGAGCTTCAAGATGAGATCACCGAGAAAACTTGGAACTCCGGAAAGAAAAGATGAACAACATATAATTGAGAAATTGATAACACGAGCAAACTCCGGTAGAAAAGAATTAAACACTTGGATGAAACAAGAATAATAATTATGTTATGCGTATCCTCCATCAATTATATTCATGAGAAGCAATGGATTTGCATACAACTTATTCGCATTGGAAAGGATTAAGGGGGGATATGGCTCGAAAATTTTGGAAGGTCTTCATGAACCACCGATGAGATTGGAAAGAACCGAATGAATAGATACGTAATCAATGGAAAAGGAATCTTGAACGAACCACCATAAGAATTCAAAATTGCATGACAAAGGAGAATGAATCACCGACAAGAATTGAAACGGATGAAGATACTTCAGGAAATTTAGAGACAAAAGAACAAAGAGATCGCGAGTTGGTTGAAGAATACTTGAACGAGGCACCGGAAGAATATTGGGACGAACGACGGCGCTCGGATATAGAATAATTGAAGAACGAATTCAAAAGCTTAGAACGAAGAAATATTCCGAAAAGATGGCCTCCAGATTATCGAAATGAAAAAAAACAACTCCTGAAATACTCCGGATGGATGAAAAGAATTGCACAATTTGAAATAATTTGAGAGGATAACATCAAGCTAGCACCGCAAATCTCCGGGAGAACGGGCAAGATTTAAGAGAAACTCTACTTCAGTCTTCAAAAGATGAGAACGACGACGAGAAACACCTTGAAGAAATTTGTTGAAACACTCCGAAAGAATAAAAAAGGAAAGATTGAACCGAACATAAAAGAATTTGGAAGCTATCTCGGAGAAGGCATCTGACTGATGAAATTCATACTTACGTCAAATTTCAAAAGAACTAGAGAATACCTCTGGGAAAATCAGAAGAGTCAGGTAAGATCCTGGGAAAAACCTGTGGGTTAGGGCCCACTGAAAAGAAACACCGTTGGAAAGGATTGTCGAATCAGAAATGATGCACCGGAACGATTGAAAGATTTGAATGAGGTGACAACCTCGAAATAGTTGAATGCAAACACGAATCTTCTGAGATGTCTTCAACACTCCGGGATAAGAGAATGGCGAGAGGAGGAACGAGCAAGGGGAAAACACTTCGGTCAAGGAAAAGAATATGATCAACACCGAAAACTTGAATTGGATCCACCGGAAAGAAAATGCGATGAACAATGATGAACTAGACGAGACTTCACCGGTTGAGACAATTGAGGAAAGACTGAAGGGGCTTCGCATGAATGAAATAACTGCTCGAATAGAGGCTCAGACTCCGGAAAGAAAAAACAGGTGGGAGGGCGGGAAAACAAAAGCAACTGGGACGATGAATAATTGAATAGAAAAGCGTCGGTTGAAATGATTGAGGAGAGAATGCAAAGCTCCGCACGAGTAGGATGGATACTCGATTACGGACTCCGGTTCCAAGAAGAAGAAGGGGTGGGCGGGTGGAAAAAACAAGGACAACTTCGGACAGGAAAACAACATCGATTGAAAAAGAGCTGCGGATTGATCTCGCGAAAGACAAAGAGGTTTGAGTCGACTTGACGAGAGATGCACCGGATAAAAGAGGATGGACAATGCACTAAAACTAACCGCGTGATCCTAAAGAAGAATTTGAAGGGGAAGAGAAGTAGTTCAAAACACCTACGTCAAGATTTCTCACCAGAGCGACGAAGGGGCAGAGGAGTAAAAAGAATTCCTACTCTCCGATATAACTAGACTCGGAAAAAAATTTCTTCTAGACTCGACATCGGCCAAACTACACGATCAATCAAGGGGGCTCCTAGGGTCGGTCGAGGCTCTGATACCAACTTGTCACGCCTAATATGCGACCCTATCCGAGAGTGACTCAGGTCCCACCAAGGATAGACCCGCATATTGGAAACGCTTTTGCAAGGTGGATATCATTACATCATACCATTACAAAATAGTTGGGGATACATACATGTCGGTGTGGAATGACACCAATGGGATCACAAGAATCCCTACTACGGTTGCCGGGGCGCAGGGTTGCGAGAAGAGCAGGGCTAGTAGACAGCACAAGGATCGTTTACCCAGGTTTGGGCCGCAAGGATGCATAAAACCCTATTCCTGCTTTGGTGGGTGTATTTCTGAGAGTTCTTGAGCTCTTGAACTAGCTGTGGTCAGCGTGTGATTCGAAAGAGCCGAATCCTTCTCCTGGTCGCCTCGGGCCTCCTATTATAGGTAAAAGGGGTTGCCACAGTGGCACGCAGGAGGTGGAAAGGTGTACAGAGTTGCGAGGTTATCCCTCGTATTACAGGACAAGATTCATTTAATGCCCGTCCCGTCCATCACCGCTCCCCCTCGCTTCGACACGCGCACCGGCCAGTGATGCGTGCGGTGCCATGTAGGCAGGCAGGCAACTGAGGTGGCGCGGTGGTGGAGCCTTCACGAAGGTTTGCATGCCGCCACGCAGGCGCTTGATGAGTTGGCTTGGGGGCTGCATGTTGCCACGCGGGTGCCCGCCCAGCTGGTTGGGCTGGCAGCCGCATGCGAACGGCGGTGGAAGCTTGGTCGTCGGCGGGTCTGGCGGTGGCCCTGCTGGCGTCCTTGGTGAGGGCCTTGCCGGGTGGCCCGACAAGGGTCTCGCCGTGGCGCGCTGTCGTCCCCGGCAAGGATCTTGCCGGGTGTCGTGGAATTGTCACGGCAGATGTCCTCTTGCAAGGACTTAGTCGTTGAGCCATCGCAACTAGGAAGCTTAAATGGGTTACTCGGGACAAACGACACGGTAGGTTTATACTAGTTCGGCCCCTTACGGTGAAGGTAAGGCCTACGTCTAGTTGGGTTGGTATTGCATGATGTTTCGATGACCAGGGAGCGAGATACGCTCTGCCCGGTTCTCGATGAGTTGTTTCGTGCCCTAAGCCGCCAGCGGGTCGTCCCCTTATATACACGGGTGGACGCCCTGCGGTCTACAGAGTCTCGGCCGGCTCATAAACAGTGTCCGGCTCGGTTACTAGTTAAATCTACCTTATGATACAAGTCATGCCATCATGGCGGTTTATCACTATGGGCCTTAAGCCGCCTGTGGGCCTTAGACCCTTTATTGAACCGCCATCTTCGTGCTTGGTCTTTGGGCTTCTTCCTGATGAGTCTTATTTGCGTAACCCGGCCCCTCCTGGGCGGCTTACACAAATAGTTATATCCCCAACATTAGGCCCCAGATTGATTTGAACCGGTTCGTGTCAATCTTAAAATACCTTAAGAAATAAACCTTCAGCCTTCTGCCTGTGCAAAGGTTTTCTTAACCCACAATGACGTCATCTTCTGGATCTGGTTTAACCCGCCGTGATGTCATCTTTACTTAAATTCATTTTTTACTCCACCATATCCTCCAACGGATCTTTGCTTTTACTGACCATTTCAAAAACCGAGGCGTCGGGGCCGCTGGATAATGATGTCTGGTCTCCTCGTTCCTCGCGCCGTCTCAGTCGGCCTTTCCTTATAAATAGGCACGGCCTAGGTCTTTTTCATTCTCCCCTCTTGGTCGTCTTCCTCCACTCGCTGTCTCCCTGTCGTTTGAGCTCCGCCGCCGCCGCCGCCGCGGATCTCCTCGTCTTCACCAACTTAGGCCACTACATCAACCTGACTTGACCAGAAAAACGCGACGGATCTCCGCAACAACTCTGCATCTGTAAGTTTTCCCTCCCTGTTCCTCATATCTGCATTAGTGATTTTCGAGTTCGTCGGTGTTCGTCGCCGTCCATCACGAACCCTTGATAGATTCCACCTCTGACGCCTTTTTTTGATCTTTAGACAGTATAAAACTGCTGCGGTAGCTGTTTCGCACCCGTTTCCAAATGCACATAGATCCCTTTCCATTGCACAGAGGCCCCGTTCAAGCCTATGAGCTTCATCTGTGTCAGATCTCGGTCTAGAAATTTTTTCTTTTCAGAACAGCCGTTTGATCCAAAATAATAGCTGCAACTTGCGAAACCTGTTTGTTCCATACTTAGCCAAAAAACTGTATCTGTTAAATCTGCTTCACACGGTAGCTCATGTAGCCGGTTTAAGAAGACAACACTGATTGTCAGCTTTGCTTGCTTCCCGTAGCTTTAGAAAATTTAACTGCATTTGGTACCTGTAGCGTCTTAAATATCACTGCATAGTTACCCATATGTCATTAGGCCCCTTCTTAAGCCGCCATTTTGAATAGACTTAAAATGTTTTCCTCCGGGTCAAATTTGAACCGGAACTTCTTATTTTGTCATAGGCTTCAATTTATACAATGGCACCCAAGGCTCCCAAAGCTCCTGTGACCTGCAATCGGGTCAAATCCTTTATTCTGAAAGCACTTTGTCGACTTTGTGAAATCCGGCCATGTGCCCAAGAGAGAGGTCATGTCTTATCGTGCTCCTAACCCGTCAGAGGAGAAGCCTCAACCCAAGGAAGGGGAGGTGATCGTGTTACTGATCACATGAAGCGGGGCTTCGCTCCACCCAGTTCAAAATTCTTCAGGGATGTTTTACATTTCTTCGACCTCAGACCTCAAGACATCAGGCCCAATTCCGTGTTATTTGCAACTTCCAAGTCTTCTGCAAGGTGTACCTTGGGGAAGAACCCAACTAACTTTTATTCATAGAATTGTTTTACTTAAACCGGCAGAACGAACGCGCCAACGGGCCCAGTCTGGAACTTGGTGGCATCTCGATTCAGCGGCGGAGAGACTGCCTTTTTCCTTATGCTGAACTGCCGAGTCATCCGAAGGATTGGAATCAGACATGGTTCTACTGCGAGGATACTTTTCTGGCTGACGAAAATCCTCTGCCCGGCTTCCGCGCCTTGCGCCTTGATTCCAACCACCCGCTGCCAGATAAACTGACTGTTGTTGAACGTCTGCCACTCGCTCCCACCATTAGTAAAATCAAAGCTCTTTTGGGAAATGGCTTAGATGGTATTGACCTGGTCCGAGTCTGGGTCGCTTGGCAAGTGATTCCGTTGAGCCGCCGCCCCGGATTAATGTGCACTTACTAAGGCGAGAAGAATGACCCACTGCATCATAGTCCCGACGACTTACCAGATGATGTGGTGGATGCTACGACCCAGACGTTGCTGAAAGAGGGCATGGTGACCAGTAATGCCTTTGGCTTACTTCCTTTTTGCAAGAAGAACCCGGCCCCTGCAGCAAGTCATCAACCTAAATAATTACTCCTTACTGTGTTATACCTTACTTTTATTCATAACCCCTTATCATTCTTCACAGGCCGATGATAACTTTTGGAAGGTCAAGTATAACCATGAGGCGGCCAAACAAGCCAGAGTGGCAAAAAGAGCCGAAAGGAAAGCCGCCAAGACTGGAACTTCGAAGAAGAGGAAACCAAGCACTTCAGATATGTTTAAACTTGACGATACTGATGATGATGAAGAAGAGGTAACTTTTTAACTCCTTTGACTCTTTATCATTACCTTGCTAACATTAAATCTTTTCAGGAAGACACGGGGAACAGCCAAGCCGTCGAGGAAGAGGTAACTATAATCTCCTCCGACTCCGAGCCCCTGCCGCGTCAGAAAATTCGAAGAGTAACCCGGAAGGTAAGATTTTCACATCCTTTAGCTTACCAAGATCCTCAATTTCTTTTGAAGCAATAGCAATTTGAAAGCCAGAGGCAGACCCGGACCAACAAGGATATAAAGCTCTCCTCCGGCTTACCTGACGTAACCAGGAAGCGCCGGGCTGAGGTAATCTCCGATTTACGTTCTATGTACCCTTTGGCGGGTTTAATTCGTCAACCTATCAATTCATCTGACTTCCATGCCGGCTTTCAAAACTGCCCCTGGGTAATATAATTTTGTTTACCTTATGCTTTACTTTAGTCATGCTTTTGTACTCATCCTTCTGCATTTGTCCACAGCGTACAAGTGAAAACCAGTAAGAGGGCAAAAAAGAGCAAGCCATCCCAAGACCCGGTCGTGACTGAACCGAAGCTTGGCACAGCCGCTCCTGACAGTTCTACCCATCAGCCACCGCCTGAACCAGCCTCTGACATTCCAGTACCAACCTATGATCCACCCGCCGAAGATACTCTCAACAGCTCTGATAATCCGGAAGCTCCTAGCTCGGCCAAGATAATTGATCCGGAAATTGAGATTCTGAAGACTCAATTTGTTGAGCCAGGGCAACCCACTGTCCTGGCCAAGTGCTCTGCCAAGGAGGAGTTTCTGGAACGCCGAAAGGCCAAGCTAGATATTGCTGACTATACTCATTTAAGTATTGGAGATTTAGTCTCTGGCTATATCAACCAAGTACATAGCAACCGTGACCTGGAAGTTAATATGGTGAAGCAAATACAGCAAAAATCTGAGGTACAACTTACGTTGCTTTTCTTAACCATACTTACTGTATCAGCCCCCAAGTCTATTTCTTATGAATAAATATGCTGTAGACTTAGAAACCTGCCTAGCACTGCTTTGTCCGGGTTTATAAAGAAGATATTTAACCCGGTTGTAACTTGAGACCTTGAATTTGTGTTACACATTAGCCCCCAAGTGTCAAGTATCTTTGCTTGCAGAGTGCTTGGGACTTAATTTCCATGAACCAGCATTGTACGTTAAATTTCTTCAGCATACATTAGCCCCCAAGTGTCAAGTACCTTTGCTTGCAAAGTGCTTGGGACTTAATGATATCTTACCGTGATTCTGACTATAATCCGGCATTAATGCAGGCCACCACAAGTCAATTTGAGTCGGAGATTGTCGACCAAGAGCCGCTGGCAGCTCAAGAACTTAAACTTCAAAAGGCCAACTCCAAATTTGAATTCAGCGTCTCGAACAAGAGAAGTTGAAGAAGAATTTTGATGCGGAGAAGAAAATCTGGGCTGATGAGAAGGCCTCATCGTGACCCGGCCGAGACAGCGAAACGCTACTTGCGTATAAATACCGAGCTGTTCGGCTTAAAGCGCCAGATATCTCAAAGGGTCTCAGCAATCTTCGCTAAGTTATTATATATAACCTTGAATATTGCAATCCTTCCTTTGATGACTATTTTAATTGTCATCTACGGCTCACCTTATGTTTATGAACGCAGGCCCCAGGAGCACAAACCTCAAGCAGAACATGTTGATCAAGTCAAGGCGGTTTACACTCTGGTGGAGCAATCAGATAACGGGTCACAACGTGCTTTGGCCGTTGTGGCTTTATCAAATGACGTTCCCCATATCCTGCAAGATGTGCTTTAGCGGCTTGCCGTGCTACCCCAGCGGATCCAAGAGCTAAAACGGGCATCTGCCAGAACCGAGGCTATAGCTGCCTTGAGCCGGGCCAAGGCGTTGCTTCCGGAATTAGACCTGGCAGACGTTGCTCTTGGATATCCCAGTTTGAAGGAAGACGGCTCTTTATTCGACGAGACAGACTTTACCGCTTGTGTGAAAGTCGTACGTCCTGTTGCTGCTATCATTAGGAACGATATTGACCTTACCAAGTATCAGCCGGGCTATGACAGCGAGAACTGGAGAATTCCAACACCTCACTATGATGACGTCAGCCTGATCCCTCCAACTCGTAAGCACACCTTTGCCCCTGAAGTTGACCCAGTCAGTTTAATAGATGATGAAGCTGAGTTTGAAGCCTTAAGCGGCATTGACTGGGCCTCGTCAACCTTCCAGGACAGGGCAGCAGACGGAGAGGCGGAGAAGGATAACCCAGAATCTTCAAGTCCACCAAAGGAGTGAACCGCCGTGCGTTTATGACTTTGTGAAAACAATGCTTCATTATTCAGACTTGGGGAGTCTTGTAATAGGGTAGAAAAACCTCTCAATTTTTGTCATGCCTTCGCGCATGTTTGTGGCGCTTAATACTTTCGTAAGCCACCATCGCTATATACTTCCAGCTTATGTTGATCTTTCCTTGATGTTAAAAACTCGCTTGCCTTATCCTGCATATAAAACAAACAGAATTCCCTTGGCGACTTATCGCATCCGGGGTCACATAAAGTATTGATAACCCGGAGTATGAACCAAAACATCATATAAAGGCCGGTTTATGATTATAATCACAATAGCATACCTGCGATCTTTTTGGTATTCTCGCCGGCTTATGTGACCCAACTCATGAGAGTGAGTTTAACTCCTGAAAGTTGGCACATATAATGGTCACCTGGCCCTTAATAACATTTACACTTACAAAGTATAATGAATAGTAAACTTAATTTCGAAGGCCTCTGATTCGAATACGATCAGTGAACCGTTCCAAAGGGGTTAAGCTAAGATTCAGATACGATCATATAGCCCCCAGTGGCTTTGGCGATGCCGATCAAGTGGGTATCGACAGCTATGTTCTCTTTGGTTCGAATACGACCTATGTTTGAACAGAAGCCCCCAAGTGACCATAAGAGTTGTTTAATGACGCTGATTCGAATACGATCAACGTCAGACCCAAAGGGGTTAAGCTATGATTCAAATATGATCAAGAAGCCCCCAAGTGGGTTTGGCAGTATGCCGATCAAGTGGGTATCGACAACTATGTTCTCTTTGGTTCGAATACGACCTATGTTTGAACATGAAGCCCCCAAGTGATCATGACTAGATTCAGATATGATCATAAGCCGGACCAAAGGGAAAGCTGGATTCAGATATGATCCGCTCCATGTTGGTTGTTTCCAACACCTGATAAAGAAGACATATAAACCTTTGAGGATGAAAAGGACTGAGGTCCCGCTTTACTGCTTTATATAATATATACAGTTTTAAAATATATACATCTTGAGAGCCGGTGGCTCAAGTATAATAAGGCCGAAGATGAGCGATGTTCCATGGTCGGCGGGTCTCTTCCTCCGACATATGTGAATCTTTGTGCTCTCGAACATCGATGAGGTAGTATGACCCATTGTTCAGATTGTTGCTGACCATAAAGGGTCCTTCCCAAGGAGGGGATAGCTTGTGCATATCAGACTGATCCTGGATGAGCCGGAGCACTAAGTCGCCTTCCTGAAAGGCTCTGCTTCTAACCCGGCGGCTGTGATAGCGGCGCAGGTCTTGCTGGTAAATCGCCGAGCGGGCTATTGCCAAGTCTCGCTCCTCATCCAACAAGTCAAGTGCATCCTGACGAGCTTTTTCGTTATCAGCCTCAACGTAAGCCGCCACGCGGGGTGAGTCGTGCCGGATGTCACTTGGCAGGACTGCCTCTGCTCCGTACACCATGAAGAAAGGTGTATAACCTGTAGATCTGTTAGGCGTAGTGTTGATGCTCCACAAGATGCAGGGTAGCTCCTCCACCCAACAACCCGGAGTTCGCTGTAAGGGGACTAAGAGCCGGGGTTTAATACCCTTCAGGATCTCCTGATTAGCTCTCTCTGCTTAACCATTGGATTGGGGATGAGCAACAGCCGAAACATCAAGCCGGATATGTTCTCGTTGACAGAACTCTTCCATGGCACCTTTGGAGAGATTAGTGCCATTATCAGTTATGATGCTGTGTGGAAAACCAAAACGAAAGATCACCTTTTTCATGAACTGAACCGCCGTGGCTGCATCACACTTACTGACCGGCTCTGCCTCAACCCACTTTGTAAACTTATCCACTGCCACCAGGAGGTGTGTCTTTTATCCTTAGACCTCTTGAAAGGTCCAACCATGTCAAGCCCCAGACTTTAACGGCCAAGTAATTGGAATCATCCTCAACTCTTGAGCCGCACATGAGCTCGTTAGAGAATTTTTGACATCCGTCACATTTGCTAACCAGATCCTCCACACAAGATGAGCCGTTAGCCAATAGAAACCATGACGGAAAGCTTTGGCAACAAGAGATTTTGAGCCGCATGATGACCACAATCTCCTTCATGGATCTCACGAGTATCTCCTCGACCCTCCGCAGCGACACACAACGTTGAAACGCCCAAGAATAATCGGTAATGTAACTCGCCATGAACAATCGTCATAGATTTGGATCGCCTGATGATTTGTCTCGCCAAAGTCTCATCCTCAGGAAACTCTCCCCGGGTCATATAGGCCAAATATGGCACTATCCAATCCGGGATGACGTGCAGGGCTGCCACCAGCTGTGCCTCCGGGTCTGGTGCTGCTGGTTCTTCCTCTGTAGGTATCTTGACAGAAGGATTATGCAAAACATCGAGAAAGGTGTTAGGCGGCACCGGCTTACGCTGAGATCCCAGCCGGCTTAAAGCATCAGCCGCCTCATTCTTCCTTCGATCAATGTGCTCCACTTGATAACCTTTGAAGTGCCCAGCCACAGCATCAACTTCACGACGGGTAAGCCGCCATTAAGGGATCCTTAGAATCCCACTTGCCTGATACTTGTTGAGCTACAAGATCTGAGTCACCCAAACACCTTACCCGGCTCAAATTCATCTCTTTGGCCATCCTGAGACCATGGAGTAAGGCCTCATACTCAGTTGCATTGTTAGTACAAGGAAACATAAGCCGGAGCACATAACAAAATTTGTCACCTCGAGGGGAAGTTAAAACGACTCCAGCCCCCGAGCCTTCTAACTGCCTGGACCCATCAAAGTGAATAGTCCAATATGTGTTATCTGGCTTCTCCTCAGGTGCCTATAACTCTGTCGAATCATTAATAAAGTCCACCAAGGCTTGAGACCTAATAGCAGTATGTGGCATGTACTTCAAATGATGAGGCCCAAGCTCAATGGCCCACTTGGCAATTCGTCCTGTGGCTTCCCTGTTCTGGATGATGTCTCCCAAGGGGCGTAACTTACTACGCTTATAGGATGACCTTGGAAGTATCTTCAGCTTCCGGCTTGCCATAAACACTCCGTAAACAAGCTTCTGCCAATGCGGATACCTTTTCTTGGACTCTATGAGCACCTCACTGATGTAATAAACCGGCCGTTGAACCGGATGCTCCTTGCCAGCCTCCTTACGCTCCACCACGATGGCAACACTGACAGCTCGTGAGTTAGCAGCCACATATAACAGCAACGGCTCTTTATCAATGGGAGCCGCAAGGACTGCGGCTCGCATAACTATCTCTTTAAGTCTTCAAAGGCAGTATTAGCATGCATCACCTGCATAAAAGTGTCCGTTTTCTTCATCATCTGATACAGCGGTAGGGCCTTCTCACCTAACCGACTTATGAACCGGCTTAAAGCTGCAACACGACCCGCCAGTCGCTGAACATCATTGATGCATGCCAGTTTAGCCAAAGAGGTAATTGCCTTGATCTTCTCCGGATTAGCTTCAATGCCTCTGTCTGAAACCAGGAAACCCAAGAGCTTGCCTGCAGGTACACCAAATACACACTTTGCTGGGTTAAGCATCATCTTATAAACCCGGAGATTATCAAAGGTCTCTTCCAAATCAGATATCAAGGTTTCATTCTCTCTAGACTTCACCATGATGTCATCCACATAAGCATGAACATTGCACCCAATTTGATCGTGGAGACAGTTCTGTACACATCGCTGATAAGTCGCCTGAGCACTCTTGAGCCCAAATGGCATAGATACATAGGAGAAGGCTCCAAACGGAGTGATGAACACCGTCTTCTCCTTGTCCTTAACTGCCATTTTGATCTGATGGTAACCAGAGTAAGCATCCAAAAAGCTCAAACGCTCGCAACCCGCCGTAGCATCAATGATTTGATCAATACGGGGGAGAGCAAAGGGATTAGCCGGACAAGCCTTATTTAAGTCCGTATAATCTACACACATCTGCCAGGTGCCGTTCTTCTTGAGCACGAGCACCGGGTTCGCCAACCACACCGGGTGAAAAACTTCCACAATAAACCCAGCCGCTAAGAGCCGGGCGACTTCCTCTCCAATAGCTTTCCGTCTCTCTTCGTTGAACCGTCGAAGAAACTGCCTGACCGGCTTATACTTCGGATCAATATTGAGAGTGTGCTCAGCGAGTTCTCTCGGTACACCCGGCATGTCAGAAGGTTTCCATGCGAAGATGTCCTGGTTCTCACGGATGAACTCGATGAGCGCGCTTTCCTATTTAGGATCCAAATTGGTACTGATACTGAACTGCTTAGATGAATCGCCTGGAGTAAAATCAACAAGCTTTGTTTCAGCAGCCGACTTAAACTTCATCGCCGGGTCATGCTCGGTGGTTGGCTTCTTTAGAGAGGTCATATCCGCCGGGTCAACATTGTCTTGATAAAACTTCAGCTCCTCTGCTGCACAAACAGACTCAGCATAAGCCGCGTCGCCTTCCTCACATTCCAGGGCTACCTTTTGACTTCCATGCACGGTGATGGTGCCCTTGTGACTCGGCATCTTAGGCTGCAGATAAACATAACACGGCCGTGCCATGAACTTGGCATAAGCCGGCCGACCAAACAGAGCATGATATGGACTCTTGATTTTGACCACCTCAAAAGTTAATTTCTCAGCTCTAGAATCATACTCATCTCCAAAGGCCACTTCAAGTTCAATCTTGCCAACTGGGTAAGCCGACTTACCGAGCACCACTCCATGAAAGATGTGTTGGACGTCCTCAAGTCCTTATCAGTCAATCCCATGCGTGAAAAGGTCTCATAATAGAGGATATTGATGCTGCTACCTCCGTCCATGGGTACCTTAGTGAATTTATATCCACCAACCTGAGGTGCTACCACCAAGGCCAATCGACCCGGATTATCAACCCGAGGGGTGATCTTCCCTGCTCCATACAATGGGATGTTCTGACCACCTCAAATAACAGGGAACCACCGGCTCAACAGAATTCACGACCCTCTTATGAACCTTCTGGTCACGTTTGCACAAATTAGTGGTGAACACATGATACTGCCCACCATTCAGCTGCTTCGGGTGGCTTTGATAACCTGATTGCTGCTGCTGCTGTCCCCCTTGGCCAAACGACTGTTGATTATAGCCGCCTTGATTTCCTTGAAAGCCGGAACTTGAACCGCCGCCCGGGCCATGAAAGCCGCCTGCTCCTGAGCCGCCGCCCGACCCATGATTGCCATCAAACATGTTGGAATTCTTGAAAGCCTTCATGATCGCGCAGTCTTTCCATAAGTGAGTGGCGGGTCGTTCCCGGGTGCCGCGTCTCGGGCAAGGCTCATTGAGTAACTGCTCAAGAGATGGGCCTGACCCGCCAGACCGAGGGGGCGGCTTGCCCTTACGTCTCTGGTTGTTACCCTGTGCATTGACGTTGGCTACAAACTCCGGGTTACCCTCAGCCTTACGCTTATTGCCTCCTTGATTCGTTTGGTTATGCTGCTGACCCTTTCCATTGCCGTTATTCTTTCCCTTCCCTGTATTTTCCTCATCAGATGCGGGATCCTTGGTACTATTAGAATCAGCGTATTTGACTAAAGCTGCCATCAGCATACCCATATCATTGCAATCACGCTTAAGCGCCCAGTTTCATCTTAGCGGCTCAAAGCGGCAGTTCTTCTCCAACATGAGGACTGCAGAGCCGGCATCCATCTTGTCAGACGAACGTATTATCTCCTTGACCCGGCGTATCCAATGAGTCGTGGATTGACCTTCCTCCTGCTTACAATTTGTCAAGTCCACAATCGACATAGATTGCTTGCAAGTGTCTTTGAAGTTCTGGATGAATCGGGCTTTCAATTCTGCCCATGAGCTAATGGAATTGGGTGGCAAGCGCTTTAACCAAGATCGGGCCGTTCCATCTAACATCATGGTGAAGTACTTAGCCATTGCTGCACCACTAACCTCCAACAGCTCCATGGCCATCTCATAACTTTCGATCCATGCCCCGGGCTGCAAGTCGGCCGTGTAATTCGGCACCTTCCGAGGTCCCTTGAAGTCCTTGGGTAAACGTACATTGCGTAAAGCCGGCACTAAGCAAGGAACACCGCCGGTTCTGGTAGCCACTCTCGCCTCAACGGAAGTCGTGGGATAATCTGGAAGGTCCTGATGAGCCATTTGTTGAGCCGCTAGCTGAGCCGCCAGCTGAGCCGCCCGCTCGTCCTCCTGACGTATCTGGTCCTGCACCGGGTTATGTCCACTGGGCGGGTTACGACGTTGGGCGTTGCTTGACATAGCTTCTGACTCCATGTGCCTGCTATAACTCGGACTCCGGTTTTGACGAGCCGGAGCTAAACAAGGCGGAGGAGTTGAATGAATCCTGTCCCAGCTGTAAGAATAAGTCTCTTGCTGAGCTAGGGCTGTCTGGACGAGGTCTCTGAACCTTCCGGTCTCCATCGCCGTTGGATCATCACCGTCCACTGGGAGAGCCGCCAAACGCGTCGATGCTGCGATTAAGTTCTCCATGGGGTTGGAAAAATGACCCGGTGGTATTGGTATATAGCGGGGTAGGGCCATACTCCCATGAGGAGGTGCCATCTCTCGAGGCTGAGCCGGTCCTCCCGCTCCGGCTGTCATAAACTGATTTGCTTCGGGCAGGTTGCTAGGACTGGCATCGGGTGTAGCGAAAAGGTTCCGAGGGTCGTAAACCGGAGGCAAACAGGACTGAGTTTTCTGGTGCCTCCTTCTCATCACCTCATTAGATGCGTTCAAGCTCATATTAAGCTGGAAAGCCTCTGACTGGAGTTGCTGCGCCCGTGCATCCAAAGCCGCCCGTTCTGTAGCTAACCTGGTGTCCTCGGTGCCAAGGCCTCCTTGGCCCGAACTATCTCCTCACGCACCTTTGCCACCTCCGCGTTATGCTCATCTTGATTTGCAGGAATAACCGTGGCGGTTAACAGGGCCGTCAGCTTATCCATGAGATCCATCAGCACCTGAGCCGACGGGCGCACATGGCCTCCTGCCCCGGTCGCTCCTGACCAGGTTGTTATTGCTGTTACAGCTGTTGAGTTTTGACCGGGTTGAGTACCAGCCATGAAGACTCCTGCCCAGCTTGGCGGCTCATAGGAGTCCGGAATACTAGAGCCGTCGGAACAACCCCCAAGCATGCCCTCTTGTACTTGATACAACGAATCTGTTGAATCGATGGACAAATCACCGTCAGAGAGGACGGCCGTCTCACCACCATCTTCAGATCCTTTAGAAAGTTCTTCTCCGTGGATGCAGCCCGCGGAGGCACGCTTCATGCCAGGTTGAACTCGGGCGGGTCTCGCGCACTGAGCTGTCTCGACGAGGTCGATGCAGTTGTCCGGCTCAGGGCCCGGCTCACCAATTCGGCCGATGAAGACGTGGATTCCGCCAAAGGGGACCCGGTACCCGTACTGAAGTGAGTCGGCGTCGGGGCCCTAGCCTTCGTTGTCGATGTAGATCTTGCCGCGACGACTCTTGGTCATCCGGCCCAGTACGTATCCCTTGAGCCCTTCGAAGCTGCCCTTCAAGAACTCAAATCCACCGTGCGCTGGCCCCATGGTGGGCGCCAACTGTCGTGGAATTGTCACGGCAGATGTCCTCTTGCAAGGACTTAGTCGTGGAGCCATCGCAACTAGGAAGCTTAAAGGGGTTAATCGGGACAAAGGACACGAGAGGTTTATACTAGTTCGGCCCCTTACGGTGAATGTGAGGCCTATGTCTAGTTGGGTTGGTATTGCTTGATGTTTCGATGACCAGGGAGCGAGATAAGCTATGCCCGGTTCTCGATGAGTTGTTTCTTGCCCTAAGGCGCCATCGGCTCGTCCCCTTATATACACAGGTGGATGCCCTGTGGTCTACAGAGTCCCGGCCGGCTCATAAACAGTGTCCGGCTCGGTGACTAGTTAAATCTACCTTATGATACAAGTCATGCCATCATGGCGGTTTATCACTATGGGCCTTAAGCCGCCTGTAGGCCTTAGACCCTTTATTGAACCGCCATCTTCGTGCTTGTTCTTTGGGCTTCTTCCTGATGAGTTTGCGTAACCCGACCCCTCCTGGGCGGCTTACACAAATAGTTATATCCCCAACACCGGGGGTCTTGGTAGCCTTCCTCGGCAAGGATCTTGCCGAGGATCGTCATCTTCTAATCCTCATATGATCTTGAATATGTCTTCACAAAGATCTGCATGCTACCACAGAGGTGCCTTCCCGAGCCCTGGCCCCACGTGGATGATGGTGTTGGGGATCGTGGACTCAAGGGTGGCTTGCTCTGTTGGTGTGGGGCGAGCTGTCCCGGCAAGTATCTTGCCGGGGCCGCTGAGGTTGCCCCGGCAAGGGTCTTGCCGGGGGAACCTGCTTCGTCCCTCTGCTCTTTGTGGTCTTGGCCTTGGCCTTGCTCTGATTGTCTTGCGCTCTAGTCTTACTTTGGCTCACCTCCCTTGCTCTGCTTGGTGTGACCGTGGGCGCGGCTCTGACTGCCCGTGCACAGGTATAGGGGTACAAAAAATGCAGCCTCTTTTTGTAGACCGAAAGGAGCCCCCGGGCCTGGGCCACACATAAGCGCGACACATTGTTGGGTCAGGGCCAAAACGGTGCGCGGGCAGGCGGGTCGGTTTTTACCGCGGTAAGACTTTTCGCACGCTCCGCCTCCCACGACCCGCACGCGTGGCGCGGCGTGGAGGGGTGTGTGTGACGTGGGCGGCATGCGTGGGGCGGTTTTCGCACGGATGCGTCACGTCGCAGTAAAGAGGCGGCTTGCGCCTTCCCCGTAAAAAGAGGGAGGCGCGGAGGCGTGGCTCATTTACTGAACGGGGCCGGGGTGCGGTCTTCCAGGCGTCCACTCCCCACGATCACGGGGTGGGGAGAGGTCGCTTCGCCCGTCCCCTCAGTTCTGCACGTCCGCCATGCGTCCCCCATGCACTTGGGGTAGCAAGTGGTGGGGGCGGGAAACCGGGCCGTCGCTGGTTGGGGCAGCGGGCCGGTCCCGATTCCGCGCGCCTCTGGTGGCTGGATTGGTCGAACGGGCGGCCGAGCCCCGACCCCGCTCCTTTAAAAGGAGGAGGAGGGGGGATGGCGTCCCACACTCCTCTGTCATCCATCTTCCCTTGCTTCTGCTTCTTCCTTTCACTCGCCATGGAGAAAGGGAATCTTGGTCCTTCGACGGTGGCGGCGAGAGTCGCTGCTCGACAACGCATCCCTCCTCCTCCCGAGCCCGTGGTGGTGGAGCCGGCCGCGAGGGGAATGGGGAGGGGGCGAGGCCGTGGGCAGGGCCGGGGCAGAGGCCGCAGTGCTCGGGAAGAGGAGGACGGGGCGGCGCGCCGGCCTCGCCCCCGCCAATGGTGCTTTTCCCGATGGAAGGCCATGTCGACGACCAGCCCCCGGAGTTCTTCATCAGGCTGCGCCGGCCTCCGTGTCGTGGTCTTCGTCTTCCCACCCCGTTTGCTCGGGAGATGGAGCGTGACCGGCCCTGATAACCCACAAGTGTAGGGGATCGCAACAGCTTTCGAGGGTAAAATATTCAACCCAAATTTATTGATTCAACACAAGGGGAGCCAAAGAATATTCTCAAGTATTAGCAACTGAGTTGTCAATTCAGCCACACCTGGAGAACTTAATATCTGCAGCAAAGTATTTAGTAGAAAAGTAGTATGATAGTAGTGGTAACGGTAACAAAAGAGTAATCAAAGCAAAAGCAATATTTTTGGTGTTTTGTATTGATTCTAACAGTAGCAACGGGAAGTAAATAAGCGTAAACCAGTATATGGAAAACTCGTAGGCATTGGATCGGTGATGGATAATTATGCCGGATGCGGTTCATCATGTAACAGTCATAACATAGGGTGACACAGAACTAGCTCCAATTCATCAATGTAATGTAGGCATGTATTCCGAATATAGTCATACGTATGATGGAAAAGAACTTGGATGACATCTTTTGTCCTACCCTCCCGTGGCAGCGGGGCCCTAATGGAAACTAAGGGATATTAAGGCCTCCTTTTAATAGAGAACCGGAACAAAGCATTAGCACATAGTGAATACATGAACTCCTCAAACTATGGTCATCACCGAGAAGTATCCTGATTTTATCACTTCGGGGTTGTCGGATCATAACACATAATAGGTGACTATAGACTTGCAAGATAGGATCAAGAACACACATATATTCATGAAAACATAATAGGTTCAGATCTGAAATCATGGCACTCGGGCCCTAGTGACAAGCATTAAGCATAGCAAAGTCATAGCAACATCAATCTCGTAACATAGTGGATACTAGGGATCAAACCCTAACAAAACTAACTCGATTACATAATAAATCTCATCCAACCCATCACCGTCCAGCAAGCCTACGATGGAATTACTCACGCACGGTGGTGAGCATCATGAAATTGGTGATGGAGGATGGTTGATGATGACGACGACGACGAATCCCCCTCTCCGGAGCCCCGAATGGACTCCAGATCAGCCCTCCCGAGAGGTTTTAGGGCTTGGCGGTGGCTCCGTATCGTAAAACGCGATGATTTCTTCTCTCTGATTTTTTTCTCTCCGAAAGCAAATATATAGAGTTGGAGTTGGCGTCGGAGGGTCTCCAGGGGGCTCACGAGGTAGGGGGGCGCCCAGGAGGGGAGGGGACGCCCCCCACCCTTGTGGACAGGGTGTGGGCCCCCTGGTCTTCATCTTTGGCGAGGATTTATTTTTTTTTCTAAGATGTTCCGTGGAGTTTCAGGTCATTCCAAGAACTTTTGTTTTCTGCACATAAAACAACATCATGGCAATTCTGCTGAAAACAGCGTTAGTCCGGGTTAGTTCCATTCAAATCATACAAGTTAGAGTCCAAAACAAGGGCAAAAGTGTTTGGAAAAGTAGATACGACGGAGACGTATCAACTCCCCCAAGCTTAAACCTTGCTTGTCCTCAAGCAATTCAGTTGAGAAACTGAAAGAGAAAAAAGAAGAACGTTTACAAACTCTGTTTGCTCTTGTTGTTGTAAATATGTCAAGCCAGCATTCAAGTTTTCAGCAAAGATTATAACTAACCACATTTGCAATAATTCTCAGGTCTCATGTTTACTCATATCAATGGCATAATCAACTAGCGAGCCATAATAATAAATCTCGGATGACAACACTTTCTCAAAACAATCATAATATGATATAACAAGATGGTATCTCGCTAGCCCTTTTTGAGACCGCAAAACATAAATGCAGAGCACCTTTAAAGATCAAGACCTGACTAGACATTGTAATTCATGGTAAAAGAGATCCAGTCATAGTCATACCCAATATAAATTAACAGTAATGAATGCGAATGACAGAGGCGCTCTCCAGCTAGTGCTTTTTAATAAGAGGGTGATGACTCAACATAAAAGTAAATAGATAGGCCCTTGATACGTCTCCAACGTATCTATAATTTTTGATTGCTCCATGCTACTTTATCTACTGTTTTGGACTATATTGGGCTTTATTTTCCACTTTTATATTATTTTTGGGACTAACCTATTAACCGGAGGCCCAACCCGAAATTGATGTTTTTTTGCCTATTTCAGTGTTTCGAAGAAACAGAATATCAAACGGAGTCCAAACGGAATGAAACCTTCGGAAATGTGATTTTCTCACCGAACGTGATCCAGGAGACTTGGACCCTACTCCAAGAAGTAACAAAGGCGGTCACGAGGGTGGGGGGCGCGCCCCCCCTAGGGCGCCCCCCTGCCTCGTGGGCCCCATGTTGCTCCATCGACGTACTCCTTCCTCCTATATATACCTACGTACCCCCAAACGATCAGAACAGGAGCCAAAACCTAATTCCACCGCCGCAACTTCCTGTATCCACGAGATCCCATCTTGGGGCCTGTTCCAGAGCTCCGCCGGAGGGGGCATCCACCACAGAGGGCTTCTACATCAACACCATAGCCCCTCCGATGAAGTGTGAGTAGTTTACTTCAAACCTTCTGGTCCATAGCTAGTAGCTAGATGGCTTCTTCTCTCTTTTTGGATCTCAATACGATGTTCTCCCCCTCTCTCGTGGAGATCTATTCGATGTAATCTTCTTTTTGCAGTGTGTTTGTTGAGACCGATGAATTGTGGGTTTATGATCCAGCTTATCTATGAATAATATTTGAATCTTCTCTGAATTCTTTTATGTATGATTGAGTTATCTTTGCAAGTGTCTTCGAATTATCCGTTTGGTTTAGCCAACTAGATTTGTAGTTCTTGCAATGGGAGAAGTGCATAGCTTTGGGTTCAATCTTGCGGTGTCCTTACCCAAAGGATGTAAAGGGTTGCAAGGCACATATTGTATTGTTGCCATCGAGGATAACAAGATGGGGTATTTATCATATTGCATGAATTTATTCCTCTACATCATGTCATCTTGCTTAAGGCGTTACTCTGTTTTAACTTAATACTCTAGATGCATGCTGGATAGCGGTTGATGAGTGGAGTAATAGTAGTAGCTGCGTAATCGCTTTGATCTACTTGTCTCGTGACGTGATGCCTATATACATGATCATACCTAGATATACTCATAACTATGCTCAATTCTGTCAATTTCTCAACAGTAATTTGTTCACCCACCGTAGAATACTTATGCTCTTGAGAGAAGCCACTAGTGAAACCTATGGACCATGGGTCTATTCTCATCATATCAATCTCCATCACTTTAATACTTGCTTTGTTTTTACTTTACCTTTTACTTTTCACTTTGCATCTCTATACCAAAAATACCAAAAATATTATCTCTATCAGATCTCACTCTCGTAAGTGACCGTGAAGGGATTGACAACCCCTAATCGCGTTGGTTGCGAGTAGCTATCGTTTTGTGCAAGTACGAGGGACTTGTGCGTGGCCTCCTACTCGATTGATACCTTGGTTCTAAAAAACTGAGGGAAATACTTATGCTACTCTGCTGCATCATCCTCTCCTCTTCGCGGAAAACCAACGCAAGCTCAAGACGTAGCAAGAAGGATTTCTGGCGCCGCTGTCGGGAGTCTACGCATAAAGTCAACATACCAAGTACCCATCACAATCCCTATCTCTCGCATTACATTATTTTCCATTTGCCTCTCGTTTTCCTCTCCCCCACTTCACCCTTGCCATTTTATTCGTCCTCTCTTTCCCAATCTCCTCCTCTTTTTCCCGTTGCCTTTTTCCTCGTCCGCTTGTTTGCTCGTGTGTTGGATTGCTTGTTTGTCGCGATGGCTCAAGATGCTACTAAATTGCATGACTTCACCAATACCAATAATAATGATTTCCTTAGCACTCCGATTGCTCCTCTTGCCAACACTGTATCTTGTGAAATCAATACTGCTTTGTTAAATCTTGTTATGAAAGATCAATTCGCCGGCCTTCCTAGTGAAGATGCCACTACTCATCTGAATAGCTTCGTTGATTTATGTGATATGCAAAAGAAAAAAGATGTCGATAATGATGTTGTTAAGTTGAAGCTATTTCCTTTTTCGCTTAGAGATCGTGCTAAAGCGTGGTTTTCATCTTTTCCTAAAAATAGTATTGATTCTTGGAACAAGTGCAAAGATGCTTTTATCTCTAAGTATTTTCCTCCCGCTAAGATCATCTCTCTTAGGAACGATATTATGAATTTTAAGCAACTTGATCATGAACATGTTGCACAAGTTTGGGAGAGAATGAAATTAATGATACGTAATTGTCCTACTCATGGTTTGAACTTGTGGATGATTATACAAAAAATTTATGCCGGATTGAATTTTTCTTCTAGAAATCTTTTAGATTCGGTCGCGGGAGGCACTTTTATGGAAATCACTTTAGGAGATGCTACTAAACTCCTAGATAATATTATGGTTACTTATTCTCAATTGCATGCTGAAAGATCTACTAATAAAAAAGTGCATGCGATAGAAGAAATCAATGTTTTGAGTGGAAAGATGGATGAACTTATGAAATTATTTGCTACTAAGAGTGTTTCTTCTGATCCTAATGATATGCCTTTGTCTACCTTGATTGAGAATAATAATGAATCTATGGATGTGAATTTTGTTGGTAGGAATAATTTTGGTAACAACGCGTATAGAGGGAATTTTAATCCTAGGCCTTATCCTAGTAATCCTTCTAATAATTTTGGAAATTCCTACAACAACTCTTATGGAAATTTTAATTAGATGCCCTCTGAATTTGAGAATAGTGTTAAAGAGTTTATGAATTCACAAAAGAATTTTAATGCTTTGCTTGAAGAGAAATTGCTTAAAGTTGATGATTTGGCTAGGAACGTTGATAGAATTTCTCTTGAGGTTGATTCTTTAAAGCTTAGATCTATTCCTCCTAAGCATGATATCAATGAGTCTCTCAAAGCTATGAGAATTTCCATTGATGAGTGCAAAGAAAGAACCGCTAGGATGCGTGCTTCCAAAGATGCCTTTATTAAAGCGTGTTCTTCTAATTCCTATGAAAATCAAGATGTAGATCTAAAAGTTACTGATGTGTCCCCTATTAAATCTTTGTTTTGCAATATGAATCTTGATGAAACTTAATATGATCTTCCTTTACCTAGAAGGCGTTCTAAGAATTCGGAGTTTTTAGATCTTGATGATGAAATTGATAAAAGTGGGATTGAAGAAAATAAAAATCTAGATGTTGCTAAACCTAGTATTTTGGATCTCAAGGAATTTATTATGAAAATTGCTCTTTAATTGATTGTATTTCCTTGTTGCAATCCGTGCTAAATTCTCCTCATGCTTATACTCAAAATAAGGCCTTTACCGAACATATTGTTGATGCCTTGATGCAATCTTATGAAGAAAAACTTGAGTTGAAAGTTTCTATCCCTAGGAAGATCTATGATGAGTGGGAACCTACTATCAAAATTAAAATTAAAGATTATGAGTTTCATGCTTTGTGTGATTTGGGTGCTAGTGTTTCTACTATTCCCAAAACTTTGTGTGATTTGCTAGATTTCCGTGACTTTGATGATTGCTCTCTAAACTTGCATCTTGCGGATTCCACTATTAAAAAGCCTATGGGAAGAATTAATAATGTTATTATTGTTGCAAATAGGAATTATGTGCCCGTGAGATTTTATCGTTCTTGATATAGATTGCAATCCTTCATGTCCTATTATTCTTGGTAGACCTTTCCTTAGAACGATTGGTGCAATTATTGATATGAAGGAAGGGAATATTAGATTCCAATTTCCATTAAAGAAAGGCATGGAACACTTTCCTAGAAAGAAAATAAAATTACCATATGAATCTATCATGAGAGCCACTTATGGATTGCCTACCAAAGATGGCAATACTTAGATCTATCCTTGCTTTTATGCCTAGCTAGTGGCGTTAAACGATAGCGCTTGCTGGGAGGCAACCCAATTTTATTTTTAGTTTTTTTGTTTTTGCTTCTGTTTAGGAATAAATAATCCATCTAGCCTCTGTTTATATGTGGTTTTATGTTTTAATTAGTGTTTGTGCCAAGTTAAACCTATTGGATCTTCTTGGATGATAGTTATTTGATCTTGCTGTAATTTCCAGAAACTTTGCGCTCAGTGCCCGAATTTTTAAAAATCACCAGAACGTGATAAAATACTGATTCCAATTGCTGATGATCAATAAACAAATTTTACAGGTCCTCTTATTTTGGTAGAATTATTTGAGTTTGATAAGTTTGCGTTAGTTACAGATTACTACAGACTGTTCTGTTTTTGACAGATTCTGTTTTGCGCGTGTTGTTTGCTTATTTTGATGAATCTATGGCTAGTAAAATAGTTTATGATCCATAGAGAAATTGGAATACAGTAGGTTTAACACCAATACAAATAAATAATTAGTTCATTACAGTACCTTAAAGTAGTCTTTTGTTATCTTTCTCTAACGGAGCTCACGAGATTTCTATTGAGTTTTGTGTTGTGAAGTTTTCAAGTTTTTGGTGAATTCTTTTGATGGATTATGGAACAAGGAGTGGCAAGAGACTAAGCTTGGGGATGCCCATGGCACCCCCAAGATAATCCAAGGACACCAAAAAGTCAAAGCTTGGGGTGCCCCGGAAGGCATCCCCTCTTTCGTCCACTTCCATCGGTAATTTACTTGTAGCTATATTTTTATTCACCACATGATAAGTGTTTTTCTTGGAACGTCTTGTATTATTTGTGTCTTTGCTTGTTAGTTTTACCACAATCATCCTTGCTGTACACACCTTTTGAGAGAGCCATACATGAATTGGAATTTGATAGAATACTCTATGTGCTTCACTTATATCTTTTGAGCTTGATAGTTTTGCTCATAGTGCTTCACTTATATCTTTTGAGCGTGATAATTTTTGCTCTAGTGCTTCACTTAGATCTTTTAGAGCACGGTGGTGGATTTGTTTTAAAGAAACTTGATCTCTCATGCTTCACTTAGATTATTTTGAGAGTCGTTAAAAGCATGGTAATTTGCTTAATGTTAATATACTTGGTATTCAAGATATGTGAATCTTTCTTTTGAGTGCGTTGAATACTAAGATAAGTTTGATGCTTGATAATTGTTTTGAGATATGAAGATTGTGATATTAGAGTCATGCTAGTTGAGTAGTTGTGAATTTAAAGAATACTTGTGTTGAAGTTTGTGATTCCCGTAGCATGCACGTATGGTGAACCGTTATGTGATGAACTCGGAGCATGATTTATTTATTGATTGTCTTCCTTATGAGTGGCGGTCGGGGAATGGCGATGGTCTTTTCCTGCCAATCTATCCCCCTAAGAGCATGCGCGTAATACTTTGCTTTGATAACTTCTAGATTTTTGCAATAAGTATATGAGTTCTTTATGACTAATGTTGAGTCCATGGATTATACACACTTTCTCCCATCCTTCCACCGTTGCTAGCCTCTCTAATACCGTGCACCTTTCGCCGGTATCATACACCCACCATATATCTTCCTCAAAACAGCCACCATACCAACCTATCATGGCATTTCCATAGCCATTCCGAGATATATTGCCATGCAATGACACGCTCCATCATTGTCATATTGCTAGCATGATCATGTAGTTGACATCGTATTTGTGGCAAAGCCACCTTTCATAATTCTTTCATACTCCCTCCGTTCGTTTTTATAAGACGTTTTGGACAGCTAGCTTTGAACTATTTTGGGCACTGTCTGAATTGTCTAAAACGTCTTATAAAAGTGAACAGAGGAAGTACATGTCACTCATGAATCATTGCATATCCCGGTACACCGCCGGAGGCATACATATAGAGTCATATTTTTTTCTAAGAATCGAGTTGTAATTGTTGAGTTGTAAGTAAATAAAAGTGTGATGATCATCACTATTAGAGCATTGTCCCAAGTGAGGAAAGGATGATGGAGACTATGATTCCCCCACAAGTCGGGATGAGACTCCGGACAAAAAAAAAGAGGCCAAAAAAAAGAGAAAAGGCCCAAATAAAAAAATGAGAGAAAAAGAGAGAAGGGACAATGTTACTATCCTTTTACCACACTTGTGCTTCAAAGTAGCACCAAGATCTTCATGATAGAGAGTCTCTCATTTTGTCACTTTCATATACTAGTGGGAATTTTTCATTATAGAACTTGGCTTGTATATTCCAATGATGGGCTTCCTCAAATTCCCTAGGTCTTCGTGAGCAAGCGAGTTGGATGCACACCCACTTAGTTTCTTTTGTTGAGCTTTCATATACTTATAGCTCTAGTGCATCCGTTGCATGGAAATCCCTACTCACTCACATTGATATCTATCGATGGGCATCTCCATAGCCCGTTGATACGCCTAGTTGATGTGAGACTATCTTCCCTCTTTTTGTCTTCTCCACAACCACCATTCTATTCCACCTATAGTGCTATGTCCATGGCTCACGCTCATGTATTGCGTGAAGATTGAAAAAGTTTTGAAAATGTTAAAGTATGAAACAATTGCTTGGCTTGTCATCGGGGTTGTGCATGATTTAAATATTTTGTGTGGGGAAGATGGAGCATAGCCAGACTATATGATTTTGTAGGGATAACTTTCTTTGGCCATGTTATTTTGAGAAGACATAATTGCTTAGTTAGTATGCATGAAGTATTATTATTTTTATGTCAATATGAACTTTTGTCTTGAATCTTTCGGATATGAATATTCATACCATGATTAAGAAGATTTACATTGAAATTATGCCAAAGTATCACTCCGCATCAAAAATTCTCTTTTTATCATTTACCTACTCGAGGACGAGCATGAATTAAGCTTGGGGATGCCTGATACGTCTCCAACGTATCTATATTTTTTGATTGCTCCATGCTACTTTATCTACTGTTTTGGACTATATTGGGCTTTATTTTCCACTTTTATATTATTTTTGGGACTAACCTATTAACCGGAGGCCCAGCCCAGAATTGCTATTTTTTTGCCTATTTCAGTGTTTCGAAGAAACGGAATATCAAACGGAGTCCAAACGGAATGAAACCTTTGGAAACGTGATTTTCTCACCGGACGTGATCCAGGAGACTTGGACCCTACTCCAAGAAGTAACAGAGGCGGTCAAGATGGTGGGGGCGCCCCCCCTAGGGCGCCCCCCTGCCTCGTGGGCCACCTGTTGATCCACCGACGTACTCCTTCCTCCTATATATACCTACGTACCCCCAAACGATCAGAACAGGAGCCAAAACCTAATTCCATCGCCGCAACTTCCTGTATCCACGAGATCCCATCTTGGGGCCTGTTCCGGAGCTCCGCCCGGAGGGGGCATCCACCACGGAGGGCTTCTACATTAACACCAAAGCCTCTCCGATGAAGTGTGAGTAGCTTACTTCAGACCTTCGGGTCCATAGCTAGTAGCTAGATGGCTTCTTCTCTCTTTTTGGATCTCAATACAATGTTCTCCCCCTCTCTCATGGAGATCTATTCGATGTAATCTTCTTTTTGCGGTGTGTTTGTTGAGACCGATGAATTGTGGGTTTATGATCCAGCTTATCTATGAATAATATTTGAATCTTCTCTGAATTCTTTTATGTATGATTGAGTTATCTTTGCAAGTCTCTTCGAATTATCCGTTTGGTTTAGCCAACTAGATTGGTAATTCTTGCAATGGGAGAAGTGCATAGCTTTGGGTTGAATCTTGCGGTGTCCTTACCCAAAGGATGTAAAGAGTTGCAAGGCACGTATTGTATTGTTGCCATCGAGGATAACAAGATGGGGTATTTATCATATTGCATGAATTTATTCCTCTACATCATGTAATCTTGCTTAAGGCGTTACTCTGTTTTTAACTTAATACTCTAGATGCATGCTGGATAGCGGTCGATGAGTGGAGTAATAGTAGTAGATGCAGAATTGTTTCGATCTACTTGTCTCGGACATGATTCCTATATACATGATCATACCTAGATATACTCATAACTATGCTCAATTCTGTCAATTGCTCAACAGTAATTTGTTCACCCACCGTAGAATACTTATGCTCTTGAGAGAAGCCACTAGTGAAACCTATGGACCCCGGATCTATTCTCATCATATCAATCTCCATCACTTTAATACTTGCTTTGTTTTTACTTTACCTTTTACTTTTCACTTTGCATCTCTATACCAAAAATATTATCTCTATCAGATCTCACTCTCGTAAGTGACCTGAAGGGATTGACAACCCCTAATCGCGTTGGTTGCGAGTAGCTATCGTTTTGTGCAGGTACGAGGGACTTGTGCGTGGCCTCCTACTGGATTGATACCTTGGTTCTCAAAAACTAAGGGAAATACTTACGCTACTCTGCTGCATCATCCTCTCCTCTTCGGGGAAAACCAACGCAAGCTCAAGACGCAGCAGCCCTTTGCAGAGGGAAGCAGGGATTTGTAGAGGTGCCAGAGCTCGGTTTTGAAATAGAGATAAATAATATTTTGAGCGGTATACATTCATTGTCAACATAACAACTAAGAGATGGTGATATCTTCCATGCTACACACATTATAGGCGGTTCCCAAACAGAATGGTAAAGTTCATACTTCCCCTCCACCAACAAGCATCAATCCATGGCTTGCTCGAAACAACGAGTGCCTCCAACATACATCGGGTCCTAGGGGGAGTTTTGTTTGCAATTAATTTTGATTTAGTTTGCATAAAGCATGGGACTGGGCATCCCGGCGACCAACCATGTTCTCGTGAGTGAGGAGCGGAGTCCACTCCTCTTGAGAATAACCCGCCTAACATGGAAGATAAGGACATCCATAGTTGATACATGAGCTATTCGAGCATACAAAACAGAATGTTTATTTGAAGATTTAGAGTTTGGCACATACAAATTTACTTGGAACGGCAGGTAGATACCGCATATAGGAAGGTATAGTGGACTCATATGGAATAACTTTGGGGTTGAAGGGATTGGATGCAAAAGCAGTATTCCCGCTTAGTACAAGTGAAGGCTAGCAAAAGACTGGGAAGCGACCAACTAGAGAGCGACAACAGTCATGAACATGCATTAAGATTAATAAACATTGGATACAAGCATGAGTAGGATATAATCCACCATGAACATAAATATCGTGAAGGCTATGTTGATTTGTTTCAACTACATGTGTGAACATGTGCCAAGTCAAGTCACTTAAATCATTCAAAGGAGGATACCACCCCATCATACCACATCACAACCATTTTAATAGCATGTTGGCACGCAAGGTAAACCATTATAACTCATAGCTAATCAAGCATGGCATAAGCAACCATGATCTCTAATTGTCATTGCAAACATGTTTATTCATAATAGGCTGAATCAGGAACGATGAACTCATCATATTTACAGAAACAAGAGAGGTCGAGTTCATACTAGCTTTTCCCATCTTAGTCAGTCCATCATATATCATCATAATTCGAAAGTGCTATTGTGAGCTCAAGCTCACAGGCACCCTTTGCTACAGTACAAACGAAAAAAGTATTTAAAAAGTTCAAAAAAATCTGAATTTTTTTGGTAACAAACATTGATATATTTTTCACATGCGTACAAATTTTCATGAAAAAATGACATTCATGCATGTCTCAGCAAAAAAACAAAATCGATGCTACAAAATGCTTCCAAAAACAGTTTTTTTGGAGCATGATTTTGTTTTTTTGCTGACACCTCCACAAATGTCATTTCACCACGAAAATTGGCACGCATTTAGAAAAAACATCAAAGTTTCTTGACCAAAAATTTCAGATATTTTTGATTTTTTTACTATTTTTTCGGATTTTACTGTTCATCCGGGATCACTGGTGCCCGGGATCAATTCCTCCGCGTCCATCATAATTGCCTTTCACTTGCACGACTGAACAATGTGAATAATAAGAGTGCACGTGCATTGGACTAAGCTGGAATCTGCGAGCATTCAATAAACAGGAGAAGACAAGGCAATATGGGCTCTTGGTTAAATCAACAATAAAGCATATAAGAGCCACTTCAACAATTTAATCATGGTCTTCTCCTATCGACCTCCAAAGAAAAGAAAAGAAATAAAAACTATTTACACGGGAAAGCTCCCAACAAGTAAAAGAAGAACAGGAAATCTTTTTGGGTTTTCTTTTTAATTATTACTACTACAGCAAGAAAGGTAAACTAACTAAACCTACACTAATTTTGTTGTTGTTTTCTTAAAGTTTATCAAACACACAAGAAGAAAGCAGGAAAAACAAAATAAACTAGCATGGATATTACAGTGAAAGAGTATGAGCACCGACATCTAGCAATGAGTGTATGTGAACATAAGTGTAATGTCGGTGAGAAATACGTACTCCCCAAAGCTAAGGCTTTTGGCCTAAGTTGGTTCATTACCAGGGATAGCCTGGCGGATACCCGTAGGTGTAGCTGGGGTCGTACTGTGATGCAGCGGCTATCGCCTCCTGAGCTGCAGCATGGCGTCGAGCCGCCTCCGCTCTCCTCTCGTACTCATCTGCCTCCTCTCTGGTAATAACATATCTTCCTTTTGTCTGAGAATCAAAGAAGGCAGGAGCAGGAAGAGTAATACAGACAACATGCCGTTTGTTAAAGATTAGTCGATACTGGAGAGGTGATTCAGTCCTCTCGACAAACTGGTGGGAAACCATAGAATCAAAATCTAAATAAGTAGAGGGCAACTCCATATCACCCTCAAGAATGTCTATCTCAAGAAAATTAGCTAAGCAGGTTGCATAAATTCCTCCAAAGAAATCTCCGTTATATCTATTATGATGCAACCTACGAGCTACAATGGCTTCCATATGATAAGATTGGTCTCCTAACACAGCACTCCTGAGAATGCTAAGGTCAGGGACACACATGTGACATGCTTCATCCTTAGCATTTATGCACCTACCGATGAAGAAAGCAAAATAATGTATAGCAGGAAAGTGAATGCTCCCTATAGTGGCTTGCGTTATATCTCTAGATTCCCCCACTGTTATACTAGCAAGAAAGTCTCTAAATTCAGATTTACGGGGATCAACAGTACTACCCCAATGTGGGAGTTTGCAAGCAGAAGTAAAGTCCTCTAAGTCCATGGTATAAGATTTGTCATAAAGATCAAACATGACTGAAGGAGAATTACGCGAAGATGAAAATTCAAACCTCCTCACAAATGAACTAGTGAGATCATGATACTGTGGGCATTTGTCTGCCTCGAAGTCCACAAGACCGGCGTTACGCAAATATGCGTTAAATTCTTCTTTGATTCCCGCTCGATCCATAAAATTTTCCAAAGGCCATTCACAGGGCCTCACGGGAGCGTCCCTTGGTGGTTCCTCGTCAGCATCACGCATAGCAAGCCTGGGGCCTTGCTTCCACGAAGAACCACCTTGGAACATCTTCCTAAACATATTGTTTTCTGTGAAAAATTTCTGAAATTTTTAGTAACTTCAAACAAAAGTGAACCAACTTCAATAAAATTGATAGCAACTACTCCTACAAATGCCTAGAGCCTATATCAAGCATTAGAACTACTTGGAACCATATAAATTTGACATGCAAGCTCAAGAACATGGTCACCTATGCAGCACAAATTTGCAATGAATAAAGCACTAGAACAAAAACTAATTGGACCAATGGAGGAGTCACATATTAAGGAACAATCTCCCCAAGCAGTTTTGTGGGAGGTGCTTTGAGCAAAGAGATCGAAAATCACAGCAACGGGGGCTGGAACTCGTGTTTGAGCCAGATATTCGTGTTTGTGGAAGGAAGAAGAAGAGGATGGGTGCAGGAATAAGTGGAGGAGGGCCACCATGGACCCACGAGGCAGGGGGCGTGCCCTCCACCCTCGTGGCCAGGTGGCAGCTCTCCCCGTGGTAATTTTTGCACCATATATCCTCAAA
Organism: Aegilops bicornis; assembly: GCA_021605145.1. Taxonomy (NCBI): domain Eukaryota; kingdom Viridiplantae; phylum Streptophyta; class Magnoliopsida; order Poales; family Poaceae; genus Aegilops; species Aegilops bicornis. The sequence goes on along the minus strand of CM038674.1, from coordinate 68,036,714 downwards.
TATTCCTGAAAAAATCATATTAAATTGGCATGTCATTCTGAGGACTTTTATTTTCCGGGTATTTTTAGATTACACGGATAAATCAGGAAACAGACAGAAAAATACTATTTTTACTTTTATTAAACTAAATACAGAAAGTATAAAGAGGGTACAGAAGGTTGTGCCTTCTAGTTTCATCCGTCTCATGCTCATCAAAAGGAATCCACTAACAAGGTTGATCAGGTCTTGTTAACAAACTCATTCCGATTAACATGGAACCGGAGAAATTTCGAATAACACTATGTTACCTCAACGGGGATATGCACATCCCCTATAATAAGAATATCATATTTTTTCTTGACAGTAGGAAGAGGAAATTCAAAACCTCCAAATATAATCGATGGAAATTTTCCAATAGAATTGATGCTATAAACTTGAGGTTGTTTCCTCGGAAAGTGTACCGTATGCTCATTACCATTTACATGAAAAGTGACATTGCCTTTGTTGCAATCAATAACAGCCCCTGCAGTGTTAAGGAAAGGTCTTCCAAGAATAATAGACATACTATCATCCTCGGGAATATCAAGAATAACAAAGTCTGTTAAAATAGCAACGTTTGCAACCACAACAGGCACATCCTCACAAATACCAACAGGTATAGCAGTTGATTTATCATCCATTTGCAAAGATATTTCAGTAGGTGTCAACTTATTCAAGTCAAGTCTACGATATAAAGAGAGAGGCATAACACTAACACCGGCTCCAAGATCACATAAAGAAGTTTTAACATAATTTCTTTTAATGGAGCATGGTATAGTAGGTACTCCTGGATCTCCAAGTTTCTTTGGTATTCCACCCTTAAAAGTACAATTAGCAAGCATGGTGGAAATTTCAGCTTCCGGTATCTTTCTTTTATTTGTAACAATATCTTTCATATATTTAGCATAAGGATTTGTTTTGAGCACATCGCTTAATCGCATACGCATAAAAGATAGGTCTAATCATTTCAGCAAAGCGCTCAAAATCCTCATCATCCTTTTTCTTGGATGGTTTGGGAGGAAAAGGCATGGGTTTCTGAACCCATGGTTCTCTTTCTTTACCATGTTTCCTAGCAACGAAGTCTCTTATATCATAACGTTGATTTCTTGATTGTGGGTTATCAAGATCAACAGCAGGTTCAACTTCTACATCATTATCATTACTAGGTTGAGCATCATCATGAACATTATCATTAACATTTCCAATAGGTTCATGTTCATTACCGATTGTGTTTCAAAGATCGGACATAGAGATATCATTTGGATTATCGTGTGGTTCAAAGAATAGGTTCACTAGAAGTTTGCACAGTTCTATCATTTTTCTTTTCTTCCTCTTAGAAGAACTAGGCATATCAATATTATTTCTCCGAGAATCTTGCTCGATTCTCTTAGGGTGGCCTTCGTGATACAAAGGTTCCTGAGTCATTCTACCAGTTCTAGTAGCCACTCTAACAGCATAATCATTTTTCTTACTATTCATTTCATTGAGCAAATCATTTTGAGCCTTGAGTACTTGTTCTACTTGAGTGGTAACCATAGAAGCATGTTTGCTAATAAGTTTAAGTTCACATCTCACATTAGCCATATAATCACCCAAGTGTTTAATCATATAGGTATTTTGTTTTAATTGTCTACCAAAATAAGCATTGAAATTTTCTTGTTTGACAATAAAATTATCAAACTCATCCAAGCACTGACTAGCAATTTTAGTAGGAGGGACTTCAGTTTTATCATATCTATAAAGAGAATTTACCTTTACTACCTGTGTCGGGTTATCAGGATTAGGAGGTTCTTCAATAGGTAATGGATCAAGATCATATGTTTCTTCAACAGGCGGTAAATAGGAGGTAAATTCTTAACATCTTCAGCTTTAATACCTTTTTCTTTCATAGATTTCTTTGCCTCTTGCATCTCTTCAGGACTGAGAAATAGAACACATCTCTTCTTTGGAGTTGGTTTAGGAATAGGCTCAGTAATTGGCTCTGGAGCTGGCTCAGGAAGTGCCCAATTATTTTCATTTGTCAACATATTATTCAATAGAATTTCAGCTTCATCCGTGTTCTTTCCCTAAAAGAGAACCAAAGCACAACTATCCGTAATCTCTGGAAGCATCGGTTAGTCCATTATAAAAGATATCAAGTATTTCATTTTTCTTAAGAGGATGATCAGGCAAAGCATTAAGTAACTTGAGAAGCCTCCCCAAGCTTGTGGGAGACTCTCTTCTTCAATTTGCACAAAGTTGTATATTTCCTTTAAAGCAACTTGTTTCTTATGAGCAGGGAAATATTTAGCAGAGAAGTAATAAATCATATCCTGGGGACTACGCACACAACTAGGATCTAGAGAATTAAACCATATCTTAGCATCACCCTTTAATGAGAACGGAAATATTTTAAGGATATAAAAGTAGCGAGATCTCTCATCATTAGTGAACATGGTGGCTATAGCATTTAATTTAGTAAGATGTGCCACAACAGTTTCAGATTCATAACCATGAAAAGGATCATATTCAACCAAAGGTCAGGTTTCATTCTATCCCTAAGAGATTCTTTACTCCATTTATCTAATAGCCTCTTAAGTTCGTTTCTATCTTTTCAGGCAAAAATAGCTGCAGAAGATTCCACATCAAAAACATAACCTTCAGGAATAACAGGCATATCTTCATCATCAATTTCATCAACATTATCAGTTTTAATAATTTTTTCCCTCTAGCCCTAGAAATTTGTTCATCAAGAATTCACCAAGGGGCACAGTAGTATCAAGCATAGAAGTAGTTTCATCATAAGTATCATGCATAGTAGAAGTGGCATCATCAATAACATGCGAGATATCAGAACGAATAGCAGAAGCAGGTTTAGGTGTCGCAAGCTTACTCATAATGTAAGATGAATCAAGTGCGAGCTAGATGGCAGTTCCTTACCTCCCTCGTAGTTGAGGGATAAATTTTTGTCTTAGCGTCTTTCAAGTTCTTCATAGTGTCCAGCAGATATAAATCCCAAGTGACTCAAAGAATAGAGCTATGCTCCCCGGCAACGGCGCCAGAAATTGGTCTTGATAACCCACAAGTCTAGGGGATCGCAACAGCTTTCGAGGGTAAAGTATTCAACCCAAATTTATTGATTCGACACAAGGGGAGCCAAAGAATATACTCAAGTATTAGCAACTGAGTTGTCAATTCAGCCACACCTGGATAACTTAATATCTAAAACAAAGTATTTAGTAGCAAAGTAGTATGATAGTAGTGGTAACGGTAACAAAAGAGTAATGAAAGCAAAAGCAATATTTTTGGTGTTTTGTATTATAACAGTAGCAATGGGAAAGTAAATAAGCGTAAACCAGTATATGGAAAACTCGTAGGCATTGGATCGGTGATGGATAATTATGCCGGATGCGGTTCATCATGTAACAATCATAACATAGGGTGACACAGAACTAGCTCCAATTCATCAATGTAATGTAGGCATGTATTCCGATATAGTCATACGTGCTTATGGAAAAGAACTTGCATGACATCTTTTGTTCTACCCTCCCGTGGCAGCGGGGTCCTAATAGAAACTAAGGGATATTAAGGCCTCCTTTTAATAGAGAACCGGAACAAAGCATTAGCACATAGTGAATACATGAACTCCTCAAACTATGGTCATCACCGAGAAGTATCCCGATTATTGTCACTTGGGGTTGTCGGATCATAACACATAATAGGTGACTATAGACTTGCAAGACAGGATCAAGAACACACATATATTCATGAAAACATAATAGGTTCAGATTTGAAATCATGGCACTCGGGCCCTAGTGACAAGCATTAAGCATAGCAAAGTCATAGCAACATCAATCTCAGAACATAGTGGGTACTAGGGATCAAACCCTAACAAAACTAACTCGATTACATGACAAATCTCATCCAACCCATCACCGTCCAACAAGCATACAATGGAATTACTCACGCACGGCGGTGAGCATCATGAAATTGGTGATGGACGATGGTTGATGATGACGACGGCGACGAATCCCCCTCTCCGGAGCCCCGAACGGACTCCAAATCAGCCGTCCCGAGAGGTTTTAGGGCTTGGCGGCGGCTCCGTATCGTAAAACGCGATGATTTCTTCTCTCTGGTTTTTTTCTCTCCGAAAGCAAATATATAGAGTTGGAGTTGGCGTCGGAGGGTCTCCAGGGGGCCCACGAGGTAGGGGGGCGCGCCCAGGAGGGGGGCGCGCCCCCACCCTCGTGGACAGGGTGTGGGCCCCATGGTCTTCATCTTTGGCAAGGATTTTTATTATTTTTTATAAGATGTTCCGTGGAGTTTCGGGTCATTCCGAGAACTTTTGTTTTCTGCACATAAAACAACATCATGGCAATTCTGCTGAAAACAGCGTCAGTCCGGGTTAGTTCCATTCAAATCGTACAAGTTAGAGTCCAAAACAAGGGCAAATGTGTTTGGACAAGTAGACGATGGAGACGTATCAGGCCCCAATCCCTCAGGTTGCACATGAGGGGTTGTGGGAACGGGGGCACGCGGGTTGTCGTCGACTTCCCGGCTCCTCGAGTCATGTACCTCCGTCGTGGGTGGAAGACGTTTGCTCGCATCCACAGCCTGACGGCGGGGCTCGTCCTCTACTTCAAATTAATGGAGGACGGCCTACTCCCCGTCAAGGTCTTCGGAGAGTTCGGGACTCGCCTGAAGTGCTGCGTGGAGAGCTCCTCTGATGGAGATTCTGATGATGGAAGCTCTTCCTCGAGCGAGAGTGATGAGGAGGACAGCGGGGCAGATAGCGGGGACGAGTCCGACTAGGCGCTCAGACGCCTGCTCGGGCGGTGCGGCAAGAAGAGATCTGCACCTGGCCGCTCTTCCGGCAGAGTTTTGCCGGGGGCGGGGCCAGCTCCTTGAACTTCTCGGGGGCGTCTCCTTGGGCGTCTAGCGCCGGGAGGCTGCGGAAGAGGAAGAGGGCGGGCGGCAAGGCCGTCAACTCAGAGTACGCGGGCACCGACGCCTTCATCGCATATTGTCGGTCCTGCAGCCTCGTCTTACAGCTCCTTCCCGGCACTGCTATCACTGCCCGCCTGCATGGCCACCGAGGTGTTCTCTTGGTGCTTTCTCGCTTCGTAGCTCGCCTAGGCGCCTGCTTGCCCTTCGCCTCCTTGACCTGCCTCCTGAGGAGAGGGACAAGAAAGGGATTATTGGCATCTTATCTCTTTTTTAGTTTGTAAGCCCGCGGGCCTTTGTTAAATTTAAAACTTGTAATCCCCTTGCTCATGTTTTTCATCTTGCATGAACTGTACCTGTATTGGATGTTTTTAATGAAAAAGGGATGCTTTCCGAGTTTTTCGTTCGCGGGTAAATCCCGCGACAAGGAGTGAATCCTTGTTATTGTTTAAGATAAGCGTTTTTTCGCCCGGCAACAGGCCTTGCCGTCCCCCCGTCTCCACTCGACCGTCCTCGCGCTCTTGGTGGAGGCAGGAATGAAGTGGGCTTCAGGCTTCTCGTCCCACCTCCTTGCTTCTGCGTCTACGACCAAATCCGGACCCAGGAAATACTCCTTAGGCATAGGAAAAACGGGAGCACGACAACCTAGAGATAAAAACGAGGTTTCACATACCCCAATCCGGTTCCGAAATGCATGATAGAGGATCAAAGACTTATCTGGATGTACAGCCCCCGACAATCTCATCTTGCCGCGGTTGGATCCTTGTGCTTGCAGCCCTCGGCAACTCTAGTTTGCCAGGGTCGGGGCGCTGGTCCGTTTCCTTCTTTCCGAGTAGCTCAGCAGAAATGCTCATGTGCCCTGCGAACCAAAGGAGGACAGAAAAGGAGCAGATAGACGCGTACTTGACCTCTAGGCTAGGGGTTAGTCGCTACTAAGCACTATCAACCCTAACCAAGGAAGAGACTCGAACTAGCATGCATGCTATAAATTAGGGCGCCAGTGCTTCATTCATTTATGCTCAGGGTCTGCGCCTGGCTTTGTACAAAGGGTCACATGCCTTGCCGGCAAATCTCGTACAAAAGGTGGCTTGCCGGGAGGCCACTACGGGAAACAGGAGATTTGCCGTCAGTACTTTCTTTGCTGTCAGCAATTCATCAGGGTAGACGGCAAAGAAAGGGTTTGCCGTCATCAGCAGACGGCAAAGAAAACCTAACAGCAAAATATATTTTGCCGTCTGTAAAAGAAAATACAAACGGCAAATAGCTTACTTCACCGTCTGCAAACCAAAATACAGATGGCAAAGATCTTTGCCGTCTGTGTCTTTTATTACAGCCGTCTGTAATAAAAACACAGACGACAAAGATCTTTGCCATATGTATTAATAAACGCAGACGGCAAGGCAAACAAACACAACTCGTGGATCAATCTCCTGGATCGATGAAGTGTCACGATCCACATCCCACGATCTAGGATCTCTCTAGCACGCCCGACTCCCCACGTTCTCTCTCCACTCCCCATGTGATGCAACCGGCCCCACCTTATCTCTGGCGCAGACGTAGACACCACCCCCGCCCGTGATTCCTCCTGCCAGTACCAACACTCCACCACCAACCGCGCTGCCACGCAGACCCGGCCGCCCGCTGGCCTCCAGCGGCTTCGATGCGCCGCCGGCCACCGCCCGGCAGCCCAACTCCACCGGCCGCCGCTGAAGCGCCGTCTGCGTGCCTCCGGTGGCCTCCACCTCTCCGCGACGCCACCGGCGTCCACCTCCAGCGCCATCCAAGCCGCCGCCTCCGCCAGCCCGGCCGGGGCAGCGACTCCGGCGACCTCGGCCCGGCCGCCCGCCTCCACCGCCCGGTCACCCGCCTCCGCGCGCCTCCGGCCCCGCCACTGTCGCGCTCGACGCTGCTGGCCCCGTCCGGCATCGCCCCCGGCACCCGCCACCGCCTCGACGCCCGGTCTCGCCGGCCAACAGCTCGCCCGCTGGTCCCAGCCTCGCCGGCCACCAGCTCGCTCGTCGACGCGTCCACTTCCCCCTTTGCTGCGGGCCGCGTCCACTCCCCTCGAGGAGGTGCGGCGTTGGAGAAAAAAAAGGTAGAGGGCGCGACTGCTAGTTGCTCCAGCTCTAGTGACCACAGGCATAGGGGATTCTCGAAGGGAGGCACGGGCGTCGATAGAAGTCAAGATAATGTGGTGTTCATCGTTGTCTGTTCGCTCTTGGAATATAGCGGTTCTCCTGTAAAAAAATCCGTTTGTAATCCATTCATATTATGAAATAGAGTAGTTTTGTCGTGGATCAGCAAGTGATGATGTATTCTATTGTGAAATTTGTCCGTTCATCATCGATTCTGAAAACAAAGTGTGGATTGATAATGTGATTTACAGTTTATTTATTTTCATAAACAAAATTCTTTGCCGTCTTTGATTTTTAGATGCTGACAGCAAAGGAGCTTCTCTCCCGTCTTCTACTAAATCGACTGACGGCAAAACGAGCTCTTCTTTGCCGTCTGTTGTTATGTACACTGACAGCAAAATATCCCTTTGGCTGACAGCAAAGACTTTGCCGTCATCCCGACGAAAGGCTGACGGCAAAATAGCCCTTTGCCGCTTCGACGTTGCCGTCTGCTAACTGACGGCAAAGTCTTTGCCGTCTGGAATTCCTCCTTTGCCGTTTGTACTTCCCTGACGGCAAATTACCTGTTTCCTGTAGTGGGCCCGGCAAGCCGCGCCTTATGGGTAAAACTTGCGAAGATGCTCGATGTTCCAGGAGTTGGTCACTGGAATGGCATCTTCGGTCTCCAGGCGGACTGCGCCAGGCCTGGTGACTCAGACATCCGATAAGGGCCTTCCCACTTTGGCGTCAACTTGTTGGAATTCTTGGCCGACTGAATGCGCAGAAGGACAAGGTCGCCTTCCTCAAAGCTTCGGGCATGAACCTTGCGGCTATGGTACCGGCGCAAGGCTTGCTGGTAGCGTGCCGCTCTCACAGCGTCCCGAAGACGATCTTCCTCGAGGAGCGTCGCGTCATCTTGGCGCAACGGCTCTTGCTCAAGCTCATCATAAGCGAGCACTCGAGGTAACCCGTATATGAGTTCCGTGGGGAGAACTGCTTCTGCCCCGTAGACTAGGGCAAAAGGTGTCTGGCCGGTGGCTAGATTTGGCGTCGTCCTGATCGACCAAAGAACCGCCGGCAACTCATCAATCCAGCGCCTTCCGCTCTTGCGCAGCTTGTCAAAGGTCTTCGTTCTCAGGCCTCGCAACACTTCAGCATTTGCCCTCTCCGCTTGGCCGTTGCTCCGTGGATGTGCCACGGAAGCAAAACAGACCTTGCTGCCGAGGTCTTGGATATACTGCATGAAGGTGTGGCTTGTGAACTGTGTGCCGTTGTTGGTGATGACTCTGTTTGGCACAGCAAAATGGCAGACCAGTCCTTTGAAGAACTTCACGGCTGACTGAGCAGTCACCTTCCTCACTGCTTCCACCTCCGGCCACTTTGTGAACTTGTCGATTGCAACGTACAAGTACTCAAAGCCCCCGACAGCGCGGGGGAAAGGGCCCAGTATATCGAGCCCCTAGACCGAGAATGGCCAGGAGAGAGGGATTGTTTGAAGGGCTTGGGCTGGTTGATGAAGCTTCTTTGAATGGAACTGGCACGCTTCACACTTGGTTACTAGTGCCGTCGCATCCTGGAGGGCGGTGGGCCAGAAGAAACCTTGTCGGAACGCCTTTCTGGCAAGGGCCCTTAACCCTATGTGGGAGCCACATACGCCTCCATGTATCTCTGCCAACAACTCCAGTCCTTCCTCCCGGGGGATGCATTTGAGTTTCACACCGTTTGGCCTCCTCCGACACAGACGCCATCGATTTAACCGGCATGTATGGACCGACGGGCTACTTTCTCTGCTTCTTCCTGCTCCTCAGGAAGCTCCCCTGTTTGGAGGAAGCGAACAGTATGCTGCACCCATGCCGGAGCTTGGGGCTCGACGGCAAGGACCAAAGGCATCTCTTTCGCCATGGGAGCGGCTGTCTCTACGGCCAGGGCTTGACGCCCTGTCGGAGCCAGCTACTCTTGGGCAGGCTCAGCGTCCGCGGCAGCACCCTTGCCGGCGGCTCCAGGGGGCTCGGTAGGAAAGTACTTGCCGGGACCTGATTTCCTCCACTTGTTCTGCCCTGCTGATGGTTCGACGGATGGTTGAGTTAGCCGGAGCAAAAAGGTAGCTGGTTCCACAGGTAGCTTGAATGCAGCACGCTTTGACAGGTAATCGGCGATGTCATTCTCAGCTCGAGGGACGTGCTCCGCCTCGATACCATCAAAGCGTTCCTCCAGCTTTCTCACCTCATCTGCGTAAGCTTCCATCAATGGGCTCTGATAATCCTTGTTGACCTGCCTGACAACGAGCTGCGAGTCACCCCTGACGATGAGCTTCTTGACCCCGAGGTCTGCCGCGATCCTGAGACCGGCAAGCAATCCCTCGTATTCAGCGGTGTTGTTGGTGGACATCTCCCTGGGGAAGTGCATTTGGATCACGTACTTGAGGTGTTCTCCGGTGGGCGCGATGGGCAGCACACCGGCATCGGCGCCTTGCAGCGAGAAAGCTCCATCAAAGTACATGATCCAGTCGCGGTCTACTTCCTTGCCGGGGAGAGTGGTCTCCTGGATTTTTTCGTCAGGGGTTGAGGTCCATTCTGCGATGAACTCCGCCAAGACTCTGATCTGAATTGTCGAGGTACTTTCAAACTTTAAACCGAAGCTTGATAGCTCCAAGGCCCATTCCACAATCCTTCCGGTTGCGTTCGGGTTGTGCAATATCCGTTGCAACGGGAGGCGGGTGATGACAGTGATCTCGTGGGCCTGGAAGTAGTGATGCAGCTTCCTCGAGGCCATAAGGAGGCCGAAGAGCAATTTTTGCACACCGGAATACCTCGACCTAGCCCCCTGCAAGAGGGAGTTGACAAAGTAAACTGGGTGCTGCATCATCTTCTTCATTGGCACCACTTCACTCGACCGCGCGGGTATTGCCTTGGTGGCTCTAGACTCTGCCGGGGGCCGCGCCTTGTCGGCACTGGGCCCTACCGGGGGAATCTTTAGCTTGCCATCCGCTGGTTCTGCCGCCATTGCTGCCTCCTCGTCGACCTCCCTCTATGCCACCAGTGTGGCGCTGACCACTTGATTCGTCGCCGCTAGATACAGCAGCAACGACTCTTGTGGTTTAGGCGCAACCAGTATTGGCGTGGAGGAAAGGTATTTCTTCAGATCCTGCAGCACTGCCTCGGCTTCTGGGGTCCACTCTATTGGGCCTTCCTTCTTCAAGATTTTGAAGAAGGGAAGGGCGCGCTCGGCGGACTTGGAGATGAATCAGCTCATGGCGGCAACGCAGCCGGTGAGCCGATGCACATCTTTGATCCGCTTCGGTGCCTCGATCTGCTCAATAGCCTTGATCTTGTCTGGGTTTGCCTCAATCCCGTGCTGTGACACAAAGAACCCGAGAAGCTTGCCGGACGGAACGCCGAAGACGCACTTCTCAGGGTTCAGCTTGAGGTTGATCTTGCGCAGGTTAGCAAATGTCTGTTCCAGATCTTGCACAAGAGTTGGTCCGTCCTTGGTTTTGACCACTATGTCATCCATGTAGGCCTCCATATTTCTATGGAGCTGAGGTTCAAAACCAATTTGGACTGCCTTTGAAAACGTTGAGCCAGCACTCTTCAACCCGAAAGGCATCGGTAAAAAGCAATACGTACCACATGGGGTGATGAATGTTGTCTTCTCTTCATCCTCTCTTGTCATGAAGATTTGGTGGTAGCCTGAGTAGGCGTCGAGGAATGATAACAGGTCACACCCGGTCGTGGACTCAACAATCTGGTCGATGCGCAGCAATGGGAAGGGGTCTTTAGGACAAGCCTTATTGATATCTGTGTAATCAATACACAGCCTCCACTTCCCATTCGCCTTGCGCACCACTACCGGATTGGCCAACCACGTCGGGTGGAGCACCCCTCTCACCAAACCTGCCGCTTCCAACTTCCTAATCTCCTCTGTGATGAACTCCTGCCTTTCCAGAGCCTGCTTTCTGACCTTCTGCTTGACGGGCCGCGCGTGGGGGCAGACAGCTAGGTGGTGCTCAATCACCTCCCTGGGAACACTGGGGATGTCGGACTCTTGCCATGCAAACACGTCGACATTCGCCCGCAGGAAGGTGACGAGCGCGCCTTCCTATTTGCTGTCGAGGGTGGTGATGAAGTCATGTACCTGGGGTAGGGTCATAGACCTGCCCAAAGGTACCCTCCACAAGGAGACTCACAAGAGAAGCAACCTTCCAGTCGACCGTGTAAGTATCCACTCGACAGATTCAAAGACACTTGACAACGAAGATCCACTCGACCACCAGGAGTCCAAGAGCCACTCGGTATCCAAACGGTCTGTAGTTAAATAGTCTTTATGACCTTAATGACACTTTATGTAAGGCATGTTACCAAGAACGCCTAGCTTTAACGCACCTTAAACCCTCTACTACGTGGGCTGGCTGGGATCCTGGCGCACTCTATATAAGCCACCCTCCACAGGTAGAAGGGTTCGCACCCAGAACACATACGCAGATAATCCAATGACCGCCTCGGGCTCCGAGACGTAGGGCTGTTACTTCCTCCGAGAAGGGCCTGAACTCAGAAATCCCTTTGCGTATACAACTACTCCATAGCTAGGATCTTGCCTCTCCACACCTACCCCCATTCTACATCACGACTTAGAACCACGACAGTTGGCGCTCACCTTGGGGCAGGTGTTCTAGCGAATTGTTGGAGAAGTTGGGATTCTTTCGATCTCCGGCATCATGGTTTCAGGTGGAGTTCTGGTCGACTCCACAAGGAGACTCACAAGAGAAGCAACCTTCCAGTCGACCGTGTAGGTATCCACTCGACAGATTCAAAGACACTCGACTACGAAGATCCACTCGACCAACAGGAGTCCAAGAGCCACTCGGTATCCAAACGGTCTGTAGTTAAATAGTCTTTATGACCTTAATGACACTTTATGTAAGGCATTACCAGTAAGGCCTAGCTTTAACGCACCTTAAACCCTCTACTACGTGGGCTGGCTGGGGTCCTGGCGCACTCTATATAAGCCACCCCCTCCACAGGTAGAAGGGTTCGCACCCCTGTAACACATACGCAGATAATCCAGTCGACCGCCTCCGGGCTCCGAGACGTAGGGCTGTTACTTCCTCCGAGAAGGGCCTAAACTCGTAAATCCCTTGCGTATACAACTACTCCATAGCTAGGATCTTGCCTCTCCACACCTACCCCCCATTCTACCGTCAGACTTAGAACCACGACAGTTGGCGCCCACCGTGGGGCAGGTGTTCTAGCGAACTGTTGGAGAAGTTGGGATTCTTTCGATCTCCGGCATCATGGTTTCAGGTGGAGTTCTTGTCGACGGCCACGAGATCCTCCTCGGTGCGCTCACGTTCGTCGCCGACGACTCCGCTTGGCTTCAGGAGGCTCCACTCGACGTGGACGCGCTCCCCATCCGCGGGGCTACGCACTTTCACGCGTGTGTCCGCGGCGTCCTCCTCAAGGCAACCGTCGACCCAGTATGGGTCGGCTCCGATGCTGTCTTCACTCCCAGCCTCCCACCGCGCAAGCTGCCCGCTCGGTCGAGGCTTCAGCGGTGGGTGAGGCATGTGGTGGCCCGCCAATGCCATCCCCAAGTCGCGGCGATCGAGCCCGACGAATCTCTCTACGGCCTGTTCGACTGGCTCCGTAGAGACCGCGTCCGAATGCGATAGCAGTGACCCGGCGGCAGAGGTTCTGATGGTCGATGGACCATGCAGTCCCCCTGGATTCACCCGCACCAACGAAGGTGGCGGTGGAGGCGATCCGGTGCAAGCCCACGAAGAGTACTTGCCCGAGCCCCTCACTTCGCTCCAGAGAGAGGAGCTTCGTCGTCGGAACATGGATGCACTTCACACTCCTATCGTTGGAGAAACCCCCAAGGCTCGCGCCTTGGAGGATGCGTTGCTATTAACCTGGCTGAGCGCACTGACCGGAGAATCTTCAGCGAGTACTCGACGAGCGACGCGACCGAGGGTTCCAAAATCCAAATGACGCCAACTCTTTCAACCGCCAACCTGTATATCGAACTCCGATTCAGAATTTAGCAGCTGCCGCCAGATAGCAGAGTCAATTCAGCCTTCCAATGGATGCAGTAGAGGTTTGCAGCAAATAAGGGATTTGCTCCAGCGGCAGGAGATCAAAACTCAGTTGTATCCCGATCAAGGAACAGGGTTCACAACCGATCCGTCACTGCGAATTCATTCCAGCCGCCCATAGTCCAAGATCGCCCCTAGGCGTGAGGAACGTGGGGCCGGCGTGATGATCAATACAAGGGCCACGAAAGCAGTATGAGCACCGATTCGATCGCAACGATCGACGCCGAAAGTGCCCACTCCTCCCCAAGGGGTGGATCATACGGTCCTCGGCAGCAGGACGACGTACACCAAAACAAAGTGATGGGCGAAGAGTTCCAAATGACCCTGTGGAACCAGGCTTTGATGCGAGATCTATTATCGTTCAAGGTTTGATCGACAGGAACAGAGCTCACCGAGACGGCCATGATAGAGATGTTCCTTCCAGTAGTAGAGTTCATGTCTCGGGACCAGAGTGTTTCAGCAGAGCCATCAGGGCCGCAGTGATTCCTCCCAACTTCAGGTTGGCGACCGGAGTCAGCAAGTTCATCGGAGAATCCAAGCCCGACACTTGGCTTGAAGATTACCGAGTGGCGGTTCAGATCGGCGGTGGCAACGATGAGGTAGCCATGAAGCATTTACCTCTTATGTTGGAGGGTTCAGCCGGGCGTGGTTGAATCAGTTAGCACCCAAAGTATTTACACTTGGGAAGATCTTGCCCGAGTGTTTGTCGTGACATTTGAAGGAACTTGCAAACCACCAGCAGGTTTGACAGAGTTGCGATCGTGCGTGCAAAAAGTCGAGTGAAACTTTGAGAGATTATATCCAGAGGTGGATCACGTTGCACCACACAATCGAGAATGTATCTGATCACCAGCAGTCAGGCCTTCAAGGAAGGTGTCAAGAACAGAGAATTGAGTTTGAAATTTGGTCGAACCGGAGATATGACCCTGAGCCGGATGATTGAGATTGCCACCAAATATGCAAATGGTGAAGAATAGGATCGGCTCCGGAGTGGTAAATATAAATCGGCTGCCAATGAGACCGGCGGAGAAAATTCCACGAAGCGGTTAAAGTCGAGCCAGCGGCTCCGGAGAGGCCTTGGCAAGGACCCCTGTGAAAGTTCAAGGGGAAACCCAAGGGTCCTTGGAACCCTAAGAAGGTGAATGACCAGGATGGGAACGACGTGTTGGATTTACTCATGTCATATTCATACAAAGAAAGATGAAGAGGGTAAACTCATTTACCCGAAACATACCACTCGACAAAGTCGGCTCTTGATTCAGCAGCCCAAGGGAAACAGCCCAAGGATAAGGATAAGGAGATAGACAAAGTTGAGGACAGAGATGATGTTGATGGTGGATATCCCTGTGTCAATTCCACTGATGATTTTTGCTGACGTCGAAAGCAAAAGTCGATTGAAGGTTATCAATCGGGAAGTAAACTTGGTTGCTCCGGCGACTCCCAATTATCTGAAATGGTCCCAGACCGCCATCACATTCGACCAATCTGATCACCCGACGCACATTGCCACCCCTGGGAGGCAAGCATTGGTGGTCGACCCAGTTGTCGAAGGCACTCGACTGACCAAAGTCCTGATGGATGGTGGTAGTAGCTTGAACATATTATACGCGGAGACGTTGAAAGGGATGGGCATTCCGATGTCCAGACTCAGTACCAGTAACATGAGCTTCCAAGGAGTCATTCCTGGAAAGAAGGCTGAGTCACTCGGCCAAATTGCTCTTGATGTAGTTTTTGGTGATTCAAAGCATTTCCGGAAAGAAAAGTTGACCTTCGAGGTCGTGGATTTCAGGCGCTTATCATGCTATTCTGGGGAGACCAGCTTATGCACGTTTCATGGCCCGACCATGTTACGTGTATCTTAAACTGAAGACGCCTGGTCCCAAAGGCGTGATCACTCTCACGGGCAATCGGAAGAAGGCAGAAGAGTGCTTCCAGAAAGGATCTAAGATTGCCGATGCTGAGTTGGCGGTGGTAGAGCTACAAGAGTATCAGAAAACCGCAGATCCGAGTGATTTGTTGCAAGCTAAGAAGTTCCCGCCACGGAGTCAAGATTCCAAATCGACCGGGCGATAATGAAACAGGTTCACATTCACCCGACTGATTCCAATGCTGCTCCGACCAACATCTCAACAACACTCAACTCAAAATAGGAAGAAGCGCTCATCCAGTTCCTCCGTGAGAACTGGGACATCTTTGCATGGAAGCTCACGACATGCCGGGTGTTCCTGTGGGCTGGCTGAGCATCGCCTACGAGTCGACCCAAAATTCAAACCAGTTAAAGAGTATCTTCGGCGGCCCGCTGTCCAGAAGAGAAAGGCCATTGGCGAGGAGGTGGCTCGGCTCTTAGCAGCAGAGTTCATCCGAGAGATCTACCACTCCGAGTGGCTCGCCAACGTTGTCATGGTCCCCAAGAAGGACAAGTCTTTGCGCATGTGCATCGATTTCAAGCATATCAATTGGGCCTGCCCGAAAGATCATTTCCCTCTTCCTCGCATCGACCAAATAGTCGACTCAACTGCGGGATGCGAGAGGTTGTCTTTTTTAGACGCCTATTCCGGGTACCATCAGACCCGTCTCAAAGGACCCGATGAGATTAAAACAGCGTTCATCACTCCATTCGGGTGCTTTTGTTATGTCACCATGCCATTCGGTCTCAAGAATGCCGGAGCCACATTCATGAGGATGATTCAGAAGTGTTTGCTCACTCAAATCAGTCGAAATGTGGAAGCATACATGGATGATATAGTGGTCAAGTCACGAAAGGGTTCTGACCTGTTGACTGACCTTGCTGAAACATTTGCCAATCTCAGGAGGTATGATATCAAGCTTAATCCATCAAAGTGTACATTTGGAGTTCCTGGTGGAAAGTTACTCGGTTTTCTCGTTTCTGTACGAGGAATCGATGCTAACCCCGATAAGGTTGGCACCATACTCCGAATGAAGCGCCTGCGCGGTGCACGATGTCCGAACTTATCGGATGCTTGGCCGCTTTAAGTCGATTCATCTCTCGCCTCGGTGAAAAGGCATTGCCTCTTTACCGATCGAAGAAGTCGACAAGTTCGAGTGGACTCTAGAAGTCGATGCAGCGCTTGCAGAGCTCAAAGCTCGCTCTCCACCAGCCGGTGCTTGCTGCTCCAATCAGCAAGGAGCCTTTTGCTGCTTTACATTGCAGCCAATCGACAAGTCGTCGATTGCATTTACTTACGGTCGAAGGAAGAAGAAGGAAAACCTTCAAAGTTCAACGCCCACTTTATTATCTTTCAAGTAATCGACCCCATCAAAACAAAGATACCCTCACTATCGTAAGCTTGTTTATGGGATCTATATGACCACGAAGAAGGTTGCTCATTATTTCTCCGATCATTCCATTACAAATCGTCGTGACGCCCCTTTGTCGGAAATTCTTCATAACAGAGATGCAATCGGCCGAGTGGCAAAATGGGCAATTGAACTCCTCCCCTTGATATCAAATTCGAGGCAAAGAAAGCCATCAAGTCCCAAGCAATAGCAGGTTTCCTCGCCGAAAGTGGACTGAATAAAGCAACTTCCGACCCAAGTTCACTCGGAACCGGACTATGTTTTTCGATGGTTCCAAGATCTTTGGCGGTTCTGGTGCAGGGTTGTATTGGTTTCCCCGAGGAGATAGGCTCAAGTATGTTCTCCAGATTCACTTTGATTCTTCCAACAACGAAGAAGAATATGAAGCACTCCTGTATGGGTTAGCATGGCCATTTCACTTTCGGCGTCCGTCAGCATTATGGTCTATGGCGACTCGGATCTGGTTGTTAATCAAGTGATGAAGGAGTGGGATGTCAGAAGCCCAGCTATGACAGGTTATTGTAATGCAGTGAGAAAGCTGGAGAAGAAATTCGAGGGGTTAGAGCTTCATCATATACCCCTACTGAAAAATCAAGCTGCGGATGATTTGGCGAAGATAGGGTCCAAGAGAGAAGCCATTCCCAGTGGTGTATTTTTGGAACACATTCATGTTCCATCAGTGCAGGAGGATCCTTTCACAGAAGAAGCCCCGCAGCAAAAGAGTGCCAATGATCCGACTTAAGTTGAGATCCCAGCCGTGGTCGACCTGATTATGGAAGTTGTGGTCATCACTCCTGACTGGACAGTGTCGTACATCGCATATATCCTAAGGAAAGAGCTCCCAGAGAATGAAGAAGAGGCTCGACAGATCGTCCGTCGATCCAAGGCCTTTACAGTGATCAAGGGACAGTTGTACAGAGAAAGCGCGATCGAGTCGGCCGTAAGTGTATCACGCCGTAAGAAGGTCGATAATTCTTGAAGATATCCACTGGGACCTGTGGCCATCACGCGTCCTCTCGACCATTGTGGCTAAAGCATACCGAGCGGGATTTTACTAGCCGAAGCAAATGAAATGGCAAAAGAAATAGTCGACAAGTGTGAAGGATGTCAGTTCTATTCCAACATGTCGCACAAGCCAGCCTCAGCCTTGAAGACCAGTCCACTCGTTTGGCCCTTCGCTGTTTGGGGATTGGACATGATTGGACCGTTGAGAACTGGTAGAAGCGGTTTCACCCATTTGCTAGTAGCAGTCGACAAGTTCACCAAGTGGATCAAAGCCAAGCCCATCAAGAACCTCGATGCATGCACTGCTATCAGTTTCATCGGAGAGTTGATATTCAGATATGGAGTTCCGCATAGCATCATCACCGACAATGGGCCAAACTTCGATAATGACAAGTTCAAAGCCTTCGCCTCTCAAGGCACGCTGGTCGACTATGCTTCGGTGGCTCATCCTCGCCGAATGGACAAGCGAGCGTGCAAACGGCCTCATTCTCAAAGGGCTAAAACCTCGGCTGATGCGTGATCTCAAACACGCCGCAGGAGCTTGGGTCGACGAACTTCCATCAGTTCTTCGGGGATTGAGGACCACTCCAAATCGGTCGACCGGAGAACTCCATTCTTCCCGGTCTATGGAGCTGAAGCAGTTCTGCCGAAAGTGACCTGCTTCACAATGCGCCTCGAGTCGAGCTATAATCTGAAGAAGAAGCGGAACAAGCCCGGCAAGATGCAATCGACCTCTTGGAAGAGGAGAGAGAGACGGCCTTGATCCGCCGACTATCTATCGCAAGACTTGCGCCGATTCCATGCCGTAAATGTGAAGAGTCGAGCCTTCCAAGAGGGAGATTTGGTCCTCCGAGTGGATCAACAGAAACCACACAAGCTTGCTCCCACTTGGGAAGGTCCCTTTATCGTCACGAGAGTCCTCCACAACGGAGCATATCATCTCTACAACGTTGATCGCCAGATCGACGAGCCTCGAGCTTGGAACGCGGAGCTGCTCCGCACCTTTTACACTTAAAAACTCACTCGGTTGAGATGTAATAAAAGTGCTTTTGAAGTTTGTTTATCCAAGACAAGAATGTTATAATTTTCCCAGTGATTGTTATTGCTTTTTGTTGAAATTTCCCCCAGTGGGTGGCTTAGTCGCGAATCCGATTCGCCTAAGCTTGTAAAAAAAATCCTTTCCGAGTGCGAGCCAGTCTCTCACTCGGGGGCTTAGCTGCGAATCCGCTTCACCTAAGTATACGAAATCCTACCAAGTGGTGAGCCAGCCTCCCACTCGGAGGCTTAGCTGCAGTCCAAGTACTCGCCTAAGTATACAAAATCCTACCGAGTGGCGAGCCAGCCTCCCACTCGGAGGCTTAGCTGCACACCAAGTACTCGCCTAAGTATTCAAATTCCTACCGAGTGGCGAGCCAGCCTCCCACTCGGAGGCTTAGCTGCATCAAGTACTGCGCCTAAGTATTCAAATCCCACCGAGTGGTGAGCCAGCCTCCCACTCGGGGGCTTATAACAGCCCAAGGATTCGCCTTAAAACATCTAAAGTAATAGAAATCCTACCGAGTGGAGAGCAAACCTCCCACTCGGGGGCTTAGCTGCAGCCCAGTGCTCGCCTAAGTAATAAAAATCCTACCGAGTAGAGAGCAAACCTCCCACTCGGGGGTTTAGCTGCAGCCCTGTGCTCGCCTAAGTAATAAAAATCCTACCGAGTGGAGAGAAAACCTCCCACTCGGGGGCTTAGCTGCAGCCCAGTGCTCGCCTAAGTAAGAAATTCATCCCAATCCGCAAGGACGACGAGGTGCAGGTCGACTGCTACCTCCTCCTTCGGAGCTTCGCCACAAGTAAGTACAACGTATGGTCCATCCCAATCCACAAGGACGACGACGAGGTGCAGGTCGACCGCAACCTCCTCCTTCGAGCTTCGCCACAAGCACAACGTATGCGGTTCGTCCCGATCCGTAAGGATGACAAGGTCGATCGCAGTCTGTGTTCCACCTCTACCGCAGGATAGATGAAGCACAAGTCGATTGGAATTTCAACGGAATATCTTCCTAATGAGGAATAAAGTTCTCTCAAGGCAAGCAAAGCATGTTAAAGGAAAAATCAAGTTCGGATAAATGTCCCACGGATCCAAAGGTGCTCAAAGGCGCTAGCCCGTTAAAGTTTATCGGTTACGTAAAACCACTCGGCATTCTCGAGGCAAATTTAAAGTGGGACTTAGAAGTTTTTACTCCTCCGGCAGAGGACCGGAAGGTGCAACAAACTGGTCGAGGTCGATTCCACAAGAATACGGGTAGCAGCAGCGATGAAAGTCTCCATGAAAGATCTGAAGTCATGCTTCCTGGTATTGGCAACCTTGAGAGACACCAGCTTGTCCTCTTGGCGCTTCTTTGCGGTGGACACAAACCAGAGATAGAGCAACATCAGCACCACACACGGCAGATGACTTTTTCCATTCTTGCACTCGACTTGGAATCTCATTCACCGAGTCATCGTGGATTCAAGATCATTCGAGAGTCTGTTTCGCCAGAGAGTCGAGTCGATCCGCGACACTGCAACTTTCAGTCGAGCAAGATAATCCACCACGCTAGCAACACGAGACTCCAGTCGGAGCACATTCATAGCAGCTTCGTCCTTCACAGGAGAGTTGATGGGGTCCAAGCTGGTTTCCACTCAACTGGTTTCTTCTTCAAAGTTTTGGCAGAATTCTGAAAACACAACTCAGACTCAAAATAAAGATCATGTGATGAGCTGGTGAGAGCAAGACAGTCGGATAAAAGAGATCACCTTCAAGCATGAGAAACAGCTTCTTGGCGAACCCTCCAAGATAAATCTCCAAGTCGTTTCGCTTCCCCGCCAGTTGGCCAACCTTGTCAGACAGAACATTCTTGTTGTTCTTCAGTCGACTGACTTCCTTGTTAGCCGCGTCAAGAGAGGCTTTCAGCTTGGCATTTTCATCTTCGAGTTTGTCGACTGAGGCAAGCTTCTCTTCAGCGAGCTTTGTTTTCTCCAAAGCTGCCTTCTGTGCCTTTGCAAGGTCAAGGTCCTTTTTCTTCAAAGTCTCTTCCAGTTTATCTGCAAAGCAACAATGAGAACAGAGTTGAGAATGAGCAGAAAAACAGAGGCAGTCGTCAAAAATTCTCACCAGCCATACCTTTTGCTTCATCCTTTGCCTTCGCAAATTCTCCCGAGCAAGCTTCAAATCGAGGTTGAGCTGAATCTGCTTTTCTCTAATCTCAGATAGCGAGCCACAAGCTCGCAAGATTTCTACAAAGAGTCAACCAACGAAAGACATCGAAGACAGATCACTTCCGAGTGCCTAAGGAAAAATAGTAGCATTTCTAAGACTACGGTCAAATAAAAACATTCGACAGTAGTCTCGGGGACTACACCCAGTGGGTGCACTCAGCGTGCCCCCACTGGTTTACCAATTTGGTTCGATCAGTCGACCAAAAGAGGAAAAAAGGTTATGATTCTAAAAACATGGCTAATTGTCAGTGGTCAGCCGCAGTAAAAAAACAGTTCTTTAGACTATAGTCGACTGCACGCAGTCGACCATAGTTTCGGGGACTACACCCAGTGGGTGCACTTTGCGTGCCCCCACTGGTTTTATAGTTCCATTCGACTTGGTCCGTCGAGGTCGAGTGAAGAAGATCACAACATAAAGACTATAGCCGACTGCACGCAGTCGACCATAGTCTCGGGGACTACACCCAGTGGGTGCACTCAGCGTGCATCCACAAAAGTTCAATCGACACACACACCCAGTGGATGTACAGATATGGAAATCTCTAGAAGAAAGCAGTTTCAGATAGTATATCCTAACAAAGCAAGCGACGACTGACTTACTTGGACATTGCTCTGGAGAGCTGAACTGGCATCATAGGCCGCCTGACTAGCCTCTCGAGCCGCTTTCACCTGCTCCATCATGATCCCCGCCTGGCGTATGGCCTCCTTAGCAGCACTTACTTGGTCTTCCGGGACGTGGTGGGTAGCAAAGAGAGATGGTGGATCAGCAGTCGACGAAGTGGGTTGAGCACTTGTCACGGTACAACGAAGACACAGAATTCGAGTGGGGTTGCCTCCTCGAAATCAGCGTCTCAGGAATCGCTGCGACTTGAGCAGCCTTGCCAGCAGGCACTTTCTTGTTCCTCCTCTTCCTCAATGGAGCTTCCTCGTCATCATCGGGGAGATCAATGACGTGAGGCGGAACTACAAGAAAGATTCAGAAGTAAACATGGAAGTCCAATCGACTAAAAGCGAAACCTCAAAGATCTTACCAAGGTTGGAGGTGACCGCATCCTCCATTTCTTGATCTTCCTGCTTGGCTGAAGTCTCGGAGGTAGCGGCGCTGTAGATTTCAAGAATCGGCTGCTCAGTCATCAAGTCGAACAAAAGTTCACTCATGTTGAATAAGGAAATACAAGGTTCTGTTAGTTACCCGGAGATGGTGGGGATGACCATTCGCATCTTGGGCAGGGCCTTCGCCGGCTTTGATGACGTCGCTCGAGGTTGCTTCGGCGGTTTCTCAGTCGGCGCGGGAGAAGTTGTCCTAGGTCGCTTCGTCGACTGCCCGGTGGGCACAACAGCTTTACCGCGCCCGGCCGCCGGGTCATGCGTCAACTTGGACCTTCCCTCCGAGCGAGGAGGATCGACGTCTTCCTCCTCTTCCTCTTCCTCCTCTTCATCATCAGAGCCATCATCCTCCTCATCCTCCTCGCCGTTGGACTCCCATTCCTCCGGACTCTCACCTCCACTTCCTTCTTCTTCTTCGATTGTTTCCTGCGTCCCGTTGGGCATCGAGTACATCTCAGTGGTGACCTAGAAGACAACAAAACAAGGTGAAAGTTAGTCGATGAATTGGCATCAAAACAAAATGAATGCAGCAGAATCACAGTCGGAGATAAACGGTTATACCTTGTCTGGTTGGTAACTCTGGTCGAGTGGTGGAATCCTCCTAGCTCCGCGAGGATTGTCCTTGTTTCCTGTGATAGCAGTCATCCACTTCTCCAGCGTGGTACCATCGACCTCCTCTTGATGGACCCGAGTGGTATCATCCGTACCAGAGTACATCCACATCGGATGTCCTCGGTATTGGAGTGGTTGAATACGCCGTCGGAGAAAAACCTCCAGGAGATCCATGCCGGTCACCCCATCGCGAATAAGCTGGACTACACGCTCCATCAACAGCTTTACTTAGGCCTTCTCCTCTGGTAACACCTTCGTGGAAGATGGCTTGTTCACTCGACTTCGTGGAGAAAGAAGGGAACCCAATGACCGCCTGCTGGCTGGTATTGGCAAGAAACCAGGTCGATCGCCACCCTCTAAACGAAGTCGGGAAGAGTCATAGCCGAAAGGCGCTTCCCCTCATCTGGACCCCGAGTCCCCACACATCTGGATTACTTGGGTCCTCTCGTCATTCGGGCTCGCTTTCTTCACCGTCTGAGAGCGACGTGAATATGTGCTTGAAGAGACCCCAATGCGGTCGACAACCCAAGAAATTCTGGCAGAGCGAAACGAAAGCAGCAAGATACACAATGGAGTTTGGAGGAAATGGTGGAGTTGCGCCCAAAAAGTTCAAACCCCGGAAAAAGGATTTGGCGGCAGAGAAAACCCCTATCTACGTGGGTGGCCAGGAGGACGACTCACCCTCTTCAGCTGCGGTTGCCACTCCGTCTGGAAGCCTCGCCGACCGTGGGGGATCAGTCCTTCGTTGGCGGATCGGTGAGATCTTTCTCGGTGATGGTCGACCAGATCCGATCTCCTTGACCCAACCTTGCGGCAGCTTGGACCGCGAAGAGGAACCGCCTCGATCGGGCGCTCTCCCTTGGCCTTCGCCGCCTTCTTCACCTGCTCCAGGCGGCGCCTTGTCCTTCACCATGGTCGCCAAGCGAGAAAAGTACCGAGCTTCAGCCGCTGGATGCATTTAAGAGCGCGGGCGAGAAGGTTTGGAGGCGGAGAGAAGGGAAGTCCGAGGTCGCACTGCTCAAAATACCTGACCAGCGCTTTATATGGGGCCGCTCGAGTGGCTGACCAAGAGGCCCAAGCAATCCCATCGCAATCCCAAGAATAAAGCGCCGCAGACGATACGTGGCGAAAAAGGCGGCATGAAGATCGAGGCGCCATCGTCTTATCCCATTCGAAAGTGCCGCGGTTTTCGGCTTCGCCGCTTCCCAAAATTCGGATCCGAAATCCGCTAACCGCAGTAACAACTCGTCAGACAACAGATTTCCTCCGATCCGTCACAGAAATCCTCAGGTTCACAAAGTTCACTCGACAAACGTGGAGAATGGATCAAGGCGACTGAAAGAGAAGTTGGTGCCATCACTAAAAGGTCGTTGATCCACAGTGAGACGCACTCACAACACGAAGAACAGGTCGGAAAGATTATCAACTCCTTCCTCACCCAAACCTTGATCCATTCGGGGGATAATGATGAAGTCATGTACCTGGGGTAGAGTCATAGACCTGCCCAAAGGTACCCTCCACAAGGAGACTCACAAGAGAAGCAACCTTCCAGTCGACCGTGTAGGTATCCACTCGACAGATTCAAAGACACTCGACTATTTAAGATCCACTCGACCACCGTGAGTCCAAGAGCCACTCGGTATCCAAACGGTCTGTAGTTAAATAGTCTTTATGACCTTAATGACACTTTATGTAAGGCGTTACCAGTAAGGCCTAGCTTTAACGCACCTTAAACCCTCTACTACGTGGGCTGGCTGGGGTCCCGCGCACTCTATATAAGCCACCCCTCCACGGTAGAAGGGTTCGCACTCAGTAACACATACGCAGATAATCCAAATGACCGCCTCCGGGCTCCGAGATGAAGGGTTGTTACTTCCTCCGAGAAGGGCCTGAACTCAGAAATCCCTTGCGTATACAACTACTCCATAGCTAGGATCTTGCCTCTCCGCATCTACCCCCATTCTCATGTCGGACTTAGAACCACGACAGCTTGGCACCCACCGTGGGGCAGGTGTTCTAGTGAATTGTTGGAGAAGTTGGGATTCTTTCGATCTCCGGCATCATGGTTTCAGGTGGAGTTCTGGTCGACGGCCACGAGATCCGTCTCGGTGCGCTCACGTTCGTCGCCGACGACTCCGCTTGGCTTCAGGAGGCTCCACTCGACGTGGACGCGCTCCCCATCCGCGGGGCGACGCACTTTCGCGCGTGTGTCCGCGGTGTCCTCATGCGGCAACCGTTGACCCAGTATGGGTCGGCTCCTGCGCTGTCTTCACTCCCAATCTCCCACCGGCGCAAGCGTTCCGGTTGGTCGAGGCTTCAGCGGTGGTTGAGGCATGCGGTGGCCCGCCAGTCGGCCATCCCCCAAGTCGCGGCGATCGAGCCCGACGAAACACTCTACGGCCTGTTCGACCGGGCTCAGAGAGATCAAGGCCGAATGCGATAGCAAAGGACCGGTGGCGAGAGGTTCCGATGGTCGATGGACCACGCAGTCCCCTCGATTCACCCGCACCAACGAAGGTGGCGGTGGAGGCGATCCGGTGCAAGCCCACGAAGAGTACTTGCCCGAGCCCCTCACTTCGCTCCAGAGAGAGGAGCTTCGTCGTCGGAACATGGATGCACTTCACACTCCTATCGTGGGAGAAACCCCCGAGGCTCGCGCCTTGGCGGATGCGCGCTTGGCCAACCTGGCTGAGCGCACTCGACTGGAGAATCTTCAGCGAGTACTCGACGAGCGTACGCGACCGAGGGTTCCAGAATCCAGTCGACGCCAACTCTTTCAACCGCCAACCCAGGTATATCGAACGCCGAATCAGAAGTTACCAGCTGCCGCCAGTATAGCAGAGTCAATTCAGCCTTCCCAATGGAGGCGTGTAGAGGTTTGCAGCAAATCAGGGATTTGCTCGATGGCAGGAGATCAAAACTCAGTTGTATCCCAACGGAACAGGGTTCACTGACCGATCCGTCGCTGCTAATTCATTCCAGCCGCCCATAGTCCAAGATCGCCCCCGAGGCGTGAGGAACGTGGCGGCCGGCGTGATGATCAATACAAGGGCCGCGAGCAGTATGAGCACCGATTCGATCACAATGATCGACGTCGAGTGCCCACTCCTCCCCCAAGGGGTAGATCATACGCTCCTCGGCAGCAGGACGACAGACGCCAAAACAAAGGATGGGCGAAGAGTTCCAATCGACCCGTGGAACCGTGCTTTGATGCGAGATCTATTATCGCTCAAGGTTTGGTCGACAGAACAGAGCTCACCGAGACGGCCATGATAGAGATGTTCCTTCTAGTAGTAGAGTTCATGTCTCGGGACCAGAGTGTTTCAAAGCAGAGCCATCGTGGTCATGATGATTCCTCCCAACTTCAAAGTTGGCGAATCGGAGTTAGCAAGTTCATCGGAGAATCCAAGCCCCACACTTGGCTTGAAGGTTACCGAGTGGCGGTTCAGATCGGCGGTGGCAACGATGAGGTAGCCATGAAGCATTTACCTCTTATGTTGGAGGGTTCAGCTGTATGCGTGGTTGAATCAGCTTAGCACCCAAAGAAGATTTACACTTGTGAAGATCTTGCCCGAGTGTTTGTCGTGACATTTGAAGGAACTTGCAAACCACCAACAGGTTTGACAGAGTTGCGATGCGATGCGTGCAAAAGTCGAGTGAAACTTTGAGAGATTATATCCAGAGGTGGATCACTTTGCACCACATAGTCGAGAATGTATCTGATCACCAAAGTACCAGGCTCGCAAGGAAGGTGTCAAGAACAGAGAATTGAGTTTGAAATTTGGTCGAACCGGAGATATGACCCTGAGTCGGATGATGGAGATTGCCACCAAATATGCAAATGGTGAAGAAGAGGATCGGCTCCGGAGTGGTAAATATAAATCGGCCGCCAATGAGACCGGCGGATAAAATTCCAGTCGGAAGCGTATATTAAAGCCGAGCCAGCGGCTCCCGGAGAGGCTTTGGCAGTGACCCTGGGAAAGTTCAAGGGGAAACCCAAGGTTTCTTGGAACCCTAAGAAGGTGAAAGACCAGGATGGGAACGACGTGTTGGATTTACCATGTCATATTCATACAAAGAAAGATGAAGAGGGTAAACTCATTTACCGAAACATACCACTCGACAGTGTCGGCTCTTGATTCAGCAGTTCCAAGGGAAACAGCCCAAGGATAAGGATAAGGAGACAGACAAAGTTGAGGACAGAGATGACAGTGATGGTGGATATCCCCAGGTCAATTCCACCCTGATGATTTTTGCTGACGTCGAAAGCAAAAGTCGATTGAAGGTTATCAATCGGGAAGTAAACTTGGTTGCTCCGGCGACTCCCAATTATCTGAAATGGTCTCAGACCGCCATCACATTCGACCAGTCTGATCACCCGACGCACATTGCCACCCCTGGGAGGCAAGCATTGGTGGTCGACCCAGTTGTCGAAGGCACTCGACTGACCAAAGTCCTGTTGGATGGTGGTAGAGGCTTGAACATATTATACGCTGAGACATTGAAAGGGATTGGCATTCCGATGTCCAGACTCAGTACAAGTAACATGAGCTTCCAAGGAGTCATTCCTGGAAAGAATGCTGAGTCACTCGGAAAAATTGCTCTTGATGTAGTTTTTGGTGATTCAAAGCATTGAAAGAAAAGTTGACCTTTGAGGTCGTGGATTTCCAGAGCGCTTATCACGCTATTCTGGGGAGACCAGCTTATGCACGTTTCATGGCCCGACCATGTTACGTGTATCTTAAATCAAGATACCTGGTCCCAAGGGTGTGATCACCACACGGGCAATCGGAAGAAGGCGTAAGAGTGCTTCCAGAAGGCTCTAAGATCGTTGATGCTCGGCCAAGTGGTAGAGCTACAAGAGTATCGTAAAACTGCAGATCCGAGTGATTTGTTGCGAGCTAAGAAGCCCGCCACGGAGTCAAGATTCCAAATGATCGCGAGACGTAAACAGGTTCACATTCACTGACTAATCCCGATGCTGCTCCGACCAACATCTCAACAACACTCAACTCAAAATAGGAAGAAGCGCCATCCAGTTCCTCCGTGAGAACTGGGACATCTTTGCATGGAAGCCTCACGACATGCCGGTGTTCCTGTGGG
Organism: Aegilops bicornis; assembly: GCA_021605145.1. NCBI lineage: Eukaryota > Viridiplantae > Streptophyta > Magnoliopsida > Poales > Poaceae > Aegilops > Aegilops bicornis. The sequence continues at coordinate 68,009,177 of CM038674.1, read as the reverse complement.
GCTGGTTGAGCATCGCCACGAAGTCGACCCAAAATTCAAACCAGTTAAAGAGTATCTTGGCGGTCCGCCGTCCCGTAAGAGAAAGGCCATTACGAGGAGGTGGCTCGGCTCTTAGCAGCAGAGTTCATCCGAGAGATCTACCACTCCGAGTGGCTCGCCAACGTTGTCATGGTCCCCAAGAAGGACAAGTCGCTGCGCATGTGCATCGATTTCAAGCATATCAATCGGGCCTGCCCGAAAGATCATTTCCCTCTTCCTCGCATCGACCAAATAGTCGACTCAACTGCGGGATGCGAGAGGTTGTCTTTTTTAGACGCCTATTCCGGCGGCAGGAGCAGGTGCCTTTACGGCAGCTGCTGCAACTGGTTCCCGGTAGAGTTGGTCGGCGCAGATCAGCGCGTCCTTCTTGTCAGAGGGGACGGAGATGATGGTCAACGGCCCGGGCATCTTTAGCATGTTGTAGATGTAGTGTGATGCCGCCATGAACTTGGCCAGTGTCGGGCGGTCGAGGATCCCGTTGTAGGGCAAGGGCATCTCGGCCACGTCGAAGACGATCCTCTCCGTCCTGTAGTTCAACTCTCCTCCAAATGTCACGGGCAGTGTGACCTTTCCCTTCGGCTGGCTCCTCCTCGGATTGACCCCTTGAAATGTCCCCGTTTCCTCGAGGTCTCCATCAGGGATTTGCAACCTTTTGACCACGACGGGCGAGATCAGGTTCAGGCCTGCCCCGCCGTCAACCAACATCTTGTTCACCCTGAGGTTGCGTATCGTTGTTGAGACCAACAATGGCAAACACCGACCGCAGTAGTGTGGTCAGGGTGGTCCTCAGTGTCAAAGATGAGGGGCGTGCTGGACCATTTTAGCGGCTTCTGAGCGTCGAACGACGGCTCTTCTTCTGTAATCTCACGCGCCCACTGCTTGAGCTGGCAGCGAGAGGTATGCAGCGAGGCGCCGCCATCGACGCACATGGCCTCCGTAGCCTTCTGGAACCCTTGCTCACCAGACTCGTCGTCCTCGTCGTGATCGTCGTCTTCTTGTTTCTTGTCGCGTCCCCGGGCCGGCCTCTCTTGCTGATTGTCCTTGCTGGGGCGGCCTCCTTGGCCGCCACGCTTCTTGCCGGATCCCTCAGCACCGTCTTGGTCATTCTCCTTGTCCCACCTTTCGTACTCAGCTTTTTGCTTCTCAGCAAGCAGCTCGACTTGTCGGCAGTTCTGGAGGTCGTGGCCCTTGGTGCGGTGGATCTTGCAGTATTGCTTGCCGGAGCTTCTTGGCTTGTCGGTAGCCGCCAAGGCCCGGCAAGTGGCGCACCCGGCAATCTCCTTACCGGGGGTGTCTGCCCTGACCTTCTTGTTGGCACCAGTGTCGTCAGATCCCTCCACGGCAAGCATGGCCTTGCCCTTGCGTCTCCTGATGCAAAGTCGGCTCTTCTTCATCGGGGTGGCGGCGTCTTCATCAGTAGAGTCGGTTTCCGCACCGGCGTCTTCACCGGGGTACTTCCTTCCCTCTTCAGCTCGGGCGCACCTGTCTGCCAGAACGTAGAGCTCGCCCACATCCTTAACCTTGGTCATCGCCAGCTCCTTGCGCATCTTGCGATTGCGCATGTTCTGGTGGAACGCGCTAATCACAGCAGCGGGATGAACGTCGGGGATGTTGTACTGCACCCGGCTGAATCTCTGGATGTACTTGCGCAGGGTCTCCCCTTCCTTCTGGGGAATGATATGCAGATCACTGGCCTGGCCATGAGCTTCATGGCCTCCTGTGAAGGCGTCAACGAACTCATGGCACATATCTGACCAAGAAGAAATGGAGTCCACCGACAAGTGCATCAACCAGGACATCACATTGGGCTTGAGCGCCAGCGGGAAATAGTTGGCAAGCACCTTGTCGTCACGAGCCCCAGTGGCTTGCATCGCGATGGTGTTGGTGCTGAGGAACTTGGACGGATGGGTCTTGCCGGCGTACTTCTCACCGACGTCGGGCTTGAACATGCGGTGGGACGGCCACTGGAACTGCCTCAGCTCACGGGTAAAAGCCGGGCAGCCCACCTCATAAGGTAGGCCGCCGGGGCCCCCCGATGCCGGGTGGTCCATAGCGGGTCCCGCCCCGCTTGTCCGACTGGCGGCGCGTTTCGCGCCGCCGCTCGACGGTGGTTCGAGCGTCTTCGTGAGCTCGCTCCCGAAGGACCTGGTGCTGGTCGCGGAGGGTCCGCGGGTCGGACGACACTATGGAAATGTTATCACAAGCGTCGTTGCGACGGACCGACGCCCGCGGCGGCTGACGAGGAGGAGGAGAGTGCACCATGGCCGTAGCTCCCCCGGTCCTCCCAGCGCCAGCATGTGGTGGCTCGATGGAGCGCCGACCCAATGGGCCTGCCGGTCGCGGATCGTCTTTATTTGCGATAGCGACGAGGCTCCGGATGGTGGCCCTCCACTCATCGAGCTTCTCCGCAGCAGGAGGGAAGTCGAGGAGCAGTTGTGCTCGCACCAAGGCTTCCGCTGGCGTAGGCGGCAGCGACAGCTGCGTGGATCACGGCGCGCTTCGACTTCTAACTATGTTAGAAGGAGCTCTGTTACGATCCAGCGGCTGCGTGCCATTTTCACCAGTGCTTCGGCAAGCGTGCTGAACTCCTTCATCTTGCTGATGATCAGGGCTCTTCCCATGGCGGTGCCTAGGGTCACCAACGTGGTGATGCTGCTCGGCGTGTACACCATCAGAAGAGCGCGCGGTGGCCGCCGGCATATGCGTCCTGGAGGTCGTCGCCCGCCCTGGGGTTGGCACCACGGCACCCCCAGAGGGCCCCACGCCGCCTGCGGGGGCCCCAGCTCCGTCTTGGGATCCAGCAGCGTGTAGCCGGTCGTCGGGCGCACGAACGACGCCACTCACCAGGCTCCGACTGCCTGGGCGATGCTGGTGCTCGCGGGCCGCGGCCCGGGTCCTGTCCGCGACCGGTCCGCTGCTCGTCCGCACCGGCACGGGCCGTTCGGCTCCCAACGAGCCGATCGCCGCGGCCGTCTTCTTCTTAGGGGCCATGGCGATGAAGAGCTGCTAGGCTAACTACCAGACCAGATTCTCACAATTGCGCCCCCTACCTGTCGCGCCAAAGATGTCGGTGTGGAACGACACCTACGGGGTCACAAGAGTCCTTACTACGGTTGCCGGGGCGCAGGGTTGCGAGAAGAGCAGGGCTAGTAGACAGCACAAGGATCGTTTACCCAGGTTCGGGGCGCAAGGATGCGTAAAACCCTAGTCCTGCTTTGGTGGGTGTATTTCTGAGAGTTCTTGAGCTCTTGAACTAGCTGTGGTTAGCGTGTGGCTCGAAAGAGCCGAATCCTTCTCCTGGTCGCCTCGGGCCTCCTTTTATAGGTAAAAGGGGTTGCCCCAGTGGAACGCAGGAGGTGGAAAGGTGTACATAGTTGCGAGGTTATCCCTCGTATTACAGGACACGATGCATTTAATGCACCGCTGAGGTGTCGCCTTGCTTTATCAGGGACGGGGGCGAGGCCCGTCCCGTCCGTCGCCGCTCCCCCTCGCTTCGACACGTGCCCCGGCCAGTGATGCGTGCGATGCCATGTAGGCAGGCAGGCAGCTGAGGTGGCACGGTGGTGGAGCCTTCACGAAGGTCTACATGCCGCCACGCACGCGCTTGATGAGTTGGCTTGGGGGCTGCATGTTGCCACGCGGGTGCCCGCCCAGCTGGTTGGGCTGGCAGCCGCATGCGAACGGCAGTGGAAGCCTGGTCGTCGGTGGGTCTGGTGGTGGTCCTGCTGGCGTCCTTGGTGAGGGCCTTGCCGGGTGGCCCGGCAAGGGTCTCGCCGTGGCACGCTGTCGTCCGCGGCAAGGGTCCTGCCGGGGGTCTTGGTAGCCTTCCTCGTCAAGGATCTTGCCGAGGATCGTCGTCTTCTAATCCTCATCTGATCTTGAATATGTCTTCACAAAGATCTGCATGCTACCACAGAGGTGCCTTCCCGAGCCCTGGCCCCACGTGGATGATGGTGTTGGGGATCTTGGGCTCAAGGGTGGCTCGCTCTGTTGGTGTGGGGTGAGCTGTCCCGACAAGGATCTTGTCGGGGCCGCTGTGGTTGCCCCGGCAAGACCTGCTTCATCCCTCTGCTCTTTGTGGTCTTGGCCTTGGCGTTGCTCTGATTGTCTTGTGCTCTGGTCTTACTTTGGCTCACCTCCCTTGCTCTGCTTGGTGTGACCGTGGGTGCGGCTCTGACTGCCCGTGCACAGGTATAGGAGTACAAAAAATGCACCCCTGTTTTTGTACACCGACAATACATAAGGCACAAACGCCCAACAATACAACAATACCATACAAGAGAACAACATCCGACTACAGATGAAACTTAAAACAGAAACTCAAACAATATCCACCCTGCCAACCCAGGCTGCCGACCAGGAACGTAACCCAAGATCGACGAAGAAGAACTAGAACTCCAACACAAGTAAACATCGCTCTAGCGTCATGATCATCGCACAACCTGTACCTGCAACTGTTGTTGTAGTAATCTGTGAGCCACGAGGACTCAGCAATCACATAACCATGGGTGTCGTGGTTTTGTCATGGCAGATGTCCTCTTGCAAGGACTTAGTCATGGAGCCATCGCAACTAGGAAGCTTAAAGGGGTTAATCGATACAAAGGACACGAGAGGTTTATACTAGTTCGGCCCCTTACGGTGAAGGTAAGGCCTACGTCTAGTTGGGTTGGTATTGCTTGATGTTTTGATGAACAGGGAGCGAGATACGCTATGCCCGGCTCTAGATGAGTTGTTTCTTGCCCTAAGCCGCCAGCGGGTCGTCCCCTTATATACACGGGTGACGCCCTGCGGTCTATAGAGTCCCAACCGGCTCATAAACAGTGTCCGGTGCTACGTCTTGAGCATGCGTTCATTTTCCCCGAAGAGGAGAGGATGATGCAGCACAGTAGCGTAAGTATTTCCCTCGATTTTTGAGAACCAAGGTATCAATCCAGTAGGAGGCCACGCGCAAGTCCCTCGTACCTGCACAAAACGATAGCTACTCGCAACCAACGCGATTAGGGGTTGTCAATCCCTTCATGGTCACTTACGAGAGTGAGATCTGATAGAGATAATATTTTTGGTATTTTTGGTATAAAGATGCAAAGTAAAAAGTAAAAGCAAAGAAAGTAAATAAAGTTATGGGGATTGATATGATGAGAATCGACCCGGGGGCCATATGTTTCATTAGTGGCTTCTCTCAAGAGCATAGATATTCTACGGTGGGTGAACAAATTACTGTTGAGCAATTGACAGAATTGAGCATAGTTATGAGGTTATCTAGGTATGATCATGTATATAGGCATCACGTCCGTGACAAGTAGATCGAAATGATTCTGCATCTACTACTATTACTCCACTCATCGACCGCTATCCAACATGCATCTAGAGTATTAAGTTAAAAACAGAGTAACGCCTTAAGCAAGATGACATGATGTAGAGGAATAAATTCATGCAATATGATAAATACCCCATCTTGTTATCCTCGATGGCAACAATATAATACGTGCCTTGCAACCCTTTCTGTCACTAGGTAAGGACACCGCAAGATTGAACCCAAAGCTAAGCACTTCTCCCATTGCAAGAACTACCAATCTAGTTGGCCAAACCAAATGGATAATTCGAAGAGACTTACAAAGATAACTCAATCATACATAAAAGAATTCAGAGAAGATTCAAATATTATCCATAGATAAGCTGGATCATAAACCCACAATTCATCGGTCTCAACAAACACACCGCAAGAAGATTACATCGAATAGATCTCCACGAGAGAGGGGGAGAACGTTGTATTGAGATCCAAAAAGAGAGAAGAAGCCATCTAGCTACTAGCTATGGACCCGAAGGTCTGAAGTAAACTACTCACACTTCATCGGAGGGGCTATGGTGTTCATGTAGAAGCCCTCCGTGGTGGATGCCCGCTCCGGCGGAGCTCCGGAACAGGCCTCAAGATGGGATCTCGTGGATACAGGAAGGTATGGTGGTGGAATTAGGTTTTTGGCTCCCCTTCTGATCGTCTGGGGATACATAGGTATATATAGGAGGAAGGAGTACGTCGGTGGAGCGTCAGGGGGCCCACGAGGTAGGGGGGCGCGCCCAGGAGGGGGGCGCCCTCCACCCTCGTGACCGCCTCTGGCACTTCTTGGACTAGGGTCCAAGTCTCCTGGATCACATTCGGTGAGAACATCACATTCCCAAAGGTTTCATTCCGTTTGGACTCCGTTTGATATTCCGTTCCTTCGAAACACTGAAATAGGCAAAAAACAACAATTCTGGGCTGGGCCTCCGGTTAATAGGTTAGTCCCAAAAGTAATATAAAAGTGCAAAATAAAGCCCAATATAGTCCAAAGCAGTAGATAAAGTAGCATGGATCAATCAAAAATTATAGATACGTTGGAGACGTATCAGGCATCCCCAAGCTTAATTCCTACTCGTCCTCGAGTAGGTAAATGATAAAAAGAGAATTTTTGATGCGGAGTGATACTTTGGCATAATTTCAATATAAATCTTCTTACTTGTGATATGATTATTCAGATCTGAAAGATTTAAGACAAAAGTTCATATTGACATAAAAATAATAACACTTCAAGCATACTAACTAAGCAATTATGTCATCTCAAAATAACATGGCCAAAGAAAGTTCATCCCTACAAAATCATATGGTTAGGCTATGCTTCATTTTCATCACACAAAGATGTTCCCAACTTCTATACCCCCGATGACAAGCCAAGCAATTGTTTCATACTCAAATAATCTCAAACTCTTTCAACCTTTACGCAATACATGAGCGCGAGCCATGGGTATAGCACTATGGGTGGAATAGAAATATGTTGATGGGATTGTGTGGAGAAGACAAAAAAAGGAAAGTCTCATATCGACGAGGATAATCAACGGGCTATGGAGATGCCCATCAATTGATGTCAACATGAGGAGTAGGGATTGCCATGCAACGGATGCACTAGAGCTATAAGTATATGAAAGCTCAACAAAAGAAACTAAGTGGGTGTGCATCCAACTTGCTTGCTCACGAAGACCTAGGGCACTTTGAGGAAGCCCATCATTGGAATATACAAGCCAAGTTCTACAATGAAAATTCCCACTAGTATATGAAAGTGACAAAATGAGAGACTCTCTATTATGAAGATCTTAGTGCTACTTTGAAGCACAATATATGAGACTCACTACATGAAGAACAAGGTGCTACTTTGAAGCACAAGTGTGGTAAAAGAATAGTAGCATTGTCCCTTCTCTCTTTTTCTCTCATTTTTTTATTATTTTTTTATTTGGGCCTTTTCTCTCTCTTTTTCTATGGACTCTTTTTTTATTTCGTCCGGAGTCTCATCCCGACTTATGGGGAATCATAGTCTCCATCATCCTTTCCTCACTTGGGACAATGCTCTAATAATGATGATCATCACACTTTTATTTCTATTACAACTCAACAATTACAACTCGAAACTTAGAACAAAATATGACTCTATATGAATTCCTCCAGCGGTGTACCGGGATGGTGCAATGAATCAAGAGTGACATGTATGGAAAATAATGCATGGTAGCTTTGCCACAAATACGATGTCAGCTACATGATCATGCAATGGCAATATGACAAAAGTAATGTATGTCATAATAATGATGATGGAAGTTGCATGGCAATATATCTCGGAATGGCTATGGAAATGCCATGATAGGTAGGTATGGTCGCTGTTTTGAGGAAGATATAAGGAGGTTTATGTGTGAAAGAGCGTATCATATCACGGGGTTTGGATGCATCGGCGAAGTTTGCACCAACTCTCAAGGTGAGAAAGGGAAATGCATGGTACCGAAGAGGCTAGCAAGTGCGGAAATATAAAAGTGCATATAATCCATGGGCTCAACATTAGTCAAAAGAACTCATATACTTATTGCAAAAATTTAGAAGCCATCAAAAATCAAGTACTGCGCACAATGCTCCTAGGGGGATAGATTGGTAAGAAAAGACCATCGCTCGTCCCCGACCGCCACTCATAAGGATACACAAGCCAGGTACACTTCATGTTTCAAATTTGTTACACAAGTTTACCCATACGTGCATGCTACGGGACTTGCAAACTTCAACACAAGTATTTCTCAAATTCACAATTATCAACTAGCACGACTTTGATATTATTACCTCCATATCTCAAAACAATTATTAAGCATTAAATTTATCTTAGTATTCAATTCACTCAAAAGAAAGTTTCACATATCTCGAACACCAAGTATATTAATATTAAGCAAATTACCATGCTATTAACGACTCTCAAAATGATCTAAGTGAAGCATGAGAGATCAAGCTTGTTTAAAACAAATCCACCACCGTGCTCTAAAAGATCTAAGTGAAGTACTAGAGCAAAACTATCAAGCTCAAAAGATATAAGTGAAGCACATAGAGTATTCTAACAAATTCCAAATCATGTATGGCTCTCACAAAAGGTGTGTACAGCAAGGATGATTGTGGTAAACTAACAAGCAAAGACTCAAATAATACAAGACGCGCCAAGCAAAACGCGTATCATTTTGGTGAATAAAAATATAGCTCCAAGTAAATTACCGATGGAAGTGGACGAAAGAGGGGATGCCTTCCGGGACATCCCCAAGCTTTGACTTTTTGGTGTCCTTGGATTATCTTGGGGGTTCCATGGGCATCCCCAAGCTTAGGCTCTTTGTAGGACCTTGAGAAGAGGTGTCTAGAGGGGGGGTGATTAGACACTAAGTACCAAACTTGCAGTTTTTTAAGTTTCTTTAAAGTTTGAGTGGAGTTTAGGCACAAGTTTAACATTCACAACATATATCAAGCAAGCATGCAAAGAGTATATGAGCAGCGGAAAATAAAGCATGCAACTTGCAAGAATGTAAAGGGAAGGGATTGGAGGATTCAAACGCAATTTGGAGACACGGATGTTTTTGGTGTGGTTCCGATAGGTGGTGCTATCGTACATCCACGTTGATGGAGACTTCAACCCACGAAGGGTAACAGCTATGTGAGTCCACGGGGGCTCCACCCACGAAGGGTCCATGAAGAAGCAACCTTGTCTATCCCACCATGGCCGTCGCCCACGAAGGACTTGCCTCACTAGCGGTAGATCTTCACGAAGTAGGCGATCTCCTTGCCCTTACAAACTCCTTGGTTCAACTCCACAATCTTGTCGGAGGCTCCCAAGTGACACCTAGCCAATCTAGGAGACACCACTCTCCAAGAAGTAACAAATGGTGCGTTGATGATGAAATCCTTTCACTTGTGCTTCAAATGATAGTCTCCCCAACACTCAACTCTCTCTCATAGGATTTGGATCTGGTGGAAAAAGGGTTTGAGTGGAAAGCAACTTGGGGAAGGCTAGAGATCAAGATTCATATGGTCTCAACACATGAGTAGGTGGTTCTCTCTCAGAAATAGGATGCTGGAAGTGTAGGTTCAGTCTGATAGACTCCACGAATGAAGAGGAGGTGGAGGGGTATATATAGCCTCCACACAAAATCTAACCGTTACACACAATCTACTAAACTCGGTGGGACCGAATTGTTAAACTCGGTCAGACCGATTTAGCAAATAATGTGACCGTTAGGGTTTTCGGTGGGACCGGAATGCAACTCGGTGGGACCGATTCGGTTAGGGTTAGGGCATAACGTAATCTCGGTAAGACCGATTACACAAACTCAGTGGGACCGATTTTGGTAATAAGCTTTCCAGAGAGTTGGTCAGGAAAACTTGGTTTGACCGATAATCAAACTCGGTGGGACCGATTTTGATAATAAGTTAAACAGAGAGTTTGCAGTGTAATCTCGGTAGTACCGATTGCTCAAACTCGGTGAGACCGATTTTGATAATGGACATACACAGAGAGATTACAATCCCATCTTGGTGAGGCCGAGATCCCTATCGGTGAGACCGATTTGCCTAGGGTTTGTGGCAGTGGCTAAGACATCCAAACTCGGTGGCGCCGGATAGAAAGAATCAGTGGGGTCGAGTTTGACTTTAGGTTTAGGACAAATGTGTGGAAGTAGGAAAGTAGTTGAGGGTATTTGGAGCATATCACTAAGCACTTTGAAGCAAGAGGCTCATTACGCAACACCTCATTCCTCCTTGATAGTATTAGCTTTTCCTATAGACTCAATGTGATCTTGGATCACTAAAATGTAAAATGAAGAGTCTTGAGCTTGAAGCTTGAGCCAATCCTTTGTCCATAGCATCTTGAAGGAGTTCCCACATCCTTTAGTCCATGCCACTCCATTGTTGAACTTATCTGAAACATACTAGGTAATAGTGTTAGTCCAACAAGAGATATGTTGTCATTAATTACCAAAACCACCTAGGGAGAACTTGTGCTTTCAATCTCCCCCTTTTTGGTAATTGATGGCAACATACATCAAAGCTTTAGATAAAGATATAAGGAATAGCAAGTAAAGCTTTGGAAAGACATGTAACAAGCATAGGCTCCCCCTACATGTATGCAATCATGTGAATATGAAATATAGAAGCATGTGATAGCATAACCATGATAGTGCAGGCAATGTGTTACATGTATCTTGGCTATATGCATCAGAGAAAAAAGTATTAAAGAGAATACCTTCATGCCCATGAGTCCTTCTTGCAAACAGTATGTATATCGGCAAGAATTCCTCATACACATGATTGTGATGCATATACTTACCTTGTGGTCTTGAGTTGGCTTAGGATGGAATGAACTGTGAAAACAAGGTTAGATAACACAGATGCATCTACTAGCCAGAGCAAATGTAAGAAACCACAAGAATACCAAGACTGGGATGACATGTAGAGGGTGAGTACCGAGTACCACATTGGATTAGACATGTCCCCAAGAGTAAAGATATGCAATGAATTTAAATGATCTCTTTCCCTTAGATGTCTTGCTCCCCCTGAATCTAACATGGGATACTGGGAGAAGATAGGGAACAGAAAATCAGAGCTGAAGGAAAACAGAGCTGAAAGATATGACTGATGATCAGAGCTAAAGTTTAGAGCTAATGTAAGCTAATGCAAAATTGAGCACAACAGATCATATGAACATGTCTCTCCCCTCAAGAAGACATGTGGACATCTCTCCTCTTGAACACCAAGCATCTGGGATCCTTGAGAAATACTTTCTACTTAAGTATCCTCTCCCCCTGGAGACCTCTCTCGTCTTTTGAGGGTCTCTCCCCCTAGAAGGTCTCTCTCTCCCTTAAGAAGAAAGGTGATAAGTTTTGATGCTCTCTCTATCTCCAAATGATAAGCTTTGATGTTCTTTCTCTCCCCCTTTGACATCAATTTCCAAGAAGGGTCTTCGAGTCTGTCGAATGGGTTTGGTCCTTGAGACACGTAACAAAGCAATGATGAAAATGTGATGCTTTTAGAGGACAAGATTCATTGAGTGGAGCTGGATCAAGAAACACAGAATATGTGGCAAAGAGTTTTTCCTGTTATGAAATCGGTGGCACCGAGTGGTATGCTTGATCGTGCGAAAAGATTCGGTTGGTCCGAAAATAACAAATTGGTGTAACCGAGTTCATCGCAAAGAGAACACTTGTCACCTCAGCTCACTAGACTAGTAAGATCTCACAAAGATTTGCAAGGAATTAACTAAAAGATATGCAAGGAATTAGATGCAGAAAATGCAGAGAAAACAGAAAGAAATCTAGATGAAGTTTTTTTTTTGAAAGGGGAAACACAAATGCATGAGACAAATGAAAAACTCAGAAAAGAACACAGGAGAACTTCATCTAGAGATGGTCAGCGACAAAGTCACCTATGTTAGAGTATATTGACTTAGGAGTCAAGTGAGATCACTTGATCATAGGCCATACTCATCGTTTAAGCTCAAAATGGGGTTGCCATTTTTCGTTTAAACATCTTGATGTATTCACATCTTGTCGAGTTGCTTTAACTCATGACTCGGAGTAAAGCTTCTCTAAGATGGAATAACATACCTTGGTTGGTGGTGGTGTCCATGTAGTTGAACTTGCGTGGGTTGCTCAAGGTTGATGTAGCTCATCAAGAATTTGGAGCACCACTTGGAATTTGAGTCCATCTACCTACATGGGTTAGTTCTTGCAAGTAAGAGCACTTGTATATCCAAAAATGACAATCATGAAACTCAACATAGAATTTGTCAAAGGATATGTTTGAATGGTTTCGTGCTTCCTTGTCTTCAACCACCTTGTGTAGAGACTTGGTGATGTACAGATTGCTCAAGATATGAGTAGGTTTCAACCTCATGGAATAGGATTCAACCAAGTACCTACATGGGTTAGATAACATGCAAGATACAAATATATACAAGACATAAGTTTTTCATCATAAGAGAAATATCAAGGATTAGTCATAAGCTCATGTCTTGCATGTATCCAATGGAGTTTCAACTCCAAGTTTGAAGCATCAATGATGTTAAATTATCCTCTTAACCTGCAAAACACTTTCTCATCAAGAGGTTTAGTGAATATATCCGCTAATTGCTTTTCGGTGCGAACATGCTTAAGATCAATGTCACCCTTAGCAACATGATCTCGAATGAAATGATGACGAACTTCAATATGCTTAGTTCGAGAATGTTGCACAGGATTATGACCAATTTTGGTAGCACTTTCATTATCACAAAGCAATGGAACATGTCTCACATATATCCCATAATCTTTAAGAGTTTGGGTCATCCAAAGTAATTGAGCACAACATGAACCAGCGGCAATATATCCAAATTTCATGTGGATAAGGATACTGAGTTTTGTTTCTTGGAGGACCAAGACACAAGAGATCTACCAAGAAATTGACAAGTACCAAGTGGAGTTTCTATCAACCTTTTCTCCGCATAGTCCGAGTCGGAATAGCCAACAAGATCGAAGAGGCCCTCTTAGGATACCAAATGCCAAAATTTGGTGTATGGATTAAGTATCTCACTATCCTTTTCACGGCCTAAAGATGACATTCTTTAGGGGCAGCTTGATATCGTGCACACATGCACACACTTAGCATAATATCGGGACGTGAAGCACATAGATATAACAATGAACCAATCATAGAGCGATAAACCTTTTGATCAACCGGTTCACCATCTTTGGTTAAGTCAAGATGTCCACTAGTAGGCATGGGTGTAGTCATACTTTTGCATTCTTGCATATTGAACTTCTTGAATAAGTCCTTGGTGTACTTTGTTTGCGAGACAAAAGTACCTTCCTTAGTTTGCTTGATTTGCAAACCAAGAAAGAATTTGAGTTCACTCATCATAGACATCTCAAACTTCTCCGACATTAGCTTCCCAAACTTTTCACTAAAATGAGGGTTAGTTGAACCAAATATAATATCATCAACATAAATTTGGCACACAAAGAGTTCACCATTAACCCTTTTAGTAAAAAGAGTAGAATCAATTTTCCCAATTTCAAAGCCTTTTTCAATAAGGAACTTGGTCAAGCATTTATACCATGCTCTAGGAGCTTGTTTAAGTCCATAAAGAGCTTTGTGAAGTTTGTAAACATGATTGGGTTTCTTAGGATTGACAAAGCCGGGAGGTTGTTTAACATAAACTTCCTCCTCTATTTCACCATTTAGAAAAGCACTTTTAATGTCCATTTGGTACAAGGTGATATCATGGTGATTAGCATAGGCAAGTAAGATGCGAATGGACTCAAGTCTAGCAACGGGGGCGTAAGTCTCACCATAGTCCATACCTTCGACTTGTGTGTAGCCTTGGGAGACGAGACGTGCTTTGTTGCGAACTACTTGTCCATCTTCATCTTGCTTGTTGCGAACCACCCATTTGGTACCGATGATGTTGTGGTTGTTGTCGGGCTTCTCAACCAATGTCCAAACTTGGTTCCTCTGAAAGTTGTGTAGCTCTTCATGAATAGCATTTATCCAATCCGGATCTTCCAATGCTTCTTCGACCTTCATAGGTTCAATGCTAGAGATGAAAGAATAGTTTTCACAAAAGTTAGCTAAACGAGTTTTAGAGCGAGTGATTCTCCCGGTTTGAATATCATTGTAGATTTGCTCGACGGGATGGTCTTTAGCAATTCTTGCTCGAACTCGTGAAAGCTTTTGCTTGGGTCTTCGTTGAACATCTTGTTCTTCTTCTTGGCCTTCTTCATTGTTGGCGTTGTCGTTCTCTTGTCGTGGTGGAGAAGGAGGTTGTTGACGTTCATCTTGATGCACTTCCTCGTTTTCTTCATCTTGGTGTGTCCCACTTGTGGATGCTTCCGTATCAACTCTTGGTTCACCTTGTCGTGAAGTAGAATCTTCCACTTGGATGGACGAGGTACTCTCCTTCACCTCCGTTGGACGGACCTTGCCAATAGACAAGTCTTGGATTGCTTCCGAAGGATCTTTGTCTCCTACATCAATTGGCAATTGCTCTACTTGCGAGCCGTTAGATTCATCAAACTTCACATCTACCGTCTCTTCAACCTTTTGGGTGAAATTGTTGTAGACATGGTAAGTGTGAGAGTTTGAGCCATAACCTAGTAGGAAACCTTCATGAGACTTAGGAGCAAATTTAGAACGATGATGCTTATCAAGAATGTAGCACTTTGAGCCGAATACTCGAAAGTATCCGACTTGGGGTTTGTTACGGTGAGTAGCTCAGATGCCGTCTTGCCGAGTAGCTTGTGAAGATACAAGCGATTTGTTGCATGACAAGCTGTCTCAACCGCTTCGCCCAAAAGTGCTTGACGTCTTGTACTCATCAAGCATCGTTCTCGCCATTTCGATGAGCGTCCGGTTCTTCCTCTCAACAACTCCATTTTGTTGAGGTGTGTATGTAGCCGAGAACTCGTGTGAAATCCCTTCTTCGTCAAGAAAGGTGTCCACATTTGCGTTCTTGAACTCCATTCCGTTGTCGCTGCGAACCTTCTTGATCTTCACTTCAAATTGGTTTTGGGCCTTCCTAGCGAAGTTTTTGAAGGTCTTTTGGACCTGCGATTTATCATCGAGAAAGAACACCCACGTAAATCTGGAACTATAACTAGACCAAAAGAATTTCCACCGAGACTCTTGTAAGAGTTGGGACCAAAGAGATCCATGTGAAGTAGCTCGAGTGGCCTCTTCGTGGTCATGATGTTCTTCACGGGATGCCTTCCTCCAACCTGTTTACCCTTGACAAGCACTGCAAAGTCTATCCTTATCAAATATGACATCATTAACTCCAAGGATATGATTCCCCTTAATAAGCTTGTCAAGGTTTTGCATACCAACATGACCTAATCGTCTATGCCATAACCAGCCTTTTGAGGATTTAGCAATGAAGCAAGTTTTAGGTTGAGCCTTTTTAGTGAAATCAACAATGTATAGATCACCTCTACACACACTAGTAAAGATCATTTTATGATTATCTCGACGAAACACTTGGCAATCTACTTCAGAAAATAGAACATTGAAACCGAAATCAACAAGTCTAGATACTGAAAGTAAGTTGTAACCAAGAGATTCAACGAGCATAACATTTTGTATGGAGCTATCATGTGATATGGCCACCTTACCGAGGCCAACCACCTTACCCTTTGAGTTGTCACCGAAAGTGACATACTTTCGAGGACTATCATTATCAGCAAGCTCACGAAACATGTCTTTATCTCCGGTCATGTGATCGGTACATCCACAATCAAGAACCCATTCCTTTCCTCCTGACATATATCCCCGAAGATTTTCCATAAGACCAAAATGTCTCATTGCATCATCAAGATCGAAGTCACTATCTTCATCCTTATCATAGTATCCATGTTCAACATCGTCATGTGGTGGATCAAATCCTAGAGAGGGTGATTCATTAGAATGAGTTTGACAATAATCTTGTCTATGAATTCTTATAGCTTCGGAAATAATGTCACTAATAATACCAACATTTCCTTTGGCACGCATAAGGTTTGTAAGCTCAAATAGACGATCACCAAACATAGGATCACTAGTATTCATTTTGCTCAAAGCAATAGACTTATGGAGAATTTCATCTAGATTTTTCAAGGAATAATCTGGAAATCGTTCCTCAAGAAATTTCCATATGGTGTAGGCACACTTAAAAGTAGGCAAACATCCAATCAAGTTTCTAGGCAATCCTCTAATGATAATTTCGGCAGTTCTAAGATTCCTAACCATGTCAATTGACTCATCATGGGTTGGATGCATAGGATCAACATAAGGTGCACAAGGGCTAGCAATGTACTTGTTAAAATGATATTGATTGAAAATAACAAGCATCTCATTTTTCCACTCACGGAAATACTCTCCATCAAGAATAGGCACTCTATGTCTAAGACTAGCCAAAGTAGACTCATCCATCTTCCTCCAATGGTGATTAAACCAAGGCAATGGAGACCAATGCTCTGCTACCACTTGTAGGACCTTGAGAAGAGGTGTCTAGAGGTGGGGGGTGATTAGACACTAAGTACCAAAGTTGCAGTTTTTAAGTTTCTTTAAAGTTTGAGTGGAGTTTAGGCACAAGTTTAACATTCACAACATATAGCAAGCAAGCATGCAAAGAGTATATGAGCAGCGAAAAATAAAGCATGCAGCTTGCAAGAATGTAAAGGGAAGGGATTGGAGGATACAAACGCAATTTGGAGACACGGATGTTTTTGCGTGGTTCTGGTAGGTGGTGCTATCGTACATCCACGTTGATGGAGACTTCAACCCACGAAGGGTAACGGTTCTTGCGAGTCCACGGAGGGCTCCACCCATGAAGGGTCCACGAAGAAGCAACCTTGTCTGTCTCCACCATGGCCGCCGCCCACGAAGGACTTGCCTCACTAGCGGTAGATCTTCACGAAGTAGGCGATCTCCTTGCCCTTACAAACTCCTTGGTTCAACTCCACAATCTTGTCAGAGGCTCCCAAGTGACACCTAGCCAATCTAGGAGACACCACTCTCCAAGAAGTAACAAATGGTGCGTTGATGATGAATTCCTTGATCTTGTGCTTCAAATGATAGTCTCCCCTACACTCAACTCTCTCCAATAAGATTTGGATCTGGTGTAAAGAGGGTTTGAGTGGAAAGCAACTTGGGGAAGGCTAGAGATCAAGATTCATATGGTAGGAATGGAATATCTTGGCCTCAACACATGAGTAGGTGGTTCTCTCTCAGAAATAGGATGCTTTGGAAGTGTAGGTTTAGTCGATAGCTCTCTCCACGAATGAAGAGGAGGTGGAGGGTATATATAGCCTCCACACAAAATCTAACCGTTACACACAATCTACCAAACTCGGTGGGACCGAATCGTTAAACTTGGTCGGACCGATTTAGCAAATAATGTGACCGTTAGGGTTTTCTTGGGACCGGAATGCAACTCGGTGGGACCGATTCTGTTAGGGTTAGGGCATAACGTAATCTCGGTAAGACCGATTACACAAACTCGGAGGGACCGATTTTGGTAATAAGCTTTCCGGAGAGTTGGTCAGGCAAACTCGGTTTGACCGATTATCAAACTCGGTGGGACCGATTTTGATAATAAGTTAACCAGAGAGTTTGCATTGTAATCTCGGTAGTACCGATTGCTCAAACTCGGCGAGACCGATTTTGATAATGGACATACACAGAGAGATTACAATCCCATCTCGGTGAGACCGAGATCCCTATCGGTGAGACCGATTTGCCTAGGGTTTGTGGCAGTGGCTAAGACATCCAAACTCGGTGGCACCGGATAGAAAGAATCAGTGGGGCCGAGTTTGACTTTAGGTTTAGGACAAATGTGTGGAAGTAGGAAAGTAGTTGAGGGTATTTGGAGCATATCACTAAGCACTTTGAAGCAAGAGACTCATTACGCAACACCTCATTCCTCCTTGATAGTATTGGCTTTTCCTATAGACTCAATGTGATCTTGGATCACTAAAATGTAAAATGAAGAGTCTTGAGCTTGAAGCTTGAGCCAATCCTTTGTCCTTAGCATCTTGAAGGAGTTCCCACATCCTTTAGTCCATGCCACTCCA
This sequence comes from Aegilops bicornis, assembly GCA_021605145.1. Taxonomy (NCBI): domain Eukaryota; kingdom Viridiplantae; phylum Streptophyta; class Magnoliopsida; order Poales; family Poaceae; genus Aegilops; species Aegilops bicornis. The sequence goes on along the minus strand of CM038674.1, from coordinate 67,991,237 downwards.
TTGTTGAACTTATCTGAAACATACTAGATAAAAGTGTTAGTCCAACAAGAGATATTTTGTCATTAATTACCAAAACCACCTAGGGAGCACTTGTGCTTTCACTCTTGCCACTCCTTGTTCCATAATCCATCAAAAGAATTCACCCAAAACTTGAAAACTTCACAACACAAAACTCAATAGAAATCTCGTGAGCTCCGTTAGAGAAAGAGAACAAAAGACTACTTTAAGGTACTGTAATTAACTCATTCTTTCTTTATATTGGTGTTAAACCTACTGTATGCCAACTTCTCTATGGATTATAAACTATTTTACTAACCATAGATTCATCAAAATAAGCAAACAACACACGCAAAACAGAATCTGTCAAAAACAGAACAGTCTGTAGTAATCTGTAACTAACGCAAACTTCTGGAACTCAAACAATTATACCAAAATTAGACGACCTGGAATTTTTTTTTATTGATCAGTAGCAATTTGAATCACTATTTTATCACGTTCTGGTGATTTTTAACAATTCGGGCACTGAGCGCAAAGATTCTGGAAATTACAGCAAGATCAAATGACTATCTCCCAAGAAGATCTAATAGGTTTAACTTGGCACAAACACTAATTAAAAGATAAAACCACATCTAAACAGAGGATAGATGGATTATTTATTCCTAAACAGAAGCAAAAACAAAAACTAAAAATAAAATTGGGTTGCCTCCCAACAAGCGCTATCGTTTAACGCCCCTAGCTAGGCATAAAAGCAAGGATAGATCTAGGTATTGCCATCTTTGGTAGGCAATCCATAAGTGGCTCTCATGATAGATTCATATGGTAATTTTCTTTTATTTCTAGGAAAGTGTTCCATGCCCTTATTTAAAGGGAATTGGAATCTAATATTTCCTTCCTTCATATCAATAATTGCACCAATCGTTCTAAGGAAAGGTCTACCAAAAATAATAGGACATGAAGGATTGCAATCTATATCAAGAACGATAAAATCTACGGGCACATAATTCCTATTTGCAACAATAAGAACATCATTAATTCTTCCCATAGGCTTTTTCATAGTGGAATCCGCAAGATGCAAGTTTAGAGAGCAATCCTCAAAATCACGGAAATCTAGCAAATCACATAAAGTTTTGGGAATAGTAGAGACACTAGCACCCAAATCACACAAAGAATGAACGTCATAATTTTTAATTTTAATTTTGATAGTAGGTTCCCACTCATCATGGAGTTTCCTAGGGACAGAAACTTTCAACTCAAGCTTTTCTTCATAAGATTGCATCAATGCATCAACAATGTGTTCGGTAAAGGCCTTATTTTGACTATAAGCATGAGCAGAATTTAGCACGGATTGCAACAAGGAAATACAATCAACTAAAGAGAAATTTCATATTTAAATTCCTTGAGATCCAAAATAGTGGGTTTAGCCATATCTTGATTTTTATTTCTTTAATCCCACTTTTATCAATTTCATCATCAAGATCTAAAAACTCAGAATTCTTAGAACGCCTTCTAGGTAAAGGAAGATCATAATCAGTTTCATCATGATTCATATGGCAAAACAAAGATTTAATAGGGGACACATCTATAACTTTCAGATCTTCATCTTGATTTTCATAGGAATTAGAAGAACGCGCTTTAATAAAGGCATCTTTGGAAGCACGCATCCTAGCGGTTCTTTCTTTGCACTCATCAATGGAAATTCTCATAGCTTTGAGAGACTCATTGATATCATGCTTAGGAGGAATGGATCTAAGATTTAAAGAATCAATCTCGAGAGAAATTCTATCAACGTTCCTAGCCAAATCATCAACTTTAAGCAATTTCTCTTCAAACAAAGCATTAAAATTCTTTTGTGAATTCATAAACTCTTTAACACTACTCTCAAATTCAGAAGGCATCTTATTAAAATTTCCATAAGAGTTGTTGTAGGAATTTCCATAATTATTAGAAGGATTACTAGGATAAGGCCTAGGATTAAAATTCCCTCTATACACGTTGTTACCAAAATTATTCCTACCAACAAAATTCACATCCACGGATTCATTATTATTCTCAACCAAGGTAGACAAAGGCATATCATTAGGATCAGAAAAAACACTCTTAGTATATAATTTCATAAGTTCATCCATCTTTCCACTCAAAACATTGATTTCTTCTATAGCATGCACTTTTTTATTAGTATATCTTTCAGTATGCCATTGAGAATAAGTAACCATAATATTATCTAGGAGTTTAGTAGCATCTCCTAAAGTGATTTCCATGAAAGTGCCTCCCGCGGCCGAATCTAAAAGATTTCTAGAAGCAAAATTCAATCCAGCATAAATTTTTTGTATAATCATCCACAAGTTCAAACCATGAGTAGGACAATTACGTATCATTAATTTCATTCTCTCCCAAGCTTGTGCAACATGTTCATGATCGAGTTGCTTAAAATTCATAATATCGTTCCTAAGAGAGATAATCTTAGCGGGAGGAAAATATTTAGAGATAAAAGCATCTTTGCACTTGTTCCAAGAATCAATACTATTTTTAGGCAAAGATGAAAACCATGCTTTAGCACGATCTCTAAGCGAAAGAGGAAATAGCTTCAATTTAACGACATCATTATCGACATCTTTTTTCTTTTGCATATCACATAAATCAATGAAGCTATTCAGATGAGTAGCGGCATCTTTACTCGGAAGGCCGGCGAATTGATCTTTCATAACAAGATTCAAAAAAGCAGTATTGATTTCACAAGATTCAATATTGGCAAGAGGAGCAATCGGAGTGCTAAGGAAATCATTATTATTGGTATTGGTGAAGTCACACAATTTGGTAGCATCTTGAGCCATTGCGACGAACAAGCAAACTAACACATGGGCAAAGAAAAGGCAAAGGAAAAAGGAGGAGGAGATTGGGAAAGAGAGGGCAAATAAAACGGCAAGGGTGAAGTGGCGGAGAGGAAAACGAGAGGCAAATGGAAAATAATGTAATGCGAGAGATAGAGATTGTGATGGGTACTTGGTATGTTGACTTTTGCGTAGGCCTCCCCGGCAACGGCGCCGTAAATCCTTCTTGCTACGTCTTGAGCTTGCGTTGGTTTTCCCGAAGAGGAGAGGATGATGCAGCACAAGATGGCGTAAGTATTTCCCTCAGTTTTTGAGAACCAAGGTATCAATCCAAGAGGAGGCCACGCCAAGTCCCTCGTACCTGCACAAAACGATAGCTACTCGCAACCAACGCGATTAGGGGTGGTCAATCCCTTCACGGTCACTTACGAGAGTGAGATCTGATAGAGATAATATTTTTGGTATTTTTGGTATAAAGATGCAAAGTAAAAAGTAAAAGCAAAGAAAGTAAATAAAGTTATGGGGATTGATATGATGAGAATCGACCCGGGGGCCATATGTTTCATTAGTGGCTTCTCTCAAGAGCATAGATATTCTACGGTGGGTGAACAAATTACTGTTGAGCAATTGATGTAATTGAGCATAGTTATGAGGTTATCTAGGTATGATCATGTATATAGGCATCACGTCCATGACAAGTAGATCGAAATGATTCTGCATCTACTACTATTACTCCACTCATCGACCGCTATCCAGCATGCATCTAGAGTATTAAGTTAAAAACAGAGTAACGCCTTAAGCAAGATGACATGATGTAGAGGAATAAATTCATGCAATATGATAAGTACCCCATCTTGTTATCCTCGATGGCAACAATACAATACGTGCCTTGCAACCCTTTCTGTCACTAGGTAAGGACACATAAGATTGAACCCAAATCTAAGCACTTCTCCCATTGCAAGAACTACCAATCTAGTTGGCCAAACCAACCGGATAATTCGAAGAGACTTACAAAGATAACTCAATCATACATAAAAGAATTCAGAGAAGATTCAAATATTATCCATAGATAAGCTGGATCATAAACCCACAATTCATCGATCTCAACAAACACACCGCAAAAAGAAGATTACATCGAATAAATCTCCACGAGAGAGGGGGAGAACATTGTATTGAGATCCAAAAAGAGAGAAGAAGCCATCTAGATACTAGCTATGGACCCGAAGGTCTGAAGTAAACTACTCACACTTCATTGGAGGGCCTATGGTGTTGATGTAGAAGCCCTCCATGGTGGATGCCCGCTCCGGCGGACCTCCGGAACAGGCCCCAAGATGGGATCTCGTAGATACAGGAAGGTACGGCGGTGGAATTAGGTTTTTGGCTCCCCTTCTGATCGTTTATGGATACGTAGGTATATATAGGAGGAAGGAGTACGTCGGTGGAGCGTCAGGGGGCCCACGAGGCAGGGGGCGCGCCCAGGGGGAGCGCCCTCCACCCTCGTGACCGCCTCTGGCACTTCTTGGAGTAGGGTCCAAGTCTCCTGGATCACGTTCGGTGAGAAGATCACGTTCCCGAAGGTTTCATTCCGTTTGGACTCCGTTTGATATTCCGTTTCTTTGGAACACTGAAAGAGGCAAAAAACAGCAATTCTGGGCTGGGCCTCCGGTTAATAGGTTGGTCCCAAAAGTAATATATAAGTGGAAAATAAAGCCCAATATAGTCCAAAACAGTAGATAAAGTAGCATGGAGCAATCAAAAATTATAGATACGTTGGAGACGTATCATCCGGCTCGGTGACTAGTTAAATCTACCTTATGATACAAGTCATGCCATCATGGCGGTTTATCACTATGGGCCTTAAGCCGCCTGTGGGCCTTAGACCCTTTATTGAACCGCCATCTTCGTGCTTGGTCTTTGGGCTTCTTCCTGATGAGTCTTATTTGCGTAACCCGGCCCCTCCTGGGCGGCTTACACAAATAGTTATATCCCCAACATTAGGCTCCAGTTGATTTGAACCGTTCACATCAATCTTAAAATACCTTAAGAAATAAACCTTCAGCCTTCTGCTTGTGCAAAGGTTTTTAACCCGCCATGACATCATCTTCTGGATCCGTGTTAACCCGCCGTGACATCACCTTTACTTAAATTCATTTTTTACTCCGCCATATCCTCCAAAGGATCTTTGCTTTTACTGACCATTCCAAAAACCGAGGCGTCGGGGCTGCTGGATAATGATGTCTGGTCTCCTCGTTTCTCGCGCCATCTCAGTCAGCCTTTCCTTATAAATAGGCACGACCTAGGTCTTTTTCATTCTCCCCTCTCGGTCGTCTTCCTCCACTCGCTGTCTCCCTGTCGTTTGAGCTCCGCCGCCGCCACGGATCTCCTCGTCTTCACCAACTTAGGCCGCTGCATCAACCTGACTTGACCAGAAAAACGCGATGGATCTCCGCAGCAACTCTGCATCTGTAAGTTTTTTCCTCCCTGTTCCTCAGATCTGCATTAGTGATTTTCGAGTTCGCCGGTGTTCGTCGCCGTCCGTCACGAACCCTTGATAGATTCCACCTCCGACGCCTTTTTCTGATATTTAGACAGTATAAAACTGCCGCGGTAGCTGTTTCGCACCCGTATCCAAATGCACATAGATCCCTTTCTATTGCACAGAGGCCCCGTTCAAGCCTATGAGCTTCATCTGTGTCAGATCTCGGTCTAGAAATTTTTTCTTTTCAGAACAGCCGTTTGATCCAAAATAATAGCTGCAACTTGCGTAACCTGTTTGTTCCATACTTAGCCAAAAAACTGTATCTGTTACATCTGCTTCACACGGTAGCTCATGTAACCGGTTTAAGAAGACAACACTGATTGTCAGCTTTGCTTGCTTCCCGCAGCTTAAGAAAATTTAACTGCCTTTGATACCTATAGCGGCTTAAATATCACTGCATATTTACCCATATGTCATTAGGCCCCTTCTTAAGCCGCCATTTTGAATAGACTTAAAATGTTTTCCTCTGGGTTAAATTTGAACCGGAACTTCTTATTTTGTCATAGGCTTCATTATACAATGGCACCCAAGGATCCCAAAGCTCTCGTGACACGCAATCGGGTCAAATCCTTTATTAAAAAGCACTTTGTCCGACTTTGTGAAATCCGCCATCTGCCCAAGAGAGAGATCATGTCTTATCGTGCTCCTAACCCGTCGGAGGAGAAGCCTCAACCCAAGGAGGGGAGGTGATCGTGTTCTTGATCACATGAACCGGGGCTTCGCTCCACCCGGTTCAAAATTCTTCAGGGACGTTTTACATTTCTTCGACCTCAGACCTCAAGACATCGGGCCCAATTCCGTGTCAAATATTTGCAACTTCCAAGTCTTTTGTGAGGTGTACCTTGGGGAAGAACCCAGCTTACTTTTATTCAGAGAATTGTTTTACTTAAACCCGGCAGAATCTAACGCAGCCTAACGGGCCCACCGAACTTGGTGGCATTTCGATTCAGCGGCGGAGAGACTGCCTTTTTCCTTATGCTGAACTACCGAGTCATCCAAAGGATTGGAATCATACATGGTTCTACTGCGAGGATACTTCTCCGGCTGACGAAAATCCTCTGCCCGGCTTCCGCGCCTTGCGCCTTGATTCCAACCACCCGCTGCCGGATAAACTGACTGTTGTTGAACGTCTGCCACTCGCTCCCACCATTAGTAAAATCAAAGCTCTTTTGGGAAATGGCTTAGATGGTATTGACCTGGTCCGAGTCTGGGTCGCTTGGCGAGTGATTCCGTTAAGCCGCCGCCCCGGCTTAATGTGCACTTACTCAGGCGAGAAGAATGACCCACTACGTCATAGTCCCGACGACTTACCAGATGATGTGGTGGATGCTACAACCCAGACATTGCTGAAAGAGGGCACGATGACCAGTAATGCCTTTAACTTACTTCCTTTCTACAAGAAGAACCCGGCCCCTGCATTAAGACATCAACCTCAATAATTACTCCTTACTTTTTTATACCTTACTTTTATTCATAACCCCTTATCATTCTTCACAGGCTGATGATAACTTCTGGAAGGTCAAGTATAACCATGAGGCGGCCAAACAAGCTAGAGCAGCAAAAAGAGCCGAAAGTAAAGCCGCCAAGACTGGAACTTCGAAGAAGAGGAAGCCAAGCGCTTCAGATATGTTTAAACTTGACGATACTGATGATGATGAAGGAGAGGTAACTTTTGAACTCCCTTGACTCTTTATCATGACCTTGCTGACATTAAACCTTTTCAGGAAGACACGGGGAACAACCAAGTCGTCGAGGAAGGGGTAACTATAATCTCCTCCGACTCCGAGCCCCTGCCGCGTTAGAAAATTTGAAGAGTAACCCGGAAAGGAAGATTTTCACATCCTTTGGCTTACCAAGATCCTCAATTTCTTTTGAAGCAACAACAATTTGAAAGCCGGAGGCAGACCCGGACCAGCAAGGATATAGAGCTCTCCTCCGGCTTACCTGACCTAACCAGGAAGCGTCGGGCTGAGATTATCTCCGATTTACGTTCTGTTTTCCCTTTGGCGGGTTTAATTCGTCAACCTCTCAATTCATCTGACTCCAATTATCAGGATACCTCTCCTTCCTCCGGCGAGTCTATGCAATCTAACATGCCGGCTTTCAAAACTGCCCCTGGGTAATGTAATTTTGTTTACCTTATGCTTTACCTTACTCATGCTTTTGCACTCATCCTTCTGCTTTTATCCACAGCGTGCAAGTGAAGCCCGGTAAGAGGGCAAAAAAGAGTAAGCCGTCTCAAGACCCGGTCGCGACTAAACCGGAGCTTGGCGCAACTGCTCCTGACAGTTCTACCCATCAGCCGCCGCCTGAACCAGCTTATGATATTCCAGCACCATCCTCTGATCCACCAGCCGAAGGTACTCTCAACAGCTCTGATAACCCGGAAGCTCCTAGCCCGGCCAAGACAATTGATCTGGAAATTGAGATTCTGAAGACTCAATTTGTTGAGTCGAGGCAACCCACTGTCCTGGCCAAGTGCTCTGCCAAGGAGGAGCTTCTGGAACACCGAAAGGCCAAGCTAGATATTGCTGACTATACTCATTTAAGTATTGGAGATATATTCTCTGGCTATATCAACCAAGTACATAACAGCCGTGACCTGGAAGTTAATATGGTGAAGCAAATACAGCAAAAATTTGAGGTACAGCTTATGTTACTTTTCTTAACCATACTTACTGTATCAGCCCCCAAGTCTATTGCTTATGAATAAATATGTTGTAGACTTAGAAACCTGCCTAGCACTGCTTTGTCCGTCTTATAAAGAAGATATTTAACACGGTTGTAACATGATCCCTTGGATTTGCGATACACATTAGCCCCCAAGTGTCAAGTATCTTTGCCTGCAAAGTGCTTGGGACTTAATTTCCATGAACGAGCATTGTACGTTAAATTTCTTCATCATACATTAGCCCCCAAGTGTCAAGTACCTTTTGCTTGCAAAGTGCTTGGGACTTAATGATATCTTACCATGATTCTGACTATAACCCGGCATCAATGCAGGCCACCACAAGTCAATTTGAGTCAGAGATTGCTGACCTGAAGAGCCGCCTGGAAGCTCAAGAACTTGAACTTCAAAAGGCCAACTCCAAATTTGAATTCAGCGTCTCTGAACAAGAGAAGTTGAAGAAAAATTTTGATGCGGAGAAGAAAATCTGGGCTGATGAGAAGGCCTCACTTGGTGACCCGGGCGAGATAGCGTAAACGTCACTTGCGAAGCAATGTACCGAGCTGTCCGTCTTAAAGCGCCAGATATCTCAAATGGTCTCAAGCAATCTTGATGAGTTACTATATATAACCTTGAATATTGCAATCCTTCCTTTGATGACTATTTTAATTGTCATCTTGACTCCTATATGTTTATGAACGCAGGCCCCGTGAGCACAAACATTAAGCGTAACATGTTGATCAAGTCAAGGCGGTTTACACTCTGGTGGAGCAATCAGTACACGGGTCTAGCGATGCTTTGGCCGTTGTGGCTTTATCAAATGATGTTCCCCATCTCCTGCAAGATGTGCTAAAGCGGCTTGCCGTGCTACCCCAGCGGATCCAAGAGCTAAGACGGGCATCTGCCAGAACCGGGGCTATAGCTGCCTTGAGCCGGGCCAAGGCGTTGCTTCCAGAATTAGACCTGGCAGGCGTTGCTCTTGGATATCCCAGCTTGAAGGAAGACGGCTCTTTATTCGACGAGACAGACTTTACCGCTTGTGTGAAAGTCGTACGTCCTGTTGCTACTATCATTGGTAACGATATTGACCTTACCAAGTATCAGTCGGGCTATGACAGCGAGAACCGGAGAATTCCAACACCTCACTATGATGACGTCTGCCTGATCCCTCCAACTCGTAAGCACACCTTTGCCCCTGAAGTTGACCCAGCCGGTTTAATATATGATGAAGCTGAGTTTGAGGCCTGAAACGGCATTGACTGGGCCTCGTCAACCTTCCAGGATAGGCCAACAGACGGAGAGGCGGAGAAGGATAACCCGGAATCTTCAAGCCCACCAAAGGAGTGAACCACCAGGCATTTACGACTTTGCAGAAACAATGCTTCATTATTCAGACTCGGGGAGTCTTGTAATAGGGTAAAAAAACCTCTCAATTTTGTCATGCCTTCACGCATGTTTGTGGCGCTTAATACTTTTGTAAGCCGCCATCGCTATATACTTCCAGCTTATGTTGATCTTTCCTTGATGTTAAAAACTTGCTTGCCTTATCCTGCATATAAAACAAACAGAATTCCCTTGGCGACTTATCGCATCCGGGGTCACATAGAGTATTGATAACCCGGAGTACGAACCAAAGCATCATATAAAGGCTGGTTTATGATTATAATCACAATAGCATACCTGCGATCTTTTTGGTATTCTCGCCGGTTTATGAGACCCAAATCATGAGAGTGAGTTTAACTCCTGAAAGTTGGCACACATAATGTTCACCTGGCCCTTAACATCATTTACACTTACAAAGTATAACGAATAATAGATTTAATTTCAAAGGCCTATGATTCGAATATGATCAGTGAACCGTTCCAAAGGGGTTAAGCTAAGATTCGGGTACGATCATATAGCCCCCAGTGGCTTTGGCGATGCCGATCAAGTGGGTATCGACAGCTATGTTCTCTTTGGTTCGAATACGACCTATGTTTGAACAGGAAGCCCCCAAGTGATCATAAGAGTTGTTTAATGACGCTGATTCGAATACGATCCACGTCAGACCCAAAGAGGTTAAGCTATGATTCAAATATGATCAAGAAGCCCCCAAGTGGGTTTGGCAGTATGCCGATCAAGCGGGTATCGACAGCTAAGTTCTCTTTGGTTCGAATACGACCTATGTTTGAACAGGAAGCCCCCAAGTGATCATGGCTAGATTCAGATATGATCATAAGCCAGACCAAAGGGAAAGCCTGATTCAGATATGATCCGCTCCCTGTTGGTTGTTTCCACCACCTGATACAGAAAACATTTAAAACCTTTTGAGGGTGAAAAGGACAAAGGTCCTGCTTCATTGCTTTATATAATATATACATCAAGAAGATATATACATCTTGAGAGCTGGTGGCTCAAGTATAATAAGGCCGAAGATGGGCGATATTCCACGGCCGGCGGGTCTCCTCCTCCGACTTACGTGAGTCTTTGTGCTCTCGAACATTGATAAGGTAGTATGACCCTGTTGTTCAGATTCTTGCTGACCACAAAAGGTCCTTCCCAAGGAGGGGATAGCTTGTGCATATCAGACTGATCCTGGATGAGACGAAGCACTAAGTCGCCTTCCTGAAAGGCTCTGCTTCTAACCCGGCGGCTGTGATAGCGGTGCAGGTCTTGCTGGTAAATCGCCGAGCAGGCTATTGCCAAGTCTCGCTCCTCATCCAACAAAACAAGTGCATCCTGATGAGCTTTTTCGTTATCAGCCTCAATGTAAGCCGCCACGCGGGGTGAGTCGTGTCGGATGTCACTTGGCAGGACTGCCTCCACTTCGTACACCATGAAGAAAGGTGTGTAACCTGTAGATCTGTTAGGCGTAGTATTGATGCTCCATAACACAGAGGGTAGCTCCTCCACCCAACAACCCGGAGTCCGCTGTAAGGGGACCAAGAGCCGGGGTTTGATACCCTTCAGGATCTCCTGATTAGCTCTCTCTGCTTGACCATTGGATTGAGGATGAGCAACAGCTGACACATCAAGCTGGATATGTTCCCGTTAATGAGAACTCTTCCATGGCACCTTTGGAGAGATTAGTGCCATTATCAGTTATGATGTTGTGTGGAAAACCAAAACGAAAGATCACCTTTTTCATGAACTGGACCGTCGTGGCTGCATCACACTTACTGACCGGCTCTGCCTCAACCCACTTTGTAAACTTATCCACTGCCACCAGGAGGTGTGTCTTTTTATCCTTAGACCTCTTGAAAGGTCCAACCATGTCAAGCCCCCAGACTGCGAACGGCCAAGTAATTTGAATCATCCTCAACTCTTGAGCCGGCACATGAGCTCGTCGTGAGAATTTTTGACATCCGTCACATTTGCTAACCAGATCCTCCGCATCAGCATGAGCCGTCAGCCAATAGAAACCATGACGAAAAGCTTTGGCAACAAGAGATTTTGAGCCGGCATGATGACCACAGTCTCCTTCATGGATCTCACGAAGTAACTCCAGACCCTCCGCAGGCGACGCACAACGTTGAAATGCCCGAGTAACACTGCGGTTATGTAGCTCGCCATGAACAATCGTCATAGATTTGGATCGCCTGATGATTTGTCTCGCCAAAGTCTCATCCTCAGGCAACTCTCCCCGGGTCATATAGGCCAAATATGGCACTGTCCAATCCGGATGACGTGCAGGGCTGCCACCAGCCGTGCCTCCGGGTCTGGCGCTGCTGGTTCTTCCTCTATAGGTATCTTGACAGAAGGATTATGCAAAACATCGAGAAAGGTGTTAGGCGGCACCAGCTTACGCTGAGATCCCAGCCGGCTTAAAGCATCAGCCGCCTCATTCTTCCTTCGATCAATCTGCTCCACTTGATAACCTTTGAAGTGCCCAGCCACAACATCAACTGCACGACGGTAAGCCTCCATTAAGGGATCCTTAGAATCCCACTTGCCTGATACTTGTTGAGCTACAAGATCTGAGTCACCCAAACACCTTACCCGACTCAAATTCATCTTTTTGGCCATCCTGAGACTATGGAGTAAGGCCTCATACTCAGCTGCATTATTAGTACAAGGAAACATAAGCCGGAGAACATAACAAAATTTGTCACCTCGAGGGGAAGTTAAAACGACTCCAGCCCCCGAGCCTTCCAACTGCCTAGACCCATCAAAGTGAATAGTCCAATATGTGTTATCTGGCTTCTCCTCGGTGCACAACTCTGTCCAATCATTAATAAAGTCCACCAAGGCTTGAGACTTAATAGCAGTACGTGGCATGTACTTCAAGTCATGAGGCCCAAGCTCAATGGCCCACTTGGCAACTCATCCTATTGTTTGCCTGTTCTGAATGATGTCTCCCAAGGGGGCAGAACTTACCACAGTTATAGGATGACCTTGGAAGTACTTCTTCAGCTTCCGGCTTGCCATAAACACTCCGTAAACAAGCTTCTGCCAATGCGGATACCTTTGCTTGGAATCTGTGAGCACCTCACTGATGTAATAAACTGGCCGTTGAACCGGATGCTCCTTGCCAGCCTCCTTACGCTCCACCACGATGGCAACACTGACAGCTCGGGAGTTAGCAGCCACATATAACAGCAACGACTCTTTATCAATGGGAGCCGCAAGGACCAGTGGCTCAGACAACTGTCTCTTTAAATCTTCAAAGGCAGTATCAGCAGCATCACTCCAGACAAAAGTGTCTGTTTTCTTCATCATCTAATACAGCGGTAGGGCCTTCTCACCTAACCGACTTATGAACCGGCTTAAAGCTACAACACGACCCGCCAGTCACTGAACATCATTGATGCATGCCGGTTTGCCAAAGAGGTAATTTCCTTGATCTTCTCCGGATTAGCTTCAATGCCTCTGTTTGAAACCAGGAAACCCAAGAGCTTGCCTGCAGGTACACCAAATACACACTTTGCCGGGTTAAGCATCATCTTATAAACCCGGAGATTATCAAAGGTCTCTTTCAAATTAGATATCAAGGTTTCCTTCTCTCTGGACTTCACCATGATGTCATCCACATAAGCATGAACATTGCCCAATTTGATCGTGGAGACAGATTACGTACACATCGCTGATAAGTCGCCTGAGCACTCTTGAGCCCAAATGGCATAGATACATAGCAGAAGGATCCAAACGAGTGATGAACGCCGTCTTCTCCTGGTCCTTAACTTCCATTTTGATCTGATGATAACCAGAGTAAGCATCCAAAAAGCTCAAACGCTCGCAACCCGCCGTAGCATCAATGATTTGATAAATACGGGGGAGAGCAAAGGGATCAGCCGGACAAGCCTTATTTAAGTCTGTGTAATCCACACATCCGCCAGTGCCGTTCTTCTTAAGCACGAGCACCGGGTTAATAACCACTCCGTGTGAAAAACTTCCACAATAAACCCAGCCGCTAAAAGCCGCGACTTCCTCTCAATAGCTTTCCGTCTCTCTTCGTTGAACCGTCGAAGAAACTGCTGACCGGCTTATACTTCGGATCAATATTGAGAGTGTGCTCAGCGAGTTCTCTCGGTACACCCGGCATGTCAGAAGGTTTCCATGCAAAGATGTCCCGGTTCTCACGGATGAACTCGATGAGCACGCTTTCCTATTTGGGATCCAAATTGGTACTGATACTGAACTGCTTAGATGAATCGCATGGAGTAAAATCAGCAAGCTTTGCTTCAGCAGCCGACTTAAACTTCATCGCCGGGTCATGCTCGGTGGTTGGCTTCTTTAGAGAGGTCATATCTACCGGGTCAACATTGTCTTGATAAAACTTCAGCTCCTCTGCTGCACAAAGAGACTCAGCATAAGCCGCGTCGCCTTCCTCACATTCCAAGGCTACTGTCGTGGAATTAACACGTCAGATGTCCTTAGTATGAGGACTTAGTCGTGAGGCCAACGCATCTATGTGGTAGCTTGAGAGGGGTTGAGCGGAATCGAGAAACGCAACACAAGACAAGGGTTTAGACAGCTTCAGGCCCCGGGAAACATCATCCGGTAACAAACCTACATGCTATTTGAGGCTAGGTCTCATTATCATCACGAGGGAGTCGCCGTAAACCGGCTCTCCTCTTTGCGTCTAGCCCTAAGATTGTTTCTTCTTGCTTGTAGCTTACCCCTCCTTGGGAAGCCCTACCCCTCCTTATATATGTTGAAGGGGCAGGTTACATGACTAGTCCTAGTAGGATTAGGATTACTCTATTACAAGTGGAGTCCTAGTCTTGCTTCCTTTGTAAGGGAATACTCCTTGTGCTTTCCTCATAAACCAGCCCACCATCAAACGTGAACCGACCTTCTGGGCCTTGGGCCTCGTCATCCATTTGACCCGCCCGCCGGGTTACTAATGAACCGCCAAGATCGGGCAGGTTACCCGTGAATCGCCAAGCTCCGGGCGGGTTACCAGTGAGTCGTCCAGTCCGGCCGGGTTATACTTCCGGCCGGTTTACGCCGCGGGGTATATCCCCAACATTAGCCCCCAGTTTAATTTGGATTTATCCATGTTAAACTGATCCTGTAAAGTAAACGCAAGAACAAACTTGACAGATTATGCTCCGGGTTAAGAATTCTTGTAAACCGGCACTTGATCATCCTTAAGTCCTTGTCATTTCCTTCTTCTAGAAAATCCAGGTCAATAAGCTAGCTTCATACTCAATTTGCTGACATTGGTTTCTCACAGAGAAATATTGTGAAGAATAATCCACTTGAGTCGGCTTCCAAAGCACCGGGTTAAGAAATATTGGTCTTGCAATACTCATCTGATATTCAGCCGGTTTGAAGATGTAAAACTTGCCGGTTTAATATTACCAAAATTGCCGGTTTGTAAATATGGATGGCACCGAGTCATAATTCTTACCGACGCCGGATCATAATTATTTGCGGAACACGGGTCAATCTGGTTTGCTCGAGCGAGAATTTGAAGATTTTTCTCCCTTATATCCATATTACCTGTAGCCCCCAAGTCTTGAGCAGAACAAAATGATGGCTTAAGACTTGCTTCAATATAAATACTGCCACTTAAGAAGAAATCCATGTTGTTCATCCCAGTCACTTAGTAAAAACTGAATACTCCATATTGTGCAGCCCCCAAGTCTTGGGTTGTCATGCTTGCGAGAACACAGGACTTGTAATTGTCTTATACTCATAAAAACTTCAACCAGTGTAGCCCCAAAGGGCGGGTCATTATGCAATAATGAGCAGGGACTTTGTAAGTATAATCATGTAGATTTGAGCAATGATGTGTAGCCCCCAAGGGCCGGCTCAGTAAGATATATTGAGCTGGGACTTGATATATATTTCAATGAAAATAACATCGTATGATGTAACCCCCATCATGGGACTTGAATCCACGTCCACAAGGTTAAGAGCCTTGTGCTTTACCACCTGAGCAGTAGACCCTTCAATATAATGAATAAAAAGCTTTGTACCTTGAATTGTTGACAGGAGCAATTGGTAGCCCCCAAGGGCCGGCTCATTATGATGTGATGAGTCGGGTCTTCAATAAGGCCAAAAAATGACTTTGCATTAGCCCCCAAGTGTCATGGTGCATGCTTGCAGCGACATGAGACTTGCATATTTGATATAATCTCAATTTAAATAATGTATCCCCCAAGTGCCGGGGCGTAAGCCTACAACGACTTGGGACTATTCATTCCGTTGTAAAATAAATCATATCCATTGATAAGATAATAGCCATTGCGCTAAAGCGACTTTGCAAAACCTTAATGATAATACTGTTTATTGATAACCATAAATAAAATCCAGCCATGTTGGCTATTCAAGATTTGAATAATATAATCTGGTATGAAAACCTCAATCATTCAATATCATAATGAAAATTCAGCCAAGTTTGGCTATTTGAATAATATAACCCAATGATTTATAAGCGCATGATTCCAATGGCGCAATCCAAATATATGCTGGCGACTTATAGTCAAAAGCCAGGCCGGTTTAATAAACACTGGATAATTTCTCATCATATACTGGCGACTTATCGTCTTAAAGCCAGGCCGGTTTAATAAACACCAGTGATTTACAATCATGGTTTATTCAACCTGTTTCTGCATACAACTAGTTTAAAGTGTCCTAGCGGTTTACCGTCGGACGGGTCATAATGCCCAACATATAACCCGGGTTTATAACCAAGGCTGCACTTAAGAATAATCAAATATGAAATATATCATACCTGTGACATTGAATCACATCGTTGGTTTACCAACTTTTTGTAGTAAGGGTGATAACCCAAATTTTGAGTGCTGATAACTCCTTCAATATTGTGCCGGTTTATGATAAAACCGTGTCGGGTTGTAATAAACACCGGATAATCCTCCTGGCGACTTATAGTCAACGCCAGACCGGGCTAAGAAAACTCTGGTTTACAATTGAGTCTGTACTAACAACTCATATTTGAGAGCTTGTGCCGGGTTAAGAAATGTCGGTCTATCCATGAACATATGATACATGCTATGATGATGTAATGATAATGCAACATATGATGATGTATATGTATAATCGATCAAGAGGGTTTATTAGGTTATGGTTCAGATATGACCAGAGCCCTCAAGTAGTCATAATTGTGGCATTGTACCGATCAAGAGGTGTAGCTATGGTTTAGATATGACCAGAGCCCCCAAGTGATTTCCCTGTTGGCCTTATGCCTATCAAGAGGTGTAGCTATGGTTCGGATACGACCAAGCCCCCAAGTGATTTCCCTGGTGCCCTTATGCCTATCAAGAGGTGTAACTATGGTTCGAACCCATAGCCCCCAAGTGATTTCCCTGTTGGCCTTATGCCTATCAAGAGGTGTAGCTATGGTTCGGATACGACCAAGACCCCAAATGATTTCCCTGGTGGCCCTTATGCCTATCAAGAGGTGTAACTATGGTTCGAACCCATAGCCCCCAAGTGATTTCCCTGTTGGCCTTATGCCTATCAAGAGGTGTAGCTATGGTTCGGATATGACCAAGCCCCCAAATGATTTCCCTGGTGGCCCTTATGCCTATCAAGAGGTGTGACTATGGTTCGAACATAGCCCCCAAGTGATACCGTGAGCTGTGCTCAAGGGATACCCATGTTTGAGCTGTGCTATGCAGCAGACTCTCTTTGGCCCCTTACGATAACATTGGCTTTATAGCCGGATTACCGAAGTAACCAGAGTTGTGCTCTTATGATAACATTGGCTTGATAACCGTATTAATAGGGTAGTCACAGCTGTGATCAACCATATGATAAGCCAATAAGGCATGATACCCATGTTTGAACCGCGCATCATGGCAGCAAGTTCTCTTTGGCAACCTTTAATTTTTCTGAGAACTCGAACTTGCGAGAGATGAATTCATCTTGAACCGGATGTTAAACCGGATATTGAGAGCTTCAAAGCTTTATGGGAGACATCCTTCCCTTGAACCGGATCTTAAACCGGAAACTTCATTTTCAGCCGGAAATTTTCTGGCGACCTTTAAACTCGAACTTGCGAGAGATTTGAACCGGAAATTCTTAAACCGGATTTGAGAGCTTCAGAGCTTTGTGGGAGACAGATTCCCTTGAACTGGAAATTCTTAAACCGGATTTGAGAGCTTCGAAGCTTTGTGGGAGAATAGATTTCCCTTGAACCAGAAATTCTTAGACCGGATTTGAGAGCTTCAGAGCTTTGTGGGAGAATAGATTTCCCTTGAACCGGAAATTCTTAAAACGGATTCCGGAGCTTTGTGGGAGAATAGATTTCCCTTGAACCAGATTTTAAACCGACATTCTTCGTTTTGAACCGGAAATTTTCAGACGGCCTTTATACTTTCATCAATATGGTAGTAGCCTCCGAGACCGGGTTCTCTTTCCCTCCAATGTCCCGGGGTTCTTGAACTCACTGAAAACCGGCAACATTTGCTGAGTCATATCATTGTAGGGACCGAGTCTCAAAGCGACTAGAGGAGTTGGCTTGATAGCACGATGTGAATCCATAGAAGGTTGAGGTGACTGCGGCGGGTTACAAATGATCCCGTATAAGCCGTGCCAGCAACTCGGCCAATGGTTCCTTCCAACTAGCTATTTTAAATTAACCAAATTGTAGTGGCGGTGACTTGCATGCCTGCCCATTGATCCATCCAGTGCAGACGGCGGTTGATAATAATTTGCCTCCAGTTTGAAAGAAAACCGGGCTACCCAAGCTGTGACTTGCTTTATACTCAATAAACACCTCCTGCAGACATGTGCGGCCCGGTGTGTTGATGTAGACCAGGCCGGTAGATACGGACAGCAAAGACGACTGCGGCTTCAAAGGCAACATAGATATCTGAATCGGTCGCGGTGCTATAAGCCGGCGTGGACGGCCGAGTTAGCCACATTATGTTTGACGGCGGGAGCAGACAGATGAGTCGGCCGCGGTGTTGTAAGACGGTGCGGACGGGGAGAGTCCGCACCGGTGTTGTAAACCGGTGCGGACGGGTAGTTAATCGCGGGCGCGGTCCCGGCAAGCTGATGTAAACCGGGTCACAGAGACGGTGACTTGCTCACGTTCATTCACCGGGTGGTATGACACGGATGAACACCGGGCAGGACATTGCCAGCGCATGCTTCGTACCCATGGTATAAACCACGCTTATAATGAATAATGGTCCTACATATCAAAATATATGGTCCAAAGTAATTGTTCTTTTGACAAAAAGCAATGTGCCAAAATAGACTTAGATGTCACCTGATATGTTAAGCCGGAAATTATCCGTCATGGAGTTGATGGTCACCGCGTTGAAGCTGAAATCAACCACGGTCGAGTCGGCCACGGGGGCAGACATATGAACCGGCCCGACGTTTGTAAGCCGGTGCGGACAAGCAAGTTATCCTTCGCATGCACGGTGATGGTGCCCTTGTGACCCGGCATCTTAAGCTGCGGATAAACATAACACGGCCGTGCCATGAACTTGGCATAAGCCGGACGACCAAACAGAGCATGATATGGACTCTTGATTTTAACCACCTCAAAAGTTAATTTCTCAGCTCTAGAATCATACTCATCTCCAAAGGCCACTTCCAGTTCAATCTTGCCAACTGGGTAAGCCGATTTACCAGGCACCACTCCACGAAAGACAGAGTTGGACGTCCTCAAGTCCTTATCAGTCAATCCCATGCGGCGAAAGGTCTCATAATATAGGATATTGATGCTGCTACCTCCGTCCATGAGTACCTTAGTGAATTTATATCCACCAACCTGAGGTGCTACCACCAAGGCCAAGCGGCCGGATTATCAACCCGGAGGGTGATCTTCCCTGCTCCATACAATGGGCTGTTCTGACCACCTCAAATATCGGGGAACCGCCGGCTCAACAGAATTCACGGCCCTCTTATGAACCTTCTGGTCACGTTTGCACAAATTAGTGGTGAACACATGATACTGCCCACCATGCAGCTGCTTCGGGTGGCTTTGATAACCTGACTGCTGTTGATGCTGTCCCCCTTGACCAGAGTGCTGTTGATTATAGCCGCCTTGATTTCCTTTAAAGCCGGAACTTGAACAGCCGCCTGGGCCATGAAAGCCGCCGGCTCCTGAGCCGCCGCCCGACCCATGATTGCCATCAAACATGTTGGAATTCTTGAAAACCTTCATGATCGCGCAGTCTTTCCATAAGTGACTGGCGGGTCGTTCCCGGGTGTCGTGCCTCGGGCAAGGCTCATTGAGTAACTGCTCAAGAGATGGGCCGGACCCGCCAGACCGAGGGGGCGGCTTGCCCTTACGTCTCTGATTGTTACCCTGTGCATTGGCGTTGGCTACAACCTCCAGGTTACCTTCAGCCTTACGCTTATTGCCTCCTTGATTCGTTGGGTTATGCTGCTGACCCTTTCCATTGCCGTTCTTCTTTCCCTTCCCTGTCTTTTCCTCATCATACGCGGGATCCTTGGTACTATTAGAATCAGCGTATTTGACTAAAGCTGCCATCAGCGTACCCATATCATTGCAATCACGCTTAAGGCGCCCCAGTTTCTGTCTCAGCGGCTCAAAGCGGCAGTTCTTCTCCAACATGAGGACTGCAGAGCCGACATCCATCTTGTCAGACGAGTGTATTATCTCCTTGACCCGGCGTACCCAATGAGTCATGGATTCACCTTCCTCCTGCTTATAATTTGTCAAGTCCACAATTGACATAGATTGCTTGCAAGTGTCTTTGAAGTTCTGGATGAATCGGGCTTTCAATTCTGCCCATGAGCTAATGGAATTGGGTGGCAAGCCCTTTAACCAAGATCGGCTCGTTCCATCTAACATCATGGTGAAGTACTTAGCCATTGCTACATCACTGACCTCCAACAACTCCATGGCCATCTCATAATTTTCGATCCACGCCCCGGGTTGCAGGTCGGCCGTGTAACCTTCCGAGGTCCCTTGAAGTCCTTGGGTAAATGTACATTGCGTAAAGCCGGCACTAAGCAAGGAACACCGCCGGTTCTGGTAGCCACTCCCTCCTCAACGGAAGTCGTGGGATAATCTGGAAGGTCCTGATGAGCCGTTTGTTGAGCCGCTAGCTGAGCCGCCCGCTCGTCCTCCTGACGTATTCGGTCATGCACCGGTTTATATCCACCGGGCGGGTTACGGCGTTGGGCGTTGCTTGACAAAGCTTCTGACTCCATGTGCCTGCTGTAACTCGGACTCCGGTTTTGACGAGCCGGAGCTAGCCAAGGAGGAGGATTTGAATGAATCATGTCCCGGCAGTAAGGATAAGTCTCTTGCTGAGCTAGGGCTGTCTGGACGAGGTCTCTGATCCTTCGGGTCTCCACCACCGTCGGATCATCACCGTCCACTGGGAGAGCCGCCAAACGCGCCGATGTTGCGATTAAGTTCTCCATGGGGTTGGAAAAATGACCCGGTGGTATTGGTACATAGCGGGGCGGGGCCATACTCCCATGAGGAGGTGCCATCTCTCGAGGCTGAGCCGGTCCTCCCGCTTCGGCTGTCATAAACTGATTTGCTTCAGGCGGGTTGCTAGGACCGGCACCGGGTGTAACGAAAAGGATCCGAGGGTCGTAAACCGGAGGCAAACGAGATTGAGTTTTCTGGTGCCTCCTTCTCATCACCTCATTAGATGCGTTCAGGCTCATATTAAGCTGGAAAGCCTCTGACTGGAGTTGTTGCGCCCATGCATCCAACGCCGCCCGTTCTGTAGCTAACCTGGTGTCCTCAGCTGCCAAGGCCTCCTTGGCCCGAGCTATCTCCTCACGCACCTTTGCCACCTCCGCGTTATGCTCATCTTGATTTGCAGGAATAAACATGGCGGTTAACAGGTCTGTCAGCTTATCCATGAGATCCATCAGCACCTGAGCCAGCGGGCGCACAGGGCCTCCTGGCCCGGCCGCTCCTGACCCGGACATTATTGCTGTTGCAGCCGTTGAGTTTTGACCGGGTTGGGTACCAGCCGTGAAGACTCCTTCCCAGCTTGGCGGCTCATAGGAGTACAGAATACTAGAGCCGTCGGAACAACCCCCAAGCATGCCCTCTTGCACTTGATATAGCGAATCTGTTGAACCGGTGGATGAGTCACCGTCAGAGAGGACAGCCGTCTCACCACCATCTTCAGATCCTTTAGAAAGTTCCTCTCCGTGGATGCAGCCCATGAAGGCACGCTTCATGACGGGTTGAACTCGGGCGGGCCTCGCGCGCTGAGCCGTCTTGACGAGGTCGATGCAGTTGTCCGGCTCAGGGCCCGGCTCACCAATCCGGCCGATGAAGACGTGGATTCCGCCAAAGGGGACCCGGTACCCGTACTCAATTGAGTCGGCGTCGGGGCTCCAGCCTTCGTCATCGATATAGATCTTGCCGCGATGACCCTTGGTCATCCGGCCCACTGCGTATCCCTTGAGCCCTTCGAAGTTGCCCTTCAAGAACTCCAATTCACCGTGCGCTGGCCCCACGATGGGCGCCAACTGTCGTGGTTTTGTCACGGTAGATGTCCTCTTGCAAGGACTTAGTCATGGAGCCATCGCAACTAGGAAGCTTAAAGGGGTTAATCGGGAAAAAGGACACGAGAGGTTTATACTAGTTCGGCCCCTTACGGTGAAGGTAAGGCCTACGTCTAGTTGGGTTGGTATTGCTTGATGTTTCGATGACCAGGGAGCGAGATACGCTATGCCCGGCTCTCGATGAGTTGTTTCTTGCCCTAAGCCGCCAGCGGGTCGTCCCCTTATATACACGGGTGGACGCCCTGCGGTCTACAGAGTCCCGGCCGGCTCATAAACAGTGTCCGGCTCGGTGACTAGTTAAATCTACCTTATGATACAAGTCATGCCATCATGGCGGTTTATCACTATGGGCCTTAAGCCGCCTTAGACCCTTTATTGAACCGCCATCTTCGTGCTTGGTCTTTGGGCTTCTTCCTGATGTGTCTTATTTGCGTAACCCGGCCCCCCTGGGCGGCTTACACAAATAGGTATATCCCCAACAATGGGTATCAAGACTAGCAAAGCTTAATGGGTAAGGAAGGGGTAAAGTGGTGAGGTTGCAGTAGCGACTAAGCAAGTATGGTGGCTAACTTACGAAACAAGAGAGAGAAGAGGAGCTAAGCAAACGGTCGCCAACTAGTAATGATCAAGAAGTGATCCTGAACTCCTACTTACGTCAAACATAACCCAAAAACCGTGTTCTCCTCTCGAACAAACCCGAAAAGAGACAATCACGGTAACTCACGCAGTTGGTGTATTTTAGAAGAGTTTACTTCAAGTTTACTACAACCGGATATCAACAAATTCCCATCTGCCACATAACCGCGGGCACGGCTTTCGAAAGTTCAAAAACCCTGCAGGGGTGTCCCAATTTGGCCCATTATAAGCTCTCACGATCAACGAAGGATATTCCTTCTCCCGAGAAGACCCGATCAGTCTCGGAATCCCGGTTACAAGACATTTCGACAATGGTAAAACAAATCCAGCAAGACCTCCTGGCGTGCCGACACCCTGATAGTAGCCACGCGTATCTCTTCTCAGGCCACAACCGGATGAGCAGTCCGTACAACTAAAACCAGGCCTCGAGTTTCCCCGGGGTGGCGCTGCAAGGGGCTCTAGTTCGGACCAACACTTAGAGAAGCATTGGCCGGGGGGGGGGGGGGCTAAAATAAAGATGACCCTCAGGTTAATTACTCCCAAAGGAAAGGTATAGGTGGTAGGTAGGCAAATGGTAAAACCAATGTTGGGCCTTGCTGGAGGAGATTTATTCAAGGCGAACTGTCAAGGGGTTCCCATAACACCGGACCGCGTTAGGGACGCAAAATCCGGGAATATAATACCGATATGACGGAAACTAGGGCGGCAAGAGTGGAACAAAATACCAGGCATAAGGCCGAGTCTTCCACCCTTTACCAAGTATATAGATGCATTAATAATATAAGAGATATTGTGATATCCCAACATAAACATAATCCAACATGGAGCAAACTTCATCTTCACCTTCAACTAGCAACGCTATAAGAGGGGATGAGCAAAAGCGGTAACATAGCCAAACAACGGTTTGCTAGGAAGGGTGACAAAGGTTAGAGGTTCATGGCAATTTGGGAGGCTTGATAAGCAAGTGGTAGGTAACGCGGCATAGAGATAGCATCGAGGCAACTAGCATAGTAATGATAGTAATGAGATCCAAGGTGACGGTCATCTTGCCTGAAATCCCGCTAGGAAGAAGAATGATTCCATGAAGAAGATGAAGCCATGAAGACGACCAAGCGTAGACGAACGAATCCTCACGATCGCAATGAAACAGGAACTAACGAGAAGGAGCACAACCGGGAAGAAACAAACAACATGGTAAACACGCAACACATAAACATGACATGATGCTCAACCAAGTATGACGCATGACAAGGCTACATGAAGCTACTCATGGCAAGATATGATGCATACAAGAGCAACACATCAAAGCAAGTTTAAATGAGGCCAGGAACAACATATAACAACTCAGGTAAGTCCTCATATGCAAATTTCAAAATTGGTCCAGATCTGAATAAGCCTTATGTTCAAGTTGTTAAACAGCAAGTTAAGATGCACCAAGATGATCTACACAAAAATCTAGTCAAGTTACATATAAAGTTCATTTAATTTGGAGCTACGGCCTAGAACATATGAGCTAAACAAGTTAAACATGGCATTGATGCAAAATGCATACAAACATCAATAAAACACACTCAAAACATGAATGCAACAAGGTAACATGAAACTACATGCGAAAATAAGCAAGTTGCATGTAGAGCATACTCAAAATGGAGCAACGGTTCAACACATACACATGAAACAAGTTTAAAGGACAAGCTGTCCAAAACAGTAACTAGACAACTTGCAACTATCAAAACAACATGCTACAGCACCTCAACATAAAAACACATGACATGGACGTGATGTACATGTAAAGCATTACAAAACATGAACACTGAGCTATCTCCACAAATCACTATAACATGCTCAAAAGGACATGGCAAGATTGCAAATAATAACAGTTCACAGACTTTGCAGAAATTCACTGAGCAAGACAGACATAACATCAAGTTGCAATATTCGGAGCTATCGAACAACATGTTACAGGAAGCTATCATGGCAAACTAGAGCATGGCATGCTAATACTAAATACAAAGAACAGAACTCCCTTAGTGAACTAATTCTAAAGATCAACGGAAAATATGGGAGCACCCATGTAAACGTGGCAAATGATATGGCAGATTCAGACGGTGAAAATAACAGCACATGGCAGGAACAACGATAAGTAGGCATGTTGGTGAGCTTATACAACTCACTACAGAGCATTACATGGCATGAAAAGGTAACCAACAGTAATAATACATGTTAATGAAGGTAAGCAGGCAATAGCAAGTTCATAGGGTGCATGGACCACTAGCAAAACACATGGCAAAACTGAACTTAATGTTAACAGGCTGACAACAACATTATTTAGCAATTTGAGAGCAAGATTACAACAAGCTACATGAGGCTATAAATGCAACCAAAGACATGGATTGATAGAGCATCACAGGTATAGCAAAATATTCTTAGTAAACATCTCCAGATTATGCATATATTAATTGGTAGCATCAAGCAAAGATAGCAACATGATATAACCGTTTCAGCATTGACAGAACATTAACAGCAAGTAGCCCACTTCATAAGCTTGATGCACTCACTACAGGGCATAAACAAATACAAGGCTTGCACCACTGTAAAGACGCCAAGGAGATTCTTCACAAACATGTATACATCATTCTCATAGGATGCACACACAAAATGCAAAAAAAATAACAAATCATCAAGTTATAATAGTCTCAGCAGGTTAACATCACATAGCACTCTTGCAACGATGATTAGGGCATCAATATGAACTCAAACAAGCATGCCACAATGGAATTAAATGAAGAGCATCACATGATGAATATTTCGATATGTTACACGCAAAAAACGGAGCTACATGCACGAAGATATGATGTGATGAACCTGGTAACATAATATGGACATTTGAGGACTTGGTGAAAATTACCCAGCGCGAAATCGGGACGGCGAGATCCAGGGCCTCTAGGGGGCGCTTGGTACGGGGGTTGGCGACGTCCAGGGACAGAGGGATGCGGATCTGGAGCTCCGGTGACGAGGTGGCCGACGACGCGGCTCCGGCGAGCAGGGGAGGCCGGCGGTCGACGGGGAAGACGGAGGAGGTCGGGGATGGCGGCCCCGGGGTGCTCTCGGCCGGGTCTCGCCAGATCTGGGCCGGAGAGGCACGCCGGCGAGCTGGACAGCGGCGGATGCGGGGTAGTGAGCTCCGACGGAGTCGGTGGCGCGAAGCGGGCGCGCGTGCGGGCGGCGATGGGTGGCGCGTGCGGGGGAAGCGACGGCCGGCGAGGGTCGGGCGGCGGCATTCGGGCGAGGCGCGGCGGTGCTGGTCGTCGGGCGGGAGGCGCTAGGCGGCAGGGAGCGCTCGGGCGAGCGGGATCGGCGGCGGGCGGCTGCGGGTACCCTCCGGGCCCATATCGGCCCAGGCCGGGCCGCGGTTGGGCCTGCAGGGCCGCAGCCGTGGAGGGAGAGGGGTGCGACGTGGCGAGGCCACATGGCGGCGTGGGAGTGGCTGGCGCGCGCGAGGAGGCGATGTGGTGTGCTCGGATTGGTTGGGCCTGCAGGGCCGCAGCGGTGGAGGGAGAGGGGTGCGACGCGGCGCCAAGTGGCGGAGGGCGGTTGGGGAGGCGCTGATTTCAAGGAGGAGGGAGGTGGCTGCGGCAGGAGGTAGGGGAAGAGGTCTAGGTTGCCCAAAATGGACTAGGGGTGTCCATATGTAGCAAAATTTGCTAGGTTTTAGGGGTTAGGAGGGGTTTTCGGAGCCTCCGATCGCGATCCGACGGATCCGATCGAGAGAGGGGTTAGGTAGGCCTAGGTGGGTTGTGAGAGAGAGGCTTGGGCTGAGAGGAGAGAAGAGAAAAGCAGCCCGACAACGGTTTCCGGAGACCGAAAACGTCCGACGTTTGACCGGGTATAATGCCGCTATATGCATAACGGTTGTGCTGTCAAACGGACTCTGAATGCGACGAAACTTGACAGGCGGTCTATCTACACTATAATAGGACCGCACACCAAGTTTCTCCCCATTCCGATAACATTTTTATGCCACTTATAAAATAATATTATGGACATGCCGGGGCGCGTGCGAGTGTGAAAAGGCTCGGAACGGACAACGAAGAGAACTGGGAGACCCGGACGGATGCAAGTTTTGAAATATGAGGATGCAATGTGGATGATGACATGGAAAAATGCAACACGCAAGCAAATGACATGGCAACAACGGCGAATAACTGGCGGACACCTGGCGCATCGGATCCGGGGCGTTACAACTTGGATGAGAACTAGCATCATAATGAACTTTCGCGTCATGCACATCCATGAAGGAAGGTTATACATACATAGAGTCACAGGACAGGTGCTGTGATTGCTGCTCTGCTCCCCGAAAGGATTAATGCCATCCGCGCTTAAAGCAAACCATACGTTCCTCGGGTCACCTGCAAACTCAGCCTAGTACTTTCTCTCGATTTTTCTCCACTGCGACCCGTCAGCGGGTGCTCTCAACTTCCCGTCTTTCTTACGATCCTCACTGTGCCATCGCATCAACTTGGCATGCTCTTTGTTTCTGAACAGTCGTTTCAACCGTGGTATTATAGGAGCATACCACATCACCTTGGCAGGAATCTGAAGGAAATATGCCCTAGAGGCAATTATAAAGTTATTATTTATTTCCTCATATCATGATAAATGTTTATTATTCATGCTAGAATTGTATTAACCGGAAACATGATACATGTGTGAATACATAGACAAACTTAATGTCACTAGTATGCCTCTACTTGACTAGCTCATTGATCAAAGATGGTTATGTTTCCTAACCATAGACATGTGTTGTCATTTGATTAATGGGATCACATCATTAGAAGAATGATGTGATTGACTTGACCCATTCCGTTAGCTTAGCACTTGATCGTCTAGTATATTGCTATTTCTTTCCTCATGACTTATACAAGTTCCTATAACTATGAGATTATGCAACTCCCGTTTACCGGAGGAACACTTTGTGTGCTACCAAACGTCACAACGTAACTAGGTGATTGTAAAGGAGCTCTACAGGTGTCCCCAAAGGTACATGTTGAGTTGGCATATTTCGAGATTAGGTTTTGTCACTCCGATTGTCGGAGAGGTATCTCTGGGCCCCCTCGGTAATGCACGTCACTATAAGCCTTGCAAGCAATGTAACTAATGAGTTAGTTACAGAATGATGCATTACATAACGAGCAAAGAGACTTGCCGATAACGAGATTGAACTAGGTATTGAGATACCGACGATCGAATATCGGGCAAGTAACATACCGATGACAAAGGGAACAACGTATGTTGTTATGCGGTTTGACCGATAAAGATCTTCGTAGAATATGTAGGAGCCAATATGAGCATCCAGGTTCCGCTATTGGTTATTGACCAGAAACAGTTCTAGGTCATGTCTACATAGTTCTCGAACCCGTAGGGTCCACACGCTTAACGTTAAGATGACAGTTATATTATGAGTTTATATATTTTGATGTACCGAAGGTTGTTCAGAGTCCCGGATGTGATCATGGACATGACGAGGAGTCTCGAAATGGTCGAGACATGAAGATTGATATATTGGACGACTATATTCGGACACCGGAAGTGTTCCGGGTGATTTTGGAGAAAACCGGAGTGCCGGAGGGTTACCGGAACCCCCCGGGAGAAGTAATGGGCCTTATGGGCCTTAGTGGAGAGAGAGAGGGGCAGCCAGGGTGGGCCGCGCGCCCTCCCCCTCTGGTCCGAATTGGACTAGGAGAGGGGGGCGGCGCCCCCCTTTCCCTCTCCCTCTCCCCCTTCCTTTCCCCCTCCTAGTAGGAGTAGGAAAGAGGGGAGTCCTACTCCTACTAGGAGGAGGACTCCTCCTCCTGGCGCGCCTAGCAAGGGCCGGCCGGTCTCCCCCCTTGCTCCTTTATATACGGGGGCAGGGGCACCCTAGAGACACAACAATTGATCCTTGAGATCTCTTAGCTGTGTGCGGTGCCCCCCTCCACCATAGTTCTCCTCGATAATATTGTAGCGGTGCTTAGGCGAAGCCCTGCGACGGTAGAACATCAAGATCGTCACCACGCCGTCGTGCTGACGGGACTCATCCCCGACACTTTGCTGGATCGGAGTCCAGGGATCATCATCGAACTGAACGTGTGCTAAAACTCAGAGGCGTCGTAGTTTCGGTGCTTGATCGGTCGGGCCGTGAAGACGTACGACTACATCAACCGCGTTGTTATAACGTTTCCGCTTTCGGTCTATGAGGGTACGTGGACAACACTCTCCCCTCTCGTTGCTATGCATCACCATGATCTTGCGTGTGCGTAGGAAATTTTTTGAAATGACTACGTTCCCCAACAGAATCCTCTTCCTCGGGGGCTTGTCGTCAACATTACCAGGGTCATCTCGTCTGATCTTATACTGCAATGCACCGCATACCGGGCATGCGTTCAAATCCTTGTACGCACCGCGGTAGAGGATGCAGCCATTAGGGCATGCATGTATCTTCTGCACCTCCAATCCTAGAGGGCATACGACCTTCTTTGCTGCGTATGTACTGTCGGGAAATTCATTATCCTTTGGAAGCTTCTTCTTCAATATTTTCAGTAGCTTCTCAAATCCTTTGTCAGGCACAGCATTCTCTGCCTCCCACTTCAGCAATTCCAGTACGGTACTGTCATGGAATTGTCACGGCAGATGTCCTCTTGCAAGGACTTAGTCGTGGAGCCATCGCAACTAGGAAGCTTAAAGGGGTTAATCGGGACAAAGGACACGAGAGGTTTATACTAGTTCGGCCCCTTGCGGTGAAGGAAAGCCTACGTCTGGTTGGGTTGGTATTGCTTGATGTTTTGATGACCAGGGAGCGAGATACGCTATGCCCGGCTCTCGATCAGTTGTTTCCTGCCCCTAAGCCGCCGCAGGTCGTCCCCTTATATACAGGGGTTGACGTCCTGCGGCTTCCAGAGTCCCGGCCGGCTTATAAACAGTGTCCGACTTGGTGACTATTTAAATCTACCTTATGATACAAGTCATGCCATGGTCGCGATTTACTACAACGGGCCTTAAGTCGCCTGTGGGCCTTAAGCCCTTCATTGAACCGCCATCTTCACGCTTGCTTACCAGCTTCAATCTGGCGAGTCTTCTTTGTGTAACCCGGCCCCTCCTGGGCGGCTTACACAAATAGTTAAATTCCCAACATTAGGCCCCAGATTGATTTCAACCTGTTCATGTCAATCTTAAAATACCTTAAGAAGTAAATCTTCAGTCTTCCGGCTGTGCAAAGGTTTTCTTTAACCCGCCATGACGTCATCTTTTGGATTCGTGTTAACTCGCCGTGACGTCATCCTTACTTAAATTCATTCTTTATTTCATCGTATCCTCCAACGGATCTTTACCTTTACTGACTATTCCGAAAA
Organism: Aegilops bicornis; assembly: GCA_021605145.1. Classification (NCBI taxonomy): domain Eukaryota; kingdom Viridiplantae; phylum Streptophyta; class Magnoliopsida; order Poales; family Poaceae; genus Aegilops; species Aegilops bicornis. The sequence goes on along the minus strand of CM038674.1, from coordinate 67,961,261 downwards.
CCGAGGCGTTGGGTCCGCTGGATAATAACTTTTACCTCCTCGTTTCTCGCGCCGTCTCAGTTATCCTTTCCTTATAAATATGCGCGACCTAGGTCTTCCCATTCTCCTCCTTCCAGTCATCCTCTTCCTCTTGCTATTTCTCTGTCGCTCAAGCTCCGCCGCCGACGCCATCGTAGATTCCTTCGTTTTCACCAACTCCGGCTGCTGCATCAACTTGGTCTGACCAGAAAAAACGCAACGACCCTCCGCTGCAATCCTGCATCTGTAAGTCTCCTCTTCCCTGCTTTGTAGATTGTAGGACCTTGAAGTATGTCTAGAGGGGGTGGTGATTAGACTACTTGACCAATAAAAACTTAACCTTTTCCCAATTTTAGAGTTTGGTAGATTTTAGCTATTTTAGGACAAGTCAAGCAATCATCACACAATTCAAGCAAGCATGCAAAGAGTGTACAGGCAGCGGAAATTAAAGCATGCAACTTGCGCAAAAGTAAGGGGAAGGGTTTGGAGGATTCAAATGCAATTGGAGACACGGATGTTTTTGGCGTGGTTCCGATAGATGGTGCTATCGTACATCCACATTGATGGAGACTTCAACCCACCAAGGGTAACGGCTGCGTGAGTCCACGGAGGGCTCCACCCACGAAGGGTGCACGAAGAAGCAACCTTGTCTATCCCACCATGGCCGTCGCCCACGAAGGACTTGCCTCACTAGCGGTAGATCTTCACAAAGTAAGCGATCTCCTTGCCCTTACAAACTCCTTGGTTCAACTCCACAATCTTGTCGGAGGCTCCCAAGTGACACCTAGCCAATCTAGGAGACACCACTCTCCGAGAAGTAACAAATGGTGCGTTGATGATGAACTCCTTGCTCTTGTGCTTCAAATGATAGTCTCCCCAACACTCAACTCTCTCTCATAGGATATGGATCTGGTGGAAAGAGGGTTTGAGTGGAAAGCAACTTGGGGAAGGCTAGAGATCAAGATTCATATGGTAGGAATGGAATATCTTGGCCTCAACACATGAGTAGGTGGTTCTCTCTCAGAAATGGTAAGTCGGAAGTGTAGGTTCGTTCTGATGGATCTCTCCACGAATGAAGAGGAGGTGGAGGGGTATATATAGCCTCCACACAAAATCTAACCGTTACACACAATTTACCAAACTCGATGGGACCGAATCGTTAAACTCGGTCGGACTGATTTAGTAAACCTAGTGACCGTTAGTGATTTTTGATTGGGATGACATGCATCTCGGTGAGGCCATTTCGGTTAGGGTTAGGGCATAACTTAATCTCGGTGAGACCGATTACACAAACTCGGTGAGACCGTGTGGGTCATAAGGTTTCGGGAGTGTTGGTCGGGTAGACTCGGTGGGACCGATTTGCTCTTTTCGGTGAGACCGAAATGTTACAAAAAGGAAACAGAGAGTTTGCATTGCAATCTCGGTGGGACCGATCGCTCACTTCGGTTAGACCGAAAGATTATGAAGGGAAACAGAGAGATTGCAACCCCATCTCGGTGAGACCGAGATCCCTATCGGTGAGACCGATTTGCCTAGGTTTGTGGCAGTGGCTATGACTTTTGGAATTGGTGGCGCCGGATAGAAAGAATCGGTGTGACCGATTTTGGCTTTAGGTTTAGGTCATTTGTGGATGTGGGAAAGTAGTTGAGGGTTTTGGAGCATATCACTAAGCACATGAAGCAAGAGGCTCATTAAGCAACACCTCATCCCTTCTTGATAGTATTGGCTTTTCCTATAGACTCGATGTGATCTTGGATCACTAAAATGTAAAATGAAGAGTCTTGAGCTTTTGAGCTTGAGCCAATCCTTTGTCCTTAGTATTTTGAGGGATCCACTTTCATCATCCATGCCATGCCATTCATTGAGCTTTCCTGAAACAATAGTCTTGGAATAGCATTAGCTCAATGAGCTATATGTTGTTATGAATTACCAAAACCACCTAGGGATAGTTGCACTTTCAATCTCCCCTTTTGGTAATTGATGACAACATATAGATCAAAGCTTCAACAAATGATAATAAAATTTAAATAACATCGTCGCTTTGAGAAGTATGTGATAAGCAAGAGCTCCCCTAAATTTGTGCATAGTTTTAGATTTGCTTTGGACTGCAAATGCACAATGAATTAGGCTCATGGGTTACTCTTCCATGTCACATACATCTTGGTGGAGCGCTAAAATAATAAACAATGAATACATGCACTCATCACCAAGCATAGTGAGTGATCACATAAGATAGATATGATAATATCAAGCATGCATAAGTGTAGCTTATGATCAAACACATGATCATCAATGTCTCACAAGCATAGTATCTCAACCAAAAGCAAACAAAGATTGAAAAACCACCAAATAAATCAAGAGAGAACAAAAGCAACACTCTCTCTCTCTCTCGAAGGCTATGATCTATACATTTTTCTCCCCCTTTGGCAACAAGTTACCAAAAAGTTCATAGAAAATGCATAGTGCTAGATCGACTCTCGGGCTTGATCTTCTAGTGGTGGAGTAGAGATGGCTCCTTGGATGAAGACTTCAGTTGAAGTGGATGGAGCTGGAGCTGATGTAGATGCTGGAGCTGGTGGCACTGAGGCTGTAGGGGCAGTGGCTGGTGCTGAAGTTGTTGCTCTAGTGTCTGTCACTGGCACTGCATCTGACCTCTGGGCTCTGGGCACTCTGGCAAACACATTGGTGGTAGTCTTGCCCTTCCTCTCCTGCATGTCATCCTACAGCTGCTCCACAACTGACTGAATCTCAGTTACCTTGACATCTAGATCATAGAATTTTTGTTCCATGATCCTTTCCAGGCTCTCCTGGTTTTGAGTTAGGGTGGCCAACCCCTTCTCAATCCTCAGAGATGATGCTATCAAGTAACCAAGCTGCTCCTGTTTGGTTTTCAAGAAATATTCAGATGCCTCCTCTTGAGTTGGCATCTTGGCAGCCTTCTCCCTCTTTGCCTTCTCCTTCTTCTCCTGAGCTTGAACTGATTGTGGATCATCTTCATTCATGACAACCTCGTTGTCCTCAAAGTCTGGATAAAGTGGAAAGTGTTCCTTATCCAACTGATATTTTCCTGTGCCCATCTTTGAGTTTATCAATTCTTGAATCTGAGGTGCATATCCACAGCTCCTCTTCTGATCTGCTGCAGTCCTCTTGATTGTTTCAATGATCAGGCTCATGACTTTGAACTTCAGTGGCACATCAAACACATGCAACATGTTGATGGCATGCCCTCTGATCATGTTATGGTCACGGACTTGGGCAACAAAGTGTGCCTCGTAATCCAATTTATGGTTGGCAACCCTGACAGTAGAAAGTGAACTGATCCAAACTTGTGAGTCTCTAATGCCTTGTCTGGAATTTCCTTGTACATGTGAGCCATTGAATTGTGACCCATCTTCTTCTTTGCATAAATGTCTAGGTCATCCTCATTCTCCTTGGGGGCATTGATCTGACTTGCCCATTCTTCAATAGTGGACTGGTACCTTGTACCTTCAGACATCCAAACTATTCTTCCATCTGGGTAAAAGTGTGTTGTGGAGTAGAACTGCATGATAAGCTCATCATTCCAGTTGGTGAACTTCTGTCCAACAAAATCTGCAACTCCACAAGCAATAAAGTTGTCTTGCTCTCCAGGATAGTGCTGTTCATTTTCCTTGATGAATTTCCAGTCAACCCACCTCATGTCACAGACTATGGGCTTCTTGTCCAACAGAATTGTTTCATAGAAGTCCTGCTGTTCCTTTGTGTGGAACCTGTAGTCAACAGCAGTTCTTCTTCTTGAAGCATATGGATCTTCCATTCTCCACAGTCTCAGACCTGAATCCTTCCTGATTCTCATGCCCTCAGCCACAGGATGGGCATCATTGTGGTCTGGTATCTTGGGCTTGAGCTTCCTCAGAACTTGTCCTTCTTCATCTTCCTCATCAGCATCCTCAGGCACTGGGGCCTTGTTCTTCTCAGCAGCTGGAATACTCCTAGTATTCCTCTTTGGAACTTGCTTGGCCTTGGAGGCAGCTTTGGGTGTTTCCTTGGGCTTGGATGTTGCAGCCCCTGATCTAATAGCATCACCCATAAGCTTTGGTGCCTTTGGAGCTGGTGCAGCAAGCTCTTCCTCTTCCATCATGGAAGGTTGACCAAAAACTCTAGCCATGGTCTTCTTGACCATTTCCTTTCTTTTCTTCCCTTTTGCAGCAGCTGGTTCTTTGGGTTGGGTTTCCAAAGAAGCTTGTGTAGACACTCTGGCTTTGGACATTGGTTGTATTCCTGCAGGCCTTTTGGTCTTCATGCCTGGCTTTGTATTCTTTCTTTGAGCCATATTCCTTCTTGAGCACCTCTTTCTTGGAAGTAGCCTCATCTTCCTCGACTTTGTACTCTTCAGCCTCTGAATCTGAAGTTCTTTTCCTCCTTTGCCTAGTTGCAGCCTTAGGCAAATTGCTTGGAGTACTTCTGCTCCCTTCATCTGAAGTTGAGGGACTAGTGCCCTCACTCAAGTCCATCTGCTCATCTGTCCTGTTCTGGCTGTCACATTGATCAGACATTCTGCAAAAGCTGACTGCTGACCCTGTGAAGAGTTATAGATGAGATAGAAAAGATGAGCATCACAAAATGCAGAGGTTTTTGCAAAAGAATGACTCAAAAGTTTAGTCTTAGTTTTCCACAGAAAGCATTTGGATCCACCGATTTTCAAACTCGGTGATACCGAAGCAGTTTTGGAACCTAAACTGATGATCTCGGTTGGACCGAGTTTCAGTTCGGTGGTACCGAGACTGCTAGGGTTTCACAGAATCCTCAAATCGGTTGCACCGATAAGTAATTCTCGGTCAGACCGAGAGTCACTAGTGCAATGGCATAAGCCAAATCGGTGAGGCAGAGTTTTTCAACTCGGTGGGTCCGAGATGGTTTCGGCGGAAACCTAACCCTAAAAATTTGAATCACATGTAATCTATGAACTACTTTGGCTGGATAGAAGAGTTTCAATCGTGGCAAGTATCAATATGAAAACAATGTGCCAGGAATCAGACGTGGATAGCACAAAGATTAAGTCCATACCCTAACTTGGCGGTGGACTTGCTACGGCGGCAACGGCGGGGACGAAATCCGTTGACGGCGGCGGAGACCAGCGACAGGAGGCTGCTGGCGACGAGGAGACGATCCGGAGACCATGATGGCAGAGCGAGCTGTTGCGCGGGCGAAGGGTTTCGGAGAAATTTCCAAAATTTTGCCCGTGGCTATATATATAGCTCGACCCTGTCGGTGTGACCGAGTGGAACAACTCGGTGGCACCGAGATGCATAACTGTGTTCAGTTGCAGCAAATCGGTGAGACCGAAAAGTTCAAATCGGTTGCACCGAGATTGAAAACTCAGATCAACTTGATGATCTCGGTAGGACCAAAATGGAAGGATCGGCCAGACCGAGAATCACTAAGAGGTTTTGGAAGTTTAAGTCTATGACGAATCGGGGACTCAAGTGCTCCTCACACAGAGTGGTTCGAATCGACTTGATCAAATTTTGTGATGTAGCATGAATAGAGTTTGAGACGAGAAAAAGCATAGATAGCTAAAGAAGGTTCTTAGGCATTCTTGTCCATCCACTTGGCACAAAGAAAAGAATCCAAACAAACAAAACAACAAGTGGATGTCCTTGAATGGGTAAGATATGCACCAACATGCTCACACAATAATATGGCAATTGAAATATGTGGCAAAGCATGCACAACCAATTTTAGCATCTATCAAGCAATTGGCGATGACTAGGTCATCTATATATGAGTATATTGACTTAGGAGTCAAATGAGAACATTTGATCATAGGTCATACTCATTGTTTAAGCTCAAGTGGGGTTACCACTTTTACATAATGCATTAATGTGTTCACACCATTAGAGTTGCTTTGACTCAATTCTTAGAGTTAAGCTCCCCTAGATGTGAGATCCCCCTTAGAGGGATGAACTAACCTTGGGTTTTGTCGATGATGACTTCATGTAGGTGTTGAAGATGTAGATGCTCAATGTTGATGTAGATCATTTGGAGCAATCCCTTGGAGTGAGTTGCACTTTGAACTTGCCTACATGGGTTAGTCCCACAAGGAACAAACAAGAATATCCATAGACATAGAGTGATGCACACACAAGATGATGTCCATGAAAACATTAGGTTACATTGTCCCTTGCCTTACCAACATGAGGGTTTGTGACTCCTTGAACTAGTGCAAGATGTGAAAGTTGATTGCACTTGTTCTTGCCAAAATGATATGAGTGGAGAATGTTGGCGGAGTCACCCTCAAGAACTCTCTAGTTCTTCTTCTTCAGGATCCACATCATCTTGATGGGAATCCTTGGAGTTGTAGTTGTACTTGATGAAGTAGAACTTGACGTAGTCTTGGGGACCCACTTGAGCGAGGGCCTTAGGTGCTTCTTCATATGCCTCAATCTCTTCTTGAAGCTTGTCCTTGCCTTTGTTCTTGTGGTCTTGTGGTGGAAGATCATCTTGAGCTTGTGTCTCCTTGAAGGAAGTAGGATCATACTTCTCTTGTTGAGTAACAAACTTTGTCATTCGTTGAACTTTCGTTCAAAACCAACATCTTGATTCTTCCGGTGCCTTCCTTGCTTGCGTACAATTTCCTCGAATTGCTTACTCCCGGCAAGGCTCTTGTAAACACCTTTCTCTATAATTCCCTTCAATAAACTATTTTCTTGCTCAAGTATAACTTGTCTAAGAGAATCATTAGTGGAATTAAGAGAACTACTAGAAGCAACAACATTTGATTTGACATTATTATTATTACTACTAGAGGAAGTATCTTTCTTGTACTTGTTACTAGACTTGACTTGAGGCATGTAAGTAGATAAGAGTAAACGCTTGGCAATGTAAGAAGAACTTTTCTTGCGGAGATCATCATTGATTGCCTTTAAGAACGCATGCTCTTGCTCAAGATTGAGCTTTTCAAAGCGTAACTTCTCATTAGCCCTTAAAAGTTGTCGATGATCTTCGAAGATAGTTTCATGAGCCAACTTAAGAATGTTTAGTTCTTTAGTTAGAAGCTCAATTTTCTCCTTATCATTGTCATTCGTTTGATTAGCATGATTAATTGACGTTTCATTATAGTATTCATCACTAGAGTTGCCAACAAGTAAATCATCATCCACAAGCAAGTCATCTTCATCACTATTAAAATCAACATACTCGGGATGTGTTACCTTTGGACCTTTGGCCATGAAGCATCTTCCAACACCTTCATTTGGTGAGTCAAATAGGTCGTAGGAGTTGGTTGACACAAGTGCTAGACCGGCAACACCTTCATCTTGAGTATATTCAGAGTCGGAGTGATAGCTTCTCTCGGAGTGATTGTTGGAGTCGGAGCCGAAAACCCATTCACCAACATGAGCTTGATGTCTTTGTTTTGTGTAGCTCCTTGATGACTTGTCCTTTCTTTCCGAATCCTTACTTCTCCGTGAGGGTCTTCGTTCATAACGATCATCTCTACTCCTCCTCTCTCTTGGTGGTGATTCTTCTCTTTTGCTCCTTCTTCTTGGAGAATCTTCTCTTCTTTGTAGGGTGCCGTACACTCATTGGAGTAGTGTCCGGGTCTCCCACAATTGTAGCAATTGCGCTCTCGACTAGAAGATCTCTTGTCATTGTAAGACCTTGACTTGGAGCTTCTTTCTTTGCTTCTACTTTTGTAGAATTTGTTGAAGTTCTTCACCATTAAGCTCAATTCTTCATTGAAGGTTGGTTTCTCACTTGATGATGTGGGGGCTTCACTTGAGGCTTTGTAAGCACCACTTGACTTGTTGTGAAGTTCCTCCTTATCCTTGAGTGACATCTCATGAGCAACAATCGTTCCAATGACTTCCATTGGCTTGAGATCTTTGTAGTTTGGCATCATTTGGATCAATGTGCACACGGTATCATACTTTCCATCCAATGCTCTTAGGATTTTCTTGATGATGAATTTGTCGGTCATCTCTTCACTCCCTAAGCCGGCAATCTCATTTGTGATAAGAGCAAGCCTAGAGTACATTTCAGCGACACCTTCACCATCCTTCATTTTGAACTTGTCAAGCTGACTTTGGAGCACATCCAACTTGGATTCCTTGACGGACTCAGTACCTTCATGCATATCAATCAAAGTATCCCAAATTTCCTCTGCATTCTCAAGACGGCTGATTTTGTTGAATTCTTCGGGGCACAATCCGTTGAAGATGATGTCATATGCTTGAGCGTTGTATTGCAGCATCTTCAATTCTTCCGCATTAGCTTCACGGTTCGGTTCTCTCCCATCGAAGAATTCACCTTGCAAGCCAATACAAATAATTGCCCAAACGGCAGGGTTATGTCCAAGAATATGCATTTTCATCTTATGATTCCAACTAGAAAAGTTAGTACCATCAAAGTAAGGACCTCTACGGTGATAATTTCCCTCGCTAGACGCCATACTCTCCTAGGTTGTGAAACCAAGGCTATGACCACCAAAAGCTATGGAAATCAAAGCAAATGGAGACCAAAGCTCTGATACCACTTGTAGGACCTTGAAGTATGTCTAGAGGGGGTGATTAGACTACTTGACCAATAAAAACTTAACCTTTTCCCAATTTTAGAGTTTGGTAGATTTTAGCTATTTTAGGACAAGTCAAGCAATCATCACACAATTCAAGCAAGCATGCAAAGAGTGTATAGGCAGCGGAAATTAAAGCATGCAACTTGCAAGAAAGTAAGGGGAAGGGTTTGGAGGATTCAAACGCAATTGGAGACACGGATGTCATTGGCCTGGTTCCGATAGGTGGTGCTATCGTACATCCACATTGATGGAGACTTCCACCCACCAAGGGTAACGGCTGCGTGAGTCCACGGAGGGCTCCACCCACGAAGGGTCCACGAAGAAGCAACCTTGTCTATCCCACCATGGCCGTCGCCCACGAAGGACTTGCCTCACTAGCGGTAGATCTTCACAAAGTAGGCGATCTCCTTGCCCTTACAAACTCCTTGGTTCAACTCCACAATCTTGTCGGAGGCTCCCAAGTGACACCTAGCCAATCTAGGAGACACCACTCTCCAAGAAGTAACAAATGGTGCGTTGATGATGAACTCCTTGCTCTTGTGCTTCAAATGATAGTCTCCCCAACACTCAACTCTCTCTCATAGGATATGGATCTAGTGGAAAGAGGGTTTGAGTGGAAAGCAACTTGGGGAAGGCTAGAGATCAAGATTCATATGGTAGGAATGGAATATCTTGGCCTCAACACATGAGTAGGTGGTTCTCTCTCAGAAATGGTAAGTCGGAAGTGTAGGTTCGTTCTGATGGCTCTCTCCACGAATGAAGAGGAGGTGGAGGGGTATATATAGCCTCCACACAAAATCTAACCGTTACACACAATTTACCAAACTCGATGGGACCGAATCGTTAAACTCGGTCGGACTGATTTAGTAAACCTAGTGACCGTTAGTGATTTTCGGTGGGACTGACATGCATCTCGGTGAGGCCGATTCGGTTAGGGTTAGGGCATAACTTAATCTCGGTGAGACCGATTACACAAACTCGGTGAGACCGATTTGGTAATAAGCTTTCCAGAGAGTTGGTCAGGTAAACTCGGTGGGACCGATTTGCTCTTTTCGGTGAGACCGAAATGTTACAAAAAGGAAACAGAGAGTTTGCATTGCAATCTCGGTGGGACCGATCGCTCACTTCGGTTAGACCGAAACATTATGAAGGGAAACAGAGATTGCAACCCCATCTCGGTGAGACCGAGATCCCTATCGGTGAGACCGATTTGCCTAGGTTTGTGGCGATGGCTATGACTTTTGGAATTGGTGGCGCGGATAGAAAGAATCGGTGTGACCGATTTTGGCTTTAGGTTTAGGTCATTTGTGGATGTGGGAAAGTAGTTGAGGGTTTTGGAGCATATCACTAAGCACATGAAGCAAGAGGCTCATTAAGAAACACCTCATCCCTTCTTGATAGTATTGGCTTTTCCTATAGACTCAATGTGATCTTGGATCACTAAAATGTAAAATGAAGAGTCTTGAGCTTTTGAGCTTGAGCCAATCCTTTGTCCTCGGTATTTTGAGGATCCACTTTCATCATCCATGCCATGCCATTCATTGAGCTTTCCTGAAACAATAGTCTTGGAATAGCATTAGCTCAATGAGCTATATGTTGTTATGAATTACCAAAACCACCTAGGGATAGTTGCACTTTCATAGATCCACACTAGGACCTTCGAGTTCTTCGCATTCTTCGCTGTTCATCAGTATGCTTCCATAGATTTCATCGCCTCCGCTCTTCTAGATCTTGAAAATGGTAAAAACTGATGCGGTAGATGTTCCGCACCTATTTTTAATGCAAATAGATCCCTTTATGTCACACAGAGGCCCCATTCAAGCCCTTGAGCTTCGTCCGCACCAGTTTTAGGTCTAGAAATTTTTTCTTTTTAGAACAGCTGTTGATCCGAAATAATAACAGCAGCTTGTGAAACTTGTTTGTTCCACCCGGAAGTGAAAAAACTGCCTCTGTCGAATATGTCTAACTGCTCATTGACACTTGTAGCGGCTTAATATTTATCGCATATTCATCCATATATCATTAGGCCCCTTCTTAAGCCGCCATCATGACTAGTTTTAAACATTTTCCTCCGGGTTAAATTTGAGCCAGATCCTCTTTATTTTTGTCATAGGCCTCAATTTTTGTCATGGCACCTAAAGCGGCCAAGGCTCCTATGACCTGTAATTGGGTCCCATCCACAGTCACGAGGAGTAAACTGTCTGAATTTGTGAAGTCCGCCATCTGCCTAAGAAGGAGGTCATGTCTTATCATGCCCCTGAATTCGTCTCAAGAAAGGCCTCAACCCAAAGAAGGGAAGTAGTAGTTTTTCACGGATCAAATGAGCTGGATTTGCCCCTACCGGCTCAAAATTCTTCAGAGAGGTTTTGAATTTCTTTGACCTTAGGCCTCAAGATATTGGACCCAATTCCGTGTCAAATATCTGCAATTTCCAAGTCTTCTGTGAGGTGTACCTGGGAGAGGAGCCAAATCTGCTTTTGTTCAGAGAGCTTTTCTACTTGAACCGGCAGAATGAGCGTGCCAATGGTCCCAGTCTTGAACTTGGCGATATCTCAATTCAGTGGCAGAGAGACCGCCTTTTCCCTTATGCTGAACTGCCGAGTCATCCGAAAGATTGGAATCAAACGTGGTTCTATTGCCAGGACACTTCCCCGGCTAACGAAACCCCTCTGCCCGGCTTCCGCGCTCTGCGCCTTGAGTCCAACCATCCGCTAGCGGACAAGCTAACTGCTATTGAGCTTCTGCCTCTTAACCCCACCATCAAAAGGATCAAAGCTCTTTTGGGAAACGGCCTGAACGGCATTGATCTGGTCCGAGTTTGGGTTGCTTGGCGAGTACTTCCGTTAAGCGCCGTCCCGGCTTAATGTGTACCTATTCAGGCGAAAAGGATGATCCACCGCGTCATAGCCCTGACGACTTACTATATGATGTGGTGGAAGCTATAACCCAGTCGCTGCTGAAGGAGGGCACAGTAACTAGCAACGCCTTCGGCTTACTTCCCTTCTATAAGAAGAACCCGACACCTGCAGTGAGTCATCAACCTTAATACTCCTAGCCTTGTCACACCTTACTTGTACTCATAATTTCTTATCTTTTTTCACAGGCCGATGACAATTTTTGGAAGGTCCAGTATGACCATGAGGCTGCTAAACAAGCCAGGACAGCCAAGAAGACCGAAAGGAAAGCTGCCAAAACGGGAACTTCAAAGAAGAAGAAACCCAGCGCTTCCGATTTACTCAAATTGGATGACACTTCTTCGGATGATGAGGAGGTAATCCCTGATTCTCTTAACTCCTTTGTCATTATTTTATTGACATTTCATACTTTCAGGAGGATACGGGGCACAGCCAAGCGGTTGGCGAAGAGGTAACTATAATTTCCTCCGACTCAGAGCCTTTGCTTAAGCAAAAGATTCGAAAGGTGACCCAGAAAGTAAGATTTCACATCCTCTAGCTTATCAAGATCCTCAATTTCTTTTGAAGCAACAACATTTTGAAAGCCGGAGGCATACCCAGACCAGCAAGGATGCAGAACTCTCCTCTGGCTTACCTGGCGTAACTAGGAAGCGTCGGACTGAGGTTATCTCCGATTTTCTTTCTATTTTTCCTTTGGCGGGTTTAATTCGCCAACCTCTCAATTCATCTGACTCCAATTATCAGGATACCTCTCCTTCCTCCGGCGAGTCTATGCAATCAAACATGCCGGCTTTCAAAACTGCTCCACAATCTTGTAACTTTTAGTTACTTTAGGCTTTTACCTTACTCATGCTTTAGTATTCATCCTTCTACCTTTGTTGACAGCATGCAAGTGAAACCCAGCAAGAGGGCAAAGAATAATAAGCCGTCTCAAGACCCGATTGTAGCTGAGCCGGCGCCTGATATGTCTGCTCCAAACTTCACCCATCGACCTCTGAACCCACGATATTCCGGTGCCAACCTCTGACCCGCCTGCCGAAGATACTCTCAATAGCTCCGATAACCCAGAAGCTCCTAGCCCGGTCAAAACAACTTACCTGGAAGTTGAAGTGTTGAAAAGCCAGTTTATTGAACTGGCGGTGACCCTCGTCCTTGCCAAATGTCTTGCCAAGGAAGAACTTGTCGAACGCCGAAAGGCCAAGCAGGACATTACTGATTATACTCACCTAAGAATTGTTGATATAGTCTCGGGCTATCTGAATCAAGTGCATAATAGCCGTGACCTGGAAATTGACATGGTGAAACAAATACAGCACAAATCTGAGGTATATCTTATACTGCTTTCCTGAATCTTACTTACTGTACCAGCCCCCAAGTCTACTGCTTATGAATAAATATGTTGTAAACTTAGAAATCTTCTTACTGTTGATATCTCCGGTTTAAAGAGAATATATTTAACCCGGTTATAGCATGATAGTTTTGAACTTGCGATACACATTAGCCCCCAAGTGTCAAGTATCTTTACTTGTAAAGTGCTTGAGACTTAATATACATAACCCGGCATCGTAGATTAAAAATTCTTCAGCATACATTAGCCCCCAAGTGTCATGTATCTTTACTTGTAAAGTGCTTGGGACTTAATATATCTTACCATGATTCTTACCATAACGCGGTATCAATGTAGGTCACCATAAGTCAATTTGAGTCGGAGATTGCTGACCTGAAGAGCCGTCTGACAACTCAAGAGCTTGAAACTCAAAAAGCCAACTCCAAATTTGAATTCAGCATCTCTGAACAAGAGAAGTTGAAGAAAAATTTTAGTCGAGAAGAAAAATCTGGGCTGATGAGAAGGCTTCACTGGTGACCCGGGCTGAGGCAATTTGAGGCTTCATCGGCGTAAGCAACAACCGAAATGTCTAACTTAAAGCGTCATATATCTCAAATGGTCTCAGCCATCTTCGGTAAGCTATTGTTCATAACTCCAAACATTGCAATCCTTCCCTTGATTATTGCTTTTATCGTTAACTCCGGCTCACCTTTATGTTTGTGAACACACAGGTCCCAGGAGCACCAACCTCAAGCAGAACATGCTGGTCAAACTTAAGGCGGTTTACACTCTAGTGGAGCAGCTGTACACCGGGTCACAACGTGCTTTAGCTGTTGTAGCCTTATCAAATACCACTCCTCACCTTCTACAAGACGTGCTGAAGTGTCTCGCTGTGCTACCTCAGCGGATCCAGGATTTAAGGCGGGCATCTTCAAGATCCGGAGCCGTAGCCGCCTTGAGCCGGGCAAAAGCATGGATTCCAGAACTAGACCCGGCCGACCTTGCTCTTGGATACCCGAGTCTGAAGGAGGATGGTACCGTATTTGATGATCATGATTTCACCGCCTGCGTCAAAGTCATACGTCCCATGGCTACCCTTATTGGGAACGATACTGACCTCTCCAAATACTCTTCGGGCTATGACAGCGAGAACCAGAGAATTCCAAACACTCCATATGATCAAATCAGCCAGATCCCTCCAACTCATAAGCATACTTTTTCCCCTGAAGTGGACCCAGCCGGTTTAATAGATGATGAAGCTGAGTTTGAAGCCTTGAGTGGCATTGACTGGGCCTCATCAACCTTCTAGGACAAAGCAACCAACGGAGAGGCGGAGAAGGATAACCGGGAACCATCAAGCCCACCAAAGGAGTGAACCGGCAGGCGTTATGAGCTTGCAAAAAACACTGCTTCATTATTCAGACTCGGGGAGTCTTGTAATAGGGTCAAAAAAAACCTCTTAATTTTGTCATGCCTTCGCGCATGTTTATGGCACTTAATACTTTCGTAAGCCGCCATCGTTATATGCTTCCAGCTTATGTTGATCTGTCCTTGATGTCAAAATTCTTCTTGCTTTATCCTGTGTATAAAACAAAATAGAATTCCCTTGGCGACTTACCGCATCCGGGGTCATATAAAGTATTGATAACCCGGAGTATGAACCAAAACATCATATAAAGGCCGGTTTATGATTATGATCACAATAGCATACCTGCGATCTTATTTGGTATATACTCGCTGCCTTATGTGACCCAAACCAGAGAGTTAATTTAACTCCTGGCAGTTTGCACATATAATGTTTACCTGGCAGTTAATAACATTTATACTTACAGAGTATAATGAATAGTAAACTTAATTTCAAAGGCCTCTGATTCAAATACGATCAGTGAACCGTTCCAAAGGGGTTAAGCTAAGATTCAAATATGATCATATAGGCCCCAATGGCTTTGGCGATGCCGATCAAGTGGGTATCGACAGTTGTGTTCTCTTTGGTTCGAATACGACCTATGTTTGAACAGGATGCCCCCAAGTGACCATGAGAATTGTTTAATGACGTTGATTCGAATATGACCCACGTCAGACCCAAAGGGGTCAAGCTATGATTCAAATATGATCAAGAAGCCCCCAAGTGGGTTTGGCAGTATGCCGATCAATTGGCTATCGATAGCTATGTTCTCTTGGGTTCGAATACGACCTATGTTTGAACAGGAAGCCCCCAAGTGACCATGGCTAGATTCTGTAGGATCTTGAGAAGAGGTGTCTAGAGGGGGGGTGATTAGACACTAAGTACCAAAGTTGTAGTTTTTAACTTCTTTTAGGTTTAAGTGGAGTTTAGGCACAAGTTTAACATTATCATTCCATAACAAGCAAGCATGCAAAGAGTATATAGGCAGCGGAAAATAAAGCATGCAACTTGCAAGAATGTAAAGGGAAGGGTTTGGAGAAATCAAACGCAATTGGAGACACGGATGTTTTTGTCGTGGTTACGATAGGTGGTGCTATCGCGTACATCCACGTTGGTGGAGACTTCAACCCACGTAGGAGTAACGGTTCTTGTGAGTCCACGGAGGGCTCCACCCACGAAGGGTCCACGAAGAAGCAACCTTGTCTATCCCACCATGGCCGTCGCCCACGAAGGACTTGCCTCACTAGCGGTAGATCTTCACGAAGTAGGCGATCTCCTTGCCCTTGCAAACTCCTTGGTTCAACTCCACAATCTTGTCGTAGGCTCCCAAGTGACACCTAGCCAATCTAGGAGACACCACTCTCCAAGAAGTAACAAATGGTGTGTTGATGATGAACTCCTTGCTCTTGTGCTTCAAATGATAGACTCCCCAACACTCAACTCTCTCTCATAGGATTTGGATCTGGTGGAAAGAAGATTTGAGTGGAAAGCAACTTGGGGAAGGCTAGAGATCAAGATTCATATGGTTGGAATGGAATATCTTGGCCTCAACACATGAGTAGGTAGTTCTCTCTCGTAAATAGGATCTTTGGAAGTGTAGGCTTGTTCTGATGGCTCTCTCCACGAATGAAGAGGAGGTGGAGGGGTATATATAGCCTCCACACAAAATCTAACCATTACACACAATTTACCAAACTCGGTGGGACCGAATCATCAAACTCGGCCAGACCGATTTAGTAAACCTAGTGACCGTTAGGATTTTCGGTGGGACTGACATGCATCTCAGTAGGACCGATTTGGTTAGGGTTAGGGCATAACGTAATCTCGGTGAGATCGATTACACAAACTCGGTGAGACCAATTTTGGTAATTAGCTAACCAGAGAGTTGGTCAGGCAAACTCAGTGAGACCGATTACTCAAACTCGGTGAGACCGATTTGGGTAATAAGTTAACCAGAAAGTTTGCATTGTAATCTCGGCAGTACCGATCGCACAAACTCGGTGAGACCGATTTTGGTAAAGGACATACATAGAGAGGTTACAATCCCATCTCAGTGAGACCGAGATCCCTATCGGTGAAACCGATTTGCCTAGGGTTTGTGGCAGTGGCTATGACATGTGAACTCGGTGGCGCCGGATAGAAAGAATCGGTGGGGACAAGTTTGACTTCAGGTTTAGGTCATATGTGGATGTGAGAAAGTAGTGGAGGGTTTTGGAGCATATCACTAAGCACATGAAGCAAAAGGCTCATTAAGCAACACCTCATCCCTCCTTGATAGTATTGGTTTTTCCTATAGACTCAATGTGATCTTGGATCACTAAAATGTAAAATGTAGAGTCTTGAGCTTTTGAGCTTGAGCCAATCCTTTGTCCTTAGCATCATGAAGGAGTTCCCACATTCTTTAGTCCATGCCACTCCATTGTTGAACTTGTCTGAAACATACTAGATAAAAGTGTTAGTCCAACAAGAGATATGTTGACATTAATTACCAAAACCACCTAGGGAGCACTTGTGCTTTCACATTCAGATATGATCATAAGCCGGACCAAAGGGAAAGCTGGGTTTCAGATATGATCCGCTCCCTGTTAGTCGTTTCCTCCACCTGGTAA